>JAUPMV010000006.1:208480-831197 GCA_030848855.1 Branchinecta sandiegonensis
GAGAGAGAGAGAGAGAGAGACTTTAATTTCAGTTATTTATACACTTATCAGATAAAAACCTATCGTCAACGAAAAGCTGAGTCAACACAACAAAATAATACACGAATCACTGGTTAATAGGGTTTACAATGTTAATTTTGTCTAATTTTCTTCAGGACTTGGAGGATGCTGAGAAGAAGGCATTAGACGAGATCAGCCGTCTCCGCGAGGAGATTTCCCGAATGACCAAAGACAACCTTCAGCTCAAGGAGGAAGGCTTGAGGCTTAGACGGTCCACCGCCGCTGGTGAATCTAAGGCCGAGGTGTTCGCAAAGGCTCAACAGCCGCAAATCGCCCAGCCGCCCGCCTATCCGATGGCGTTCTTGGTGATGATTTTCATTGCCCTTCTTTCAGGCTATATTGCAGGGAAGATCTTTTAAGGGCAGAGTTTTTTCGATTGTTCAAGCCAGTTATTACTCCTTGTGGTTTTCTTTTTTTTTTAATTGCGTTGGGAGGGAGTAGGATAGTTGAGGAAGCCGACCTTAGTTCTGCCATTTCACGGACCCATTCCTCTTTTCCTGATGCCGAGTTGCAAGTTTTTCCGTAGTCTGGTACTGTTGACGTCAGAAGTAGCGTCGATTATTTTCAGGTATTATGTAGCATTATGCCGACAAGAGACCTGTCACTTTCAGGTCGCTTAAAATTGACCGCCTGCGCCCTGCACCTCGGTCATGCTAAAGTTCAACGCGCAGTTTGTTCCCTAATAGCTGAACTGTTTTGATCCAGTCCCTACCAAGAATCGTCTGCTTCTGCAGCGCGACTAAAGCAGCTGACTTTCGACTGACCTAGCTTTAAGTAAATGTCTGGGTAGGATAGATCAATCGGAGTGATGTACTTCAGAGTTTAATCTCCTCCCTGAATGTTTACATTTTCTTATCTTCGAGGGTAAGGTAAGGTCAGATGATGTGAAGACGAAGATACATGGCGACCTCCTGATACCACCCGTCCTAATTACCAGTAGAACGCAGGGAGATTTTCTTGATGCCTTATCAACAAGCCGCTGATATTGCTGTTGTGAAAGCTACCACCGGCTGAGCGCTAGACTGAACTCATATTTGCGCATCCTTGTGTTGCGCATTATCAGAATACATCTGTTACGTCCCTTTTAGAAGTTATCTTTTCGCGAAACATAACATACACTGTAAAAAGTTTCTCCGAGTAAGGATTAAAGTTAACTGCAGTATTTGCTACTGGTATTAATCTTATCTCTACAGAGATAAGATTGATCCGATCTAGAGATATGATAATCTTATTAGAGACAAGATTAATCCCAGTATATTGCAAGATTTTTTTACAGTGTATATAAGGGCCATATTGGAAATATTGCCGTGAAACAAAAAGGATCGTAAAGGAAAATCCTCATCCAGCATAACGTTAACGCAAGGATGCGGACCCATGTCTTATCTGATATCAAACTTTTGACAGTGTAGGCTAAAGTACTAGACCGTGTTAGGACAAATATTTCTTGTTTAGGAACTCTAGGGTGTTTTTATTTTTTCTTAGACTCACTATAAATTTGAAAGTTGATCCGGTGAATTTATTTGTTGGTGTATTTGTGGAAGAAGGGAGGGGGGAGGCATTGGGAATTCGGAAAGCTCAAAGAAAATTTAGAGCTACCAGCACATAAAAGACGGCCTAGGACGAGTCAATCAGGTTTTGGATCCGAGGAAGCATAGCAGTGGGTTGCTGTCTTGGTTGATACCAGGCCCGGCTAGGATATCAGGGTTCATATCAGTGGTCACTTACTGCGTTCCAACACGCAGGCTACCCTACTAATACACACTAGAAATATGGGATTGTGGTCTGTAGCCGATGATCCACTCGGTTGTGGTTTCGGGTGAACCTGTTCCTTACTTGACCCAACTCCAGACACCATTGCTTTCTTTTACTAAGAATGAGTTGCTATTTTTTTGTTCTGTTAACCGTTCGTTTAAATGAGTAGCCAGAAGAAGTGTGTTTAGTTGTTGTGGACGCTTGGCTGTCGACGAGTTAGAAATTCCAGTTCCAGCCGCTAGATGGATGAAAGAAGGGAGAGGAGGGATTGTTTGGTTCAAATTTCGTGATTCAGTGTGATTGAGATTCTGTTCAGATAACTCTTGCAACAATAAATCCAGATACTAAATACTTGTGCGGACATAGAGTAGGGAAGTCGTAAATGAAGTTTCGCTAAAGACAAGGGTCTATCCTTTCCCCCTTGCCGACTATCCATCCTGTTCACCTGAGCCTCGTTTTTGTTGCAATAGCGCTGCCGCATCGCTGCTGCAGCACTTCTTTGATTTTGCATAAGATGCGTTTTCGGATTCACTGTCTGCGCGATTTCTTCTTGGTTCAAGCAGCACCTTCCAGGGAAGCACGGTCGGTAAGCAAGTCCGCGATCCTCGAGAAGCGCTGCCGTCTTCCTCGGACGCACTGCGGTATGAAAACGAATGCAGAAAGAATCAGCCCAAAGCAGCCGAGAAGTGGACCTGCAGCGTGCAAAAAGAACGACGCTCTGTTTTTATGTGTACTTTATTTGTAACCCGCCACTTTTGTAAGCGGAGTAAGCGAGGAAAAGAATAGAACATAAAAATATTGATTGATTGAAAAAAAAGACACAATTTTCCGGTGTTTCGGCAAAGAAAAGAGCGAGATAGGTTTATTTAGACAACATTATAGCTAACAGCTAATTTGCGTTGCTTCACTGTACTAAATAACAAACTAACACAAAAAAAGGAAAATATCAATCGGCTTTGTTTAGCAAATCCGTAAAAAAAAGGTACAAAACGAATTTGCGTGGCCGTTTGTTCGCGAAGCTACTGGAACCAGTTTATTTTGGTGACGTGTAGGTTGTTGGGCGGTGCAGTGGGTGGTAAGATGTCTCGATGCTGGGGTTTAGAGAGAAGAAACTTCCCAAACCTCAGGATAATCTGCTCGTATCTTTGGGCCAACGTGGGGAGGTCGAGTTTAACAAGCGCTTCACCATAAGATAGCTGTCGATCGCCAACCGTGGAGAACGTCATGCGTTGGTTCGGCCCAGTTGTCCATGAGTTTTGGTAGTGACGAGGTAACTGCCAAACGGGAAACTTCATGGCAAAATTTTGACAAATGGTGCAAGTGCATCGCATATGCAAAATAGCACGATCTCATATTTTGGGTCTCTTCCTTTCGCACAATATGAGTGACACCAGAACGGAATAAAATAGAAGGAGCACAAAAAGTGCTATATAAGTTTGCTTGTCTTACGGGGAAACACCTCTAACCCTTGCCCTAAACCAAACGGTTTAGGGCTTCCCACATAGTAGAATAAAAAAAAATACATAGCGAATGAAAAAAGAAAAATACACTGGAATCCACTGTCCACTGCTTGCTTTTCGGAAGGTGTCTCCGCGAATTGTACAGTCATTTATCCTTGGCTCGTCCCTTCCTCAAATGGAAGGTGGCGCGGAGAGAAAATCAGGTTTTCTCGGACGGGATTAGCCTACTGCATTTTCATTATGAAGTTGAACAAAATTCGACTTTTCCATACATAACTAACGACGGTGCCGAAAATACTGGCAGGAATTCCAGTTCTCAACCGTCCGACCGTGATCGTCTGTCTGCACCGTTACAGACCATCAGGTTTCACCTGTCGCATTTTCTGCACTTTCATCTCATCAAGTCCGCGAAGCCCGTCCCTCATCTTTTCCGAATCGTTCGCCCAAAACACATTCCGGAGTTAAAGGACAAGGCGTACCTGTACGACTGATTAACTCTGCGTCCGTGGACGACACATTCATTCTCAGTCTGATGGTAACGGTCTTTAGATGCATTACCCGTATTCAGCGCTTTTTGAGCCAGTAACATGCTCCCCCGTATCACTTCCGCGGAGCTGATTGGTCAGCAATGCTGGTCATGCAAGTGTTTCTCATAAAAAAAACAAGCGGATTGCGCGAGGCTGAAAACTACGGGTCTGTAATCTTTTGGGGAAATCCAGCCGAGTTTCGGGATTTTCCGAATATCGGAACAGTAAATGTACATACTGTGAGTTGTGCTTTAAATAAATTAACGAATTAACACTACTTGTATTCGCGCAAGCCAGGCCGCAGATAGACGGGACTTGGACAACTCGCTGTCAGGATTTCTACCAGTCTAGAAATTCTCTCTGAACTGTTAGATTGCCTTTTTGCAGAACCCATCTTATGAAACAGTGTGTCTTTAGCGACTAGAGCGTCCAAAGTCACCATCAGATAGTGTGGCTCAACCAAGAATCCTATGTCGTGTGTGCTAATGTGGTGGCGTTTTTAAGTTTTTGACTCAAGAATAGGGGCAAACAATCCATGGACGGCCTAAGGTCCACCAAAAGTAAAAGACGACACTGCTATCGCTTGTTGGGTTCTGCTAGCGAGACGAGGGAAGAAAGGAACATGGCATGTATAATTTAGTTCAATCTCATATGAGGCGTAAAGACCACATATGGCGCCACGGAAGCTCATTACGCGTATTTTTGAACCTAATGCGTTTTACCACTTTCCCGACCAAGAAAAACTGAAAAACAAAAGTAAAGACAACTTTTATATTACATCCATATTCAATTCGTATTAACAAAAATTACGCGTCTGCTCTCTCGAATGTGTAATGGACAACTCCCGGGGCAGGTAGCTGGGGTTTTACCTGGAAAAGAAAACCAGCTCAAAGACGGTCGCGCCAAGGCTTCAACGCTGAAAATGTCCTCCCCCCCACAACCTAACAAAGAGCAAAAAGCTATGGACAATGACGGCCGGTTGCCGAGCAACAAAACTATCCACGACCGTGTGCTTTCGCAGTTTTTTTTCCAATAAATTTCTGAATATTTTGACGCCTAGAGTACGGCCTACTCAACAGGGGCGTCACGACTGGGGGCCAGTCGGTAAAAAATAACCCGAGTCGGCAAAAAAGCGCCGCAATTTTTCGTCAAAACAGTTGATGTTTTTCATGAAAACAGCCGTTTTTCTGAAAATCAGTGGTTTTTTTTCAAAACTGTATTTTTTTCTTGAAAACAGTCTTTTTTTTCTACAAAAAAGTCGGTAAAAATTAACAATCAGTCGACAAATGTCTTGCCCCCCCCCCCCCCCCCCCCCCCCCTCCCCAAGAACGTTTTGGCTAGTAACGCCTCTGCTACTCAAAACAACAGAACTTCCAACACTTACCACTTTAGGCTTTGGTCCATAATTAATATCTAAATAGTAGAGGAAAAGGAAGAAGGAGCAGAAGCCAAGGAAACATGAGGTCTTGAAAAGGGTTGAGTACTCCTCCCTTGTCGTGTCCGTTCGCTCACCAATGTACATCATGAAATCTTTGTGGACCTGCAAACCAAAGGTCTTTTATTCACCTGCATTTATGAAACAAAAGCTTTAGGCTACTGTTTTCGCCTCCCGTCAACTCCCCAGCATCTACACTGGAAAACCCGCCCATGATTTTGTCACTTCTGAGTGTATGCTTACCTGTTCAAGAGTTTATCAGCGCCCCATAGTCCTGGTTCGAGATTAACCTTTCTGCAAGTAGTTTAGACCTTTTACCTTAGACCTTAGGCACATTCTCACTGTTTCCCGAGGACTCCACTTGAGGAGTCCCCGCGTTTTTGTTTGTCCCGGGGACTCAATCCCCGTATTCTAGCGAGCCCCACAGAATGCTCCAATTATCACATTCAGATTCAGAAGGGGAATCAATTTTTTCTGGTGTTGGTGCAACATAAAAACTAATTAAAATAATCAGAATAAACAAAACCAAAATAAAGTGGATTCAGACTTGTTTCGTCAACTGGATATTTTTGTTTCGAACTAAAGCCGTTTTGGAAGTATTCCCAGTGTTCTCGCTGTTTTCTGTACGCGGAGTCCACGTGGAGTGACTCCTTCTATTCTCGCTGTTCCTTTCGATTCCCCGAGGAGTCTTCGGGGAACGGCGAGAATATGCCTCTTATTCTCATTTGCCCGCTCACACCCTCCTACAGTGCGATATAAACTGTTCAGTCACTCATTCGTACAAACAAGTTAGAAGCAGGCAAATTTGGAATTCCCAAGAGTGTCGTTGATTACAAAAAGTGGTCTTGCTAGGTCTTTTTGAGTTCTTACTGGACAGGACTCTTACTGAACAGACTAACAAAATCCCAAAACTTAAATCAAATGGACCCTAGGACCTACAAAAAAAATATATGCTTCTTAGACCCGCGTTTGTTCACTAATGTTAGCAGAAGCCTGGACTCATTACTCACTGGTTCGCCCCAGTTTCTTCTCCAATATCTATCATCCCACTGTTCATATGGATCTCTTGCATTTACGCTGACCAAGGGGACATCCGGATAATCCCCCAGTTCTGGATCAGGTTTATAGTCATGTGGCAGAAGCCCGTACTTCTTTGCAGCCGCCGCGATTTCCGCAGCATTCTTTGGTGGAGTGGTGGCAGGCTTCCAATCTTTGTTCCATGCTGCAAACAAATTCAAATAAGAACCAGCGCTCCATCTTATGAGCATGCATTTTTTCTTTCAACCTGAACTACATTAAAGAAATGCTGTACTTCTCGTCCTTTTCTGCTCTACTTCCCGAATTCCTTGTAACCCTTTTTCAGGATAGGTGTCAGGGAAACTCGACATCTGTAAAATGATGTGGGTTAATATTTGTATTTTTTTCACCTTTAGGGGGGGGGGAGTCCTACCTTCCCTTCCCCCATAGTGATGCCCCTGATAGTTTCAGGTAATGTTGTTAGAAGGGTGGAATATGCTCGACAGACATTTGCCAAATGTCTGTCGAGCATATTCCACCCTTGAAAGATCGTTGGCATCCAGGCCCAGCGGCGTCCAGAGGGGGTGTGTGGGGGGGGGGGGAGGGGGTGCAGCACCCCCCCCCCCCAGAAAGCCTGTGGGAAAAAATTCCGTTTGACTGGTACGGCGAAGCCGCGCCATTTAAAATTTGTCAAATACACCTGAACTCGATGATTTTTAGGGAATCTGCCGGATTATTGCTCAGGGAACCTACCGGATTTTGCTCATGGAATCCACGCTAAATCTTTCACAAAGAATCTACCGGAACTTGTCTCAGGGAATCAACCGGAAATTACCCCTCGGAATCTACGAAATTCGGCTCAGGGAATCCACCGGAATTTCTGTGACATCTTTCACAAGGAATCTACCGGAACTTGTCTCAGGGAATCTACCGGAATTCACCCCACCAAATCTACCAGAATTCGGCTGAGGGAAGCTACCGGATTTTGCTCAGGGAATCTACGCTAAATCTTTCACAAGGAATCTACCGGAATTTGTCTGAGGGGTTCTACCTGAATTTCCCCCATGAATCTACCAGAATTCAGCTCAGGGAAGTACCGGATTTTGCTCATGGAATCTACGCTAAATCTTTCGCAAGGAATCAACCGGGATTTGTCTTAGGGAGTCTACCGGAATTTACCCCACGTAATCTACAAGAATTCGGCTCAGGGAATCTACCAGAATTTACCCCACAGAATCTACCGGAATTCGGCTGAATGTGAATCCAAAATCGCCGACAGCTTTCTCGACTCCTTTCCGGTGATACCAGTGAACCAAGAAGAGTTCAACAAGAGCTGTAAGCTCTTGTGGCACTTGCAACTGTATGTGGTAGGTAAGAGCTCTGTCAGATTCAACGGGTCCCTGATATGCCTGCCTGCCAAGTTTCGTCTTGAAAAACGCCATCACCGGAATTCCGGAAGGCCCCCCTCCACCTCCCCCCCCCAGTGTCCGGATCCAGTCCAACTGTGCGAATGATTTATCTAGAATAAATGCTTGTTCTTCCCAGGAAGTTAAACTCCGATTGCTACATTCTAACCATTTCTGGAGATTTCTGATCACCCCCTCCCAACTCCACCATAGCTGTTGAATCCGCTATTATAAGTTGAGATGAATCATTTGATAAAAAGTACTTTTCGACTTTGAAGTTAACATGCGCACTTTAAGGGAGCTGGAGCTTCATTTGTAAGCAAAACCCTTGAGGCAAAAATGATAATGAGCTCAAGGAGATCATGAAAATGCAGATTTCGCTTAAAAGTATTTTTCTTACTTTGCGGTCAAGATTGGCACTTCGGCATTGGAAAGTGGCGATTTCTAAGCCAATTTTTTCGAAAGTCTAGTATTGCAGCCAAGTTGCTTCGGCCTAGCACATGTGGAAGTGCGTTAACTCGTGATCACCGGAATTCCGGACCCCCCCCCTCAAACTCCCCCCACAGTCGCCGGAGCAAATCCAGTTCTGAACAGGAATTATCCAGAGCATCTGTTTGTTATTCCCACGAAGTTCCATCCCGATCTCTCCAGTATAAAACTGACATCACCGAAATTCAGTGAAACTCCCCTCTACCCCCCCCCCCCCAAAAGGGTCCAGATCCAGTCCAACTGTGTAAACGATTTATTTGGGGCAGATGCTTGTCCGGTCCAGACTCCAAATAGGACATCAAAGATATGTCCTTAACTAAGTTATCAAGTTTCATTCCTATCCGATCACCAGTTCAAAGGTTACACACTTACTCGATTTTCCAGATTCCCCCGCCTTCACCTCCCCCCAGATGATCGGATCAAAAAAGCACTCCCCTGCAGATGACTGGATCGGGTAACTGATTATTCAAGGTTAGTTGGGTCGCGTCCCTGATATGGCTGCTAAGTTTCATCGTCCTAGCACATCTGGAAGAACCCTAACTCGAAAAAGTGTGACAAAAAAAACGAACCGACCGACAGAAGGAATTGCGACGGTATATGGCACTTGAGCCAGAGGCTGCAAGTGCCATAAAAACGAATTAGCCTTGTTTCGATGTGATGTAGAAAGTCGCCAGGAGAGCCTCGAAACAAACAAAAAGTTTGAAGATATATTTGAGGTCTCTCGTCAACTGAAAGACGTCTTACCACTAGTATGGAAAGCGTTCAAGCTGGCTAAGACAATCCCTGTTACCTCAACAAAAGGGGAATGAATTTTTAGCAAGATGAAGCTGGTTAACACCACCTTGCATTCAACAATAGCTGACCAGCATCTTGAAAGTCTGCTATTAATAGCATGTGATACAGACCTAGTTGATGAGTGTGAAACTGGATGTGTTGAGGATAAATGGAAAATGGTTAAAATGTGTCGAATAAATGTGTAGGGTGTGTTGAATGTCAGATTTTTGTTTTGTTTTAAGTGTTAACGAGCCTTTTTTTTTGTTTACTATTGTTTACCATATGTCATCGAAGTCAGAACACAACAGTATTCTAGACTTTCTGCATAAAAGGTCACTACGAGAATTTTGAGTAAAATTCCGGTAAAAGCTCGAAAAATTCCAGTAAAATTCTGAAGCTGCACCCCCCCCCAATCAGGAAGGTATCGGGACGCCCCTGTCCAGGCTAAATGATTTGGCCTGGATACCAACGATCTTTATGTTATATTGGGGTGTACGGATAAACAGATGAACAGGCCATCCAGCTCGACTGATGCCTCCCGTTCAACATTGCTCTGAGGGCAGTCCAAGGGCAGCACTGAGATGAACTCGGATAGAAAAAGGTTTGCACAGACTTTAGATGGTAGAATTTGGACCAACCACTCATATGCTCCTATACAGCTGGATGGTCATTTTCACGTGGACCGAACCCATCTCCGTCAACCCTTCAACGCCCGATCAATTTTCTCATTTTCGCATTGACGGGGTCCCCCATTCAGCTCTACAGCCATCAAAGCGAATTAATCAAACGCAAAAAATCAAAGCGTCGCCCTAGTACTTACTTGTTACACTTGCATTGCGGACAGGAGCATTGAGCGCAGTCCTAAGAACTTGAACTTTAACCAGCAGAGATTTTGAGTTCATTTTTCTTGGATAAGACAAGCTATCCGAAGCAACTTCGGGTTTGGTTTGTTCAGTGGTGTGTTGGGTGATTCGTGAAGAAAGGCCAAAAGCAGGTGCGCTTGTTTTATTCTTGAACGCTGATAATTTGAAAGCATTAAAATGCTGACGCCGAAATGACCATTTGTATTTTAGTTAGAAGATTTTCTTTTAGATCAGGTATTATGATGCTTACTGTGTATTTTTAATTGGCAGCAGTGCTAGCCGTGTTTTTTCCACATTGTAGCTGCATTCAACTTTCCACAGAGGTTTCCACTAACTTTCTGAATCTAGAATCACTTTCTGAGAAAGCTGATTCGTTTTAGAGACTTTCTGAAGAGGTCTAAAGTAACTTGTATCAGAATTGTGTAAAAGAATGATGTCACCCCCATTTGATCCATTTTACCTCAGAAAATGAAAAATTTTAGTTTCCTGTCGGAGAATATATATTTTAATATATATATATATCATATACAGCTGAGCTGCCAGCAAGGCGCTGTTTTCATTTATAAAATGACCTAGGGACAATCAAATCCTATATTGTGGGCCCTCAATCATTCGTCGTCACTATATTTATTTATTCTGTGGGGTAGGCCAGACACTCCAGCCGAAACTCAGGCCACAAATGGCCCATTGTCTCAATCCCCCAATTCACAATTGATGGCCATCCATCACTCTATAATACAATTGATGAAAATATCACTCTACCAAAACAATTGGTAAAAAAAAACATCACTCATTCTACCGCTTTTTTCGCGTTCTTACCTTAAAACCTGTCTAGCCTCCCTGTCAACTGAAGGTACCTGGACAGTTCCTTTAATCTGGCTTTCCTCACTACCTCGTGGAAATCAACATTCGGAGAGTGGAAAGCTTCCAGACGTTGCCTTGTCCATGCTGGGCACTCTTGGACAAAGTGGATATTTGTCTCTTCATCTACTCCGCATTTGTTACATATTGGAGACCCAATTTTTCCTGTATTTGAATTATGTTTTCCAAGGTTTCCAATTCCAGTAACAACCTGGATGATTCCCCGGATTTCATCTTTTTTCATGGCGATTAGTCTTCTTGTCAGCGCCTCGTTGCACGTGGGTATTAAACTTCGCGTGGCTCGACAGTCGACGCGGTTTTTCCACGTTTGGTCTACCTGTTTTTTCATCCATTCCCGGATTTCGGTTTTCCACCTACTTTCCGAGATGGGAATGAAGGGCTCAGGTCCATAGGTAACTCTTTTGGTAGCTTCCTTTGCTAGTGCATCGGCTTCCTCGTTCCCTGGGATACCAGAGTGTCCCGGGTGAACCGATGAGGTTATTACTCGTGTTATTACTCTTTACTTCCGAGTTCCCGCGATGGACCTTTCGTTGCTGGTTCAATGTCGATACTCTGACCGAGAGCTAACCCCGACTTGCGAACATAACGGTAGCGTGCGAACGGGGGAATCGTTCAACTCTTCAAAGGCGTATTTGGGATCGTAGTCTTTCGTTCGGTGGTTCGAGCTGACTTACTGTATTATAAATTGCTGGTCACAAAATAGTCCAATGCACAACAGCTTTTTCTCGGCTTGTTTCTAATTCGTATCTCCTTCGCCTCTCGTACGTATCTGTTTCTAAAACCGCTCTCCAGTTCCTGCTTCCACCACCACCACTTCCGTTAGCTTGCACAATCGCGGTTCTTCCAAAACCCTCAGAAACCACGATGCTTTACCAAAATCTATGTTTTTAGCAGGATATTCAAAACCACCATTTCCAGGAAGTTCCACCCAAAATCTACGTTTCCAAGGGGAAATGGAATATTCTTTTACGTCTTTTATATTTTCTGAACTACGAATAAAACGCTTCCGATAATTAAGTATTAATGACCAACCCAATGTAACACTCCTTCCTTCCCTGAAAAGTTTTGTCTCCGACAAAACAGAACCACGTCAAAACTTGATATCTTCTACTTAGCTTTCTACTGCTTAAACTTAATTTTGATTTCAATTATTTTTAACTCTACCAATCGGTCAATCTGCCTAACCTGAGGTTACAACAGGTCAACCTAGTTTCAGTATCGGCTTTGTGAAACTAAGATTCTTAATTCTTAAAAGCCTCAACTCTTGCTTTGCCTGAGGGTTCTCATAGCGGTGACTACAGGGTTTTATGGACCCGAAGTCGGTGCTCCAGCACTACTAGCTGTCTACTCTCCTGGCCAAGCGTAATATTTTATAAAAATATTCAAAACAATAAAATAAATTCTATATCCCTCCCCCCTTTCGAAAAATTTCGTTCGGGGTGGGGTCTATTTTTATTTCGACGAAATCAAGTTTTGATTCTCCGATCACAACTACCAACAAAGAAGGATAAGTATCACTAACGTCTGGTCACTCCATTTTACTTTATAAATTTAGTAAATTTAAAATGAGATATACTGCAAAATCGACACAATTACTTTTTTTAAAATATCAAATATTTGGAAAAATTTGCTTTCGAACCAACCTCCCAGAATTAAAAACGGAATAAACTCTTTTAAAGTTCTACTTAAACCATGTGCAAACTTAGAAGCTGTGGTCGCGACGCAAGGAACGTGAACTACATTATTACGACTCTGAAATTCGCCTTGCCAAAGCAGTTGTCAAATTTAAAATCATCAATTTAAAATCATCAATATTTAATTTCGTATTCTCCTCCATTGGCTCTTGATGCTCGGCGAGGACTCGGCTCGGCTCGGCTCGGCGTGTCTCCAAGCGGTCAGCTTCCATGACCTCTATGCCAGCGTAGCTGAATGAGTTTGCAACGAAGTTCCTTTATACAACCGGTCGTCAGCTCCTGTGAACAAATAAGCAAATTAGCATACAATAAAATGCCGGCTAGTAAGACTTTACTAGCCGATGGCTAGAATCGGCTGTCCTCTGACGCCCGATTTTAGCCATAAGGGACTG
Source organism: Branchinecta sandiegonensis (assembly GCA_030848855.1). Classification (NCBI taxonomy): domain Eukaryota; kingdom Metazoa; phylum Arthropoda; class Branchiopoda; order Anostraca; family Branchinectidae; genus Branchinecta; species Branchinecta sandiegonensis. The sequence continues at coordinate 221,232 of JAUPMV010000006.1, forward strand.
CATAATAGTTGGCTGGCGTTTGGCCATTATAATGGTATGGCCATTTCGATAATTTCGCTGAATAAATAGTTTCGCTTATATACATGCTTCTGTACACACTGGCGTCTTTAGAAGTTGGCTTACTCTTAGCCGTTAGAACTGTATGGCAATTCTAACAAATATGTCACAGATGAAGTTCATACTTCATACGCAATTTCGTAATATAGGTTGTCGTAACCTCTTACTTTCATTAGGCTTGTTGTTGTGAGTGACCTATGATTCGATGTCTCAACATGGTACAGTCGCACTATCATCTCCCTTTTAACTTGAGTGTTTTCGGGTAGTGACAGAATTTCGATTAACTGCTCAATTGCAGTCTCCTTGGTACGGTTCTAAACAGTTGTTCTTAGTCTACCTGGGAGTGTGCGAGAAAATGTCAATAGTTGGTCAACGGATACTTGTACTTTTAGATCGATAGACGTCTGTGTCGCGATGACGTAATCAGTCTAAGGACGCGATAAAAACGCACTTTGACATGAAATAGTAATAAAATTGATTTATAGCTACGTTTCTCCTGGGTTCTTCATTAAGAACCTCTGGCGGTGCAGACAACTCCTCGTCCACATACAGGTTGACTCCCAATCCAATGAAGGGTGGTGATTCCGCTTGTCCGTCTTTCTCCGTATTGTATGTGGACTGTGTCTTTCCTCCATCACGCCTTACAACGGCGACACACTGATAATCCTTGGATTCACTTCTACTTTAAATTAAAATCTGTAAAATAGTAAACGCATTATATCTAGAACAGTTACTTAACCGCTTACTTCGCGATATCCTCACGTCTTCTCTTTGTGATAATTTCATAATCCATATTTCTTTCAAATTTTTCTCATTTCTTCACGTTTCACTTGTTCACGTGTTTCGGTATTATTTAAAACTCCACGTCTTTGATATTTAAAATATAGCAAATGCCAAGACCGCAAATTACGTGGCAGTTTAAAATTCTCTCGACTTCTCGTTTGTCGTTAAAAGAACGCAAATGATAACTCTACCGCAAGTTTTGATAGTTCAACTCGTGACGTAATCCATTCAAACTTAATGGGCTTTCTCTGTTAGTCTCAAACTGAAAACTAGAACAACAAATTAAGCAAGATCAATCGACCATTAAACGAATCGAGTTGAAATTAAATTAAAGTTGCGATATGCAGTTAAACCGCTAGGTCGTTTGGCTGAAACCAAACCGCAGATCTACATCAGGAGTAGCAATATTTAAAATCTTGGCTTCACAAGCTCTACAGGTCTTCTTTTATGTCATACACACTTCGTCATGCTCTATACTACGTCACACATGAATTTCAAATTTCGTGACGGATTTAATTAACTTAACGTCGATGAAACGGATTAAAAGAGTTTGAAACTTCCTACTAATTAGGCCTACTGCTTCTAAATTATTTTTTAGATTTTTAGGTCGACTAGAAAAGTTTAGACTGTACCCGTCTTCGGTGCCGAGACAGCTCGAGCCTGTCTCAAACACTTTTCCAGGGTGTCGCATAACAATAGACCAATAGTAAAAACATAATTTGGCCTTTAATGTTATAACTCTGGGTCTATTACTAACTAACTTAAATTTTATGATTTGTTCCATTTGTCTGAAACAAGGGAACAATACAATAAACGTTCTTGTCCGTGTATTATTGGCTACATCAAACACAATATGAAGCAAAACAAAGCCAAGCGATTACGCAGTAAAACAGCAACATTACTAATTTAATTTAGCAACCACTGACGACTATTCTATTATCTTTCATATGAACAAAAATCGCAATAGCTCAACGAGTTTATCCTGGGCTTCAAAGAGCAGCTCTTGCACGTCTGCAAGGTGACCTTTTACGCCCCGGAGTTCAACTATTGGTTAATTCAGCCTAACGTTTATTAGATTTTATTTTAGACCTAAGATTTTCTGCTGATATTGCTAACTGGATCTTTTGTTCACGCGTTTTCCAGCTTTTCCTTCTGAAGCGCTATCTGCGCCTCCATCTTATCCCTCTCGTTAACTTTCCATGTTTGTCTGATCGTATTTATTTTTCTTTCAATTTAGAATAAAACACTGCAACTACTATACGTAGAATCCATTTTTACTAATTTACCCTTCTATTTATTGCCTATGATTTTCCGGTAAATAAGGGCTTCCAAGTTTACCATACCCTAACCTATTTGGGGGGCGAATTTCTCTGGACGTTTGGCTGGTACCTCTCGTAGCCAGATCAAACCTAACGCCTTGAAGTGCACCTCGACGTGCAGCTTGCGTTCGTAGTCTGAGAGCTTCCGAACGAACCGTAGGGTGGCTTAAAGCTCTGTCACGAATTAAAATTGGTGGGGGGCTATTAAGATCAATAGGGCATTCCGAACATGGGTGGTCAGATTCGAGTTCTCCAAACGGTCCTCTCAATTCAGGCATACTCCCAGAACAATTACCCTCATTATTGACCCTAACGCCGGGTTCTAACTCGAGTCCGGACTGACCCGAGTCTTTACCAGAACCTTCGTCCTGAGGGCTTGTCCCTCCGGCTTCTTGTAATCGTGGCACTTTACTATTACGAGACTGAGGTGTCTCGATCACCGTCTGATTAGGTGATTCTTCTTCCGGTCGGACAGGGGAAAATTTAGGGGACCCGTCAACCCGTGAACTGGACTGGGGAAAGTTAATAACCCCGGATGGACCCTCAATATTAACAGGATCACTACGCTGATCCGGAACAACTGGGCTCTCGAACTGGAGGCGATAGTTAGGTGGATCTAGTGACGGTAACCAAGCACCCTCCAGATTTTCGTAGTAATCACGAGATGGCGTGATACCTGGCCTTGACATTGGTTCCTCGCCAAAAGTTGGCGTGGAGCATCTAATTCTCGCCGGTGTGAAAAGCTCTCTTTTCACTAGTGCGTCATCTAGTGACTCACTCTCGAAGCTTGAAGAACTTCCTAAACCTTGACGCCATGGCGTTTCTGTGTAGGGGTCATCCCAAGCCATATCTTCAGAACCCACCGAATAACGTCGTTTACAGTCCCCATGTTCATTTGGTTGATCGGTGTGATACGGTTGTAATGTTAAAGGGCGGGTCAATAGAGGAATTTTACGAAATTTTTGAAAATCCTCACCCGGTTCAGAACCCAAGACCGGCGATTCCGGTCTAGAAGTAAAATTACCCGTGCCGATATCATACATTTCCTCAGTAAGCAGGTTTGGTGGATCGCAACCTGAAATAGCTTTCTGAGCCGAAGGTGTGTTGTCCCACCAAGTAACTGTTTTCCCGGTGCGCGAACTTTCAGGTTTACCCCCGGCCGGTTCTTTTGCGAGAGTGGGTAACGGAAGAATAGTGGGCGGGGATAACGGGAGATTTATGGGTGTGGGTAGCGGAATTTCGTCAAAATCAGGGGGTATGATCAGTTCATCCTGGACGACGTCTTTTTCCCACAAACTCCTGGGAACGTACGTCTTCAAACGATTATAATGGACAACTTCCACCCGTCCGTCTGATAGTCGTGTGATTTCAAAATTTAACCCATTCTCTAAAATTGCCGATACCCGGTACGGTCCCGCCCATCGTATTTTGTCTAATTTTCGTAGCCGCGCGTCGGGTGGAGTATGCAACAGGACGAGAACGCCCACCTTTATAGGTTTCTGATTCTCATTTCTGTTGTAATAAAACCGTTGCCTCTCCCGAGCAATGTCAGAGTTTTCTCTGATCATTTGGTACGCAGTTCTTTGTCGGGTAATCATCTCTGATTTGTAATCGGTGTCCAGATTATAATAAACTCTACTGTTTATGACAGTGTCCGTCGGGAAACGGACGTCGCGAAGGAACATAGCATAGAACGGATTATCTGAGATGGATTCATGAAAAGCCGTATTCATAGCAAACTGGACATAACGAAGTTGATCCTCCCAATCAGAGTGTCCCCTATCTTTGACATAAAGGCTTAAAATGTTTGCAATATCCCTATTCCGTCTTTCTACCGCCCCGTTACACATTGGATGGTAAGCAGATGTACGAAGCTGCTTAATGTCTAGAAGTTCAAGGATGCCTTTGAATACCGCATTTATGAATTCTGAACCCTGGTCGCTAATTAAACGTTCACACGCTCCGTAAACCAGAATGAAATTCTCGACGAACGCTCTGGCAACAGCTTTTGCTGTTTTATCCGCTATGGCCGTAAGAACAATGTATTTCGTGAAGTGATCAGTGATAACGACTATATACTTTGATCCTTGCCTGGACACAGGTAAGGGACCTAGTAAATCAATGCCTACCATATCGAGTGGTCTCGATGATTCGGGAATGGTGCCCAAAGGTGCCCTAGGTAAATGGTTAAGACCTTTTCGTTGACAGCAGTCAAGGCAACACTGAACGTATTGTTTGACAACGTTGTACATGTTTCTGAAGTAAAAACGGTTGCGCACGCGTTCATATGTCTTGAGGAACCCAAAATGACCCGATATTTTAGAATCATGGCAATCAAATAGCACTTCCGGAATAAGCGAGCGGGGTAAAACCGGTACTACCCGCAGATCCGATCTACGGCAGTTTTGATACGGGGTGTAAACGTAACAAAGTAAGCCATCATCTAGTACAAAATTTTCGATTTCGCGCAAAACTTGATTTTCGATTTGAGAGGGCAACTCACTACCATGCTGAAGGTAGTTACGTACCGCAGACGAAAACCCGTCTTTCCCTTGTAAATTACGCATTTCCTGTGAAGAGAACTGGCTGTCCGCCCCTGGTACCACGGCCATTATATCGAGATTTGAATCAGCCGTCGGAAGGCGACTGAGTGCGTCTGCGACAACGTTTTGAGCCCCCGGAATGTGTGTAATCTCAAAATCGTACCCCTGCAGTTCCATCTGCATTCTAGCCCACTTCCCGGTGAGATCCTTCCCTGTGCTCTTCATCAACCACTGAAGAGGCTTATGATCTGAGGCGACAATGAATTTTCTACCAAGCAAGTAAGGGCGAAACGACCTAATGCAGTGCGTAATGGCTAAGGCCTCCTTCTGAACCGCGGCGTGTTTTACCTCTGCGTCATTGAACGTACGTGATGTATACTGCAAGACCTTTTGTACCCCATTTTGAATTTGTGTCAAAAATCCCCCACACGCCTTGTTGCTGGCATCGCAATAAATTTTCATCGGATTTGCTGTTCGACTAAGATCTGGAAGACCAAGGATAGGTTCTTCCAATAATTTAGACCGAAGCTGTTCAAAAGCCTTCTTTTCTTCATCACCGAAAACAAAAGATACCTCCTTTTTCGTGAGTTTAATAAGAGGCGACGCTATGGCCGAAAATTGGGGAACAAATTTCCGGAAATATGAGAATAGACCTATGCAGGATCGCAATTCACTGACGTCTTTCGGATACGCGAGGTCACGTACGGCACTTAACTTATTAGGATCGGGACGAATTCCATTTTTATCGACACGGTGACCCAAGAAAATAACTTCTTCCTTGAAAAAATCACATTTCCGCGCTTTCAACTTCAAACCAGCTTTGCGAAAAGCTGCAAAAACTTTAGTCAACAAAATCATGTGTGAATCGTCGTCATCGGAGGCGTTTATCACGTCATCGAGATAAACGGCGACCCCTTCATCAAACAGATGTTTTAAAATTCGATGCATAATTCTACTATAAGCGGCGGGTGCGTTTTTTAGACCAAACGCGAGTTTCGCATATACGAATTGCTCGTAGCCGGGAGCTGAAAATCCTGTATATTTTCGACTTTCCGGGTCAACTGTCATCTGCCAATAGCCACTTAAACAGTCGAGAACAGAAAAAATCTTTTTACCATGCAGTTTGTCTAAAATAGCAGCAATATGGGGAAGGGGAAACTCATCGCTGACAGTCACATCATTCAGTCGACGAAAATCTGTAACGGCCCGATAAGATCCATCCTTTTTCCCTACTAACAGCAGTGGAGCCAGCCACGGTGAAGCTGCTGGCTCTATGACTTTACAGGCCAACATACGGTCTATTTCTGCCTTTGCAATTGGTTCTAGGTGGACTGGGATGCGATAAGGATGGATTTTCTGTGGGGGAGCATTACCAACGTCAATTACAAACGGCTCAATATTACAAGTGCCCAAATCAAAATCGTTTTTCGCAAACACGTCATGATTATCAATAAGAAGTTTCTCAACATTTTGTTTTCGGATTGGGTTCTTTGCAAGATGATCTAATTTGAACATTTTAAGAAACCCATCCACTTCATTGTTCGGCAGTAAACCAGAACCCGAAATGACCTCTGTGGGTTTCAATGTTTCAGAAATACTCATGCAAACGTTTTCTTCCGGAACCCAAGCTTCGGCATTTGCCATGTAGAACCGGGGAATTTTCAAAGTTTTATCCGAATAGTTCTCTATGAACACCTGAAACATGCCATCCTGAGTAGTTACAAGCTGTTCCGGTAGGACTAAGTCTGGGAATCTTTCGCTCATTTCTTTTGTAGGTGAAACCAAAAATAAACCGTCCGTATCTATTGGCCCCCTACTAGTAGATAACACGCACCGCTTACTGGTCTTGGCATTAACACTAGCCCTAGACACAAGTTGAAGCCTATATATGCGTTTCGGCGATTTCGCCGATTCGACCTCCGGTTTTCCTAACCCAATTTCTGATTTTAAACCATCACTTTCATTGATAGGGGGTGGACAAGGGTAGCTGGGATGGGGTAAATTAACTACAGGACTAACGGAGGAACAAGGAATCGACTGTGGACCACAGGACTGGCTTCGAGCAAAACAACAATTTGGTTTCATTTGTTCTTTAAGGTTGACCAGATTTGCCGACGGGTCAGAAAATTCACAAACAGACCGCAGACTTTCCCCGTTAGAGCCTCTACGGATTAATTTGTCATTCTTAGCATCAATTAATAGGTCATTTTTCTTCAAGAATCCATAACCTAATATCATCGGCATTTTCAACTTGTCACTTATCAAAAACGTCTCAAAGTATTCATGTTCGTCAATATTAACATTCTCTGAAATACTCCCGATAATTTCCATGGAATGACCGGTAGCACTGCTAACATCATTATAGTTTTTAACTATCTTTGACCTAACTAAATCGGGTAACTGCAAAAACATATCGTAACTTAAAAGCGATATCGAGGCGCCACTATCGGCAAGCGCGCGTACAGAGACACCACACACAGAAGCATTAACATACGGCAAAACTTTACAATTTACTCCACTGCAATTAGCAAAATACGACGCTATAAAATTTTCTCCCATAATTTTAGTCGAACGATAAGGGACGGGATGCGCATCAGAATTTACCGAAACGTGACGAAGTGCGCGTCCCCTTACAAGTTTAAACGACTGAAGTTTTCAGCTAGATGGCATTCCCTTGAGAAATGTCCCGGTTTCCCACATTTAAAACATTCCTTGGGACGAGGACCGGCAGATTGGCTGCAACATTGTCTTGCCAAATGCCCTACTCTTTGACAACTATAGCAACGCATGGTACGGGGTGCGCGACATTCCCGAGCAAAATGACCGGTTTTGTTGCAGTTGAAACAATTCTTATTCGAACCGCCAGGTTTCCGGGACTCGGACCTCCCATAGGAACCTTCCCGAACCCCTCTCATGTCACGAGATCTACCCCTGAAGCTGCTTATGTCATTTGACAGTCGGTTACTTTGTGACGGTTCCCGACGGCGAAACGTTGAGCGACTTGAACGCCGGAAAATAGTGCCGTCGGTACGCTTATCTGGTATGTTTTCTGAGACCCTGCCATCTCGTGTGGCTCCATTTGCTAGTATACTAGGCCTAGTTTCGACTGAAGCGGAAGCAATATTAGAAAGCACATGAGGCGACTTGGCTTTAGCAAATTCACGTGCACGAAAATCGTTTATCAAAAACTGTGTGGCTTCCTCAAAATCTTTGGGACACTTCGCGACCACCCGCATTCCTAGTTGAGGGGAAAGGCTGTCTAGGAGGAGGTTTTTCAAAAGATTTGAATAGCCATCAAAGCTTCCTTCGGTTGCCGACGGAACTTGATCCAAACCCATAAGTTTCAAAGTTTTTAATTTCAATTTTTCGAAAAACGGAAACGGATCTTCGCCATCCTCCAGACGAAGAGTTTCGTGGACCAACCGTGCCCTAAGGGACGTGTGTTCAAACTGCCTGGCAAGGGCTTTCTTCAAATCATCGAATGACTCAAATTTCGCGTGACTGGTTAGGAAATTAGCCGCCTGACCTGTCGTTTTCATGAATGCCAACCGGATAAGTTCATCGCTCTGAATAGACTTATCCCAGAATTTTAAATTTTCGAGCGTCTCAATAAATATCAAAACGTCTTCGCTCCCAGAGAAAGTGGAGACTTGAGATGCGATTTTGCAAAGTGTGCCAAGGGACATATTTGATGTGTCATCTTCAGACATTCTAACCCGGTCTAAAGGAAAATACACTCAAAACACTATATCTAGCCTATGATTCCCTTCCAAACGAAAGACAAACGCGCCACCAGTGAACCGATGAGGTTATTACTCGTGTTATTACTCTTTACTTCCGAGTTCCCGCGATGGACCTTTCGTTGCTGGTTCAATGTCGATACTCTGACCGAGAGCTAACCCCGACTTGCGAACATAACGGTAGCGTGCGAACGGGGGAATCGTTCAACTCTTCAAAGGCGTATTTGGGATCGTAGTCTTTCGTTCGGTGGTTCGAGCTGACTTACTGTATTATAAATTGCTGGTCACAAAATAGTCCAATGCACAACAGCTTTTTCTCGGCTTGTTTCTAATTCGTATCTCCTTCGCCTCTCGTACGTATCTGTTTCTAAAACCGCTCTCCAGTTCCTGCTTCCACCACCACCACTTCCGTTAGCTTGCACAATCGCGGTTCTTCCAAAACCCTCAGAAACCACGATGCTTTACCAAAATCTATGTTTTTAGCAGGATATTCAAAACCACCATTTCCAGGAAGTTCCACCCAAAATCTACGTTTCCAAGGGGAAATGGAATATTCTTTTACGTCTTTTATATTTTCTGAACTACGAATAAAACGCTTCCGATAATTAAGTATTAATGACCAACCCAATGTAACACGGGACCCACATCAAAGTGATTTGATTTCCATTATTTGCAACTGCATTAATCTTATTAAAGCATTCCATCTCCAAAGGCTGTTTGCTTTTCGGGGTTTCAAGTGCTTTTAAGCAGGCTTGATTATCCGAAAATACAAAAATCTCTTCATTAACAGCTCCTTTATCTAGAAGACTATCGATAACTTGCAGAATAGCGAACATCTCAGCCTGGTAGACTGACGAGAACTCCCCCAGGTGAGTGAACAGCCTCTCTGGCTCTACATTTGTTTTGAACAGTATAGATGCTGCTCCCGTCATCTCATCAAATCGCGAGCCGTCAGTGTAGCATCGGATCACTTCTGGATTAGTTAAACTTTCCAGAAATCGTAATGTCTCGGACCTTGTCTCAATTTTCACTTCAAAGCTCTTCCCACTTTTCATCGTAGTAATAGTTTGATCTTTAGGCATGTTCAGCACTGGCAGCTCATTCATCCATTTATTGCAAATATCCAAATGGCTTCTCTTACTGATCTGATTTCTCTGGCACCATGTGCCTTGGATCTCAAGTCGGACTCTCGTCCTTAGTGCTTCCCCTCTGAGCCAAATCTCAAGGGGAGTTAATCCGAGCAGCATTTCTAGTGATGCTGTGGCGGTCCCTGGGAAACCTCCACTAATCATCAAGCATGCTAATCTTTGTACCCTAACCAGGGGCATCATATGCGAATCAATTTTTGTGCTTCCCACCCATATTATGCAAGCATAAGAAATCATGGGCCGGATTATAGCAGTGTATATAAACATCATTCGTTGCGGTGCAAGTCCCCAGGTCTTGCCCACCATCCTTCGGCATTGCATGAGCGTGATTGTTGCTCTGCGTGCTCTTTCAATACAGTGTGTTTTCCAACATAGTTTACTATTGAGGGTGATCCCCAAATATCTGACTTGGTTGGTCATTTTTATTTCTTTATCGTAGATCTTCAGCGGAAATGGGATTACCCAATTTCGTTTCTTTGTAAAGACAACAGCTTCTGTCTTACTCGGGCTCAATCGTAGTTTTTGTCTGACGCTCCATTGTTCTACTACGTTGAGGATTGCCTGGCCAAGCTCGAATAGCGTGGACAGATTTCGGCCTCTGATATACATCTCTCTATATACATCACAACTGTATGGAATTCAGATATAATTTAATCGACACCCCTGAGGCAGCTCAAAAAACATTGAAAAGGGATTCCATTGTTGCTTTCCAGCTCACAAAAATGCTGTGTCTTCAGACCGGTTATGACATGCAATGAGTCATGGAAATCAGGTGGCAATTCCTATCCTATCCAGCCAGTATCCAGCCAGTGCCTATCTGTGGACTAAAGTCAAGAGCAAAGTCCGATAAGTGTGTGGTCCTTGTGACCAGAGGCTTTACTAGCCGAAATGTTTGGGGGGGGGGGGGGGGGACGAGGCATTTACCGACTGGCTGGTAATTTTTACCAACTGTTTCTGCAGAAAATACGACTGTTTTCAACAACAAAAATGACAGTCTTGAAAAAAATTGACTGATTTTCACAAAAATCCACTGATTTTCAGAAAAAAAAACTATTTTGATGAAAAATTGACTAATTTTCAGAAAAACCCACTGTTGTCATGAAAAAAATCAACTGTTTTGACGAAAAATCGTGGCGTTAATTGTCTATTTGTTCCCTGTTGAACCCAATTAGAGAGAAACTGACAGCATGTTGTGATTCACCATGTTCTTTTACTCTTCAGCCAAACCCCTAATGTTTTTCTTCAGTAATTCTTGTAATTTTTAACACTTTTAATAATGAAAATCTGACCTCAGTTACAAGTCAATCACTTTATTTTAGTATACAGACTAGATTTCAGTAAAATTATCAACCCAACCAAGGCAAGACTAACAACATTCCCCTACTCAGAATGTCTGTCAAGTCCTGTATCAACCCTTCAGCCAGTTTAAATTTTTCAGTGTAAGGCTAAACAATAGGGGAGAGTCGGGTAGTATAACATATTTTTCTCTTTGTTTTATTTCCCTGAAATATGCATGTATGTTGCCAAATTTTTTGCAGCATGTAATGAGTTCCCTATAGCCTAGAATCTTTCTGATGTTTTTCAAATTTTTCTCTCGCACAGTTTTTCAGTTGTAGGCTTGATTCTGGCAGGGGCATCGCAAGTGAATTTTCGTTGGGGAGGGGGGGGGGGTGCAGAGCCAAACTTTTACTGAATCTCAAAAATATTACGGAATCGTAGAAACTGAGAATTCGTGCTTTAAATTATGGAACAGAAAGGATTAGGTACGAAAAGTAATGTTAAAGGGCAGCATGAAAGACGATAAGCCAATTATCAGGTGAAGCCCACTTGAAGAATATATTGCTCAGTTATGATACCGAATAAGTTTAGACCGATAGCATGTTCGGGATTCTGGATAACTACCGTATCCCGGTTATTATACCGAATTGTTTGGTATCGAAAGACTACCGATCGTATTTGGTATGATTTCGTCGAAACTGGAACAAAAGTCGGGATTTGTGGTAACTACCGAATCCTGAACATTATACCGATTAAATTACTGGATCCCAGTCATGATACAGAATATTTTTGAACTGATAGCTTCTTTGGGATTATGTGTGTAACTACCGAATCTTTCTATATATACCGATTACTTCTGTCAAAGAAAAATTCCCAAATAATTTCAGTATATCCTCTCACTGAATTTGTGATTAGTACCGAATTGGCAATTATACCGAATCCCGATCATTATACCGAATAGATTTGTACCGATAGCCTATTTGCAATTCTGTATAACAACCGAATCCCCGTAAATATACCGAATACTTCTGCTATAAAAAAAAAGTGAAAACTTGGAATCATGAGTAATCAAGAATATGGTGTTTCCAGCAACATTAGCTAAAAAAGAACATTCCATGTTTCATCCAAGCCACCCCATTGTTTGATCCCTAGCTAGGCATTCCCGACAGTTTTCGGGGCTCTTGCCCCCCCCCCCCCCAACCCACACACACAGTGGCCAATTCGGACCGATCATCTAGGCTAGAGAAACTTCTTATACTGCCTATCAAGTTTCACTATTTTCTATCCCCCTCCACCCCGCCCCCCCAGCTAATCCGATCTGGCCAGGACCATAAAATGGGTTATCCGGGCAATATGAGCTCCACAACTCCCAAGTTTCCTCCCAGTCGCTCCACACATTCTATCACTAGGACTGGCAATAGATTTGTGATGGTGCCCAGCGTGGCCGAATCCGGCTCAGACACAAAAAGGCATTATCTAGGGCATCTTCTTTTAGCATACCCTACCATGTATGAAGTTTCACTTGAATCTGAGCATGGAAATTTATGGGAAATCCCTCCAGCTCCCCCAACTGAGTCAACATCCGACTGGTACCAAAAATGGATCATCTAGAGCATATAAACTTTGTAACTTCTAACTTTCATCCCAATCCCTCTACTCGTTTCATCCCTTGTGCTACCACAAGATTCAGTGTGCTCTCTCCAACTCTCACAGTTGCCGAATCCGGTATGGATACATAAATGGGTCCTTTAGGGCTTAGGGCACCTTTTCTTCCCGCCCATTATGTTTCACTATAATCGTCTGATCAGTTTGCAACCTATGCATGTCTCAAGGTTCTGGATTCCCCCTTTCTCCACTCCCCATGGGTGATCGAATCCGAAAAACGAAGGTTTCGTAAATTTGTGTGTATTATTATTGTCAATATGAGTAAATAACAGAACCATCTAGATACAATAGAAATCATGCATGTCAAAACGTCAGTCGGGTACTATGACATGTGTCATACAAGCTGACAAAAAGTGTGTCATACTACCCGACTCCCCCATTTTTTATGGGATCCCCATTTCCTTCTAGATTCTGCCCAGCAGTTTCTCAACTGCTTATGATAATTAAATACCTTGCCTAAGTCCCTGCAAAAAATGGGGTTATTCTATGTCATAGCCCTTATCCACATGGGAGTTCGTAGTTAGTTAAGTTAGTTAACCTTTGTTCTTTTCTTAGTAACCTACCCCAAATATTTCAGGCTGCAGTAGCCTACTTACAGATAATAAATTATTTTTGGCAGGCCTATTTAAGTGCTTTGCCCTTTTAATTTCACCGTAAGTTAGAACCCACATATCGGTTCATCAAGCTTTGCTCAGTAAGTCTTTTCTTTTAACAGGTAGAATTAGATGTGTAGATCTACATACGCAAAAAAAGCCAACCTTTGAGATGAAGCTTGAAACACCAGAATTTAGAAGTATTTTCTCTCCCGAGCTGAATACCATACAGGGGATTTTCAAGAAGCATGATTTTGAAATTAGAGTTGCTGGTGGAGCTGTCAGGTAAGAACTTGCTGTTCCTAACTCTGGACGGTATAGCATGCATGAAACAAACGACAAACGAAACAAACTGACAAAAGATGATACAGATTCCATTGAAAGTATTCAGAAATGTGCTCTCAGAATCATATATAGAGGACCTAAAATGTCGTACTGTTTTCTTCTATAGCTATCTAAACTTGAGACCCTCGATCATCGACGGTAGAGGCTATGCCGAGGGTATGGTATGGAACCCCTACAGAACCCATCTTTCCGCTCCCTCCTGCCACCTCTCTTCCAACCTCAACATTTGCGACCACAAAGAGAGTGTGCGGAGCGAGTACCCAAGCTGGAACCCCGTTCCTACCGTACGGAGCGGTATGAAATGGTGAAATACAATGGTTACGAAGCTTCCCTCCTCCTATTAAGACTTGAGCCACTCCATGTCCGCCGGGAAAACTTAATTTTACGTTTTGGCCGATCAGCCCTTACCAGTGAAAAACAAATAGATATTCTTCCCGATCTAGCACCGGCGGACAGGACGGACGGGACACCAAAATCTCCTGGTGCCAGTTAAATGTCACACAAATCGGTATTGGAATTCCTTTGTACCATATCACTGAGAAGATCAACAAAAAACAAGTGAATTCAAAGTGATTTATTTTCTTTTATTTAGTAATTCGACATATTCAAGTATTTTAACACATGAAATGTAATGGTCGACATATTTAGTGCCATGTCGGCGCTGCGAGTTAGATCAATAAAAATATCTACCTATCTATCTATCTATCTACCGTAATAGTTGTATAGCGTTCACTGCTATGAGCGGGCGGGTTCATTAGCTGAGCTTTCTTAGCTGCCCTTGAGGTACTCATTGTTTGGGCGAGTATCCATTCTTTTTATATTATATCACGTTATGTTTGTTGTGCTTGGGCCTCACTGTGCCGTTTTTTATGGCACTTGTAGCCTCTGGCATCAAGTGCCATATACCGATCACAATTCCGTCTGTCGGTCTGTCGGTCGGTCCGAGTTTTTTGTCCCACAAATCCGAGTTAGGGTACTTCCAGATGTGCTAGGACAATGAAACTTGGCAGGCATATAATGGACCCGACCAAACTAACCTGGAAATAATCAGTTTCCCGATCCGACCATATGCGGGGGGAGTGCGGGCGCTGGAAACTTGAAATTTAGGGCATTTTGTCACTTTTTTCCGAGTTAGGGTACTTCTAGATGAGCTAGGACAATGAAACTTGGCAGGAATATCAGGGACCCGACCAAACGAACCTGGAAATAATCAGTTTCCCGATCCGACCATATGCGGGGGAGTGGGGGCGCTGGAAACTTGAAAATTTAGGGCATTTTGTCACACTTTTTCGAGTTAGGGTACTTCCAGTTGTGCTAGGACCATCAAACTTGGCAGGCATATCAGAGACCCGACCAAACAAACTTACTGAATCGGATCAAACTGAATCGGATTGGCTACGTGCACCACGGGGGAGCTGGGGGGGGGTGGGGGGGTGGACCGGAAATCTCGGGAAACGGTTAGAATGATGGTATCGGAGTGAAACTTGCTGGGAAGAAGAAACATCTGGTCCATGTAAATCTTTTACATAATTTGACTGGATCCGGAAACTTGAGGGGGGGGGGGGGAGGAGGTGGTTTCCCGGAATTCCGTTTTTTGGGGGATTTTCACGACGAAACTTGGAAGGCATATCAGGGACCCGGTCAAACTGACTTGGAATAAAAAAATCCTCGATATGATAATCTTGGGGGGGGGGAGTTGAGGGAGGGGAATCCGGAATATTGAGTCATGCGTAACTTTGGAACGGGTGATCGGATTCGAGTGAAATTTTCGAGTTAGGGTACTTCCAGATGAGCTAGGACAATGAAACTTGGCAGGAATATCAGGGACCTGACAAAAGTAACCTGGAAATAATAAGTTTCCCGATCCGACCATATGCGGGGGAGTTGGGGCGCTGGAAACTTGAAAATTTAGGGCATTTTGTCACACTTTTTCGAGTGAGGGTACTTCCAGATGAGCTAGGACAATGAAACTTGGCAGGACTATCAGGGACCCGACCAAACTAACCTGGAAATAATCAGTTTCCCGATCCGACCATATGCGGGGAAGTGGGGGCGCTGGAAACTTGAAAATTTAGGGCATTTTGTCACACTTTTTCGAGTTAGGGTACTTCCAGTTGTGCTAGGACCATCAAACTTGGCAGGCATATCAGAGACCCGACCAAACAAACTTATAAATAATCAGTTTTCTGATCCGACCATTTGGGGTGGGTGGGGGTGGAGGGCAGGGGAATCCGAGAAATTGAGAAGTGTGTAACTTTCGAACGGCTGATCGGATTGTAATGAAACTTCATAACGGAATAGAATATATATCTGTAATGTCCCGTTTAAAGTCTTGACCGGATTCGGTAGCCAGGGGGGAGTTGGGGGGGGGGAGACCGGAAATTTCAAGAAACGGTTAGAATGGAGGGATCGGAGTGAAACTTGCTGGGAAGAACAAGCATCTGCTCTAGATAAGTCCTTTAGACCATTGTACTGGATCCGGACACTTATGGGGGGGGGGGGGGGTCCCGGAATTCCGGTGATGGTGGTTTTGGGGATTTTCACGATGAAACTTGGCAGGCATATCAGGGACCCAATCAAACTGACTTCAAAATAAAAAATTTGTCGATCAGATAATGGTGGTGGGAGTGGAGGGAGGGGAATCCGCAGGGAATCCGGGAAATTGAGAAGTGTGTAACTTTCGAACGGATGATCAGATTGTAATGAAACTTCATAACTGAATAGAATATATATTTGTAATGTCCCGTTTAAAGTCTTGACCGGATTCGGTAGCCAGGGGGGAGTTTGGGGGGGGGGGGGGCCGAAAATTTCAAGAAACGGTTAGAATGGAGGGATCGGAGTGAAACTTGCTGGGAAGAACAAGCATCTGCTCTAGATAAGTCCTTTAGACCATTGTACTGGATCCGGACACTTATGGGGGGGGGGGGGTCCCGGAATTCCGGTGATGGTGGTTTTGGGGATTTTCACGATGAAACTTGGCAGGCATATCAGGGACCCAATCAAACTGACTTCAAAATAAAAATTTTGTCGATCAAATAATGGTGGGGGGAGTGGAGGGAGGGGAATCCGAAATTTTCAGTCATGCGTAATTTTGGAATGGGTGATCGGATTCGAGTGAAATTTAAGAATTGAACAGAGGACATTTCTCCGATGATTTTTTTCATATCCGGACCGGATCCGGCAACTATTGGGGGGGGGGGGGAATACGTGAACCGTTTAGAATGGAGGGACCGGGATGGAACTTTGTGGGAAGAACAAACAGATGCTCTAGGTAAGTCATTTGCTGAATCGGATTGGCTACGTGCACCACGGGGGAGCTGGGGGGGGGTGGACCGGAAATCTCGGGAAACGGTTAGAATGATGGTATCGGAGTGAAACTTGCTGGGAAGAAGAAACATCTGGTCCATGTAAATCTTTTACATAATTTGACTGGATCCGGAAACTTGAGGGGGGGGAGGAGGTGGTTTCCCGGAATTCCGTTTTTTGGGGGATTTTCACGACGAAACTTGGAAGGCATATCAGGGACCCGGTCAAACTGACTTGGAATAAAAAATCCTCGATATGATAATCTTGGGGGGGGGGGGGAGTTGAGGGAGGGGAATCCGGAATATTGAGTCATGCGTAACTTTGGAACGGGTGATCGGATTCGAGTGAAATTTAATAATTAAACAGAGGACATTTTTCTCTTGTGACCTTTTTCATTTCCGGACCGAATCCGGCAATAATTGGGGGGAGGGCGGAAAATGCTTGACCCGCTTAGACTGGTGTGATCTGGATCGAACTTCGTGGGAATGACAAACAGATGCTCTGGATTAATCATTTACAGAACCGGATTGGCTCCGGTTATTGTGGGTGGAGTTGGAGGAGGGGGGGGGGCTGGGATTCCGGTGATCGCGCGTTAAGGTTCTTCCAGATGTGCTAGGACGAT
The DNA here is from genome assembly GCA_030848855.1 of Branchinecta sandiegonensis. Lineage (NCBI taxonomy): Eukaryota > Metazoa > Arthropoda > Branchiopoda > Anostraca > Branchinectidae > Branchinecta > Branchinecta sandiegonensis. The sequence goes on from JAUPMV010000006.1 coordinate 238,631, forward strand.
GAAACTTCGCTGGAATATTGGAGACTCAACAACATTTGCTTAGAAATTGCTACGTCCCAAATCCGATTATTCCTTAAAGTACCAATCTTGACCGCAAAGTAAAAAAAATACTTTTAAGCAATATATGCATTTTCGTGATGCCCATTAGCCCATTAGCAGTTTTGCCTCAAGGGTTTTGCTTACAATTGAAGTTCCAGCTTCCTTAGAACGCGCATCTAAACCGCAAAGTCGAAACTTACTTTTGATCAATCAAATCATCTTGACTCATGCAAGTGCCATATGAGCTTACAGCTCTTGTTTTCTTTTTGTAGAGATCTCCTACTGGGTCATCTGCCAAGTGACCTTGACTTTGCAACCACAGCAACACCTGACCAAATGAAAACCATGTTCACAGAAGAAGGGGTCAGAATGATCAATATGAAGGGGGAGAAACATGGAACAATTACTGCCCGGATAAACGATAAGGAGAATTTCGAAATCACGACACTGCGGATAGACAAAGTGACGTACGGTCGACATGCTGAAGTAGAGTTCATCACAGATTGGGCCCAAGACGCTGGAAGACGAGACTTGACAATAAATGCTATGTTTTTGGGTAAGACCATTTACTCGAGGTTTACAAAGTCTACCATCCGCTCTGGGTTTTATGGCACTTGCAGCTCCGCTCAAGTGCCATATACCGATCACTTTTCCGTCGATCGGTCTGTCGGTCGGTCGGTCCACTGTTCTCGAGTTAGGGTACTTCCAGAAGGGCTAGGACGTTGAGACTTGGCAGGCTTATTAGGGACCCGACCAAACTAACTTGGAAATAGTCACTTGCCCGATCCGACCATCGTGGGGGGAGGGGGAGTTGGCGGAATCCGGAAAATAGGGGCATGCATAACTTTTGAATGGGTGATCGGATCTTAATGAAACTTGATATCTGAAAAGACCTCGTGTCTGAGATGTCTCAATTCAAGTCCGGACCGGATCCGATGAATCTGAGGGGGAGTCGGAGGGGGGGGGGACCGGAAATCCTGTGAAACTCTCAGGGTGCAGCGGCCGGGATAAAACTTGGTGGGAAGAACAAGCACAAGCTCTAGATACATAACTGAAAGAACTGGATCGGGTTCGAACGGACGGTTGGAGGGGGGTTCCAGAATTCTGGCGATCCGTAGTTTATGTACTTCCAGGTGGGGTAGAACGATAAAACTTGGCAGGCATATCAGGGACCCGACCAGATTAACTTGAAAAGAGTCACTCGCTTGATCCGACCATCGTGGGGGAAGGGGGAGACGGTGGAATCCGGAAATTAGTGGCATGCGTAACTTTCGAACGGGTTATCGGATCTTAATGAAACTTGATATCTTGAAAGACCTTATGTCTCACATGTCCCATTTCGATTCCGGGCCGGACCCGATGAACTGGGGGGGGGGGCGGAGGGGAGAACCGGAAATCATATGAAACGCATAGGGTGGAGCGATCAGGATGAAACTTGGTGGTAAGTACAGGCACAAGTCCTAGGTGCATCAGTGACAGAATCGGACCGGATTTGGGTACCCAGGGGGGGAGCTGTAGGGAGGGGGTCCGGAATTCCGGTGATCGTGAGTTAAGGTACTTCCAGATGTGCTACGACGATAAAACTTTGCTGGAGCATTAGAAACTTGACATCGTTGGGTTATAGACATCGTCCCTTCTCCGATCCGACCATCTTAACCGCAAAGTACAAAAAAATACTTTTAAGCAAAATTTACTTTTTCACGATCCCTATGAGCACATGATACTTTTTGCCTCGGGGGTTTTGCTTAGAAATTATTTTTAAGCACCCTTAAAGTGCGCATCTTAACCGAAAAGTGAAAAATAAAAACTTTTGACCATCACTTCCATCCTCTGAGCCGGCCTTGCAAGTTTGGCGCATCTTAACCGAAAAGTGAAAAAAGTACTTTTGACCATCACTTTCATCTAACCCGGCCTTGCAAGTGCCATATGAGCCTCCAGCTCTTGTTGTGCAGTCCTGGGTTAGTTTGAGCCACTGTCATTCGGTCGCATTGTTGTGTCGATATGTAGGTTAGGAGGATAAACCAAACAACATCGACTACAGCCGTATTCCGTTTGGCGGCAGTACTGGTCTCTTCCACCTACATGAGTTTGATTTATCACCGTCTTCAGCTTGTAGATGGTCGATTCGTGTCGTGTCGAGACGTGACTGGCAGCCTTAAAGTTTAACCGAAAAGGGCTGGGATAGGACAATTTAGTTACCCATCACTTATTCACTAAGGTTGGCTTGAAAACCCGCTGAAAATGCGTTAGTTCGTTGTTCTGCTATTCACTAATAATCGATTTTCAAATAGTGGAATTTCCGTGTGATTTGTGGTACCTCTGTGCGCTTGTATCCCTTACGAGAAAGATTTATGACTTTTTTTTTTGTTCAGGCACTAACCAATCTTCACCAATCTCACCACTGCCGACTGAAAAGCTGCGTTTGTTTTGAGATTAAAATTTCCCGCATCATAGTAGAATTTTCGTTGTGGGGACGGCCGCAGATATTCCGAACGTCATACTGGAGCAGATAGGGAAAAAAAATCCCTTTGCAGAATCCAAATAATTCAATGTATTCAGTTAAATGACACAAAAGTAAGCTGGCTTTTCAGTTAAACTTTAACGCTACTTGTCCGGTACACAAGTCTCTCTGTAATCTCAGTCCCTTGATTTGTCGATTTTCGGGAAGATGCTAACGTGTGTTCTATTCACCGGTAAAGCAGGCTATAGGACTTGAGTGATATGACGAGAGAAAGGAAACAGTAAACAAGATATAGCAGACGTTTACTCTCGCCGTCTTTCGGAGAATTTTTGAAAGCCCATCATTTCCATCATGTCATGTCGTTTTAATTCGCGTTCTTATTTTGATGAATTGTATTTTAAACCCTGAATTGTATATATAAATCATAGGTCACAACTGTAAATATATCCCTTGGTTGATCTTTTTAACTGTATTGACATGTCCAGCACTATTTTTTGTTTGTAAAAAGATATCTGTGGATAAATAAACCGAATTGTAAATTGTAAAGAGGACCTGTTACGGAGTTCTTTACTGGGTTTCCGTTTCAGGGTTAGATGGACATCTGGTAGATTACTTCAGCGGATATGAAGATCTGACTCATCGACGAATTAGGTTCGTTGGAGAGCCTGCACAAAGGATCCAGGAAGACTACTTGCGAATTTTGCGGTACTTCCGGTATGTACTTTCTTTGCGAAAAGTCTCTGCGAAAAATAAGCCTATGTACCGGAAGATTTAGAGATTCCCTGCAGAGGTTCAGCCGTCGACGGTGCAAGGGCGCGATCTAGAATTTGCAGAGGAAATCTTCATAGGGCCCCCAGGCTGCCCTTAACGCCATGATATGATATGATATTTATTACTCTAAAAGCCCAGAGGCCATGGCAAATACAAAGAAAACTTACAAAATAATTGGAACGATCACTTCAAATTACAAAATTTTTTCTCTGTGAGTCATAAACAGAACACATATTTGAAGTTTTTTATGCCAGGCAATGTTTCGACCTTCAAAATAAATAAGGAAACAAAAATTGGTGGGTCCCCGTGCCTTGAAGTTCTGCATTCTGAAGTTTTACCGTACTGTTAGTCGCACTTCCTGTTTTAAATCTTGAGTTAGTACTTTGAGTTGGTTTGTCCACTATATCAAGAGTCTCAAGGTTATTTGAAGGAACAGAAAACTTGACTCAAACTTTACTCGGGGAGCTAGCTGACATATCAAGAATGTACCCTGAGTCGACATTGAGAGTAAGAAAAATTCCCGTTACGACCATTGCAGTTTCCCGGCAGTTTCCGAGAATTCGACTTTTGAGTTAGTAAAAAAAAAAGCAAAAGGTTTGTTTGCCGGGAGTAGGAATCGAACGCACGACCTCTTGACTACTATCCCGATGTGTTAGTCAACACGGCCAAAGGCGAACTTTTACTGTGCATAAGTGCATAATTACTGTGCATAAGTGCATAATTACAGTGCATAAGGGGCAACGGCCTGACAGCTAGCTTTGGGAACACTGGTTCGAGATAACAAAGAAGGGGGGTCCTATATAATTACGTTTGAGGAGATAACAAATATTCGTTTTTTTTGTTAATACCGTAAGGAATGTTTTTGAAGAATAAAGATTGATTGATGGATTGATTGACAATAAGTCCCTGTGTCTTTATCTAAGCGCCCCAGGTCGGTTTGATGGCCGAAAGTTGCTTAGTCAAGTTTTCTGTGCCTTTAACGCCATGATATTGAACACATATTTGAATATTTTCAAGCCAGGCAGTGTTTTGACCTCAAGGGCAAAATGCCGCTCGTTGAATTTCGTATTATTAACTAAATACAAATAACGAAACAAAAATTGGTGGGTCCGCGTGTCTTGAAGTCCTGCATTATGACGTTTTACCATACTGTTATTCTGCACTTCCCGTTTTAAATCTTGAGTTAGAACTATCCCAGGAGTTTTATTTTCTCCACTATCAAGAGTCTCAAGGTTCTTTAAAAATTGCAGGTGGAAAAGTGGAGGTATAGGATAAAAAAAAATATTGTCACAATACCTGATTTCTTATCATTCATAGTCGTATTGGAATACCATCAGGTACCGTTTCCATGGAATGTTCGATTTGAAACGCCGCACCGACGAACTTGTTGATTTGAAACTTCGCAAAGCACATTGTTCGAAACGTGAATCTGCTGTCGCTTGCATTATCTCTCCCCGTTTTAACTTTCGCCCCCTTTAGCCATTCTAACTACTTATTTTAATTGTGTATGCAAATATAATGCCTGTTCAAGGGGGTAAGTAAGTAAGTAAGTAACGAACTTATTTAAAAAAAAAATACTATCATGGCAATGCCAAAGTTGGGTGTTACGTCAAGTATGATGCACATTTTATAATATATACAATTAATCATCAATTTGTCATCGCAGACCTGCTATAGTATACAAATAAAAACCAAAAATGAAACACGGACTTTGGGTCACGTTGGAATAATATAAAAAGCAGCTACCGCCATCACTATAAATTTTTGTGAAACGCGGAACGAAGCTTTGCTGGTACCGCGTATGTGTTGCAGGTACGGGGGACAACTTTGGAACCTTTGAACTTGCGACCCTCTCCTGTCAGTTTCTTGTGTTTTCATACGGAGGGGGAAGGATATCGGATAAAACAGGATGGTGGAGGAGCTTATGACCAACCGCTAAGCTCAGCCGCAGTCTCCGACTCTCAAGGGTATCCATATTAAACTTTTTCAGGAGAGCAGAATAGGGAACTTTGGGCTCAACGGGACTGTGTGGAACTAAGACGATACTAACTCAGAACATTGAATTTTGAGATGGGAAACATTCGGGAGCGCCTGAGATAGGCATATGATATATTTGTCATCGTGAGAAGTTTCATTCCTGTGTGCTGATTCTTGTATGTTACCTGCCGCTTGTCCAATGCTTCGCTCATCATGAACTGTTTCCGTTATATTAGTTGCGTTTTTGCAGATACCATGGTATCTGTTACCACGGTAACTGGATCTGCAATTAGTCGTTTTTGCAGTTACCGTGGTATCTGATATACGGTTGCTCTGCAAAAACGACAGTTGCCGAATTGCGCTTTTCGAATTCATCCCAAAAGAAAAACTGACACACCAAGTGCCAAACTTCTTTCCCACCAATTTGACAAAAAGTGATGAAAGTGAGATGACTTTTCCAGATACCACGATAACTGCAAAAACGCCTTTCGACCGTGGTATCAGGTACCACGATAACTGCAAAAACGGCTTTAGACCGTGGTATCAGATACCGTCGTATCTGCGAAAACGCAACTATTGTCTTTAGGTTTTACGGGCGCTTCGCCGTGTGTCCAAATTCCCACGATGTCCAAACTATAGAAGCAATTCGGGAAAATGCGGAGGGATTGGAGATTGTTTCTGGTGAACGGATTTGGGTCGAACTACGGAAAATTCTGTCTGGTCGGTTTGCCGCTGAGATGGTTCACAAGCTCATCGATTTAGGAGTCGCCAAGTATGTGGGTAAGTCGCATATTAAGTAGGCCCAAGCAAACCCGCTTTATTCATACTACAATATAGGTGATGGGAAAATGAAGTAGCCCGTATAAGTTGGGTTTGAATTTGAATTTTTTTTTTTTTTTAAGTTGGTCATCTTTTCCTTCAAAATTAAAACTGGGTCTTTTACTTTAAAATTAGAAACCAACTGCGAATTCCTGAAAGAAATGGGGAACCCAAGTAGAAATTCGGAAAATTTGGAATATATTTTAATAGCAGATATGTCGCAAATTCGGAAATTTTCTGCGATTGTTGCAGCAAAAAGAATATGAGGTAATGCAACGGCGGTGAACAATGACCCGGGGATGTCTTTCCTGTATCGCCCACGAAAACGAATTAAGAGGCCAAATGCCTTGCGAATTCTCTCTTGTATATGATTGACAGTTATAGACTGAGAAACCTTAGCTGACGATGGATATGGGATCCCTAAGTTCGTTACTAAATCACACGCTGAAAAATAATCCCGTTACCACAACCAAGACATTCATTTCCTTACACGGTACTGTTTACAGCAAAAAACTGGCATTTTCCAGCATTAACGGAAAGATGATTTGCTGATAGAGAAGCGGCAAGACGGTTAAAATTCTCAGCCAACGCAGTTTTTTATTTACTCAATAAAATTATGTCTTCGGCTGCAGCTTAATAGCTTTCTGAAAGCTCTGAAGCCACCAGCTTATATTTTATTTATTTGTGACCCGCTTATTGCATAACAGCGGAGTATGAGCCTGAGCCTGAGGCGACCGTACACTTTTCACCGCACTCACCGGTTGGATCTCGGTAACATCATCGCGCCTCATTGTCTATGAAGAGGTCTATCCACGGTTACCACTTCACTAAAGCAAAGTTCACTTCCCAAGTAGCAAAGAAGTACGACAAAAGAAGTAAAAGTAGCCTACTACGTACAAAGTAAAAAATTGCGCAATTTTCCCTTCTATTGTCGTCCACTGACGCTACTGCAGACCACTCTACCTATGATCCTACAAATAAAGCCTGAGTCACCTGGGAAAGAAAGGATACATTGTTTTGGGTATACTTTTTGAAAAAAATATATACTTTTGCAACACTGCAACAGTACTATTTTTTTTTTCAAATACTACCAGCTTATGACTTAGAAAAGAATTGCTAAAAATGACACAGTTGTACTACAGGCGGCAACCCTGGGCCTATCTGGGAGACGACCGGTGACTCTTTTTTGGATGCCCTAGCCTAAGAACATCTATAGGTGCAGAGGAACTAAAGCCAAGTGCCAGCTGCCAGGAAAGAACACGGGTCAGGGACTGAGCCTTTTCTTTATTATATTATTATGATTAAGTCTACAGGAAGGTAAGGGTGTATACCTCACTTTGTCAGAACGATTTCATCGTTTTAGGTCTTTGTGAAACGCCGAACTTGGAAGAGTTTGACCGGGTACGGCAGCGTTGTCAGGAGAGAAATTTGGTCCTTCATCCTATCACCCTCCTCTGCTCTCTCATGCACCACCTCGACGATGTAAGTGTTCCATTTTTTGTATTTGTTTTTTCGTGTTTGTGTACTTTAAGAGCGTGTTCCACCCTTCTAACAATAGTTAGTAACTATTAGTTACTATTTTCGTTCCAACCTCGTAAAAAGTTACTACGCTGACCGTTCCAACCTCCTCTAAATAGTAACTATTTGCTTACCATGCTCGGGAGCGTAGTAAGCGTGGTAACTACGAATCTCTGTAACGTGATTGGTCGGATTCGCCCGTGGCACGATATCTGCTGGAAAATAGAAAAATCGTTCCAGCCTTGACGGCAAAAAGCCAGAATTCGTGACGTCATGCGTAGTAACTATGGTAAGTAGGGTAGAACGCGCTTTAATTTTATTTTATAGACTATTGACAGTAATGGCAAAGTTTATTTATTTATTTCACCTCACCCCAGAACGCTGCTAAACCTATTTGAATTTACTTCAGCACTAGAGCTATATCCATTTTTAATCAAATTGTACCTTGCCTTACCTTATCATAGGAATATGAAGAGAGAGAGAGAGAAAATCAGACAGCAGATAGACAAGGACTGGACCAAGCTGTTACTTTTTGGGATCCCAAAACGTCAGTGAGGGGAATACCTATGATATCGTGAAGTTTGTCCGTCCGTCTGCTAGCAGGATAACTCTCAAAGGCCTTTGAGATAGTTGAGTGAGTATTTTGTTCGGTCTTGGTGTGACGATCCTGGTCCGGTCCATGATATGCCTGCCAAGTTTCATCGTCTTTTCTGATCTGGAAGTGCCCGAACTAGCAAAACCGGGACAGACAGACAGACCGACTGACCGACGGACGGACAGAAACTGCGATCGCTATATGGCACTTGGCCGAATAATAACACCATAATAATGGCGGACGATAAAGATACAGATTTTGTAATCTATCCATTAGACAATAAAGATTAGTGCTAAAAATCAAGATTAAGTTTAGTCAGTTTGTGCTCCAAGAGTATTTACGCTAAATTTCGTTGTTGCCGAAAGGTAACGTTCATCAGCCAAGGCGACAAGCAAACAGCAACCTGCGAACAAAAACGGTATTCGAATTTGAAGGTAACCTCAAATTTCGAAAACGCAGCCAATATCGTCGGTAACGTCACCCATGAATTTAGGAAAATAATTATTTTCACCTCTTCCCTAGGCCACAGCCCTGAACTCTCGTCTGAAGCTATCTGCTTTCGAGAGGGACCTAGCTGCTTTCATTGTTACGAATAGGCAGAACTCCTTAGACCTGGAACCGCGAAGGTGAGTACCGTAGCCTACGTTATTGAACTTTCCCTCATTTCTCTCGTTTCTACAGCAATTACTCATGGGCATAGTTGTAACTTTTGCTGTTCCTAAAGGCGAAGCCTCATCTTCCAGAATTTCTTACCGGATTCCAGCTTTCGATTGTCGCTGAGAGCCAGACCACAACGTCTGGAAGGGCGTTGGACCCCCCCCCCCCCCCCCGGATTTCGGATTCTGGATAGACTCAACTCATCCGGAAGGCAATAACTATGCGAGCGGACCAGGTATAGGAAAAGAGAGAATGGAGGAAAGTTATGGTTTGGAGGCAAAAGATATTTATTTATTTTTTGTATTTATTAATAGAAAAAGACGATAAGCCGAAGCTTCTCTCTCTCCAAGCACATAAACTTTTACTACATTTTCACATTTCAAACACTGATATGCGTTGCGTTGCGAATATGTAGGAATTGTTGAAAGGTAGTGTAATTAGCACCGTCGTTGTCGTTAGCGACAATCTTATCGTTTTTTTTAAATAATTTAAATAAATAAAAATCCAAAAGCCCTGGCTTGACTGTGCGGAATGTTGAATGTCCTGGCCTTGGAAAAGAGTTTTATTCATAGCAGGTATCTTTCAACGCGCGTGCGCCGAATTTGACCTTTGCGTCAAAAATAATAACACTAAAATATATAGATATATACAGTCAATCAGTTCGTCATTTCGATAATAATTATAAAATATGTCATTGGCCTCTGCAAAGCTTGTAAAAACTCATCAGCTCAACTTGTGTCTGCTCTGCCCGGTGGATTTTCCCTCGGACATACTGGGCAGATCTGAGGTCTTTCTAGGAATAGTTCCATATTCCTTTATTCAGCAACACATATACATGTTTGAGAGAACTAAGTTATTTGTCCTAGTCATCAGCTAAAACCTTCGCGGTTTGGTGGAGGTGTTGCTTGCCAAAATGTTTGTGGGGGGGGGAGAGGTATTTACCGACTGACTGGTCATTTGTAACGACTGTTTTCAAGAAAAAATTGACAGTTCTACGAAAACCGACTGTTTTGATGTACACCGGAACTTTCGCTGTAGCTACTGCAGGAAATCCGTGTCGACAATACTGCTGGCAAAAGTCAATCAGCTTCTAATTTTGTTATAGAAGATTAAAATTGTTTGTCTGTACTGCCCCCAAACATACCAAAATTCGTCGCAAAATACAACCGAATTTCTTACATTAAGTAAATATAAATAAAATGTAACCGTCTTCAGGGATTTGATACTGAACGAATCTGATATGGATCTTTGTACGTTATATAGCTTTATTTGACTGAAGAAATATGAGAGCGACGAATATGTGGTGAATACTATCCGTATATGTTTTATTAGGCTAGCTTGAAAAGAAAAAAATACATAGTATATATATAAAAATACAGAGTAAAAATATAGCATAGTTTTCTAGTATATATATAGTGCTTTATTCCCGAAAGTATTTCGTAAAGGTATCCATACGCCGAAAACGTTGCGAAGGAACTTTAATAAGGTTTTTCTCAATCATATTGCACTGTGCTGAAAAGTGCTGATCTTCTCGTCCCGGGACAGACAGTGAAGCATTTTGACACGATATGAATTAATTGTATATATTAAGTGTTATTTTATGTATTTCATGGCGCGTATAAAGTGTTGACCTCCCAGGTTATTTTTTGTGTAAAGTCATTGGGCAAATAAAAATGACTCTGACTTATTCATGGACCTGTCAGTTCTAGGTACTACAAGGGCTTAGTCCTTCGGAACCGGACAAAGAGTCTCAAGGATTCCAAGGAATTTGTAGCGGAACTTATTAAGTATCAGGGCCAACCAGATGCCCTCACAGAATTTTTGGAGTGGATTCCTCCCCAGTTCCCTGTGAGGGGGGGAGCTCTCAAGGACAATGGAGTTCCCGGTGAGTACCTTTCAGCTTTCAGCTCTTCTTGTGGCGGAATATTGGCGGATCTGCAACCTGCAAACTTATGGTCCATTTACACACTGCGTAAAATCCGAGCGTATTTTGAAATCCGAGCGTATTTTACGCACGTTTTGAGCTTGAAAATATTTCTAGCAATATTGACGTATTTGCAAATCGGTCCGTTTTGTATCTAAATACGTCCGTATTGCTAGAAATCTTTTCAAGCTCAAAACGTGCGTAAAATACACTCGGATTTTACGCAGTGTGTAAACCCACCATTAGTTGTTGCGGTAATTGGTCGATATAAGTTGTACAATGTACAACGTATTATGTACAGTATATGGCGGTATACTTATTTGAACGCTTGTTGACTTTTAACTTTGCCATTTTCATGCACTTGCTGGGACTAAAGTTAACGACCAGTTCAAAGTAGGTAATTAAGGGCTTGCGAAAACACCTGAATAGGTATTTTGGATCTTCATTCTACAATTTAACCCAAAACTGCACTGTTCGCATTTAAGTAACTGTTGAAATAAGCATACCTCTACTGTACAACTGTATGAATGTACAATTTGCAGTGTGTAAACCCACCATTAGTTGTTGCGGTAATTGGTCGATATAAGTTGTACAATGTACAACGTATTATGTACAGTATATGGCGGTATACTTATTTAAACGCTTGTTGACTTTTAACTTTGCCATTTTCATGCACTTGCTGAGACTAAAGTTAACGACCAGTTAGCCAAAGTAGGTAATTAAGGGCTTGCGAAAACACCTGAATAGGTATTTTGGATCTTCATTCTACAATTTAACCCAAAACTGCACTGCTCGCATTTAAGTAACTGTTGAAATAAGCATACCTCTACTGTACAACTGTATGAATGTACAATTTTTAGTTGTAATAGTATAATAGTACATATGTAATAGTACAATAGTGCAACTTATAATAATAATAGTAGTTTAATTTTTGTTCAGCATCGAACGAAAGTTGTGCTCACTGATTTTCAGAAACACATTGACAGTGGCATTTTGGAACCGGGTTGCTGCCCCGTGGAACTACCTATCAGACAAGGTAGTCGCTGAAGCTGCTATTAGTTATATTTTAATTTGCGAACTACTTCAGTTACCGTTGGATTTTTTATAAAGTATCATAGGAAAATCCCATATAAATAATGGTCACAGCTACAAATGCTTTGTGAGCGTTCGAACTATGTAACACCTTATCAGCAGTCTTTCAAAACACTCGCGTCATAACTTCTTAATAAATAAGTTGAAAAGGTTCGTAAATAGTCTGCATGTTCCAGAAAACCAGTCTCTTTGTGTGGAGATTTTCTTATATTTCGCACCCGAGTAACACATGACTGTCGAAGAATCTGTCCGAACGATATAACTATGCGCAACATGTTAAAGAAAAAACTATGCGCAACATGTTAAAGAAATAAAACTGCTGGGTGTACACATCACGAATGATATGGAGTGGCCTTCGGGGACTCAAACTTCTTTCCCGTCATGGTGTCCCTTCCGAACATCTATTGCGTATTTATTTTTCGTTCATTCGCCCAGTCCTAGAATACTGCTGCCCTGTATGGCATTTTGGTGTGACTCGCGAGCAATCGGATGCTCTAGAGAGGATACAATACCGAGCTCTCCTAATAACGGATAAATCTCTGAAAGTCCCTTATATTTATTTTCTGAAAAAATTTAATCTGACAACCCTGTCTCACCGTCGCGAAAATTTGTGCTTAAAGTTTGGAGGGCAGACTCTACTGAACCCAGTCCTTCGCGACATCCTGCCCCCCAACTTTACAACAGAAAGGGAGAGGCCTCAAAGACAAGCTTCCGAACCAGTCCCTACCCTTCAGCCAGTGTTTTGCCGACACGTGAGATACGAGAATAGCTTTGTCCCCTCCTTTGTTTCCCTACGTAACAGAAATTAATAGGTTATTATTTTACCCCTCGTTGTCTATTTCCCCAATCGTTAGTTTTATATTGTTTGTTCTCAGTATTTTATATGAAATTCGACCACTTTCTAGTATATGTTGACAATTTTGGTTAGTTTTTAATGTATGTTGACTTTACCACCTGCTATTCGGCTAGTCCGTAATTGGTGTTGAAATAAAACTGAATTGAATTGAATTGGATTTAACTAAGTTACAAGTCGAATGCCCGAGAGCGAATGTGAAATCTGCTGATGAAGGCCTGCCTATTGAAAATAAACAATTGGGCCTTTAGTTCTGTTGTGAAGATCTCCGTTCAAAAGCTTAGGTAGCAAAGACACGCCATCTAACCAAGTTTTGTGCATTGAACCAAGTTGCAATAGGGAAGCCTAGAACTTTCAGGACTAGAAGTTCGGATAGGAAGTGTAGTCTTAATAGCAAAGTTGCACTTCTCGAAGTTACCCTGGTTGTACAAGATGGTCTAAAGGGTTCAATATCACTCATGATTCTTTCTCCGCCAACTAAGTCGTCGAAGCGGTATCGAAAGTCATTCGTTCATTCACATCATCCATGATGTGGTTTCGAGGGTGGTGGGTAAGGCTAGGTCTTGAATAGGGTCACTGGGACCTTGCGGATATAGGTTCCACTCTCAAAACCAATCAACAAAACGAGGGGTAGGGATGTCCTAGGTAGCCTAGGGCTCACACGCACTCTTCTCTTCTCTCTTGATAAAATAAACGTATACTCAGCTACTATGTACAATCGTCTCCTTAATCGGCAGGATGGTAAGTTGATGACGATTAATGGATACAGGACGTGATGATGCTGATGGCGGATCAATATCAAACAATGCCACAAAGATATACGTCATCTATCGGCAACAACCTGAAGTTGTTGCTTAGATGGCGTATGTGTGTACACCTTGGTTGGGAATGAAAACGAAACTAGATGGGGCTCTCTTGAGCCACAACAAGAACTCCCAACAATAATTTATTTGTGTTCCATATTCTTTGTTTGTGTGCTATTCGCGTTGTTCGTAAGTGTTTCTCCAGTTTGTGCTCACGTTATACGAGTGCTATTAAGCCTAAAACAAAATTGACTGATTGATTAATCTCTGCTTTACCTTTAGGTGGACGGATGATGACAGTGGTGATAGAAAAACTGAGGGGTCTCTGGATAGATTCGGATTGTCAACTTAGTGGTGATGATTTAGTGTCGTATATTCCCAGCATTCTAGAAGAGTTAAATGCAAATACTTCAAAGTAAAGTTAAGTCAATATTTTTGATCAATGTTTATACTTGTTTTTCCTTAGTTGCGTTTTTGCAGATACCATGGTATCTGTTACCACGGTAACTGGATCTGCAATTAGTCGTTTATCCAGTTACCGTGGTATCTGATATACGGTTGCTCTGCAAAAACGGCAATTGCCGAAATTGCCCTTTTCGAAGTCATCCCGAAAAAAAAAAAGTTATTAAGTCACATCACTAAGTGCCAAACTTCTTTCCCACCAATTTGACAGAAATTGATGAAAGTGAGGTGACTTTTTCAGATACCACGACCAGTTACCACGGTCGAACCGTGGTATCTGGATATCTGTTACCACGATAACTGGCCAGATACCACGGTAACTGCAAAAACGCCTTTTGTCCGCGGTATCAGATACCACGATAACTGCAGAATCAGAATCAGAATCATTTATTTACACAAGCTATAAGAGGACACAAATAAAAACAGAAACTTCAGCACTTATTAAACACTGACGTGTAACACGGAACGAACGTGTTTGAAAACCGATTTGTTCGTGTGGTTGGCGCCGCGGTGCCAGTTTTTCTTTGTTTTTAGACCTAGTGTCAACTCGATTCGACATGACCGGTGGTAGTATGGCCCTATGTTTGTCACTTCGTAGAAGAAATTAGCCAAATTTGCATATCAAATTGAACCAACGGTCGTAAAGGGACGGTAGTTGTAAGGTTGATAATGCTGATTCATAATCAGTAAATGCTTCACACAATATTACTTTAGCGGCTCTTTTCTGTATTGACTCAAGTTGGTCACTTAAGTATCCTGTGTTATTGACTTGAGGCCCCCAAACAGGGCAAGCATACTCTACAATTGGCTGGATATATGTCAGGTACGCCAGCTTTAGCTGCGACACTGAAAAACCGAATCGACGCATTAAGATAAGGGTACGCATCATATGCAAAAACGACTTTGGACCGCGGTATCAGATACCATGGTATGTTGTTATTGTTTAAATTAAAGCACGTTTCTACCCGGGTAGGTTGCAGATGTATTCACTTGAATCAAGGAACTAGAATGACACAACGAAGAAAATCCCTGTATAGTAGTTACGACTTTCAGTGCGTGGATAGAGCTCATTTGGCACAAAAAACGTTTCGAGTGGCCACACTACCCCACTCTTTCGAATTTCCCGCGTTTGTGTCAAATGAAACTGGGCCGTGCTCTTTCGCGCACTGCTATGAGCGTGTTCCACTCTACTTACCGTAGTTACTACGCATGACGTCATGAAACAATCGTACGCGTTCGCAGCTGAAACTAAAAACGGTAAAAAACAAAACAAGGAGACAGAGTGACACATTTGTGCCATTTTTCGTCAACATGTTCAATAAAATGTCAGTGTGACTTTAATATTTGTAGTACCGTATTTAGTATTTATGTTACTCGTGAGTGTTTAAAAGAATGTAATTTTTGTAAAGACATCCAAATTAGCTAGCTAGCAAGTTTCTGTCTAATAAACCTTACTTACTTACTTACTTCCGGCTTTTTGCCGTCAAGGCTGGAACGATTTTTTCTATTTTCCAGCAGAATATCATTTCACGGGCAAATCCGACCAATCACGTTACAGAGATGCGTAGTTACCACGCTTACTACGCCTCCGAGCATGGAAGGCAAATAGTAACTTTTCGTGAGGATGGAACAGAAATAGTAACTAATAGTTACTATTGTTAGAAGGATGGAACACGCTCTATCTCACCCGGAGTCCACGCAGTAGAAAGCCGTAACTATCATACCGATGCAATTCTTTTCAAATATCCCTTCCTTACGTTATTTTATTTTTTAGATTAAAGTGAGTACATATGCAACCTGTCATGTGTAGATACGTGATTTAAAGGACCCCTTGCACTATTTACTCTTCAACTTACAAGTATTTTTAAATATTTTAATATTTTAAAACTAGGCTGTCCTTTCAACACGGTTTTGGCTGTTTTAAGCCTTTTCCGAGACCCGGTGACGTACAGAAAAATAGGGAAACAATTTACATAACCGGTTTTTCTGATCGAAAAAATTCTCGCAAACAACAGTCGACATCGTGATACACGTCGAAGGTAGCAAAACACGGCAAGTGAGAAAAACAGCGTAGTTTTGTTAGAGGGTTAGAATGTACCGTACGAAATTGGGGTCTCCGGGTTTAGAAACATTTAGAGTGAATGGAAGTAGGTTGCGTTAGTATTATAGGTAAGACAAGTCCTTAAAGGACTGTAGTCGTTCAAGGGGATTCTGCTCCAGGTAGTCCAAGAAAAGACACACATTTAGGCGAGCAGCGCTCGTTGGGCAATTAATTTTAAGACAAACTAATTATTTCATACAGGAATGCTTGAATAAGTTAGAAACGAACAGAACTCAAACACTTTAAATAAAATTATCACATCTCTTTGTACAAACAATAGTTGCGTTGCAACTGGATCTGCAATTAGTCGTTTTTGCAGTTACCGTGGTATGTGATATGCGGTTGCTCTGCAAAAATGACTATTGCCGGAATTGTGCTCGAAGTCATCCCAAAAGAAAAACTGATATTCAGTCATATCACTAAGTGTCAAACTTCTTTCTCGCGAATTTGACAAAAACTGATGAAAGTGAGATGACTTTTTCGGATATTACGATCAGTTACCACGGTCGGACCGTGGTATCTGAATATCAGATACCACGATAACTGGTCAGATACCACGATAACTGCAAAAACGTGTTTTGACCGTTGTATCAGATACCATGATAACTGCAAAAACGACTTTAGACCGTGGTATGAGATACCATGGTATCTGTAAAAACGCAACTAATTTAAAGCCAAACGCTATTCTGTGTGCCCCATTGTATCTTCCTTCTTTTCAGTCTACACTGACCGTTACTTGTCACCCAGGTTAAAACAACATGAAATTTTCCCCATTACTATATCTGCCATCCAGGGTGCATTGAAAAATATGAAGAAAAAGAAGAATCCAGATAGAGATGGCATTTCCCACGAGCATTTAAAGTACGATTTACCAGCTCTTAATAACCAACTCCAGCTATTATTCCAGATGATCCACCTAACCGGAAAGTTTTCTTCTGGGCACGATTACCCCAGTCTTAAAAAGAGGAAAAGATGCAAATCATTGCAGCTCTTATACAGACCAATTACCGTTTCATGCATCCTCAGCAAAAATTTCGAATACACTTTGGCACCTGAAATTGCTTCCAAATGTGACTTCGGAAGCTTACAGTATGGTTTCAGAAAACGAATCGGATGCTCCCATGCCCATAAGTCACTGATCCAAATTCTAAAGAAGCATCAGCAAAGAGAGAGACAGTTCATCTTTGTGCGATTGACATCGCTGGAGCTTTTGACAAAGTTAACCACGTCCAGGCTTTACTGTCTTTGATGGAAAACGGCGTAAATAGGTCGATCATATTGGCTTTAAGATCGTGGTACTCCAAATGCAAGCTGGTAATCAAATGGCAAGACAGGCTGAGTCACTCTATTACAGTGAAAAAGGGAGTTCCTCAGGGCAGGGTCCTATCGCCACAGATTTTTAAATGTGCGATTGCTCAGTGCCTAAGAAAGCCTACGCCAACTTTTAACTTCCGTGGCATCGATGTTAGCTACCTGGCCTATGCCGACGACGTCCTTCTTATCAGCCGATCCAGGAAGGGCCTTGAAACAAACGTTGCTAGCCTGAACCAATCCCTTGGCGAGATTGGCCTATTAGTCAACGCTAGTAAATGTCAGTACGTTTGTTTCAACGCTCCTGCTACTCTTCGGAAACCCTCTCTGAATGTTGGATGCAATGTTCTCCTAACCGAGGAAAAAATTCGATGGCTTGGGATAATAATTGCGCAAACTATTCGAAAGATTTGCGAGGAAGCAGTCAAATCAGCCGCGAAAGGAATTAGACATGGTTACTGCAAAATTGTGCCGAACCGTTCGAGGTATAGCAGACCTGGGCTTGGGAAGTTATATACTGGCTTTTGCGCACCGTATGTTAACTTCCTTGCTGGATTACATTCTATACTCAGAAGAAAGGACCTTCGACGCATACGCTCAACATACTTCAAATATCTGAGATTTCTTCTCAACCTACCACGGCGCACGCGGAACTGCTACCTGATCCGCCGTTTGTTAATTTCCGACTCTTGTTGACGCTTGAAGCCCTCTCCTCTAATTTATGTTCTCCGATTGGAAAACTACCTGTCCACGATCCCATCAACGTGATTCTAAGTTAGTGAACCTTTATGGAAAATATTTGTTGAGTGTTTTGCGATTATTTTATATTTCTTTATCCTTTTTTACTGCACTTATGCCCTTGGGCAGTGCGTCATAAATCCTTCATTCATTCATTCATTGGAAGGCTGACTCCAGAGATCAACAAGCATAATGAAGGGAAGAAAGTATAGACTATGTCAATATCAGCCGGAGCACCTATGACAACTCACATATCCTGCCTGCTCAGTTTTTGCAACAAAAGTTGCGTTCACACACAGTCTGATAAGATTTCGCATCCGAAATAACTGAGGAATTACCGTCACTATTGGAAAATTTCAGGCGATTCGTCTAAGTTTTGGAGCGAAGGAAAAAATTCGCATGTGACTGCGACAACCTGACTATGTGTGCACGTACCACATTAATTTATCATGTAATTTATATACAATAACTTTCTAAAGGAGTAAAAACAATATTAAATGACAAGTTATGCATAAGGAAACTCCGCTTATGTTTGTCAAAGCTAGAAAATTGGAGTTTGGCAGGCAGCAAAAATCGTCGTAACCATATTTCACCAAAAATAAATTGATTAAGAATCGGCTTATTTCTGATGTACCATACCTAGGGGGTGGTAGTATGAAAACGTGATAGTTTTATCAGCCCATTGAACTTTAAATGCTGGCAAATAAACCTCATACTGATTGTGTGACGCAAGCTGGGAACGTATTAGAGAAGGGACAACAAAGGCCCTACAATTTTTTTTTGCGAGACGCCAATGTAGACTAGTGCATTTACGAAAACGAAATAATACGAGAAGAAAGGAAAGAAACAGTAATGCAGACCTTGCCGACAGAAAAAAAAACAATCCCAATTTAATTAAGTTAAATCGCAGCATGGAGGGAAAAAAGGGTTTTTGGGATCCCAAAACGTATATGGAGGTATACCTATGACATCGCAAAAGTTGTCCGTCCGTCCGTCTGTCATCACGATAACTCTCGAAGGGAATGGGGTATTTGATGAAATTTGGCGTGAGGATTCTTTATGTCAAGGGTAAGGTCAAGTTCGTAGAAGGGCTTTGTAGCCCTACATTTTGGGGTGGGGGGGGGGGGGGGGGGGGTGTTGCTACAGCTAATGTGATAGTCGATTATGGGGTAAGAAAACATGCTGAAGACGATGATGAAATCCGGCAAAAATCGGAAAGTTTGTTACAAGTAAAAGTTTTATTTGAAGTTGATTAGATGTTCGATTTAGGGGTAAGAACTTTTATGAAAAGTGTTTTCTACCCGGACAATTAGTTCGCCCAGAATCCGGCAATAACCGGAAAATTTGTTAAAAGCAAAAGTTTTATTTGAAGTTGATTAGATGACAGAATTTAGGGGTAAGAAGAGACGCTGAGTCTGTTTATGACAATCATTTTATACATAAAATTCGTCCGGAATCCTGTTGAAACCGGAAAAATTTCTATAAGTATAAAATTTGTATTTGTATAAGTTTTATTTGAAGTTGATTAGATGTTCTGTATAGGCATAAGGAGATACGCTGAATTCTTTCTGAATTATCTTTTTTTGCTGGACAAGTAGTTCGCTCGGAATTCGGGCGAAACCAAAAATTTGGCAGAAGTAAAGCAGGAAGTTTCGGTCAGTATCGTCAAAATAGATATGGCTTATAGAGGTATATCTGAACTTGGTTTTCTCAGATGATTAGCTTGGCGAAGACTGGATCTGGGGAAGACAAGACCCAATTGTTTGGATCAAGTAAAAGATTTTTGTGATCCCATCGAAACCTTTGGTCTTGAATCATGACGTTGGTCACTCCTGTTGATGTCTATGCCTCTGATTTTGCTCTGATGAAAAATTCCAGGGCTTCCCAGTCGTACTGTACGGCTTGCCCCACCACTGATTATCGAGGTGACGTTAACAGGCGTCTGCAGCTACTCTTTCTTCCTTGCTACCTAGTTCGTACCCGATCTACGAGATCTGCCCTATCAAGTGGGATTAGCCAAGCTGTGGACCTGACTGATACATTAGTTGCATTTTTGCAGATACCATGGTATCTGATATCACGGTAACTGAATCTACAATTAAGGTGGGTCTTCACCTTCCGGAACCTGGGTTCCCAGATTTTCCGAGATTTGTTTTGAATTTCTTCTGCGATACTTAAAAAATCCGGAAATCTGGAAGTTCAAAAGCCCCTTTTTATGGATTATTTTGATGGACCCGTTCATATTCCAGATGCAATTTACAGAAGACGTCAAAGAATAATCTGGAAGCCCAGATTGCGGAAGTTCCGGGAGGTGAAGACCGGACTTTAGTCGTTTTTGCAGTTACCGTGGTATCTGATACACGGCTCCTCTGCGAAAACGACTATTGCAGAAATTGCAATTTTCGAAGTCATCCCAAAAGAAAACTGATATCCAGTTACATCACCACGAGCCAAACTTCTTTCTCACCGATTTGACAAAATTTGATGAAGTGAGATGACTTTTCAGATACCACGATAACTGTACAGATACCAAGATAACTGGAAAAACGCTTTTTGACCGAGGTATCAGATACCACGGTAACTGCGATAACGACTTTAGACCGTGGTATCAGGTACCATGGTGCCTGCAAAAACGCAACTATTCAAATTTAATCAACTTAAGTTACTACAATTGAAGGGACCGATTAATAAAATTCGGCGGGGAAAGTATCGCCATGGGGACGTTTTGCCACGTGGCGTTTTGGCAATGAGGACGTCTCGTCGGGAAACCGTTACAATAACCTCGAAGATTTTCTCCCCTCTCGGCAGCTGTTTCCGGCGGGTCGCCTGGAGCGGTGTGGCGAGTTGATCGTACCGTCGTAAGATCGGGTGAACCACAACACCATCATCATAGGGGACGCGTACAAGCTTGCAAAACCACGGTTCCATAAGGACTTAAAGTCTTTGATTCATGTGGGCCGAGAAGGTGGGAGACACCGTCCTTATTCGATGGGTCGGATTTTTATGAACACAGTGTTACCTTTGTTTTCCCCAAAATCCTCACGGTAGCCAACGTTACCCACAAATTACTTGAATACAATTCACTCCTGAACGCCAATCCGCCATTGCTAATTAACTATTCATTGATCTCCTGACGCTGTCTAAAACATTTAAACATTTTAAAACAACTAAGTAGATCACCCTGTGAACGTGTGATATTTCGGAAAAAGAAATCATCGGCCAGTTTGATATTTTTTGGTACAGGAAGCTGAATATTATTTAGCTCTACGGCGTTTGTTTTTTGTGATCTAGTCTACATACTTAATTCTTTGGACTTACGGGAATTTACAAGAAAAAACAGAAAACAAAATACTTAAAGAAATCGATACTTCAAATGATTAGTTTGATTTTTCTACAAATTTTCCATATGCCTGCTACAATAAAAACGTTTTGTTAGATCCATCGTCAAACTATGATCTCAGCCTCCCCATGTCTGGCGTTTCAGACCCGCGCCGCTAGATGACCCAGCGGTCTGATCGAGCCGTGGCTTCATCTCGGGTCTTGGGTGGGGGGTTCTAGACGTTGCAAGTGCTGGAATGCTTATGATATAACTCCTTTAAGTAAGTGGAGAATTTTCGAAACAGAATTGTTGATGCTTGGGACAACCTTACGGAAGATGCGGCTATGCTGAATTGATTTTCATGCGTACCAAATAGGATTTTTTTGAATCTGCTGATTATGATGAATCCCAGTTTTTTTGAGTTATGGAAAGGCGAAAGGGGCACTATCTTCACGATTTGATTGCTGTGGTCAAGTGTCTGACCATTTTGGACTCGCTAATAGCTTGTTCACACGGGACCGAAATAAGCGCGTAAACAGCGGCTGATCTGTTCAGACGACGGATCGACTGTTTGGGGTTGACGGGAGAATTAAAAAGAAAAACCTAATTCCGAAAATTCTTTTTGTTTGTAACAAAATATATAAAATTTAAAAAAAAAACATCTTGTGAGTTAGTCAAAGTCAAATCTAGTTGACTTGTAGTCTTTATACGAGGAAAAAGTCACAAACTGAATATTGATAGATTTAAGGCGATTCAGCAATTTAAGTTAAAAAGCAAATAAAAATAATTTAAATATTTGTATTCTTGAAGGAGAACCTAAAATATAATTAATAATATAGATATAAATAATATGAGAAAAGTATGCAATCATGACTGATGTTCAGTTACATTTCAGTGAAGGTTGAATGAAAAAGTTATTCAAACTATTAAATTTTTTTTTAAGAAAAACAACGAAAATCAATGTTAGCCTTAAACAGAACATACGCTGTTGTAATTAGAAAATCATTCTACCTTTTTTTTGCAATCGTTTAGTAATCCTGAGATGCTTAGTGTAAAACCATGTTATGTTCACATCAGTCTGACATAATTTGAACTGGATTGACCTAAACCTCACCAAGTTTGAACTAATTCTCCTAATTACGGTCTGTTTACTGTCCCTAGAGTCATCAAAGGTTACATTCCAAAGGATTTCGTTTATCCCGATCGGAGACTGCGATGAAAATAAGCGGCTATTCGGGAAATCAGCGGCTGATTTTTGGATTTTTTTCAACCGCTATTTACGCGCGTAAATCAGCCGCTGATCGAGAATCGGCCGCTGTTTCAGCCCCGTGTGAACAAGCTATAAGATTTGACGAAGCGTGTATTTGAAAAGAAAAACATATTATTATGCTCCGTGACCCTCCCTGTTGTGAGATATGATGACTTTCAAATGTGCTTCTGACTTGTTTCCTCAGCAAGTCACAGAGAGAGCTCAGAGCATTGCGTTTTCTGCAGTATCTCTATACCTCTGTGTAGCGCTTTGAAAAGCGCGTTAACTTCAAGTCTTCACCCCGTGAGATCCATTAATTAGGCTTGAAAACACACAGTTACGTTTTGGTTTTGTCAGCTAAGCCAGCTGACTATAATCTTCTGAATGGAGTACAGGGAGTTTGACTTTGAAGTTAGTGAAAACGATTTGGTTTCTGGATCCTTGCATCTGATTGGCCTACTGAGGTCTTTATGGAAGCTTGAAGATGTCCACATTGAGGTTAGATAACAGTATTTGGTTTACTCTCACCCTGTACAGAAATCCTTTCAGGTTCTTGCATAATTTATGCCCTTCACTGCGACTGGACCATGAATATGAGTTCAGTAATATCTCACTAACTTGCTGCTAAGTATCCCAGTTCCTGATTAGAAAAACACAGGAGAACATAGAAGAATGTTGGCATGTGATAAAACAATCACATAATTTGGCGCTATAAGTATTCTGAGAATGATGACGTCACACAACAACATCAGCAGAATGCATGGCAGCCGCTATTGTATTTTGTCTTATAATTTTTGTTGAAACAGGATGTTAGTTTTTTTGCATTGGGAGCAGTTGCACATGGATTATAAGAGGAACTAGGAATATGATGCTCAGTTTCGAAGAACAAGCTATTTACCAGTAGTCGGCCATGGATATTCAGTCAGGGGCGTCACGACTGGGGGGGGGAGGGGGGGGAGGCCCCCCCAATGCTGTTGGCCAGTCGGTAAAAAATAACCGAGTCTGCGCGAAGTGCCGCAATTTTTCGTCAAAACAGTTGATTTTTTTCACAAAAACAGTCGGTTTTTCGGAAATTTGTTCGATTTTTCGTCAAAACAGTCAGTTTTTCTGAAGAAACAGTCGGTAAAAATTTCCAGCCAGTCGGTAAATTCCTCGTCCCCCCCCCCAAACATTTTGGCTAGTGACGCCTCTGTATTCAGTCCTTCCTATCAACAAATTCTTCTAGGGAAGTTCAGTTATTTTTTATACCTGAATTTACCTGCAATTATATTAATGATAAAATAAGCTAGCTAGGACATATTTCTGCAGGCCTTATTAAATCAATTATTTAGTCCTGAATATAGTGGTCTATTTGAAATATTTTTAGCAGCTGTTTTAGACCGAAAAAAAAATGAAAAACAAATATGATAAATTCCCAGCAATTCATTTTTCATTATGGAAAATTGGCAAGTTTGCTCTACTGCTTGTAGTGCTTTTTGTGGCTATCCTATTTTTATTAAATTGACCTATTCAAAAACATAACTTTCCAGCAATCTTTCGAAGCAAGTTGTGTTTGAATGAATTCTTTGATAAATATTCCTCGAGCCCAAGCTGCTTTTAAACATTTATTCAAATAATGTATACAACGGATACGTCAGCTACGATGCTTCAACCTGTAATCAGATTACCCGACATTGACCCAGAGGATTGACAGCCTGACGAGGACCCTTGCCAAGAGGGGCCGAAATATCCCTGATGAAGAATCGTA
Organism: Branchinecta sandiegonensis; assembly: GCA_030848855.1. NCBI lineage: Eukaryota > Metazoa > Arthropoda > Branchiopoda > Anostraca > Branchinectidae > Branchinecta > Branchinecta sandiegonensis. The sequence goes on from JAUPMV010000006.1 coordinate 263,067, forward strand.
GCTGACGTATCCGTTGTAAACATTGTTTGAAACTCAAAGACAGCTTGGGCTCAAAGAATATTCATCCGAGATATTTCAGACCTTCTTGGCAAGGGTCCTCATCAGGCTGTCAATCTTCAGATCCAACGTCGGGTAAGGAAATCAACCTGTAATCCAAATTCGTGTGATGTCATCGCCCATTTGGACCTTAAACCGACAATCGTGTCTTTGAGGAGAATCTGCGAAATATGTTGCTCCACTTTCTTCTTATTCCTCGAGTCAAAGGTTTGTTTCCTTCCCCAACGTTGGACCTGAAGATTGACAGCCTGACGAGGACCCTTGCCAAGAAGGGCCGAAATATCGCTCATTAAGCATCGTAGCTGACGTATCCGTTGTATACATTATTTGAATGAATTCTTTGGATTTGAAACTTCTTCTTCTTCTATTTGCTGGTTTGAGTGAACTAGCAGTCTGCTAGCAGCAAGGTAAACTGGTAAACAAAAATCAGAATAAGATGACTGCTGATTTTAATGGCTACTTGTTGGCAAAAGAAAAGTACCAGCAAAATTGCTGTGTGCTTGTTAGGGTGACATCTGGTTTTTGTGTACATCTTTGTTTTATCGTAATTTGTTTGGCTGATTAGCCTGTTTTCATCCCTAAGAGTTTCACTTGGCAATAGTGTCAAAAAGTTCCGACATTGTTTTTATTGTGTGGATGCACAAAAAGTTGAAAATCTTAGGACATACGTTTTTATGGTCACAAGGAAAGCGACTTTCAAAAGTCAGTTTTTCTTGGAGTTGCTCTCAGTTATGAAAGATTTTGGCTATTTAGTGCAGCTAGCCTATAGAAGGAAAATAAAGCATGTACCGTAGTTGTTGTTGTCTGTGTTGTTTCATCGAGATTCAAGAATTTCTTCTCTGTGCTCCAGTATCCTTTTTTGTTATTTGGTCTCAACTTGGAAACAACGAATTCTTGATTAAATTTACCTTGACCAAAGCATCACACAAACATGCTTTCTCATAACAACTAATCTGCTACACTGAAACGAACAATCAATCCAATTACCTATAAACTTTAAAGTTTAACACTAATAAATAGATTGATAATGACGTTTTGCAGGCTACCCTTGCCCACTTTCTTTTATTTCAGTTTTTCAAGAATGGCTGCACCAATAAGCTTCTGGGAATATGGCATAAGGAGGACAGAAACAAAGCAGACATGATTCTGATCAGAGTCTATGGTATTGGCACAGAATTCATCATAGATAGAAAATTGGAGATTGAAAACATTTTGGTAAGTAATGGTGCACTGTCAAATTCGAGAACAAAGAGACCGGATCACCGCTGCTAGTAAACAGGATTCTCTCCTGGGTTCCAGGGAAGAACCTAGACTTACTTGAGTATGATCAGATAAAGGGACCAAAGGGTTCCATCAGTTAACCTTAAACACTTTTGTCTTTTCTCGGTCATGTTCAAATGGTTAGCCCAACGAACTCACAACCGAAGGGTCGCTGGTTCGAGTCTCGGTAGCGCCGACCGTTTGGTTTGAGGCGGCGGGCAGTGGCGGACTTGCGGATTGGAAACAATCGGTTTCAATCGTAAAAATACAATCGTTAACAACTATTTACAATTGCAAGCGATTGGAAACAACTGTTTACAATCGTAAATAATTGTTTCCAATCGTAAACAACTGTTTCCAGTCGTAAAAAAAAAAATGTTTACGATCGTTTCCAATTGTTTTCCATTGCTTACGATTGGAAAAATGTCCCATAATACGATGACTTGAATTATTTCCATACGGGATGGTTTGTAGACGAGTTCGCGGCTCGTTTGATCAAATCCACGACGAATGAACAAATAAACAACAACCATAGGGGTGGGTACCGAAAAAGTGATCAAATAAACGTGTCTCTTCAAACATAAAAAAAAAAAAAAAAATTCAGTTGGATAAATGTTTTCTTGCTGTTTCCCCCTCAAAATGCACGTCCAGGTAAAAATTCAAATTCAGATTCGTTAATTTCCATGATATCGTTTAACAAAAATAGTGGTGGATCGTCATACATGGTCGACATAGTCATAAATGATCACATATATGTTACAATTTCAAAATTTAAAACATTTTAAAAACATTTTAAATCCGATAACAAACATAATTACAAAACATGTCAGTTCAAAATTCAGAATTCTGATCCGTTAAGAAACTTCACAAAATAGGGAACAAATGACTTGAGATACTGCTCCGTAGATTTTACGTGCGGTTTCTTCAGTTGTATTGGTGCGTCTGTGCTACGGGTTGCCTTAATTTGCAGATCTGTAGTGACAGGGGGTAAAATGGACCGGTGCACATCCGAGGCCAGACATTTTTTGCCAAATTTCACTAGGAGCTCGTGTTTCCTATCAGAGAGGGTTTGCAGACGCAATGTCTTTAGGCTTTCTTCATAGGAATCGTATTTCTGTCCAAGAATGATACGGATATCCATCCATGGACCGGTGCACATCCGAGGCCAGACATTTTTTGCCAAAGTTCACTAGTAGCTTTTCTCTTATCAGAGAGGGTTTGCAGACGCAATGTCTTTAGGCTTTCTTCATAGGACTCGTATTTCTGTCCAAGAATGATACGGATATACGGACGGAGAAAGAAAAACAGTCTAGCATTCAGGGATGTGTCGTATTTAAGTTAAAGACTTGCATTAAGGATCATGTACACAAATAAATTAAAATGATGTATTTTTGGATAATGTACACAAACAAATTAAAATGATGTATTTTTGGATACTTTGTGACGCTGAAATGTTGACTTTAATGAGCTTCTAGATTTGCTTAGTCTTGGTAGTGTCTCTGTTTGAATTTCTGGTCGTTCTTGGTGACAGTCCGCGGTGTCACTGTTGTGTTCTAGCCTGATTTGTGGGGCTTGGCATTATTTTGTGGAGTATATCTATAGGCGTATTCTCGCCGTTCCCCGAGGACTCCACTTGAGGAGTCCCCGCGTTTTTGTTTGTCCCGGGGAATCACTCCCCGTATTCTCGCGAGTCCTCACGGATGGGGGATGCTCCGATCACCATCATCATCATCAAAAAGGACTCCCTTTCAGATTCGGAGAGGAATCAGTTTTTGCTGGTATTGGTGCAATGTAAAATTAATTAAAAATATTCAAAATAAGCAGAACCAAAAATAAAGGGGATCCAGACTAATTTCGTAACCACATTTTTTTTTTCGGACAAAACCCATTTTGAAAGCATTCCCTGTGTTCTCGCTGTTTCTGTACGCGGAGTCCGCGTGGAGTGACTCCCTCTATTCTCGCCGTTCTCTCCGATTTCCCGAGGAGTCCTCGGGGAACGGCGAGAATACGACCTATGTTATTATTGTTAATTAATTTTAGACATTATATAAAGCTGGATGTGGAGCACGGCTTTACGCGACGTTCAAGAATGGACTGGCGTACGAGTACGTCAACGGACGGACAGTTGACGGACAACTAGTCAGAGATAATCTAGTCTACCCTCTCATTGCTTCTCAACTAGCAAAGTTACATCACGTGCCGGTCGAAACTGAACCAGTTGTGCCCTTGCTGTGGCAGAAGTTGCGGCACTTCTTGGGTCTGGCGCCGACAGAATTCCAGCAGGAGGAGCAACAGGAGAGGTAGGTTCCCGCCGACTGTGGGCATGGAGGATGTGTTCCAATCCAACCTTCCATCAAGTATTACTAAAGCTACCATCTTGGTCACAAAGTGCGACATTTACTGTAAAGCCGCTTTCACATTGACGCGTCGTTGCGGTGCGTCGCGTACAGGTTGCGTTGCGTATCTTTCACACCTGCGCGAGAACATGTCACGCTGGATGCGTATTTACGTTTTCCTTTTTCGGTTTCTTCTGCCAAATTTTCATTTCTTTCATCAATTAGTAAGTTTTTAATCATCATTAGTGGGTTTTTCTTCATCATTAGTATGTTATTCTCCAGTTTCTCTTCAGAAACTTCCATTTTTCACTGAAAAATCTGATGCGTAACGCGTTGACGCGTTGACGTTTTATTTGTCTGTGTCAGCTTGCGCTGCGTCGCCGCAACCGTGATGCAGAGGTTGCGTAGCTTAGTGTGAAAGGCTCTACGCGTCAATGTGAAAGCGGCTTAAAGGACCCCTCGCATTATTTACTCTTAAGCTTACACTGTTTTAAAATATTTGAATACTCTACAACTGTGCTGTGCTCTCAACATATAACCGACGGTTTTGACTGTTTTAAGCCTTTTCCTAGACCCGTTGACTTGTAACGAAAACCGGGAAACATTTACATAACCGGTTTTTCTGATGGAAAAACTATTGCAGACAACCGTCGGTAGCGTGATAATCATCGAAGGTAGCAAAACACGGCAAGTTAGAAAATCAGTGTGGTTTTGTTAGAGAGGTTAGAATGTACCATACGAAATTGGGATCTCCGGGTTTAGAAATGTATGGAGTGATTATGGAAGTAGGTTGCATTACTATTATAGGTAAGACAGGTCCTTTAAGTCTCAGTTACCACTGGTAACTTTAACGTGGTACCACTTGGTAACTCCCGAGCATGGTAGGTAGTGGTAGCTTCAGTAGTCTCAGCAGGGAATTTCAGTTTTGGAAAATAAAAAGTTGAGAAGGCTTGAAATGAACGTATTTCATCGAGCTCCGTGAAAATTATTCAATCTTCTGAGCTGTGATATTTATTTGCTTGACTGACCTTTCTTACCACAGAAACCAAAGTATACATATTTTTTTCTTTTTTTTCTTTTGCAACCTTAGACGTTTTTCTGCGACAACCCCGGACTATAATCCAAGATAGTGATTGATCAGAGAAACAGCAAATCGACTATCTCAGATTATAAAACATCTGACTATCCTCGTGAATATAAGGTTTAAGTTTTATATAAGTAAAAAAAAAAAACGAAAATCACGGTTTTGTATTTCTTTTCTATCGTCGTGAATCTCGCTCCATTGCAAGATTCCCGAATCGGCGATCCAAGAACGAATCCGGATTCTCAAATTGTCAGAGAAAACGATTTTTCGTAATCTGATTATCGGAGAAGACGCATTTCGGAGGATCTGGATTGTGAATCGTCAATCTGGATTGTCACGGGAAAACGCCTCTTGTCGAGACACCCGCAATGTAGCAAAACAATCATAATATGACATGGAGTGTGTGGGTGTGTACAGTCTCGTATTTGAAGTATTATTTCATAATTAAAGAAGTTAAATCGGAAGCATTCCAAAATTTATACCACAACGCCTAGATCACTCCAGTCTAAATCGCCAGTTGAGACCAAGACTCAGTACCACCGTGGGATCATCTAGTGGCGCAATCTGGAAGCACCCACATAGGCGAGCTCGAATAGAACTTTACAAAACATGTAGCTGGTATATGAACAAAAAGTTACAAATTCAATTTACGATGATTTAATCTTTAATTCAGTTTGTTTTGAAGTTTTTAATGAACTTCTGTCTCGCGATCAGCTAAATTTTCTAGAAGAAAAGCTGTATCGCCGAGCTATCTTTCTCTGCCACCTACACTGTCTGACCCACTGAATAATTTATTAGCTGGTGGAATTGACGGATTCATCTCATAAAGGGTTGATTCCTTTATCCATTAGATTTGAAATGGTGGAGTGTGAATACACACAAGAAAAAAAATTGCGTCATAGCTGCTGTAGGACATCCGTGGCGAATAGCCTGTGATTGGGATCGGCTTCATTCGGTTGGTGAGAGATGGAATCGTCAGTTATCTAATCTAATCTGTTTTACAGGTTTCATCACTTCCCGACAAAATCAGTTTTAGAAGCTGAAATAAGCGACCTTGAATCAAGACTGAGTGACCTTGGAAACCCGGTTGTCTTCTGCCACAACGATCTTCTACTAGCAAACATCATTTTTGACAGTACCAGTCTTAGGGTTTCGTTTATCGACTTTGAGTATGCTGGACCCAACTACATGGCTTTTGATATAGCAAATCATTTTAGTGAATTTGCAGGTAAGTAGACAGACAGACATGACAGACATTTCTTTTTAATTTCATCAAAAAACATATAAATTAAACAAACAATTTACCATTAACGGCCACTTTTAAGACAAAAGAATCCTGATTGTGGCCGCAGTTCTAACCACCATGAATCCGCTATATCATTCCTTCATTACCCCCCCCCCCCCCCCTTGGGGTGGGGTAAAAAAAAAATCAAATAAATACAATAATAATTAAATAAAATTAATATAAATAAATAAATAAGTAGGGAATAGAGAGATTCTGTACTAAGCTACAAACGACTTTCAACATTCAACATCGTATTTTTTGCCGCCTTTTAAGTTGTTCGTCGCCCATAAATAGTTTATAAAAAACAAGGGACATTTAAAGACACCCTTCCCGCCAGCAAAGTAAGCAAAGATCAACTCAGTTGACGTTTTTGAGTTGTAGTGGCTGAAGACTTACGATCGAAGCATCCCTAGTTTAAACTGTTTAGTTCATAAATAGATAGATATTTTATTGATCCAGCTCGTAGCGCCGACATGGCACTAAATACGTCCACCATTACATTTCATGTGTTAAAATACTTGAATATATACAATTATTACATATAAGAAAATAAATCGCTTAGAATTCACTTGTTTTTTGTTAATCTTCTCAGTGAAATACGGTACAAAGGAATTCAAATACCGGTTTGTGCGATATTTAATTGGCACCAGGAGATTTTGATGCCTCGTCCGTCCTGTCACCGGTGCTAGATCGGGCAGAATATCTCTATGTTTTTCACTGGCAAGGATTGATCGGCCAAAACGTAAAATTAGGTTTTCCCGGCGGACATGGAGTGGCTCAAGTCTGAATAGGAGGAGGGAAGCTTCGTAACCATTGTATTTCAGTCCTAGCATAATGCGGCACGCTCTGATTTGCAGTGATTCAATCTCTTCGTTATGTTGTATGCTCCTTTGTACAAAGGGTCCCCAAACTGGGCAGGCATACTCCAGTAGCGATCGCACGTAGGTCACATAGGCCAATTTCATAGATTCGGGATCCTGATTGTGATATCGTTCAACAACGGGGGGGGGGGGGGAGGGGCTCACGAGCTGCTGAAGGCGTGAAAGAACTTTCCGAGACCACCTTTTTTTTAGTAGTAGTGAACTGAAAGACAAAAATGCTCCTCAGCCGGGATTTGAAACCAGGACCCTCTGCTTACAAGGCAGGCGCTCTTACTGTTTGAGATACCGAGGGGCTTGTGAACAGAGTTCGCAAACCACTACAATATTCTAGAGACCAACTTTTGTGTTGAGAACGAACATTCTACCGCACCACTTCGCACATTTATTGTACAACGAGCTTCCACAGCACTGGGTTGCCAAACTTGCCGCTTTTGTCAGGTACATCATGACTACATATCATCATAATAAGGTGGTTGTACATAATAAGGCAATAGTCAATAGTCATAGCCAATCAAAACAAAACATTAAAGGCACAGAAAACTTGACTACGCAACTTTCGGCCATCAAACCGACCTGGGGGGCTTAGATAAAGATACAGGGACTTATTATCGACAGGACCCCCCTTCTTTGCTATCTCGAACCCCCTCCTTAGTGTTCCCAAAGCTAGCTGGCAGGCCCTTGCCCCTTATGCACTGTAATTATGCACTTATGCACTGTAAAAGTTCGCCTTTGGTCGTGTTGACTAACACATCGGGATAGTAGTCAAGAGGTCGTGCGTGTGATTCCTACTCCCGGCACACAAACCTTTTGCTTTTTTTTCTACTAACTCAAAAGTCGAGCTCTCGGAAACTGCCCGGAAACTGCAATGGTCGTAACGAGACGTTTTCTTACTCTCAATATCGACTCAGGGTACATTCTTGATATGTCAGCTAGCTCCCCGAGTCAAGTTTGAGTCAAGTTTTCTGTTCCTTTAAACAGTAAAACATTGTGAGGGATACGTTTGTCACTTGTTCAAAACTTCGACGAACGCTGATACAAAGCTCTTTCCGTGACGCTCGGTTCTTGCACTGATGGGATTCAGAACCGGGACTTTTTGTTCTTTAACTCGAGGTAATCTAGGTCTAGGCGGGAAATATGGGGTTGGAAGTAGGTGCTCAAAACTTGGGTGCAGATTATTCCCGGAATTAGTACAAAGAGTAACACGCCGGGCTGCTAAGGTTGAGAGGCGGAATTCATTGAGGAGGAGGGTATAATGCACTTTGCCCTGGCAGTAGGTAATTCTCAATGCTCTCTTCTAAATAGTTACAAGCCTATCATTAGGACTATAAAGACCAGCTGAAAAAAAACAATTTTTCTAGCAAAACCACATGAGCAAAATCCAACAAACTATGCATATTCCGATTCCTCTTTTTATGGGCTATCGAATCGAGTGTTTTTTTTGTATTTAACGTAAAACGTCCTAGAAAAAAAAACACGAGAATTCTTTCCGGGTAGGGGTAGAATCAATGTTTCTTACTTCCGTTGCCCAACCATGCAGGATCGAACATCGCCCAAACTCAGGTGAGGCGTGGCTAGTCTCTGTCACACCTTGTCTCCTTCGTTGATCTGGGTGAATTGTTACCTTAAATTACCTTAAATCGCACTTCCAGCGAGATAAGGTGGTGTTATCCTCCTGTAGAGTCTCTCGCTGGTTGGCGTCTTGATTGTCAGATCGTTGTTGTAACATCGGCTCACTGGCACTCCAGTGTAGCCGGCATTCATTGGTTGGTAGATGTTGTTGTCACATCGGCTCACTGGAATCCCAGTGCAGCCGACATTCAGCATTACGCCAGTCCTCGTCCACGCCTTTTTTGAAGCCATCCAGGGTAGCAGCGCTGATAGTTTTTTCGGAAAGGCTGTTCCAGAGTGGAACACTCCGTACAGAGAAAAAACTGTGCCGCTCGCGTTGTTTACAGCTGGTCAGTTGGAGCTTCTTGGAATGGCCTCTCGTTGACTTTGATTGGGAGCTCTCGAATAACGTAGGAAGAATGTTAGAGTCTAACAGCTTTTTTACCATCAGGACCATCAGTTTACCATCAGTTGTTGAAATGTCTGATCTCCACCATCGCGGTAGTGGAGATTACAGGGGATTGACCTCCACACAAATTCATAGTCTAGGGGCAGGAATGAAGAGAAGATTATCGCCGTTATGAGTCAATCAACCAAACTTTATTGTCCAAAAACATTTCGTACGGTATTAAAAAAAACTTCTTTGTACTCTCTTCAGGCATACTGTTATTCGTCTGTAGGCTTCAACGTAGTCAGACAATTCAGTACTTTAACAGACAAAAATTGCAAGATTTAAACGTTGGACTTCAAGACATGAAACAAAACAAAATTGAAATGTACTACTTTACTATAGAATCTAGTAAAAAATATCTCCGGAGTCTAGTAAAATTAATTTTGGGCGGTTGGCAACATTGATAGAAGGATGGCCAGGAAGATTTATCTCTTCTCGTCCTTAAATACCAACTTCAGTTTTAATCTAACCGCCCGTCACCCGCTCCTTGCGCTGAAGCGGAAAGGTTTCAGATGATTTTCCGTTCAGGAACGGAATCTGGTCAAACTCGTGTCGCCTCAAAATCTCTAACTGGACGAGCGTGATAAACTAAACGAAGTAAATTTGTAGATACACTATCGGAAATACTTCACTAGAAAAAGAACTTGGATTTGATCACTCGCTTTCTTTTCATCCAGTCTATTCGACACCGACACCCATGAGGTTGTCTGCTACGAACTTTGGGCATGGGCTCTATGGAAAAACAGTGGGCATCATCATGGTTAGGGTCGAATCCGGGAATCTGTAACTTAAACACCCCTTCAGCCCAAGCTGACTGTTATGGTATTCTGAGACGAAAAGATTTAAAATGCATCAGGGCTTATTATTTCAAATATTGTAAATTTCTCTTACACCTTCCTGGATGTTAAAGGAATTCCAGGAAATAACTGCAACTTTTTTGCACTCTGACCCTTGTGCAAAGTTATCTTCAATTGCCCAGGACCTTCATGTTTCTGCCCTTGGCCATTTCTCCGCATTCCATGTAGGAAGAAGATTTTTTAGACCCGATTAGCCCCTTTTTCTTTTATTTTTCATTTTTATTTTTTGATCTTGTGCATTTACTACATTATTGAAAGCTCAGTCTGTTTTTTCCTTTTATTTGTCTGTACTGCGCTGTTTTCCTCTTCTTAAGTGCGTAAATAAAACTTCATCTTCATCACCATCATCTTCATCAACTATTAGTCATATATACAAATGATTAAGGACGGAAAAATCAGCTCGGATATTCTTCAGCGATATTTTGGCCCTTCTTGGCAAGGGTCCTCTTCAGCCTGTAGCCCGAAGAAAAGAGCCTTCAATCGAAACGAATTTGCACGTCCGTTTCTTCCAGTTAGTTTGCCCGAAAAGAAGGTGACGGAGTTTCGTGGAGTGAAGGATAAAGGAGGTATTTAGGTTATAAATATAGGCAGACATTCCGTAGTTACAGTGTTTGACCAAGAAGTCCTGGTTGAGTGGGAGCCAGCCATAGCTAAGGTTCAGAGTATTTTTTTTTTTTTTTTTTTTTTTTTGGGGGGGGGGGGGCGCAGCAAGGCTTGCTGCGTTTGTTGGAGAACCCAGGACCCTTCTGACCTGAGGAAGTGGAAAAAAAGAGCTATGCACCAAGGTCCCAAAGGCTCGTGTTTGGTTCTGCTAAAACGGTTCGTCCCTACCGTCCACGCTCAAAATTATAAGCCGGCATACGAAAGTTTATCCTTGCTTATTTTATTGCAGGCATGGATAATATCGACTATTCTCTGTACCCAGCGAAAGAATTTCAAATCAAATGGCTACGATGCTACCTTGAAAGCTACAAATCCAACCGCGGTGATAACGTTGAAGTAATAGTAACAGATGAAGAAGTTGAAACCCTGTACAACCATGTAAGTAGTTATCAATTTGTTTGGTGTACCGAAGACTAACAGCCATCTCCATTAACCACTTTACACGTTAAAGTAAGTAAGTAGTAATTTATTTCTGACCAGCCATTTCAAAAGTGGAGTATGTAAAATAAAATAAAAGAATTAAATAAACACAACAAATATACAAATATACTATACGTCGTCCAGAAAAGAATATAGAGTCCCATGTGCCGGCTGGGCCCTGTTGTCCATGATTTTTGGCAGAGCCAACGAAATTTCCAAAAGTGTCATGCTTGCATCTTTAACTTGGAATTCTTGGAAATCCAAGAATTTCCAATTCCAAAAAAGAATTCTTTTTTTTAGCAAAAAAAATTAGCATAAAGTGTTCAAACATCAAGAATGTCCCGTGTAATTGGATTATCTGGTCTTCCAAATGAAAAAAAAAATGAAGTTTGGCTTAAGAGTTCCTGGGGTGTGAAATCTGACACCATAGATGCCCACAAGCCCCAGGATTTATCATGAAACCAGAGAAAAGGGACAAGGCAGTATCGGTTCAGCCGCAATCGATCCTTAGGGCCTTCTGGAACAAAAACAGTTGGGTACCTATTGTTAAAGGACCCCTCGCACTATTTACTCTTCAACCTACAGTATTTTAAAATATCTGAATACTTTAAAACTAGACCCTGCTTTCCACAAATAACCTACGGTTTTGGCTGTTTTAAGCCTTTTCCTTGACCCGCTGACTTGTAGCGAAAACAAGGAAACAATTCACATGACCGTTTTTGGGCAAAAACGTAAGTGGAGCTATGACATCACAAATGTTGTCCGTCTGTCCGTCCGTCTGTCAGCACGATAACTCTTGAAGGGAATGAGATATTATGATGAAACTTGGTGTACGGATTCTTTGAGTCAAGGGAAAGGTCGAGTTCGTAGATGGGCCCGATAGCTGCATATTTAGTGGGGGAATCAGATTAAGGGGCGAAAAACATATTTTTTAAAAGCTAATGAGATAGTCGGTTAAGGGGTAAGACGGCATGCTGAACACGAATATGAAAACCATTTTCTCGCCGGACAAGTAGTTCACCTGGAATCCGGCTAAAACCGGAAAGTTTGTTAAAAGTAAAAGTTTTATTTGAAGTTGATTAGATGTCCGATTTATGGGTAAGGAGACATGTTAAATCCGAATATGAAAATGGTTTTCTCGTCGGAGAAGTAAATCGCCCGGAAGTTGATTAGAGGTTCGATTTGAGGATAGGGGAACATGCTGAATCCGAATATGAAAATTATTTTCTCGTCGGAAAAGTAGATCGCCCGGAATCCGGCCAAAACCGGACAATTTGTTTGGAAAGTTTTTTATGAATTTCAGTACGTGTTCGATTTATGGGTAAGAAGACATGCTGAATTCGTGTATCACAATCATTTTCTACCTGGACACATAGTTCGCCACGAATCGGGCTGAAATCGGAAAATTTGTTAAAAGTTGAAGTTTTATCTGAAGTTGATTATAGGTTCGACATAGAGGTAAGGAGATTCTCTCAATCCGTTTTGAACTTCAGTTTTTTGCAAGACAAGTAGTTCGCCCGGAATCCGGCTGAAACCGGAAATTTGGCAGAAGTAAGGCAGGAACTTCATCAAAGTAGATATGACGCAGGCTATAGGGGTAAACGCACATGCTGAATCCATATTTGAACTTGAGTCTTCTCAGATGATTACCGTTTGCCTTAATCTTTTTCTAAATTTTATTAGTAAAGTGCTCAAGGAGTCTTGCGAAGACTGGACCTCTAGAAGACCCGATTGTCTGGATCAAACATTAAATTTTAGGGATCCCATCGAAACCTTTGGTCTTGTTTCTGATGGAAAAACTTCTCGCAGACAACCGTCGACAGCGTGATACACATCGAAGAGGGGTTAGAGGGGTTAGAATGTACCGTACTAATTGGGGTCTCCGGGTTTAGAAATACATGGAGTGATTATGGAAGTAGGCTGCATTAGTATTATAGGAAAGACAGGCCCTTGAAGAACAGGATCACGATAAAAATGTCTGCAGTTCAAAACTGAGTACCAGATCTGAATTTACGGTGCAGGTAAACGCACCAATAAATATTATTGCCAGATTTTTTATATTCTGGGATAAATCAGCTAGTGCAACGTTAAAGTGAGCTGCAAAAAATTGTTGCGTTTTTGCAGATACCGTGGTATCCGTTACCACGGTAACTGGATCTGCAATTAGTCGTTTTTGCAGTAACCGTGGTATCTGAAATACGGTTGCTCTGCAAAAACGACAATTGCCGAAATTGCGCTTTTCGAAGTCACCCCAAAAGAAAAACTGATATTCAGTCACATCACTAAGTGCCAGACTTCTTTCCCACCAATTTCACAAAGGTTGATGAAAGTGAAATTACTTTTTCAGATACCACGATCAGTTACCACGGTCGGAGCGTGTTATCTGAATATCATACAACGATAACTGGCCAGATACCACGGTAACTGCAAAAACTCCTTTCCACCGTGGTATCAGATACCACGATAACTGCAGAAACGACTTTAGACCGTGGTATCAGATACCATGGCATCTGCAGAAACGCAACGATTGAAATAATTGTATTTGTTTCTTTTACAGGTGAATCTCTTTTCTCTAACATCACATCTGCTATGGGGACTATGGGCTTTGATTCAGGCGAAGAATTCGACAATTAACTTTGACTTTCTGGGGTAAGTTGAGCTCTTTCTCAGACCCCCTTTCCCAATACGACTTTAGTTTAGGTGTATATGTGTATATTGTGTAGTGTATATCGTGTTCAGTTTTTAGTCAGTCAGAGAGTCTCAGTTTGTAATTGTCGATTTTTTGTGTGTTTCCTATGATAGTTTCACGTTTTGCTTTTGTTTTGTTTTTTTCTTTTCGTTTTTGTACTCCTCCATTTTCTGTTTGAAATGACGGGTGATAAATAATAAAAAAAAAAAAAAAGATAATGATAACAAAGTTTTATTCCTTGACATGGGGAAGTGAACTTTTTAGACGAATTAGGCCCGATCGTCATCACTGTTCCTGTAGTCCCTTCTACCTGGCTATTTTAATGGTTTGCAAACTGTGTTCACAAGCCCCCTCGACGGCCCAGGGGTTAGAGCGTTGGCACTTTAAGCCGAAGGTCGCGTGTTCAAATCCCGCCCGAGGGTTTTTTGTTTTCTTTCAGTGCATTACTTATAAACTTGTATTTGCCTGGAAATAAAACTTCGTTACGTTGTAATCGGTTTAGCACACAGAAGCTAAAAAATAAGTTCCTCGCGACATCTAGAGCATAAAATAAGTTACGCCGCTTTCACACTGACGCGTTGTTGCGATGCGTCGCGTATGCGTTTATCTTGCATTGCACAAAGGTTGCGTATCGTACCTTTCACACCTGTGCGCGAAGCTTTCACGGTGGATGGGTATTTACATGCTCCTTTCTCGGTTTCTTCTGCGGAATTTTTATTTCTTTCATCATTACTAAGTTTTCCTTAATCATTAGTGGTTTTTTCTCACGATTTCCTTCAAAAATTCTTTTTTTCTTTGAAAAATCTGATGCGTACGCTTCGACGCAACGCAAGAATAGAACTTGGCTCTATTCTTGTGTTGCGTCAAATTTTGATGCGGAAGCTCCGCGTTGCGTCGTCGCAAGCGCAAGCAAGGCTTGCGTAGCTCAGTGTGAAAGGCAAACGCGTCAATGTGAAAGCAGCTTTAACCAACAAATCAGCGCAAGAGAGATTGAACTTATTTGTGTAGTTCCAAGGCACAGGATAGAGCGAACAAGCCTTGTAAGCCAAAGGTCGCGGGTTTGAATCCCGCCCGAGGAGCACCAAACCACTTTCACCATCTGAAAAGAAATTCAGTAAACTGTTTACTTATTAAAGGACCTAGCATACCTATAATGCCAATTCAGCCTACTTCCGTAACATCATTCAGTTAGTTCTTAAACCAGGAGATCAAAACTTTATATGTTTCATTCTGAACCTGCTAACAACACCTCACTAATCTTTGCACTTACCGCGATTCACTAGTTTCGATGCGCATTATGCTCCGGACCAGTGTTCGCGTATCATTGTGCGTAAAAGCGGTTTTCTGAAGTTTGCCGAGATCTTGCTGGAAGTCGGTGGGCCTGGGAAAAGGCTTAAAACAGGCAAGGCCGTGGAGAGTTTTTTAAAGCAGAGCCTAGCTTTACAGTATCCAGATAGTTTCGAATATTGGAATATACATAGTATAGTGCGAGATGAGCTTTAACAGCCAGATATTTACGACTGGCGCCACGACAGGCATTATTATTATTATTTATTTGTTTGTGATGATAAGATGCTTAGTTTAGCACGACAAAGAAAGGAGAGCCTAGCTTACAGTATTCAGATTGTTTCGAATATTGGAACATACATAGCATAGTGCGAGGTGAGCTTTTAGAGCCAGATATTTAAGACTGGCGCCACGACAGGCATTATTATTAAATATTCTTTGAGCCCAAGCTGACTTTGAAACATTTATTCAAACAATGTGTTGACCCAGAGGATTGACAGCCTGACGAGGACCCTTGCCAAGAAGGGCCGAAATATCGCTGATGAAGAATCGTAGCTGACGTTGTAAACATTGATAGTCCATCAGCCCAAGCTGACTGCGAATCATATTTGACGGTGCAAAACGGATAAGTCAGCTACATTTTATTGGAGCTATATTTTGGCCCTTCTTGGCAAGGGTCCTCTTCAGGCTCAAGCCGCTCAATCTGGAAAATTAACCAAGTTAATTTTCCAGATGAAAATATCAATATATCGAAAATTCCAAATATCGCCCAACACTATTTGAAGTGTTGTAACTATACAAATACATAAACGAAAGGTAGAATTTTACCAAAAAGAAAAATAGCTATGGAGTTATAGAAAGCGCCAGGCATGTTCAGTTGCATACAAAAACAAGACCAAAGGTTTTGATGGGATCCCAAAAATGTAATATTTGATCCAGACAATTGGGTCTGGTCTTCGCCAGATCCAGTCTTCGCCAGAATCCTTGAACATTTTTACTTTTGAAATTTGGAAACAGATTAATTTAGAAAATAGTTCGTCATCTGAGACAACCTAGTTCAGGTATACCTCTATAAGCCATATCTATTTTGACGATACTGATCGATACTTCCTGCTTTACTTCTTCCAAATTTCCGGTTTCGGTCGAATTCCGAGCGAACTACTTGTCCATTAAAAAAAGAAAGTTCAGAAACGAATTCAGCGGATCTCCTTATCCCTTTAAAGAACATCTAATCAACTTCAGATAAAACTTTGACTTATAACAAATTTTCCGGTTTCAGCCGGATCCCGGACGAACTACATGTCTGGTTAAAAAATGATTTTCACATATTTTCACATATCTATTATTCACCTGGCCAACCCGCTGCTGCAAGAAAGGCTTTTTGGGAAAAGCTGCAGGAATCGGCAGATTATATCCAGAAAACACATCCTTTTTTTGGCATAGCCATGCTAGGAGATGCCAATGAACTAAGTTGTAAATCTCTGGCCAGGTCACTTAACCTCAAGAATGTTGTTGATTTTCCAACAACCAAAGGTGGTACGTCTCTGGATGTAATAATGACGAATTTCTGCTCTTACTATCAAAACCCAAGTAAAATCGCACCGCTTGGTGGTAGCTATCATTTTATGTTGCAGTGGACCCCCTTTGAGAAAGTTAAAGTCAATTACTCAGTAACCGAAATAACCTCAAGACCAATCACTGATCGGGGACTTTTGCAGTTTGGGGACTGGATAACGAAAGAAAATTGGGCCGGAGTCTCAACTGCTGAAGACTTGGATTCACAGGTGCAGAATTTTCACAGCAAACTAAATGAAAAGTTTGTTGAATGTTTTCCGGAAAAAAAGACTAAAGTGTGTTCAACTGATAAACCATACGTAAATTCAGAGATTAAACAAATGATTAAACATAAACTGCACTTAATTGGAAAAGGAAAGGAAGAAGAAGCAAAGAAATTAAGAAACAAAATTAAATGGAAAATCAACAGGCGCAGGAAAATTATTATAAAAAGGAAGTAGATAACCTCCTCGAATCCAAGCCTTCACAGTTCTTCGGTAAAGTTAAACATCTGACTGGTAGAGGCCCGCAACCAGTTGATTTCATGAAGGAGGAGCCATCAGAGAAAACAGCGAACGACCTAAACTCTCATTTTGCTTCTATTGTACAGTCGTACCTACCACTGCCTCCTGAAAAGCCACCTTCGTTTTCAGCTGAAGCGCCATCCCAAAATTCACAAGAAGATTCAAATGTAAATTCTAATTTAATGCCTGAAATTTCAATATCAGAAATTAGAAAGAAACTCTCCTCGTTAAAGAAAACATCAGTGGCACCCTTTGATGTTCCAGTAGCCATTGCTAAAGCTTTTGCGAAAGAATTGGCGTTTCCTCTTCATATTATTTACAATAATATCACCAAAACTGGATATTTCCCCAAAAAGTGGAAAATTGGCTTCATCACTCCCATTCCGGAAAAGGGATCAGCTAATGATTTCTCTGGTGTGAGGCCGATCACTGTTACATCAATTTTTAGCCGAATTTACGAGAGCTTTGTTGCTTCTTGGCTAAAAAAATATCTCTCGGAAGTCATCGATAAGAGGCAATTTGGTAACATCCCGAAGTGTTCAACTGTTCACTATCTCGTTAGTTTACTTGATTTTATTTTTAAAAATTTAGATGAACCCGGGAAATGGATAAATCTAATTGCAATAGATTTTAAAAAAGCTTTCGATCTTGTAGATCACAAGATTTTGCTGAAAAAAATGGCAGAGAAAAATATTCCTGAATATCTTATTAATATCGTAAAAAGCTTTCTAACAAACAGAGAACAAATCGTAAAATATAAAAATAATTTTTCTTCTTCTTTACCGGTTTTTTGCGGTGTCCCGCAAGGAACAGTGATCGGTCCTTTATGCTTCCTCCTCATGATCAATGAAATAGCTGTCGGGCTGGAAGAAAGATGGAAGTATGTAGATGATCTTTCCCTAGCAGAGGTAGTATCTGGAGCGTGTAAAAGTCAAACTTTCAATTATATTGAACAAGTTACCTCTGAAGCAGCAAAATTAAATATGGTGGTAAATAAAGATAAATCTTCAGTAATGACATTTTCATTTCTCAAGAAAAGCCTACCTGAATTCGAACCACCTATAGACCCAAACCTCCTCAGTAACAGCACTACCCTGCTTGGGGTAGTGATCTCTTCTGATCTAACTTGGCATGAAAACACAAGATTGATTGTAAAAAAGGCAAATGGTGCTATCCAAATGCTGAAGACTCTAAAGAAATTCCGGGTTCCTAAGGATAAACTAAAATTAATTTTCTGCATGTTCATCCGCCCACTAGTAGAATATGCATGTCCTGTTTGGCATTTCGCTCTTACAAAAGAAGAAAGTGATAAAATTGAACGGGTTCAGAAGAGGTCTCTACAAATCATCTACGGAGGTTCCCCACTGCCTTACTCTTTTTATCTAAAAGAATACAAACTTGACCCCCTTTTTGTCCCGTCGAGAGAAACTGTGCCTAAAATTTGGCTCAACCCTCCTCCTCCGCCCCATCTACAAGAACTTCCTCCCGCCTCCCTTTGTCCCCCTCAGATCCCGACTCCCCAGAGAGGCGGCTGCGAAAGTTCCAAAACTGACACCGGTTTACTCCAGGTCACAGCGTTATTCTCGAAGCTTTGTGCCGAGTTTTGTTCGTACTTTTAACAATTCGTAACTTGTGCGTTTTATCCTATTCTTTTTGTGTTTCTCGTTGACAAATCTTTCTTGTATTAACTGTTTGACTAAAAGATACCATATTTGGGCTATGCCTATGAGAGACTGTATCTTGTTTACATTAAATGATTTGATTTGATTTGATTTGGATTTAGTGTTTCTTCTTACCCCCACATCTGTCATCTAATCGACTTAAAATTAAACTTTTGCTGTTAACAGTTTTCCGGGCGAACTAGTTGCCCGGGTAGGAAATAATGTTCGTATAAGTGTTCAGCATGTCTTCTTATCCCTAAATCGAACATCTTATCAACTTCAAATAAAACTTCTGCTTTTAACAAACTTTCCGGCTTTGGCCGGATTCCGGGCGAACTACTTGTCCGGCGAGAAAATGGTTTTTGTCATCCTGGTCAGCATGGCTTTTAACCCCATAATCGGCTATCACATAAGCTGTTTATAAATATTTTGTTTGCCCCTTAATTTGAAACCCCTCCCCCACCCCTAAATATAGGGCTACAGCGCCCATCCACGAACTCGACCCAAAGAACCCTCACACCAAGTTTCATCAAATATCTCATTCCCTTCGAGAGTTATCGTGCTCACAGACGGATAACTTTTGCCATGTCAGAGGTATTCCTGCACTTACGTTTTGGGATCCCAAAAATACAACTAAGGAACGAACGGGGAGGGGGTAAAGGGAGCTGTGACGAAAAACGGGACGACGTCCTGTATAGTAGCACTAATTTCTCGGAAAAATCGGGAACTCCAAACTTCCTAACAATAATCCTATTAAACAGCTGTCAAATTCGACTATTTAATGTTTATTTTTTATCTTGTGCATTTACTACAGTATTGAAAGCCCAGTGTATTTTTTCCTTTTATTTAATTCAATAAAATTTCATCATCATCATCACTCCACCAGGCGGGTAAATCAGTCGTCTATAGATAACGTTTATTTGCTGTGTCACAGATAGATGCACAGCTATAAATAGATAAATAAATAAATTTACAACTTTTATTACATAGTCATATTAATTGGCGATTTCATTGCGATTTGTCACTCTCTGTTTGTGCCTACATGTTCCTATAATGTACAAAATACTGCCTGAAGGAGCGCCTGTATCGCGAAGACGCAGACGCTTTGCAAGGCACAAACTTGTTTTTGTGCCTTGTTGCATATCTTGGCTGCGGCGCCTCAGGGGGTAGAAGGTTTCGGTGCTTCCCCGACATAAATACTTGTTTACCAAAACTCATGGTTAAGTCGTGGCGTCTGCAAGACAGTCTTTGGAGTTGGAGCTTTTCGAGACTTTGGTCATAATCGGATTGTTCCTGACCGAATATAATTTTTGCGGCTCGTTTCTGTACGCTGTCCAACTCTTCAGATTGCTCTTGGGTCAACCCTGCGTGCCAAGTAGGACACGCGTATTCGTTTATGCAGCGTTTACAAGTACAGGAAAACTCCGAATCCGATCTTGGTGACAGGATTATGTTTACACGCAGAGGGAAAAAAAGAAATTCTTCAAACCAGAAAATTTGACAAAAATAAATTCACTAGCCAATAAAAAATGTGTTGAGAGCATTTATGACATCAGTACTGATGATTGCTGCTCTTCAAAGCTAGTTAGGCATTTTTTTAGTACTTTTTACCAGCGCCGCCGACAAGATTCCTTTCAAGTTGACCGGAATTCTTTTCATCATGAAAGGATTCCCGTCGCGCTAGACTTTTTTTCTACTTCACGAACGGAATCCTTTCGAGTCGAACGGATTTCCTTTCTACTCGATGGGATTTCTTGTCCGTGTAAACGCTACATTAGTTTAGCAGACTAGTACATGATTCGCTGTGAGCTTGGGCTAAAGGAATACTTATACAATTTTATTCCGATGTAAAGGGGAGAAATAAAGAAATTGTAAGCTTTGCCTTGTGGTAGAACATGTTTTATTCATACAGGTATGCAATTATCCGGATTGACGAGTTCTTCAGGAGGAAATCATTGCTCATATAGAATGGATCTTTCGCCCGTATCCAGGTCATCTTCATCCGATTCCAGGTCATCTCCCGCTCAAGGGATCATCTCAGGGGATTTTATTTTATCGCAGATTTTGCGCTCAGTGACTTGATCCAAGCCCGACGGTGATGTGCTACTTACTGCCCTCGTCTTATAGGACTGGTTGTACTTATAGGTTAGTGTTAACGTTCCATAAGTTTTTATTCCGTAGGTTCCAAATTTCGTACGATATTTCTGTCCACCGCAATTCGTCGGCAGGATTTTTACATTTGCCGTGTTTGGGTTTTTCCGAGAGGGATGCGATTCTGATCGTTTTTTCGGCGCTCTCGTTGGTCGTGCAGACCCGGCATGCACATGTCTCCGTGTTTCTGATCGAAACCCGTATATCTAAAACACGGATCTTTTTCTTTTTTCTTGAAATATATAGAGCGAAGTTTTGAAACTCCCTTAAAAGCCATTTTGAAGCCAGAAATCACTATACCACACGCCTTCTGTTCATACAGTAAAGGTAAGTGTTCTTTGAACACTTTTAAATTTTTTGCCCCTAAAAAGTTAAAGGCTTACGATATATTAAGAACTTAACATCTGCCTAGAGTCAAGTGTTTCAGCTTTCTTTTGACATATGGAATAAAATCAGAATCATTTAATGCGATTTTTTTGTGTTTCTTCTGTTGATATATTATGGACGGCAATAGAGCAAAACGCCGGACGCCGTAACCTGTCTGGGAAAGGGTACAGGATAAATTGAGCAACACAGAGCAAAATAATCAAAAGAAAAACAGTTTGTGGCTTCAGTCTACTATATAAATTACTGTTTGCACTCAGTACTGTGCATGAATATTTGCTTGCTACGTCTGATGTTCATCATATTATTTGGCGACGTTCAAAGTAACATACCTCTACTGTACGCAGTAAAACATCTTTTGCATTTCTCGAAGTTCCGGTAAATATGGGAGTGGCTACATGCGGGTGTAGTCCCGAAGGGTGTTTCGGACATGCGTGGTGGAAATAGCAGGAAAATGCCACTGTAGTGAACTTTAAGGAGTTGATTGATATACACTGTAAAAAATAATCTTGCAGTATTTGCTACTGGGATTAATCTTGTCTCTAATGAGATAAGATTAATTCTAATTCGGATTAATCTTATCCCAGTAGAGATAAGATTAATCGCAGTAGCAGATACTGCAGTTAACAACATCCTTACTCGGAGAAACTCTTTACAGTGTAGCTGCAAATAGGAGAGAAATCATTACCATTAAATAGGAATGATGTGAACACTAGCATACCTTTCCTTAGTGAAATTCCTAACACCAGCCAACAATATTTACAGCTAAGAGAACTGAATCGTCCCGTTAGGACAACGAGTTAGTCAATCCCACCCGCTCACAAATTGTTCAGTGGGTTAGACAGAGCTTAGTGGATCGACTTATCATCTCGAAATCGTGGCTGATTAATAGGCAAAAATTACTCTAAAACATGGAAATAAATTATTAAAAGAAATAGATACTGCCAAATATTTAGCTGTGTTTTTTACTTTTTATTGACGTACCAGCAGCTAGTTGTTTTACTTTTTCTGATTTTCTTGTTGAGATCCAGTTTGAGCTTTCCCGTAAGTGTGATTCCGAATCGCGACGCTAGATGGTACCATGCTCGTACTGGAAGGATGTAGATTACAGATTTTAGCGGATTCGTAAGATTGAGGGTTTGGAGCCCGAGTCCGAATTCGAATCCAGCCTGACAAGCAGAAGATTCGAATCCGGCAAAAAGGACGAATCTCGGATCCGGGTTCTCCCATCTCCGGATGGTGGTACCCTGTGTTACGCGCTGGCCTGTACTGAAGATGCTTAGTCATGCAGACGTGTGAAGTCAAATTCAGAAAATATTATTCGCCCTCGAGGCTGTTGCTATTCATTAGTGCAATTAATTGTCCTGATCTTTGTTTTCAGTATGGAATAATTGTGTAAAGTGAGAAGGCCACACGGTTTCAAGCGGTGCAGAGTGCAGACGCCATGTACAAGGAACGCGTAATAGTAAAAATTGATAATAACTAACACGACATACTTACTGCATAAAAAGGCAGGCAAAATAGCATCTAAATTACATACCAGGTTTTCCGTAGTTCAAAAGCCTTGTTATAACCCTGGGTAAACCTGTGCAGCTTTGAGCCTGACATTTGACACATATAGTGTAATTTGTTCTGTTTCTTTTTTTTATAATATTCGCAAATTTCGTTTATAACCACGAAAGCCGATATTTGCACTGAACTTTCTGTCTATCTATCTAATGCTGGACAGGTCAACAGTTTTAAATGTAGTAGCCAAGATTTTCAGCTCTGCTCAGTATGATTATTCCCAACTTCTTGTACCGAGGTGAAAGCCTTTTTATGATGCATTATGTTATATTCGTTACTGTTTCAGACCATCAGCAGTTAGCATATTGGCACTAAATATAGATCATGAGAACTTCATGTATCATATCTTTAATATATCATTGCTTATTAAATTATATACAGTAGAGGTATGCTTATGTGAACGTCTGCTAACAGTGAACGATCGTCGAAGAAAAAACTAAAACCTAAACCAGGCATTTTTTACTATGAATAGTTGTAAGAACGACTTACGCTTTTGTCACTTTTTGAATATTGTGCTAATTCACAGCTGAAAGTAGCTCAACTGAAACCTGGTATGCTTTTTATAATTTGAAAAGTTTGCCACGAGGAACGCACCTTCGATGGAGAAGATGGCGGTCCGAACCTGCAGACGCCTTCAAAAGAGGAAGGACCTTTTTAGTAAATTCAAAATCAAAGAAAGTTAATGGAATTTATGCTTCAAGTTTGTTCCAGGATAACCCTGAAATATTTAGCTATTCGCTGATATCAAGTTTGTTTTTTCTTTTCCGTTTTACTTTTTTATATGCAAGTAACAAAGCGAAGGTAGTGGAACAGTTAAAAAAGTCTTCAAATAGGCGTACCTCTACTGTATCCGTTCCTTATACAAAGTCGTCTGAACTTCGCTTTTAATAGTCGCGTTTTTGATGCGAATTCTCCTTGCGATTCTCCTCGAATTCTCCTTGCAATTCTCCTCGAATTCTCCTTGCGATTCTCCTCGAATTCTCCTTTTCTTGTTTTTTTGTCAGAATCGAGAACGGGGAATGCCTCGCGATTCTGCAAAATCGAGAAGTTGCTCCGATGGTGAATTCTCGTTTCTCGATTCTCCTCTCTCCGTTCTCCTCCCTGATTGGTCAGCAGAGTGCGGGTGTTCAATATGCATAAACACTTACACCGGGTTGCGGACGAACTGCCAAATTAGTGTTTTTGTCAAAAGCGAGAATGGAGAAGCCAGAGGAGCAAAAACGGTGGATTGTACGAGAATCGAGAATTCAGAAGCGAGAACGATGAATTCAGACCAGAAACGCAACTAATATGTCATAGTCGGGTGCAATACGTCGTAGGGGCAACTGTGTTTTCACTTTTCTTCGTGTATGTTCTTATCCGGTTGTTCTTGAAAATCTGTGTTTCTACCTTCTCGGACCTGCCGTAGATAAAATACTTCTGCAGCCTATTTCCGTAATCGCTTCATCCTTTCTTAAACTTGGAGACTAGAATTTCGTACTGTATTTTCTAACCCACCTTTAATTTTTTTTTCCTACTAACTTTTTACTAGGAACACGGTGGTAATTTATGTTTTTAAAATCCATCTGTTTCCAGGTTGTATCAGATTTTATCTGTAGGGCCAGTTTTCTTAGACCAAGTTAGAGGAGAACCACTTTATTTGTGTTAGAAAGTAATCGAAAATCAAAAGAAAAGTTTTATTATATTTCACTTTCAGTGTTCGTTTGTTTATTGTGGAGATCAACTGCATGAGCACGCTTTGAATCCTCCATCATATCATCTGGCAAATATCCATTGAAAACTGTAGACATTTGTCATTGATGTGTCACTCATTTCTCAGTGTTTGTCGCGGAAACAGAATTGTGCGCCACACTCTCGACCCACAAGTAGAAATTAGCGGGAAATGCTTGAAAAAAAAATCTGAATAAATAAAACCATTCTCAGTAAAACTTCAAACTTATCTCTTTACCATTCTGTACTGGAAGGATCCTGAGGATCATGTCTATCTTCTTGATACAGTAGCTAATTTTATTATTTAGTCTTTAGTTTGCCAGTAAATTTGAATTTCCCGCCAATTTCGAGCCAAAAAAAAATGAAAATCACCTTGTCAGTTGTTTGTCGTATTTGACCGGACAAACACACTTTTCGAGCCACAAACACTTACTGGGATCGTGAAAATACGCCTCTAGTTGGATCAGACGTTACTTGCGTTGAATGTGTAGCGTGTAGGATTGTTTGCCTCAAGCACTGACGTCTTTTTCGCCAGCTTGTGTGTGTATATTCGTGCTCGCCTATTCGAGTTTTATCCTTTTTTCCGCTTTTTTTCTTTTTGTGTTCTTGTTTTAACCGCAGGCTAGCATCGGAACTTAGTCAAATACCCTTGTGACCTACCCGGTAAGTTTTTCTTGTCATCCCAATCACAGGCTAATAGTGCCAGAAGCGACTACCGATTGCCAGACGAGTTCATAAGTATGTGCGTTCAAACCTCTTAGTTTACTGTAGTCACTAATTCTTTAGCCCAAGCTGATTATAGATAGATATCGCTTGTATTCTTCGCGAACTATCGTGGTGCAATCCATATTTGTCGAAATCGTCATATATACATGCAGACACTCATATATAAATATGTCAACGTCATATATAAAAGTAAACACTAAATGAGATTAAATTTTTTTAAGAAAGACGGTTTGATACCTACCTACCTATACCTACCTACCTACTCTCTACTAAACTAATCACTTTTTTCTACTATGTTACGAAAACAAACTATAAAACTGGGAGACGTGGACTTCAAGATACCTAGAAGTAGCTTATTCCCTCATTTCGAAAAATAGTACCTCTTATATTAGAATGTTTCACACCTCAAGAGTACATGTCCCATGGCTATTATATTTGCCGTATACCAATCACTTTTCCGTCGGTCGGTCGGTCAGTCGGTCAGTCCGTGATCGCGAGTTAGGGTACTTCCAGAAGTGCTAGGACGATGAAACTTGGCAGGCATATTACGGACCCGACCAAACTAACTTAGATGTAGCCCCGGTGACTTGACATGACAGGTGACAGGGTGACAGGGTGAATCCGGAATATTGACGTGTTTATAACTTTTTGAACGGGGACTCAGAAACTTGATATTTGGAAAGACCTCGTGTTTCAGATGTCACTCTTCAAGTCCGGAACGGACCCGGTGACATTGGGGGGAGTTGGAGGTGGGAACCGGAAATCGTGTGACAGGTTCAGAGTGGACGGATCGGGATGAAACTTGGTGGGAAGAACAAGCACAAGCCCTAGATACACAGCTGATAAGACAGGACCGGATCCGGGCACTGTGGGGGAGTTGTCCGAAATTCTGGTGATCCAGAGTTAAGGTGCTTCCAGATGTGCTAGGACGATGAAACTTGGCAGGCGTATCAAGGACTCGACCATTTTAACTTAAGAACAGTCGTTTCTCTTATTCGACCGGGGGAGTGGAGGGAGGGGGGATCCGGAATCTTGAGGTATGTCCAACTTTTGAACGGGTTATCGGTTAATGAAACTTTATATTTGGAAAGAACTCTAGTCTCAAATCCCTCATTTCAAGTGTGGACCGGATCCCATCAATGTGGAGAAAGATTGGGGGTCGGAAATTTTGTGACACGCTTAGAGTGGAACCATTGGGATGAACCTTGGTGGGAAGAACAAGCATAAGCCCTAGATACATCAGTGACAGTCGGACACTCTAGGGGGAGCTAGAGGGGTGGGGGGGGCGGAATTCCGGCGATCGCGATTTAAGGTACTTCCAGACGTGCTAGGACGATGAAACTTGGCTTGAACATTGGAGACTTGACAAGATTGGCTTAGAAACCGTCACTTCCCAGATCCGACCATCCCTTGAAGTACTCGTCTTAACCGCAGAGTAGAAAAAAAAACTTTTTAGCAAAATGTACGTTTTCATGATCTCCATGAGCCCATGATCATTTTTACCTCAAGGGTTTTGATTACAGATGAATTCCTAGCGCCCTGAAAGTGCGCATATCAGGCAAGTGCGTAAATAAAACACTTATTTACCAAACGATACATTCTCGTAATTTGGGTTTGCTTACAAATGATCTTAACAAACCCACGAATTGGCAAATTCCTACTTTCATCCTCTTACCCAGCCTTGCAAGTGCCATATCAGCTTCTAGCTCTTGTTTCGCCGGGGGCGGTTTGGTACGGGGGGGGGGGGTTGAGGTTTTTTCCCTAGAGCCTCAACATCCAGGCGTTCTTAGGAGCTCTTAATTTGATACTTTGGCTGGGTGAAAATAGCACTGTTCAAAGTTAACTCAAGTTGAAAGAAGCATACCACTACTGTACTTGTTAATGGGAAGGGTAAAATAATATGCTGAAGATGGGTGTGCTGTCAGTCTTTCGATTTAGTGGATTCGGCCAGAATCTGGAGCAGACCAGAAATTGTAGAACTGCCAAATTTGGCCTAGGAAACTGACTCGAAAGTTGACTTGGGAATAAAACCTCCGGAACTCGGAGAAAACCCGGGAATAGGATTTGGAAGCAAACACGTCTCAATCAAGTTGATTGAAATGTGACTTGGAGTCTGGAATATGTGAAAACGTACCAAATTAAAATATATCGAGGAGTTTTTTTTACCAGGGTCTTACCCTGGTGTGGGGCTGCTAACTGCTTTCGCAGCCCATTCCATCGGAGCTCACATCAGCCAAGAGCTGGTAACATAAGAGTCATCAAGAAGGTTCCGGACTGAAACTTCCTTTTGCTTTTCCCGCCCCGCGAAATTTAGTCTAATATCAGCCTAAGTAAAGATGGGATTTTAAACAAGCGACTTTTACCGGGACAAATAACCAACTTTTCTAATCCCATGACACCGGGATGTGAACTATTAATACGAAGCACTTTTGTTTTGGAAGCTAACAGTTCGTTTACAAGTTTGTGGTTGTCGCCGGATTCCATCTTCACTAGCCATCCGAAGCGAGTGACAAATAACTGCATGTCTTGATGGAGCATACTGATTTGTCCCTTTAAGGGTCGCCGGAACAGCCCCATTAGGCAATTCTGTCTTGGTCTTAAATTCCTGTCTGCATCGGGTTTCGGCCAAACTCCTCATCCATGGAGAATAGTTACTGCGTGTCTTAATTATAAGCATGCTATTTTGATTGCTTATCTGGTTCTGCACGCCGACCGTCTTTTCAGCTCCATTGGGCGATTTTATTTGACGCGAAATTTGTGGTTTCATACCGGATTCCGGCCGAACTTCCAAACCTGAGATCGTCCTATACTTTCACTCCTTGTCCGACCTCTCAGTTGGGTCGACCGAGATAATATTTCCATCCCTAAATTTCAATAATGCACTCTTCCACCCAAAAAATTTGGAGTTACAAAGCCCCACTGCGCTTTTGAACTAGACCTGAAAGATCCCGTCTTGCATATTTATTATGGCACTTGCAGCCTCTGGCTCAAGTGCCATATACCGATCACAATTCCGTCTGTCGGTCTGTCGGTCGGTCCGAGTTTTTTGTCCCACATATCCGAGTTAGGGTACTTCCAGATGTGCTAGGACAATGAAACTTGGCAGGCATATCAGGGACCCGACCAAACTAACCTGGAAATAATCAGTTTCCCGATCCGACCATATGGGGGGGAGTGCGGGGCGCTGGAAACTTGAAAATTTAGGGCATTTTGTCACACTTTTTCGAGTGAGGGTACTTCCAGATGAGCTAGGACAATGAAACTTGGCAGGAATATCAGGGACCCGACCAAACTAACCTGGAAATAATCAGTTTCCCGATCCGACCATGTGCGGGGAAGTGGGGGCGCTGGAAACTTGAAAATTTAGGGCATTTTGTCACACTTTTTCGAGTTAGGGTACTTCCAGTTGTGCTAGGACCATGAAACTTGGCAGGCATATCAGAGACCCGACCAAACAAAATTAGGAATAATCATTTTTCTGGTCCGACCATTTTGGGGGGGGGGGGGTGGAGGGCAGGGGAATCCGGGAAACTGAGAAGTGTGTAACTTTCGAACGGATGATCGGATTGTAATGAAACTTCATAACTGAAGAGAATATATATCTGTAATGTCCCGTTTAAAGTCTTGACCGGATTCGGTAGCCAGGGGGGAGTTGGGGGGGGGGAGACTGGAAATTTAAAAAAAACGGTTAGAATGGAGGGATCGGAGTGAAACTTGCTGGGAAGAACAAGCATCTGCTCTAGATAAGTCCTTTAGACCATTGTACTGGATCCGGACACTTATGGGGGGGGGGGTCCCAGAATTCCGGTGATGGTGGTTTTTTTGGATTTTCACGGTGAAACTTGGCAGGCATATCAGGGACCCAATCAAACTGACTTCAAAATAAAAATATTGTCGATCAGATAATGGTGGGGGAGTGGAGGGAGGGGAATCCGCAGGGGAATCCGGGAAATTGAGAAGTGTGTAACTTTCAAACGGATGATCGGATTGTAATGAAACTTCATAACTGAACAGAATATATATCTGTAATGTCCCGTTTAAAGTCTTGACCGGATTCGGTAGCCAGGGGGGAGTTGGGGGGGGGGAGACCGGAAATTTAAAGAAAAGGTTAGAATGGAGGGATCGGAGTGAAACTTGCTGGGAAGAACAAGCATCTGCTCTAGATAAGTCCTTTAGACCATTGTACTTGATCCGGACACTTATGGGGGGGGGGGGGGGTGGTCCCGGAATTCCGGTGATGGTGGTTTTGGGGATTTTCACGATGAAACTTGGCAGGCATATCAGGGACCCAATCAAACTGACTTCAAAATAAAAATTTTGTCGATCAGATAATGGTGGGGGGAGTGGAGGGAGGGGAATCCGAAATTTTCAGTCATGCGTAATTTTGGAATGGGTGATCGGATTCGAGTGAAATTTAAGAATTCAACAGAGGATATTTCTCCGACGATTTTTTTCATATCCGGACCGGATCCGGCAACTATTGGGAGGGGGCGGAAAATACGTGCCCCGTTTAGAATGGAGGGATCGGGATGGAACTTTGTGGGAAGAACAAACAGATGCTCTAGGTAAGTCATTTGCTGAATCGGATTGGCTACGTGCACCGCGGGGGAGCTGGGTGGGGTGGGGGGGGGGGGGGGGTGGACCGGAAATCTCGAGAAACGGTTAGAATGATGGTATCGGAGTGAAACTTGCTGGGAAGAACAAACATCTGGTCCATGTAAATCTTTTACATAATTTGACTGGATCCGGACACTTGAGGGGGGGGAGGAGGGGTATCCCGGAATTCCGTTTCTTGGGGGATTTTCACGACGAAACTTGGAAGGCATATCAGGGACCCGGTCAAACTGACTTGGAATAAAAAAAAAATCCTCGATATGATAATCTTGGGGGGGGGAGTTGAGGGAGGGGAATCCGGAATATTGAGTCATGCGTAACTTTGGAACGGGTGATCGGATTCGAGTGAAATTTAATAATTAAACAGAAGACATTTTTCTCTTGTGACCTTTTTCATTTCCGGACCGAATCCGGCAATTATCGGGGGGAGGGCGGAAAATACTTGACCCGCTTAGACTGGTGTGATCTGGATCGAACTTCGTGGGAATGACAAACAGATGCTCTGGATTAATCATTTACAGAACCGGATTGGCTCCGGTTATTGTGGGTGGAGTTGGAGGAGGGGGAGGGGGGTCTGGGATTCCGGTGATCGCGCGTTAAGGTACTTCCAGATGTGCTAGGACGATGAAACTTCGCTGGAATATTGGAGACTCAACAACATTTGCTTAGAAATTGCTACTTCCCAAATCCGATTATTCCTTAAAGTACCAATCTTGACCGCAAAGTAAAAAAAATACTTTTAAGCAATATATGCATTTTCGTGATGCCCATCAGCCCATTAGCAGTTTTGCCTCAAGGGTTTTGCTTACAAATGAAGTTCCAGCTCCCTTATAGCGCGCATCTCAACCGCAAAGTCGAAACTTACTTTTGATCATTCAAATCATCTTGACACATGCAAGTGCCATATGAGCTTACAGCTCTTGTTTTAGTTTACGGGTTGATTGTCTACCTTTAGGAACGCGTAGAAGATATTTGGGTTAGGTAAGAGTGTTGTCTGGTCCTTACTTTTGCCCAATGTGCGGACAGTTGGATGAACATATTTTTCATTTAATGTGCGTACGGCCTGAGCTTTCATGTCTTCATGGGGAAATTTTGGTGTTAGTCATTGGAGGGAGGATTGGTTGGTAGAAGTAATGGGACGTAAATTATTTGGTGATATTGAAAAGCTGGGAAGATTCCTTTCGATTTCGATGAACCACAGAGAAAGGTTTTTCCTGTAAAGGAATATGTAAAATAGTTATCATTTATTTGGGTTTTGTTATTGATTTTTGTTTGTGTTTATTTTTTCCCGTTGCCTTTGTGATTTTAGTGGAGTAAATCTTATCTTATCTTATTTTGCATTTCATATTATCCCCTGCTCCCTTATGGGATTATAAGAATCTGATATCCCCGTCTTTCGCCATTGTTTCCTTTTTGCACCTACGACTTTTTAGCGCTTTTTCGGCCTAGCCGAGTTTTGACAGTCACGAAACGCAAACTTTGCCGAAAGCTTCGAGGTCCATCGACGACTCATTCACAAATACAGACATGAAAAGCTTCAAAGTATTTATTTTTCATTTTAGAATATATGGTAGGGTGGACCATCAGGTTTACCTTCTTTTTTGGACTTCTTTTCTTTCGCTTGGTTTTCTCATTTTTTAACCAAGGCGTGTGTAATTTCAAATTTTTTTCGTCCAGCCGCCGCGTGGGAGAGAGGGAAGTCTGGACAAGCGCTAACAAGAAAATCGCCAACTTCTCGTGGAAAGTAATGGTATTTTCGAAAACGATATTTCTGAGCCATTTTATCGTGAAAAGATCATTTCGGGTAAGGGTTGTGCTTGAAGAAGATTCCGCACAGTAGTCGCGGGAAAAAAAAATACCACAAAACGGATATGTCAGCTGATTTTCTTAAGCGATATTCCGGCCCTTCTTAGCAAGGCTGAAGAGGACCAGTGCCAAGAAGTGCCGAAATGTCGCAGAAGATCCGTTTCGAGTAATTCTTCGTATATGTTTGATAGTGCAAAACGGATACGTCAGCTGAATTTTATTGGACCTATATTTCTGCCCTTCTTGGAAAGTCAGCAGTCAGCTTGGGCTGAAGGAATATTTATCTTCGTATATGATTTCAGATCAGCTTGGGCAGAAGGAGTATTTACGGATTTTAGCGACTGACAGGTGTATACAACCCCGATGAAAATTTTTCAAGAATTAGTTATATCGAGTTATAAGTCTCAATAGCATACAGTAGTAACTGTTACCACTGCATTAGCAAGACAGGATGCTACTGGATACTACTGCTTAAGATTGCCTCAGTCTGAGGCACATTAAATGATAGTATTCTGTACTATTACATATCAATTCCTGTAACCTTTTCGTACAACTATCATACAACTGAACAGGCTACAAATTTTTCATCGGGATGGGAGACGGTAAAATGAATGGGCATGATTAATGACACTGATGCTTTTAAATTGGTAGACATTCCTTCAGCCCTAGCTGACTGCGAATCATATTTGACGGTGCAAAACGGATAAGTCAGCTATATTTTATTAGAGCTATATTTCGGCCCTTCTTGGCAAGGGTCCTCTTCAGGATCAAGCTGGAAAATGAACTTGTCAAATGATGAAAAATAAACAGAGCGGCTTGAGCCTGAAAAGGACCCATGCCAAGAATGGCCAAATTGTAGCTCTAATAAAATGTAGCCGACTTATCCGTTTTGCTCCGTAAAATTTGCTTTTAAATTACACCCCCCCCCCCCCAATTACTATCTCTATCTCCTGCCTTATTTGTTTAGTGATGCTTGTTATATTGCTAGTGGGATTTGGTGCAAATTAGAGTTGCTAACAATGTGGATTTTAGTACAAATAAAAGAAGTGTTGGACAATAATTGGTGTTTCATCCCTGAGACCCTAAAATTTGTTTTCTACGAGAGGCAAACATGGGCAGCGTCAGCCGAAGGCCTTTTCCCGCGACACAATTGTGGGCCACATACTTCTGAGTGTTTGTCGCGGAAACACGATTGTGTGCCACACAGTCGAGCCACTAGTTGAAACTCGCGGAAACGCCGATTTGTCTATTTTTTTGGCGGTAATTTCAAATATCGGAAAATAAAAATAAAATTCAGGTAAAATCTCAATAAATAGAACTCCAGGCTTATTTCCTTACCATTCTGTCCATAAAGTATCCTCAGTTTTAAGTCTATATACTTGAAAAAGTAGTTAGATTTATTGTTTAGACACTATTTTGCTGCTTAATTTGAATTTCCCGCTAGAATCGAGCCACAAAATCGACAATCACCTCGCTAGTTGTTTGTCGAATTTGAGCCACAAAGCGAGCCACGAAAGTCTTGTTGGTCGCGGAAACACACTTGTGGGCCGCACAAAAGGTCGCGGAAACACACTTTTCGAGCCACAATCGACCCACAAACTGTTTGTGGAAGCACGGAAAAACGCCTCTAGTGATGGTGATGTAGACGAGGGGTCATTTTGCCCCCCCCCCCCCCTGGATTTCGGAGGGGCACAAAATCGTCCATCTTGGTCCCAAGTTTTGCCCCTGAATAAGCCTTTAAAGGACCTGTCTTACCTATAATAATAATGCAACCTATTTCCATAATCACTCCATATATTTCTAAACCCGGAGAGCCCAATTTCGTAACATTCTAACCCCTCTAACACAACCACGCTGACTTTCTCACCAACCACGTGTTTTTCTACCTTCGATGTGCATCACGCTGTCGACGGTTGTCTGTGAGAAGTTTTTCCGTCAGAAAAACCGGTTATGTAAATTGTTTTTCCTATTTTCGCTAGGCTATAAGTCTAGGCTATAGGTCTCGGAAAAGGCTTAAAACAGCCAAAACCGTGGGTTATTCGTTAAAAGCACAGCCTAGTTTTAAAGTACTCAAATATTTTAAAATACTGTAAGTTGAAGAGTAAATAGTTCGAGGTGGCCTTTAATGGAAAATGCAAAGCAATGACATTACCTTAAGGTATATTCGAAAACTACTTTAAATCTACCCCCGAAAGAGTAATAAACTTTGTTTGAGTCTCAGTAATATACCTGGGATGGGGGCCCAAAATTGCCCCCCCCCCCCCAAGGTTTACTGAAATGGCGCCTCCTGGTGTAGACTTTTCTGATAATAGTTGCGTTTTTGCAGATACTATTGTATCCGATACCACGGTCTAAAGTCGTTTTCGCAATTATCGTGGTATCTGATATTCAGATACTACGGTCCGACCGTGGTATCTGAAAAGTGATCTCACTTTCATCAAATTTTGTCCGACTGGTGAGAAAGAAGTTTAGCACTTAGTGATGTAACTGGATATCAGTTTTTGTTTTGGGATGACGTCGAAAAGTGCAATTCGGACAAAAGGCGTTTTTGCACAGCAACCGTGTATCAGATACTAAGATAACTGCAAAAAATGACTAATTGCAGATTCAGTTACCGTGGTAACAGATACCATGGTATCTGCAAAAACGCAACTAATGTGCGGTACCGTCAGAACGTACATATGGAGCGACCTAAACAAAGTCACTTTTAAATTACCATATTCAACATTTTTATTGTTCAAATTTTAAAAGAGGAAAAAATACCAATTACAAAAAAAAATAGTAGTACGGGCTAATATTTGTTCTGATAAATATTATGGCTGAGCGGTTTTAGGCACCAGAAGATAATGACTTCACATAGTAGTGTGAAAAATAAAACCTCGTAAAGGCAGTGAGAGGTAGTTCACCGGATAGACGTCAGAGCCATCTAACGTCGCCAATCACTTGAGCTTGGTCACGTGATCAAAAGCGTTAAAGAAAACCTGCGAATACTGTTTATTTTAATTTTAAAGTGAATAAATATGATAGTTGTTCTTTAAGATGCACTGCTTGTATAAATGGCTGACTATTCTTTATTTGATAACGCTTATATGGATTTACAGAACAAACATTTTTTTCGTCTGAACCTGAAGCTTGCTCTTTAAGAGCTACAGAAATAGATATGTGCCTCGCTGGACTCATTTGTTTGTATTTACTTCTTAATCTGAAACAGATATGAATTCAATTTCAGTCGAAGAAAATGGCTCAAGCTGTCGACGCGTTATTTAGCTCTTCTGACTAGCAATAACCAACGAAAACAAACAAATCAGTAAAACACTAAACGCACCCTTGAAGAAAAACACAACCCGGACATACAACAATTGCAAAAAGCGAAAATATCGACTAGCCTACAGAACACTGTTCTAGTTTTGATTTGAGCACTTGCACTGAAGTGAGGGAACTGGGACACAACCAAATATAAGACGTTTCGTACAGAAATCGTCAGTAAAACATTTCGTCCACGAATCGTCATTCCAAACGCCGACTTTGTGACTATACGCAAAACGTCGACAGCGAAAGGAGATATTCTTTACGTTGCTAGATGTAAAGACAGTTGTATGACTCACACCCGCATATCACTAGGACTGCGTTTTATTCGAGTCACCTGATACTGCGACGTTTAGATTTCAAATTCGCGTGAAACGTTCACATTAAACGTGCAGGAACGTCGATACGAATAATAACGCACGTTATAACACTAAGTAAACCACACGTGAACGTCTTTCTGACTTAAGTCTGCTAGGAACTCGAACGCTGAGGTATTTTCCGGTTTTCACAACTCGGTTCAACAATTACACCACTGGCAATAAATATATACACACTTAACGGACATTTCAACCATCTCTGAGAAGAGAAATACCCGTTTTGGCAGTCCTAAACAATTCCTTAAAATCCATATAATTGGCTTTTCCTCTAAACACTTTGGAAACCAGATGAATTTCATTTGAAAAGATAGAATTACGACGAATGATGCTATGTCCCTACCGAGCCCCGCCCCTCCAGCCTCTCCCCGACCAACCTCTCCCCACCCCATCTCAGCCTTGACTCGCCCCTTCCCGTCTTCAAAACCGCATGCTTCATTGGTACCCTAGGTCTTATCATCCACTTTGTGGATACGTCACAAAACCGTTGATAATACCGGAACGTCATTAAACGGGACACAGAATCAAAGTCGGACTGTATTTTTTTTTCTCGAAAACAGTCTTTAATTGTGGGATACTTTATTTTGCCTCATCAACATTAACAAATAAACTCAAGTGCGAATCCTTGAGTTTGATATTCTTTTTTTCAAGATGCGTAATTAGAATTTGTCAATCGAGCACAGGCCTATTACAAATGCCAACTTCAAGAGGCCTATCGGCGGAGCGAAAATTCCGGTTTGCTAAGGCCTTTGGATCGATTTATCAGTGCATTGAAATCAAAATTAAATATGTCAAGGGATGTTACGTGAGAAATGTGCAAATTCCGAAGGTCGGTCTATGGTGTGCAAACAATAGGCCTAACGACTACGGGAACAATCGGCAAATAACGAAAACCGGCCGAGTCAAGGCCTTAGGGCTTTGTGCCAGAATTGCAAACGCATGCGCAATATTTGTATACTGTGGAAAGTTATGAATAATCACTGAATATCTGTCGGAACATCTACGAAGTGATTAAGCCGAGACTGTCCGACAGTCATTCTCTTTTGCGAGAATGGATTACCAGCAAGAAACCATATCCGGGAAATAAAAGACCCAAGGCAATAGCAACCCCAACTAAAAGCAGAAAAAACCCTTTAATGTCCTTTTGGAAAATATCGGTTCCTCTCACAACGCACTCAAGCTCTTTTCTTGCTTCTAGTCTGCTTGTTTAAGTTCCAAGAAATCCCTTTGATCTCCCCTTCTGGGACACATCGATTTTCTAACCCTTCGTCTTTTAAATTTGTTTGACAACTTCCTGATTTTTTCCCGGCGGAGCACTTTTTCCTCCCTTCTTAAAGAGTTGAGTATTGATTTTTTTTTCTCTCTTCTTAAACCCTTTATTGGAACGTGGGCGCTTAGAAAAAGGCTTTTGTTTAACATTCCCTTAGGCCTCCTATTGATTCTTTTTGGAGGGAACGAGGAGACCTTAATTGAAAAAAAAATGTTAGATAAACACGAGGACTGCTCCTTGACGAGTTTGTGTGCGGTGCGTTTAACAAAGGAAAGAAGATAAGTAGCAGTTGGTATAATTAAATGTGTTTGAAACATTTTACATTCTAATCGGTCAATCTATTATCATACGTTCGAACTTTGTACAGTATTTGGGTCTGCCTGTAGCAGACTCTGACTGACCTCACTTCAGTGATGGAATAACACAACTTGACCTCGTATCGTGCGGGAAAACCGGAAAATGTGGGAATTTGAATACGAGGGAAAGTCGCCGTTAATTACGCAGTAAGGTGATTAGAAATGAGGCACAAATCTTAGAATGTGTAAGAAGCAGTACCTAGTGCTGCTTTTTCTTTGAACTTAAACGACGTGGTTTATGAAGTCCCTTTTTCCGTAACTGGTATGCAAAAGCTGTTCCGTCACCCAGAAACTATCAATCTGGTCCATTCGACGTCCCATGGTATGCTGGGCATGAAATACAAGGAGTAGGTGGTTTTTAATGATGCTGAGAAATAATATAATGAAATTGGGCGGGGTTTTAGTTTTGCTTTAAGGTTTGTGTTTGTTAAGAAAAAACAGATTGCAGCGTTTCCTATGTCACTAAACTGGTCCTCAATCCGGCAGAAGTCAGGAATCTGAAGTCGCAAACCGTAAAAATACAACCACAGAAAAGAGGGTTAAGAATTACAGTTTTAGAGGGTTAAAAATCGCATTTTCACATCGTAAAAATCGAAATAAAAGTAACCGGTGGCTGCTCAAGAAAAATCGTAAAGAATCGCAAATTCGCCTTTTAAAAAGCATAAAAATGCGATAAACCTATTCCTGCCCATAACCCGAAAGGTTGTATCCGCAATCAAGGTTTCGAAAAAAGGCCCGTTAACAATCATTGAGTGGGCTGTAGGCTGTAAACCCGGGTCGTAAAAGTACTCCGCCCCCAATTACCCCTTGGACACACTCTAACAGAAGCGACATCGTCGGCAAACAAAATACACAAATAAAATTCTATCTGGTTTCCAGGAATACGACGACAGTTACAAAACACAAAACAACTTGTCACTGGGATTGGACAACACGGTGCGTTTTAAAAATTCCCGCCAAAAACCTGAGCAAGTAACGACATAAACTATTGGCCGGCCTCTGGTCCGAGTTGGCCTAGATAAATATATATGCACAGCTCCAATTAGGCCAAATCAAGACCATCCGCCGTATTATATTCTGCACTATTGCACGCAAGCTTTTGATATTTGAGTAAAATTTGTGTTTCGGCTAGGGTGGAGATAGAAGCAAAATGTTCCTGAGAGGTTTAAACTCACCTCTGGTCTGTAGCCTACAGTACAAGCAGAGCAAAATAACACTAGAGAGTAGCGCCAAGACCTATGCTTTCCATCCTTTGCAAATGGGCCATACTGGTAGTGCCACCCACTACGCTTACGCCATTTAGTGCGAGACAACTTGCAGGTTTAGAAATTTCTAGTAAAGGAAAGGTGCGGTCTGCAAACACCAAGGAAACAATGGAGGTTGTATCATTTTTTTGTTATGTTTAGAATATGAAGTTATAGGAGCCAGTGCTGGTGAACGACTTAGTGAGTTTCAGAAGGGACGTTCTCTATCGCTAGTGATGCTAGTATCGCTGCTATTCGAGCGTGTGTCAATTTTCTTGGCGCTACTCTCTAGTGTTCTTTTGCTGTGAGTACAAGGGCATTGAACCTAAAGGTCAAAAGTAAATCCTGGAAAGACCGTTACACCCCCGATATGCAGCTTCGTAGAAACACAAGAGACCGTAACTAAAAGAATCTGGTGGTTTGTAAACAAAATTGCGATCTACTGTCAGACCCATCTGTCCAGGTTGGATGCTGGTGGCTTAAAAATTCCTTACGGGTCAACGATATTTGCAACAGGCCTTCAGAGTAATTGGACATTAAAGTCAAAATGTCGGTAACTTTTGGACAATTGACTGCCTCGGCGGGGGATATGAAGGCCTGTCAGATTATCGGCGCTCGATCCTTATCTTTTGTATGCTGCAAATAGGCCTAACTGACTTTGCAAAAATTTTGTACCGTGTAGGAAAAGCACACATGCGACTGCATAGTGATAGTGTGGCAGAAATTTGCTGATTTAGCGCACCATGTAATTAAATCCCGATGAAAAATTTGTTGCCTGCGTAGTTGTATGATAGTTGTACAAAAAGTTGCATGTATTGTTATGTAATAGTAAAGAAAACTATCATTTAATGTGCCTCAGAGCCAATCTTAAGCAGTAGTATCCAGTAGCATCCTGTCTTGCTATAGTAGCATCCAGTCTTGCTAATAGTAGCATGCAGTAGAATGCAGTAACACGGTAGCCTTGACATAGAAGCATGTAGTAGCATTAGTTCGTACTGCATGCTACTTTTTCATACAACTATGAATACAACCACAACGTTCATACAACAACTAAATTTTTCATCGGGATGGTAAACAAAACTGGCCAAATATGAAGTTGATCATTCTGATAAACTGTGAACGAGCGACTTCAAAATATAAAGGTTGTTAGTGAATGTACACCACAAGGAAGAGCAATCAACCCCTTGCAATAGAACATCCAAACTATGAACGTAACACCACAATTCTCTTCTAAACACTGATAAGAGGAACCATTTCCTTACAACCGGATAGTTTTTGTAAAACTGGGCAAAATTAATATCGATGCGCTCGTCATAAAACTGGGTTTTAGAAACCGAAATGCTTGCGAGGGCTAGATGGTGCTTTGACACGATTTTTGTTAATTTTAACACTTTGTTTCGGGCAACACTTCTATGATGGGTCGGTAAAACATTTTTTCGACAAAATAAGACTTTAGAAATTCGGCAACTTTTGCTGATAGAGAATGGACCTTCTGCTACCCAATTGCCTGCGTG
The DNA here is from genome assembly GCA_030848855.1 of Branchinecta sandiegonensis. Classification (NCBI taxonomy): domain Eukaryota; kingdom Metazoa; phylum Arthropoda; class Branchiopoda; order Anostraca; family Branchinectidae; genus Branchinecta; species Branchinecta sandiegonensis. The sequence goes on from JAUPMV010000006.1 coordinate 302,705, forward strand.
AAATAATGCAGTATACAAAATGAAACGAAATTACTGGGAACTCCTCCGGGGAAGCAGACAAATTTGGAAAGAAAATTTCGGACTGCTATCTATTACAAATATCAGTTTTGATACACATGTAATTGTGTAAATTTTCGATCGACATTCGAGGGGAAAGGTTTCTTCTAGCATAAATTAGAACTTTTCTTAATAAACCAGGACGAATCTACCGATAGCCTACTGGCTCATAAAAATAAAATGCTTCGGGGGTTCCAGGGCAAAATCCATCCTGGAGAAAGTGCTGGTGTTATCTCCCCCGCCCAAAGTTGGAAAAGTCGGAGAAGAACGCAATTTTTCGACAGATCAATACTTTGATTGAGGGGGAGATTATACGCAACGGGAGGGGTTGGGAAACCACATTGTGGTGCACAATCTGGCCAATGGATTTTCTAGTCGCTTACTTTGTCGAAAAATGTTGTAGTAACGAGTGGATTGGCGATTCAGGGATGCCGGTTGCTTAGACTGGCATAGGCTAGAAATTACTGGTCTCGTCTCTCGTCTATAATATATATCGGTTCATATTTGTGTCAAGTTAGGTCCCCACATAACGCAAATTCAACGTCGCACAAGGAAAAAAATTCGCGTCGTTGGGCCACAAAATTAGGGCTCAAGTCGAATTTTATTCTCGTCGTATCCCAATTCGTAAGCGGAAAATATTCGCGTTCTGTGGGCACCTACCTTTACCCTATGCCAAGGACAATGGGACTACAGAATAGGCTATAACCGAGTTGAAGTGCGACAACGGAATTGAGTACGGTAATCACTAGTGGGTACAACCACTAGGTGGGGGGGGGGGGGCAACTACCAAAATACCGAAATATGCCGAAAATGCACAGGTTTACCGACACGCAAAAACGCACCCAAGTCGCAACGCCGAGGTAGGAATGTCCGCGACGTCAAATGCGTAATGAAATACCCGTATATCAATTGAAATGAATGAATTTCCTGAGCCTATGAATGAAAGGCGCCAAGAGAGAGCGCATGCGCACGGCGCTCATTCTCTGTGAAGGCACCGGGTACGAACGTGACTCGTCGAACATTGGTCATTGAGAGATCCTCGGGCTCTGTCTGCTCTGGCATTGGGGAGAGGTGGGTCGGTGGGGGGACTAGACCGACGGCCATGCTCAAACCCAAAGGACTAGGGGTGGGGCGCACTACCCGGCGGGTCTCCTTTGGTTTCCTTTCTCTCTTCTTTTCCTGAATGCGAAAATAATAATGATCAGCCTTTTTTCTTTATATTTCTTCATATATTTCACTTATATTTTTGCTCACCTTTCTAGTAAAAGGAAATGTCAATAAAGCAACGCCACAGATTTAACTAAATTAGGATGCTGAAGAAATTTGGGAATCAGAATTTCCTGGGGACTGAGATCTAGTTACCATATTGAAAAATTGCTTTTCTGTGACAGAATTTGAAAACTTCAGTTATTCCAGTTGTCGAGTAAATAGTTGCGTTTTTGCTAATACCATGGTATTTCTTACCACGGTCTAAAGTCGTTTTTGCAGTTATCGTGGTATCTGATACCACGGTCAAAAGGCGTTTTTGCAGTTATCGTGGTATCTGGCTAGTTATCGTGGTATCAGATACTACGGTCCGACCGTGGTAACTGGCCGTGGTATCTGAAAAGTCTTCTCACTTTCATCAAATTTTGTCAGATTGCTGAGAAAAAAGTTTAGCACTTAGTGATGTAACTGGATATCTGTTTTTCTTTTGGGATGACTTCGAAAAGTGCAATTTCGGCAATAGTCGTTTTTGCAGAGCACCGTGTATCAGATACCACGATAACTGCAAAAACGACTAATTGCAGATCCAGTTACCGTGGTAACAGATACCATGGTATCAGCGAAAACGCAACTAATATCCTGACAAGTTCATCATCAAAAGAGTTGCTTTAATTTAGGTCAATGGACCTGTACTGGAGCGTACTCGAAGTAAGACGAATTACGTCGTTTTCCATATCCAGATTTGTCTAGAAATCTTCGGAACGGTGCAATTATTAAGTATTTGTTTTGCTAAATTACCCCAAAAAGTTGGTCGCAACTGTTAACTGCCACGTTCATTATTATTATTTAAATAATACAAGCCTCACCTGAGAACTATCTACCCTTAGTAATTCCTCCGGGGAGAGGCTAGGCCTTCCCTGACTTTCCGAGCTGCTAGGTCTCTCCTCGTCCTCCAAATCATCATCGGTCATCATGTCTTCATTGAAAGAGCTTGGTGTCCTCGGTGGCTCTTCGCTCACCCTTATACCACCGGTGGGGCACTTGTGGTGGAGGAGGTGGTGTCGGCGGCGGAACCGCCCTGTGCACTTTGTGCAAGAAAAGGGTTTTTCCCCTTTGTGAATAAGCATGTGCGCTTTAAGTTGATTAGAATCTGAGAAACGGGCAGTGCACATTTCACAGGCGTAGGGGCGTTCACCTGTGTGCACCCGTAAATGGCGCCGAAGGTTTGCAACCTAAAAGCGTAAAAAATTTATTTAGTAAATCGAAATATAACTGAAAAAAGAAAAGAAAATAGGAGTATGAGAAAATAAGTGAGAAGAGTTAAAGTAAAGAAATAGAGGTGGAAAAGAGAGAAAATGGTTATAATGTTCGTACATCAATATTTAAACATTAGTAAAGACTGTCTGACAACGTCGCCAGTATGTACAGATGGAAAAAACATTGCCAAATAAGGGAAGTGTAATATTACGTGAAAGTAGTATATAAAATTGTGATTGTATAAAGTTATAAACTGTAATGGCGATAAATTGAGATACATGTGGATCTCAATTAGGTTTTGAATTAAAGTCGGCATAACAAAAGAATGGAAATGTAAACGCCTTTCAAAGCTTGTACCAAACAAGAGATTTCGCTTAAAGGTTCAATCGGGTCATCCACCTCGGAAATATGCCTTAGTTTGCCTTGCTTTATAATTAAATTGTATTTGTTTTACAAAATATATATATGCAGAGAAATAAAATTAGACGTGTCAGTACAAAATAAGCAGTATTTATGGTGATTTACAATTATCAAAGATTACGCACAGGCTTCCGCACAAACTGGGTTAGCTTGAACCTGAAAATAAAATATTCGAGCATCATGGTGACAAGAACGTGAATATATCAAATATCGGAAATAACGAGAAATAATTCTAAATATATGCATATTAATCTATGTGTTAGCGTGCATACTTCTCAGAATAGGGTCTGTAGAGAGCGGAATTCACAACCAGGGGAGATTGTATGTTGGAAAGTAGCTCACAACTACATTTAAACGACCACTAATTTCATCGCCATTTTCTGCCAACAGTTTGTTTCCTTCTAAGCTTTTTCATTATGTTTTCTAATGCCAAAAATATGTGACGAGTTTCAGTGATGTCATAACTTATCAATAAACCTGCTTACCACTTCTTCTTTGGTGCTAATAAATAAACAAATAGAAATTACCAGACCTTACTGAAATTCGAAAAGGGTCGAGTGGAAGCGCCGCCATGTGCCAACTTTCGGCAAAACATCCCGCTCCGTTAAGGAGTTATTGGGGTCAAAGACAGACAGACAGACAGACTGACAGATCTGTGATATCATCCCTTACTCTCGTTAGGAATCCAAAAAATACTCTGACCATAATGTTTCCAAAAACTTCGCCTGCAGCGTCCTCCATGGTAGCCTATTCTCTATCTAGTCGAACGGCGCGTCATTTAGGTGAGATTTTGGCTTCGGATTTGAGCCACACTAAAAGCTAAAAATTGTTTGGGAAGTAGTTAAAGCAAGAAAACAGAGCGCCTTTAAAAGTTTCGCCTGTGGCGCCTTTCGTATAGTAGCCTTGTCTCTATTTAGCTGAAGGGTGGGTGATTTAGCTGGGACTTTAGGGGTTTGGGATTTTAGGGTTCGAGCCACATTAATAGTTCGAATTTGTTTGGAAAACTGTTGAATTTTGCCAGAAAAAAAGGTCAGATTAAAGAAGTCCCGGGTGCATACGTTCGAACCCGCTACCGAGGCTTCCTTCTCCAGCGAAAGCTGGAATCCCTGTCCTTTATGTGTTTATTATTTTTATTCCTGCATTGACCTTTTGCCTAGCATTTCTAAAACAGCTATTAACAGCTTGCATTTTTTCGCCTGTGGTGCTGTGTTTTTTGTCTGTATTTTCTAATTGTAAAGTTGCCAGGCATTAGCCAGTCGTACGTTCTGAGGTGGTAACCCCCCCCCCCCCCCCCCCCATGCCCCAGCACTTCGAACCGCCCCATCTACCCCTTTCACTTCCGCCGAGCCAACGTTCTCAACTTTGCATTTGAGTTGACCTATCATACACTGTTTGTTTGAAAAAAAAAGGCGAGTGAGGCAACACTGAGCTCCCGAAGTCTCCGGAAACCTTCAAGAATTATTATTCGGAATCTTCTGGAAAACATGGAATGAAGCGGCCGTACGATAAGAAGCGTGACGTCATCACAATTATCGCTGAGTATCATCTAAACCCTTATGCTTATCTAAAGATCGATGTTTCCTTTTTGACGCATTTATGACCTACTAGAACTCTCGAGTTTGGAATTTACTGATCTCTCTAAGACTAAAATAAAGACTCATTCTCAATCAGTCGAAAACAACTTACAAATAGGTTTTGGAACCTAATATTTGCACTTTCAGTAAGGTTCATTCCATAAAAGTGACAAGATAAGAACAAATATGATGAAATTGCAATAAAAATGAGTTGGGTTTTGGTACTAATGTTAATAGTCACGTAATTTCTTCTCTGATTTTTTGTTTTCAATCTTTATTTACATGTGTTAGAAACGAGAGGTTTTAGGTCGTACTCGGACGTTCGATTCCTTCTAAAAATTGACCAGATTCCTCCTGACATCCCGATGAAAAATTTATCTCAAAATAGTAGTACGAAGTTGTACGAAAAAGTAGCATGCAGTACTAACTGATGCTACTACATGCTTCTACTTCAAGTCTATCGTGTTACTGCATACTACTGCATGCTACTATTATCAAGACTGGATGCTACTATGGCAACACAGGATGCTACTGGATACTACTACATAAGATTGGACTAGTGTGAGGCACATTAAATGATAGTATTCTTTGCTACTACACAGTATTACATGCAACTTTTTCGTACAACTACCATACAGCTACGCAGGCTACAAATTTTTCATCGGGATTGAAGTAGAAAGCTCTTCCTGTGAGGCCAAAGAATAATATATTTAAAGTGCGCAGTAAAAAGGACCGTTACAATTTCTGCTAGTACAGGTAAGGATATAGGCTACAGCTCTAATTCCTACATTTCAAAGAAATAAAGGCAGACTTATTGAAAAATTGTTGTATTTTCCAATTCAATTGTGCAATCTTAAGTTTTGAAAGATGACTGAACGTGGAAATAAAATGAACCTGAAACTGAGAATATAGATGTTAACAGACATTACCAGTCTTGGTCCTGGCAATTATCTCGAAGCATCCGAAGTATTACAGTATAAACTACCACCTAACATAAAAATGTATCGTAGCCTGCATTGGACAATCTGTGTGACCATTTCTGTCGCCGTTCCCTACAGAAAATTAACCGGAAGTCTAGAAATTCATAAGCATTTCCACGAATAAAGTGAAGCCATAAGCAAACGTGAAAATGTTACGTGTAATGGTAAAGGGGACATAACGCATGTAGGTGTTCAGTTTCACTACCCACAAATCCAATTTGTATACAAATTTGTAAGGGCTCAGTCCGTGTAATCCAAGCTAAGATCTGTCATGTGTGTAGATTCTCACGAATCTTGTGTGGAAGCTGTTGCGGTGAAGGTTCTGGGGCTTAGGTGGCACGGAAGTCAGTTATTTAGAAAACTAAGAAGGTCAAGTAAGTTTATTTTTAACACACAAACTACTTTTTAAACAGATAGATGGCGGCCGGAGTACAAAGGATAACAAGAAACATGGAAAGTAAGAGACGAAAGAGTGCTAGAACCAGGTTACAAAACAGAAGAAAACAGACAAAACAGGGCTGGAAGACTTCTATTGTCATCTCTTAAAGCAACGTTGCTGGGGCGGAAAACGCTACGATTTTGTTTAGCGCCTAGCACGTCATCTGTTCAGATGTTGGTAGGAGTTACGTTAGCGCGTTCGTTTTTCGAAAGTTACCTTAAGAAACGTTTTTTGAAAAGTTATGAAAAATAAAAGAAAACTCTAACGGAAAACATCATTTTAAACATCTAACGGACGCATGTAAATTCGCACATATTTTTAGTCTTCGTTCTTTCAGCGTAGGAGACTTACGTGACGTCACAGGACGTGTCAAAACGGAATCTCAGCCATGCAGATTGACGTACTAGAAGAGATCGAAAGAAGATAAGACTAACCTGTACAAATTGGCGATCGCAGTGAGAGCAAGAGTATGGTTTTTCACCGGTATGGAGTCGGAGGTGGGTCTTCAAGTGATGGTCTCGTGTAAACCGTTTTCCACACTGATTGCAAGCAAACGGCTTTTCTCCTAAAGATTACACAGCAATTTTAGCAAGTGTTCCAAGAAGCAGACAGCGGTCGTGACGAAAAACACGACACTTTTTTTCTCTAGCTATCTCCCTTCCGCTCTGAAAGTCTAACTTGTGTTTTGGGGGCGATCTGTTTGACTAAAACAAAACCATATCAATCGATCTTTTTTGACAAGAGGAAGAAAAACTTCCTTCAGTTTTTCGAAAAAAAATGCCTTCAAAAAGAATGTGCCTTCAAATTGTGCATTGAGAGCTCGATTCTGAGATAATAACAGTTAACAGAAATAGTCGTATTATGGGGCTTTGACATTTAGCAAATTAACGGATTTGGGGGAGGGGGGGGGGGTCAAGACAGACTAGGGCAAACATGCTTCCGAGGTCCTTCGGTGTCCCCTAGCAGGGGCCAGACCGGCTACTCCCCGCTCCTCGTGTCTCGGCATACACAGCTGCTAGAAAATTAGATAATTCAATAGCAATGATGAGCTATTTTGGTTCAACAAAAGGGGAGTCTCGCCTTTTATTCTTCCATCACTCTCCAACACTTTCTTCGGTTCTTAACAGAGGAAAATAACACTAGGGAGTAGCGTCAAGACCCTAAGCTTTCCTTGCTTCGCAAACGGGCCACAGTCATAGCGCCGCCCACTACGCTTCCGACATTTAAAGTGAGACAAATTTGCGGTTTTGGAAATTCTAGTAAAGCTAAGGTGCGGTCTGCACACATCGAGGAACCTGAGGAGGTTTTTATCTTTTTTGTTGCTTTGTTCAGAATATGAAGTTATTGGAGCCAGCGCTTTGCACGGACGATCGCTAGTGGTGCTAGTGTCGCTGTTATTCGAGTGTGTCACTTTTCCCAAGTCTTGGCGCTACTCTCTAGTGTTATTTTACTCTGGTTCTTAAATTGCTGCTGAAGAACTGAGACCGTGGAAGATAAATCCCTCCCCAGAATTGGCGGAACTGTGCAAAGGTCAAGTTCTCGACCTCGATGCTCTTGAATAGCTCGCAGACTATGATTTGCGAGACATGGTTGATATGTTTCAGTGCATTTTAAACAAGGTTAACTGATCTGGGATCACAAAGGGGAAGTTTTCTTGTACCTTCATCCAGATAATCGGGTCGTGTAGATTTCCCGTCTTGTTGTTTATCCCTAATCAACCACTTAACCAAACCCATTTGGTAATTCGGTTCTGTCTTTAATATCCGGTTGCCCAGATTACGACAGAAATACCAAAGGAGTCGAAAACTCGTAGAATTATTCTTTATATATGTAGCCTACGAACCACCAAGTTTTATCAGATGAATCTGTTTTTTCCCAAATTTCCGGTTTTCATCAGATCTGATCGTACCATTTACCCGGTAGCAAAACAATCAGATAGATGGATACAGTCTTATTATCTTAATATCGACAGGGATAGCTGGACAAAGAGATATTTTATACTCATTACTTCCGTTTTTGACGGATTCCGAAGCATTTTTATTCACCCCTTAATTCTGAAACCCCTCCCCCACCCTTAGGGTAAATATAGGGCATGGCGCCCGTCTACGAACTTGACCTATGCTTTGACCTAACGAATCCTCACACCAAGTTCGAACATAACACCTCGACCGCTTTGAGAGTTATCGTGCTAACACATTGACAGACTGATAAACTTTGCCAACTCATGGGCATAACGCTACTGTTGGAGGAGTGACCACAGCTCAAAAAATAAGTAACAGTGAGAAAAAAAAGAAAGATTTGAAAACGAATATATAAATAAAATAAAATTGTAATTCTTACCTGTATGCGTACGCTCATGATTCTGTAGCACATGCTTATATCCAAAAGTCCTATTGCATGTCAGACACGAGAACACTTTTTCCCGTCCGTTTTCCGCTCTCCGCCGTCCACCGACGGAAGAATCCGTCGACTTTCCACCCGAACTACTTCCGTTCGACGGCGGAGACGTCGTCGCGGGTGGCGACATTGCCATGATTTTCGTGTCATTTTCCTTCGGTAAGAACTGCGTCAACGCAGCAGCACGTTGCGAAGTCCAGGAGGCTATAAACGCTTCTTGGTCCCGTAAACTGTAGCCGGGGTAAGTCCCACTTAGCAAGCCTGCGGGGCTGCGTACCCCTAATGGTAAGACACCCACTGAAGCGGCAGCTTGTAAGCTTGCCATGAACTGGAAGGTGCTGGGTCCGTAAAGTTGGTGGAGGTTCGCCATTGCGGACGCGGCCCCCGGTGGGCCGAAGAGGGAGTGGGGGAGGTGACCGGTGCTGGCGGCTAGGACAGCGGGGGAACCGGCCCCTAATTTTTCCTGGGTGGAGTGCGGGGACTGACTCCGACGGTTGTCACTGTCCGGCTCTTCTTTCATCGTCAGGCCGAGGATTTTGGAGGCTAGGAATAAAACCAGCCGTTAGAAATGTATAATTCAAACTAGACAAAATGTCAGGACATTCGCAGTGATGCATATCCCATCCAGGACCCAATCATACATATTTTATGCTTTAAAGTCATATAGTACTTTATTAATGAGGAGTTACCCACTCTCCGGCACTTGTGTGTACACCATTTCCGGGCCGAAAGTAGCGGTGCCGGCCATAAATTAGGTGAACTTCCAACGCTTCTGAATATGGTGATTTTATTCACCGGCCACTTGGTGTACACCAAACTCGTGAGTGTGCAACCCCTCGTTTATAAACTGTGCCAAGGGTTTAGAAATTTGAACTAAGACAAATGTCGGTGGATAATTTTGTATATAACTGCTGTGCTATACAACCATCTATGCATCTTAGACAGATGGCAAACTGGGCTGAACTTGGACGAACCGCAAACTCGGTCAAAAGTGAAAGCTGACACCAAATCTGTCCAACAACACTTCGCCATTCACAATTCAATCCCGTTGAAAACCAACATCAGCCTAAATTCCAATCAATTTCGAACACAAAGGGACCAAAACACTCTCTCCCGAAAAAACGTACCACAATCATCCTGTCCTCTTTCCGTAATACATGACATCCTGCTGCTTCTTTCTCAATGGATTATCCTTTAATTTCACCACATTTGCGTTCGCTCGCGTGCCGCTCAAAAAACCCGAGCCGAACAAAAAACTGATCTCCGATAATTGAGACGCTCGATGCCACACTCTCCCTGTCAAAAATAAAACTAACTGCTTCCTTAGAAAAATTGTGGAATTCTGGAAATTCGAGCGCATGGGAAGACACGGCAGCGAACTCTACTCTGATTCGCTGAGAAGTGGAATGGGGTGGAGCGGAGGGGTTAACGAAACATGAGCCGGGGGTAAAAATTTCCGTTATGAATAATACGGTTGTCAGTAGTACAAGATATATGGATTCATAGGACTGGTTTGAGAAGCCACGCAACTGGGCTAATTACGACATGCAGAAAGCGACCTCTGTACATTCCGAGTACATTCATGAATTTGAATTCCATCCTGTCAAAATGCATCTTTATTACTTAGGCTATAATTTAAAACTATCTGTCTTTTATCGAGTAAAATGAAAAAATGATACTGCAGAACGAAAGAAGTTGCAGAAATACGGTACAAAACAACAGATAAAACAGAAAATGCACTTTTTACGCAAAGGTGATTCATACAAGGGACTTTAACAGTGACAAATAAACATAGGCTACACTAAGTTTCAATGAAGTTTAAAAGCATAGGACTCCATTGTCGAAGCCTCGCTAAGAAAAAAAAAAGTAGGGTTCTGAGATTACTGAGAGGCAAAAATTCTCCTCGGGTGGAATTTGAACCCACGACCGACTTTCGGTTTAAATTGCCGTTGCGCAGTCAAACAGCATCCGTGGAGCTTTTTTGTCTTTCAGTTCACCAATTATAATGTTCTTGATGCCCGTTTTGGCTGAGGTTCAGATTCACTTACTCTTAAATAATCCACGTTTCCCCATATACCATTAGATATTCCTTCAGCCCGATCTGACTGCGAATCATAATTGACGGTGTAAAACGGATACGTCAGCTACATTTTATTAGAGCTATATTTCGGCCCTTCTTGGTAAGGGTCCTCTTCAGGCTCAAGCCGCTCGAGAGGAAAACTGAACAGTGTTTTTTTTGTCGCCAAGTTCGAGTCGTATATTGTGATCCAGAAGTCGTTAAAATGGGGGTCTCACCCCCCCCGCTGCCCCCGCCTGAGTGCTCCGTGCCATCCCTGCCACTACTATCACTAGTTAGGTAAGGGCTATAGCAACCGTGATCTCGCTCGAGGTTCATCCAGCTTGAGCCTGAAGAGGACCCTTGCCAAGAAAGGCCGAAATATAGCTCTAATAGAATGTAGCTGACGTATCCGTTTTACACCGTCATTAACATGTATTAACATCATTTTATTATCAACATTAATTTTAGTAGAACTCTAGCGATAAATTGATTCTAAGGACCAACGATCAAGCATGTGCAATGAAAACCGTTTTGCTTCGCGCAGATCACCTTAGCCTTAACGAAAAATTCAAAACAAAATCTTCCAAGAAATTATGTCTTCTGGTTAAGCCACAGGCTTATGAAACGTAACCCGTGTGAATGAAGCACTCATTTCATATCTCTGCTATCGGACAGGGTATGGAGACCATAAGCCTTAATACGAAGTCAACCCTTTTACCTTATCGAGAGTCAAGTCTAACAACAGTATCCGGAGATGGACGCACAACCCTAACGACACTACGATTGAAAATGAGATCAGAGGATGAGGCCTAACATCCCTCTTCACCCGACGCGTAACACTTGCCAAAAATCAGTATGCCTATCGGCGTTGGGAACCAGTTGCAAATCTCAAGGCCCGACTGGGAGAGGGTGGGAGGGAAAAGAGTGACTGGACAAGTGTCCAAGGACACGTAACTTTAGCCTGACTGATGATGCATTGATGACATGTGTCTAATTCCGCATACTTTCTCGCAATTATTTTTGGCACAATTGGTCATTCAGAACACATGCAATGTATTTTCTGGTTTGGAAATTTGCCAGTCGTTACCGAGAATGTAGGCGTTCGGTTTAGTATCGATTACTAGTTTGTCGTGCAATCGGAATACTGTACAGAAGGGCTATGCAAGAGTTCTAAGGTCTACTTAAGTCAAACCCTATATTTTGGAGTGGGATGCCACCCCCAAAGTTTCAGAATCGAAACTATTTTAGACTTTCAGTCGTATACAAAGTGGCATTTTCACAAAAAGCTTTTGAATTTTATCAGATCGTCTAGTTTTCCGTATTCCTTTTTCCCTTCTGAAACACCCTTCTTTCATTTTCGTCATCCTCGTAACACACAATCCTTTCCAACTTGATCGGTTTCTCCGCTGTGCCACACCGTATTTGCATTTTTCCCACATCATTAATCACTCACGTTTTTTTCGATGACAGATTTCCACTCCTTTCGCTCCCATTGGTTTTTCCTTTCCGACCAATCGAATCGCTTGGCCACAAAGGGTTCATTCAAAATGCTATAAATAGACCATTCATTCCAAAGAAAGGGTTAGTTAGCCATCAATCGGCGTGACAAAAGGATTAAGTATGTGCGGCTCGGAAGTCCATCCCTTTTTATGGAAAGGGTAATAAATTACTTATGAAAGGACCAACCAAAACCCACTAGGCTGACCTAAAAAAAATCATGAGGTCCACGTGCAATAGCGCAAAAACAAAATGATGCAAGATTCAATGGTAGAATACTGGGAGCGAAGTAGTTGCAATATCTGCAAGTAAAGTCATCAATTACCGTATTGCTTTATTTATTATTAACAGTTTCCATTTAAATAATAGCCAATAAATGCTTACTAATAAAAAAAAGAAACACAATAGCACGACAAAGCGATGAAGGCCACCGACCAAATCGGTACTGGCAAGAGTCCCATAAGTTATAGTATATACCAAGCCAGAAAAGAGTGAGGATACATCAAATAAACATTTGCAGGCTAATTAACAATTACCAGACAAAGAAGCGAATGTGACGGCTTCTCAAAATTCGAATTTAACATTACTAGGGTAGGGTTAGCACTAGGGTTTCAGAAAACCATTTTTTCTCAAAAATAAGTTCAAATTACTTAAGACGGATTATTTATTAAGGGTCGGGTGTCAGGGGTGGGGGTACAAATAACTGAGAGGTCTGTATGTCTATTGGTTTAAAATCGACATAACTGTTAGACACTTTCTGGTAGTTCTGGAACAGCGGAAGGCGCTGCTAAGTTGCGACAGATTTGTCTACATTTCCAACTGACGAAGTTTAACTAACAGTAACTCACTCAAACAGTTCGACTAATAGAAGCAGGCCTACACCTCGGCCTACACTACTGAGGCAATATACTTTCTGATTAACAAATTACCTACACCTTTCTCTTCGTCGCCTGGATTCTACAAACTTCATCAAAGTACTTGGGAGGGGAGGAAATGCGCTTATTCCGGGACAATCGAAGTTCAATAAAAGAAGAGGGGTTAGCATTCGATATATTGAATTTTGGGATAGAGGGGTTCCATCTCAGATTACACTGGGAACAAGATTAAGAAATGGTCAACTCGCTGAATGAGTGCTCGGTAATCCCTCCAGTTCATTTTACCCCGTGATTCGACACGGCCTCAGAAATAGAATACACGCCCGGATTTTCGGAATGTCGGAAAAAAATATTTTCAGTTGAGTTACTCTTTTCGGAAGGGATATTCACAAATAAATAAACTCAGGAGATAAATTCTAGCGTTTCTAATTTTATCGCCAAGGTAGTTTCGGTTGGGAAGGAGCCTGGGATTCGGAACTGAAAAAGGTTTTGGTTACGGCGTGTTGATGGGGTGTTTTGTTCGAGCTGAGAACTGTAGCTGATGGCTATATTAACGTATTGTGGTATTAAGCTAGAACGGCAGAACATCTGCTAGTGACTGAGCTTAAATGCGTCAGATCTTGATATTGCGCGGCAATATTTGATGATAAAGAATACTGAGAAAAATCGGAAAGGATTCTTATCTGAAAGTAAGCCAGTCCAGTGCGTGATCAAGTTTAAGTACATCTCTCTTTATCTCGCTGAATTACCTTGTTTTTTACAAGAAAATATATTTTAATTTCGTTACAATCTCTGCAAAAGAGTTCGGACGGCAAGTTTCGGGATCTTAAGTTGGGTTGCTCTAGCGTTGTGTGATACTCGATATCGATATCTCGGACCAAACATCGATATTTAACATCGAAAACAATATTTGGACATTTTCTTTCATTTCACATAATCTACCTCTTATACGTCGGAAATTGGAGCAATCATGTTTTTCGTTATTCAGTTTCTGTATTGTTCGAAGTTTTTAACGAAATATTGACGTAGTTAATAAAGTAGTAAAAAAATACTATTTGACTACAAAAGTTGCGTTTTCGCAGATACCATGGTATCTGATACCACGGTCTAAAGTCGTTTTTGCAGTTATGGTGGTATCTGATACCACGGTCAAAAGGCGTTTTTGCAGTGATCGTGGTATTTGGCCAGTTATCGTGGTATCAGATATTTAGATACTACGGTCCGACCGTGGTAACTGGTCGTGGTATCTGAAAAGTCATCTCACTTTCATCAAACTTCGTCAGACTGGTGAGAAAGAAGTTTAGCACTTAGTGATGTAACTGGATATCTGTTTCTCTTTTGGGATGACTTCGAAAAGTGCAATTTCGGCAATAGTCGTTTTTGCAGAGCACCATGTATCAGATACCACGATAACTGCAAAAATGGCTAATTGCAGATCCAGTTAGCGTGGTAACAGATACCATGGTATCAGCAAAAACGCAATGTGTCGATATCAACTATTAAACAACGGAAGTGAAAGTGTTGATAAATCGAAAAATCTAAATATCAACCAACACTGAAACTGGTGCGTTTTCATTCAAAGACCCCTATTATTGCGGCATTAGCATTGTCAGTACAAGCATGGGGCAATCTTGCATACAAGGGAGAAGAACGGAAGGAAATATCGTACCAAGAAGTGTGTAGCTAATACTACAACCTTTATATGAGAAAAACAGCGGCCATATTTAATAAGTCTTTGATAAATTCGGTTTGTAATTCTTACTTCTTTAGTCAGTATAAATGCTGATTACATGTATTTTCCTGGATTGGTTTCAGGACAGAAAGCAATTCCATTTTTGCTATTTGGCTGTCTACAATTAGAGAGTTTACAAAAGAAGTTTGAGGAAGCGGCTGATAATTTGAGAGGGCGTGCCGTCTACTTTTTGCACGGAGAAACACCTGCTTTTCGGAGAACAATAACATGAAGTCCCGTCCCGCTACTGGTACTATGTTTGTACCACACTGACAACATAAATCATGGGCACTTGATGAACCAGAGTAGTAACATGGTCCTTCTCTGGAAATGAGCCCCCTATAACCCCATTTCTTCTCCTGTTTAAAATGAAATCTCAACATTTGTAGGCTTCAGCTCCGAGAGTCTACCCAAACATTTATTCAAACAATCTTTACAGCGGTTTCAAAGTCAGCTTGGGCTCAAAGGATATTTACCCTCAAACGCAGGCGGTTACATGCAACCGTTGCCTCCATGGTTCAGAAAGTATCAGTAAAGAAGTCTAGAGTTGGATGCAATGCACTCCCTACTTTCCCATCATCCCTAATTCAAAAGCATATTCAAAAGACCCAATAACCCCTCTATGCATGCGTGAATGCACCAATCACTTTTTCACCCCCACCCCCCTCCATTTCTACGACTGTTTCCAACAATGGCAAAAGATTTGAATGCGCGCGCTTGTGCGGGCCACCGTCTGTCAAAAGCATGCGCGTTTGATAAACTGTCATTTGATGAAGCTTTCTTTCCAATATTCAAACGTAAATACTGTTCCAATTGACTTTGTTATTGATTCGGCGCCTTCTGCTCGAGTTGCGTTTCTAGCTTTGTCCCGGATTCGCCAGTTGTTCCGTCAATCCACGATGACAGAAGAAGACCTAGAAATCCAGCTGTCCCAGAGTGACGGGTGAATGGCGAATATTTGGTTTTCTTACTTAAAAAAATTATATATATCTGTTTTTCCTGTCCCGTTGAAGCTTGAGGAGTCTACATTTTCAATACATCGACGGTCGTTTCTGTAGCTTGTGTCCTGCTTGTATCTGCTTTCCATCGATACTATCAGGTTCAGGTTTAAATTATGTAAACATTAATGTTATGATATAGATGGCACTTCAGACAAGGGACTTGTACCGTGACCAGTACCACAAACAATTTTTCGAATATAATTTAGAAGTCTAGGACTCCCTTGTCGGAGCCACGTAGACAAACCAGGACCCACAAGACGGGGTCTCAGGGTGAAAACCAAATATAGAATTTTAATGGGGAAGACGCCCTTGAGATGGAAACATTTTATAAGTAGTGAACTGATAGACAAAAATGCTTCTCAGCCGGGATTTGAACCCAGGACCCTCTGCTTACAAGGCAGTCACTCTACCACTGAGCTACCGAGGGGCTTGTGAACAGAGTTCGCAAACCACTACAATAGTCTGGTAGAAGCCGGCCATAGGAACAGTGATCCCGCCCGAAGGCAAATTCATCTACCAGTTCACATCCCCACGTCACGGAAATTAATAATATAGATGGCACTTTAGACAAGGGACTTGTGCCGCGACCAATACCATAAACAATTTTTCGAACATAATTTATAATATAATTTAGAAGCCCCTCGGTAGCTCAGTGGTAGAGTGACTGCCTTGTAAGCAGAGGGTCCTGGGTTCAAATCCCGGCTGAGGAGCATTTTTGTCTATCAGTTCACTACTTAAAAAAATATTAATGTTATGCATAAATGTTACGCGGATATCCTCATCTTTTTTAGTCTAGTTGAAGTCTAGTTGGAAACGGGGGAAATTAGGTAGATGAGAAATCATGCTTTTTGGTAGGTCCTTTTGGATAGCCGTGAACAAAACATCATGGGTCCTCGGTCTTAAACAAATTTAAAATGGTGTACTGTAATGCAGCAGAGGCAGAAGCTCCTGGTTCAATCAGAAACCCTATTAATATTATACGCGAAGATCATCGTATGACAGGACCTGATAGAGTTGTCATCCGGAATTGGTATTTCTAAGAAAGAAGAGAAGCCATTCCACACGGAAACAAAGAATAGACACGCAATCGGCTCATGTATAAAGCAGAGGTACTTATCCACTCCACATTGAGTCATGAACCTGACGTCCTTTTCAATAAGTCATGAAACATGTATAGATGAAGTCCCCGACCTTAGCTCTCGTCACCAAAAGTAGAATAAAAATATTAGCAAAATTAAAAATAGTTCCTACTTCTTCATTGTGGTAAAATCGATACGAGAACGAACATGATATGGGAAGCCAGTAGGTCGGTTAATCAATGAACCATGACTATTTTGTCTCAGTAAACTAATATATTTGTTCATACTATCATACCCAATAGCACTGAACTAGAGGACACTCAAGCACAGATATGTAGCTGAAGAGGTACACACTAGATCACTCTGAATTTCGGGACGATGGTGTTGATTGAACGCGAACAATATTAAGGTTTTAACTTCTTTATTGTTTGGCAACACCTCGCTCGCTCATTTGCTACTGGTCATCCTTATCACCCTATCGGCAAAACTTCCATGGCACAATGATAATACACACAGATGAAAGGACGCTTGCGAATCCTGCTATCTTTATGTAAAGTTGGCCTAGATATCTGGATAAACCAACAGCCTGTTAGTTTCACGAGAGGGAAGAGCTAATTAAAAAAGACCTGTAACAGTCGGGCAGTCGTTTTAAGAGTGGTTCGAAGCTGTCCTGCAAAACAGCCAGGATGATCAGGCATTAGCCAACAATGAGCGTGTTCCACTCTTTTAATAATAGTAACTATTAGTTGCTATTTTCGTTCCAGCCTCGTAAAAAGTTGCTAAGCTGACCGCTCCAACCTTCTCGAATTAGTGACTATTTGCTTACCATGCTCGGGAGCGTGGTAACTACGCATCTCTGAGCGTGTTCCACCCTCGTACCAATAGTAGCTATTAGTTACTAAACCCGTTCCAACCTCACGAAAAGTTACTACGCTGACCGTTCCAGCCTTCTCTAAATAGTAACTAATAGTAACTATTTGCTTACCACGCTCGGGAGCGTGGTAAGCGTAGTAACTATGAATCTCTGTCACGTGATTGGTCGGATTCACCCGCGGCATGATATTCCGCTGGAAAATAGAAAAATCGTTCCAGCCTTGACGACAAAAAGGCAGAATTTGTGACGTCATGCGTGGTAACTACGGTAAGTAGGATGGAACACGCTCTCTATAACGTGATTGGTCGGATTCGCCCGTGGCATGGTATTGTGCTGGAAAATAGAAAAATCGTTCCAGCCTTGACGGGCAAGAAGCCACAATTCGTGACGTCATGCGTAGTAACTACGGTAAGTAGGGCGGAACACGCTCTATGAGTTGCGCGATGGACTACATGGCTTACCATGTCCGTTTCAAGTCACAATCACCGAGAAAATGGACAAGAAGGTCCTCGTCCATTTCTTTCGAGTTTAATCGTTTATTTTATCTATTATTATATTTTTTCTTTTCTTGGAAAATTCAGCCTTTTTCGGCATATCTTAGCAAAAGTAGCTTAGTTTGGCATATTTTTTTCAGGTCAGGACTTCAGGACCTGTTATTCTGACCTGAGAGCGACTTGGTAAAAGAGGGAATTATGGTATGCCTATGGTAGAGTAAGTTAAGATTACGGTACGGGGTTCGAGCCTTCTATCCAACTACTATCGGTTCCAGAAGTGAAGTTTGCAGGGGCGATCAGGGTGAAAGACCTGCAGTTGGTACAACCTCGCTGTCTTGCTTGCTGCGGGCAAGTGCAGACCAGCCTAGGACAACCAAAATTCCCGGAAGTACACCCATCCATACTAGGCAGCCTAGTAGACGTAACAAACAACTCAATCAAAAGCTCCACCCCCACCGCATACTCCGCAGAGGGGGTTCGAAAGAACGACGATCCATCGAGTAAGTAGACAGACTGGAAGAAGGAACAAAGGCCCAGGTTTTGATTGCTCCCGTCGGGGTCCGTTTTGTTGTAGGCCCATCGCGGGCAGCTCACCGACTGTGGGCGAATTAGGCCGCCCCCTATTCTCCCGAGTCAGAACGGCGGAAAGGATTCCAACGCCAGTAAGAAAGGACAACAGAAAAAGATTAGAAAAAGGTCTCGTGCTCAAGGGAGCAGGACGTAAGGAGGTGGTGGCAATCCAAAAAGCGGACTACAACGGCTTAATAAAGTCAAAGAATGAGCGCAGATTTCCCGATTCCACCTTCTCAAGCAATACGGAAGACGGACACTCTCAAACAATGTTTACAACGGGTACGTCAGCTACGATTCTTCATCAGCGATATTTCGGCCCTTTTTGGCAAGGGTCCTCGTCAGGCTGTCAATCCTCTGGTTCAACTTCGGGGAAGGAAACAAACCTGTAATCCCCGAAGTTGAACCAGAGGATTGACAGCCTGACGAGGACCCTTGCCAAAAAGGGCCGAAATATCGCTGATGAAGAATCGTAGCTGACGTACCCGTTGTAGACATTGTTTGAATAAATGTTTCAAAGTCAGCTTGGGCTCAAAGAATATTTATCTACGGACACTCTCGAAGTTGTGCAGTACAGATTTGTATTGTACTAATGTCAACGCCCAATATATTGTCAGTACAATTATACAGAGTTCTCATAACGTCTGGACCCTTACCAAAACCCCATCATGCCAGCTTCTGGAACACTGAATCAGTGCTCAGATAACCAAATTGTAGGAATATGCACAAAGGTGTTTTGTGTGAGCATTTAGTTGTCGTTATTTCAAAAAGCATGTGTATGGTGTCAAAATTTCTCGGTATCGTGATTTGTCTAATTTTCTATTTCTCATGTTCTACTGTTCTGCTACCCACAGTTTCCTTTATAAGTGGGTTAGAAATACGTTATAATAACCAGTATTATTCAACAGAGATGGGTACCATTTAAGATTAAGTCACTGTGCCATAATGAACGAATGAAATTATTGCACAAAAAACCCTCGGGGCCATGGCAACAAAAACAAAAAGAAAACACAACAAACTACAAAAATCGCTCTCTATGGGGCACACCAACGCGGACGAATCTAGCGAATCCTTGCGGATATCCCCATATCTGTACTTCCAATCTTTTCTGATAGCCACTCCTTCCTAGTGATTCCCACACCAAATACTTCGACCCTTAATCACTCAATCCTTCCCACTCACACATAAAGCGGAACGCGTCCTCATCCATCTTTCCACACGTCGGGCAAAATTAATGGCCATTCTTTAACCTATTATTCTTATAAACCTTCTTTTCTCCCCAATAGCTAATCCTCCCCCCCCCTTAAACTCACCAACCACTTTAAATCTACTCCCGACAACCCGGTTTTAAAATAAATTTCCTCCCCCCAAACATCTTTCGCCTTTGCGCAGAACCGTAGAGACACCGGCTCAGCCTTCCTACACTGCCAATCCTGAATTTCCTGATCACGAAGGATTTAAGTAAGTAATTTATTTATGACCCGCCATTTTGAAAAGGCGGAGTAAATGACGAAAGTAAAGAAAATAAACTAAACACATATATACACACAGAAAAAGACACTTAATTTTTAATCTTCGGTCAGCAAGCAGTGGATCACTTTACGCGACACTTCACCATACTGTAAAGAAGTTCCAACGCCACCATTCCATAATTTTGGCCGCTAGGTGCGCTATCGTAAAGAAAATAATGCACGTTACTTCTTGGTGTACGTTTATCCAGGTTTGTTTTACTATTTTCAATTCCTCTTAGGCCTAACTATGTTTAAAACTGTTTAAAATGCCTCTTCCCCTCTTTTTGCTTTACCCAACTTTGTTCTGTCAAGCGCCATCAAGTTTGCATTCCTGGCTTCCGACTTCAGTGCCGAGTGCTGGCTGACTTTTCAACGAGGCTAATGTGCGACTCGGTATGAAGCGAAAGCCTAATCGCTTATTCACTCGTCTGATAACTTATCCCCAGATCTCACGTGTGATTATTACTGTTCTTCTAGCGCGTCTGGCGGCAATTCGTCATCGGATTTTATGAAGGACGTATTCAGACAAGGCCGCATCTGTTAAGAACGTTCTTAATTTGGTGAGGCCAAGATTGCTGGTCTTCATCGCACAGCGCCTCCAGGTAGGCTGCTTTAAGCAACCTCACTCGCGGTAATGTTTACTCGCAAACTGAGTTACAATTTGGCTGGAAAGGAGGGTGGCCGGGTAGTGGTCGTATCCAGGAATTTATTTCGGAGGGGTATCTCACCGCGGTTCAGACGTAATGACCTAATCCATATCTAAAAGTAAATTGAAGAATTGGAAACCGAAGACTTTTGAAGCATTTAGGCATCTTCACAGGTTTTTTAATCGTGTTTGGACATTCAAAAGGAATAGCTAGAACCCTAGCTCTAACCTCCTACCAAATTTGGCTGAGGTTCGGTAACCGGTTTTGGTAAATGTGCTGAGATCCAGACCCCGCCCCCCTTCATATCTTTCAGATCACAACAGGACTTCTTTCAGTCTGATTGAGGATCGAAACTGTACTACATACCAAATTTCATCGTCATCGCTCTAACGCATCACTCTCCAGGATGGGTTCAAATTGTCATTTTTGTTTTATGCACTGAAAGTGTTACTACGAGAGTGTCCAGTCCATTCTACACCCTTCAATAGGTTAGGAATATATGCGGGAGGAAAAGGCAATCATTCCGTCCACTCCTGTTAGACCCCCATCACTCACTCCCAGAATTCCATTTCGGGGATCTACCCACACCTGAAAGCGGCCCCCATTCTACAAGGGGATTTAGCCGCGGGTAGGGTTGCATTACAGGGAATTGCGAATTTTCGCTTCGCTAAGTTTCTTACGCAACGGTCTTGGGGTCTTTTCTGCGACCATTAGATCCTCAGTAAGAAGATGTAATTAAGGTCCATTCATCATCTTTGTAACTGGGAACCCGACATAGTGAATGAATGGGGTGATTTTACTCAGTGAAAGTTTCAACGGTCAAAATACTACTTGCTCCCATTACGAATTACGATCTACTAGTTCCATTTGGCCTCATGATTCCTACAATCTTATGCTAGGTTTACCCCAAGCTTATACCCCATTTGAAACTTTGACACCATCATTACTACACTCTTATGCTAAGGTGTACAAAAAATCCCAGCGTAGGCTCAGTTTCTGCGCTGACAGAACATGTAGCAAAAGCTCGGATTTTACGAAGCATATTAGTGAAGCGTTAGGGAACATTGAACTTTTAGTTCGCTGGTGGACCATCACATTACTTAGGAGAAGGAAATACGGTGCTAAGAATATTATCTTCAGGTACTGTCGCAATTCTTGTGACTATCGAAATAACGCAAGAAGGATAAAGACACGAAGGGTGCTCGAAAGCAAAAAAGAAAAATATAAGAACTGAACATAAATGTAGCATATTTTTAAACAACACGAACATAGTAACTGAGCAGGATAACAATCTCAAATGAGACTGGAATCAATAGGAGGATTTGGAGGCAAACCCATGTCGGCTACGGGGAATGCCAAATGTCCATTATTTACAAAATAGCCCATTTCGGAAATATTCCTCCGATCTTTGTTGAAGTATGATCACAAAGTTTCTTTTTAATCAAAATAAGCCAGAATGGCTAAAATTTCCAATGCAGAAGTGGTGAAATGAGATAAGTGAAAACGAAAACGAGAGAAGACAAAAGGCCTAATAGTTTCACCAGGGTTTTGCTCGTTTGCCCGTTCTTTCATTTTTTTAAGCTGCACTATTTTAACGGAATTAATATCATCATTACTGATATTCTGTTTTCAGAGACAAGACAGTAGCAGAAAATGCAAGTTTCTAAATCAGCCCCTGCCTGTTACAAAACTGGACTATCAACATAAAAGTAATCGTAAAATCAACAAAAAAAACTTACAGTAATAAGCCTGGGTGGCAACCATACCTCCTATAGAACGGTCAACAGCAAATACAAACGAAATGCACAAATTTCAAATTATTAACTCAACTTGTTTTCAAACTGAAAAAACGGAAGAACAGTATAACCTCTGCAAATATGTGATTTCAGCGAAAGTCAAGAGTTAACTGACCGGGAGTACAAAGGCAGAAAAAGTATAAATCCATTCGTAACCAGTAACCACACAATCCGACTGATAAGAGATAATAAAACCGTAGCAACATCCATTCTTAGAAGTGCAACGTCACATTTTTTAACGATTTACACCGCAGAAAAACATGTTACATGTTTGTTGAGCAAAATAATCTGTAATGTTTCAAATATTCCTTTAAAGTTTAACCGAAAAGGTCTGAGATAGGACAACCTAGTTCGCATCACTTATTCACTTAAATAGGCTTGAGGACCCGATGAAAATGCGTCACTTCTTTGCTCCGCGATCCACGAATGATCGATTTTAATCTAATTGAAATTCCCTATCAGATTTGCGGTACGTCTCTGTGCTTGTACCTGTGTTGTATGCTTGACGAAAAAGATTTACAAAAATATGTGTTTAGGCACTAAGCAGTATTCACCAAGATTACCATTAGCCACTGAAAAGCCACGTTTGTGTTGAGATTCAAATTCTCTGCGTCATAGCATTTGCGTTGGGAGGACGGCTGTAGATATTCTGAACGTCACTACTAGAGCATATAGTGGAAAATAAAAAAATTCCTTAGCAGAATTCAGATAATGCAGTGTGTTGAGTTTAATGATACAAAAATAAGTTGGATTTTCAGTTATCTCCGTGGGTATGGTTTGAGGTTCCAGCAAAAAACGGCAAAATTCATAGTCCCCTTTCAACAAAGAAAAACAAGACGTAATGTTATGTACATGGATAATGTATATACAGAATAAATAGTAAAACATTTTATGTATGTATAGACATAATGAAAAAACACAAAGGGAACAACGTATTTTCGAGGTATCAACGTATGCACCGTTACTGAAAAACACGTCATCATGGCTCACGTTACCGTGTTTTCATAACATAATCATGGCTCAGAATTTATATACCACACTGCAAGTCTTGGGCTGAAAAACTGATTTCCAGTCAGTACCATTTCCCCACTGACTGAAATAGGCCATAAAAAAGGGTCTCCAGGGGAAGCAAATTGACCCTCTAAGCTTCTTCTAAGTCTTCTTCTCTTGGATGGTACTGCCTGTGAAACTTTTATCGCACAATTTCCCATCCATTACACACTGACCTGAACCTCGCTGGAACCTCGGCAGAAAACTTACAGTCCTCCCCCAATCCCCGATGGAGGGAGCAAAGAAAATAGCAAGGAAGGGATTTGACCTCTTATCTGCAACGATTCGCGACAACACTGCTTAGAGGCAGCAGCTTACTGCACTAGTTTACTCTTCTTAAGTGCGTAAACAAAATTTCATCATCATCTTGCTGCTTCTCTACGAGTCAATTTGACAAATTTGGCAGCAAAGTTTCATGGGCCAGAATCATTACAGGAATGGGGTCAATATGCTTCCTAAAGGTCTGCAGTGGAAGACGGAAACAGATAAACACGGCACCCACGGAAACAGATGAACACGGCAACCTAGGAAACCGACGAACCTGTTCAACCACGTGACCAGAAAGGACGAACAAATGGTCCAGAATGTGCTCCAATTTTCGAAGAAGTTCTTTCGACACTAAAATCCAAGCAAGAACAACGATCCAGCGGCAAACCAGATCCAATTACGTTACGTTATCGAAAATCGAAATTTTTTTTTTTTTTTCTATTTACAACGTCAACAAGCGACCCGACGTGGCAAAGTTAAAAAACCCGAAGTGCTGCTCACTTGGTGAGAAGCACTGTCCATCCTCCCGTGGCCACCGGCTAGATACCTATTTGGGGTTTGAGCCGCCCCTCGGAAAACCATTGCATCGGTGTCGCTACCCCGGCAATAACCCAGACATTCATCCTCACGGATGTTTTCTGCCATCTCTTCCGAGGTACTACAAAATTCATGACCAATCTCCATCTCCTTTTATTAATGTATAACAGTTTCTCCGCCACCCCAGCCCCAGAAATCAATCGAACGCCTCTACTTGACGACTGGCTTTCTGAAGAGCCCTCCAGTCTCCGCGCAAACGGAAATTGTCCCTTCTTCACTGGAGTTGTACGTTTTTCCGACCAAAAAACTCGCTTCGTCGAAAATGAATCACAGCATGCGCCCCTTTGTCCGGAAAACCAGCCCCTGGTTTCCGACAATGGGTTTCTCCGCGTCGCTTTGTGACAGTTGGACTGATTTTTTTCACGACTAAACCTCTGAATATTGCAAATCAGCACGCGAGCGAACAATCGACTAGAATTTATTTCCTTTAGTTTTTTGTCAAAAAAGCAAAGCTCCCTGATTGGTGGGAGCGGTGTTTGGGGCGCCGCCTCCCGAAAAACTCGCGACGGGTTGATTTGTTTTTTGCGAGTTTTTTGGTGAATCGATTGTTCGGCTACCGACAGATGCGCGGACGGGTAATAATTCGGGGTCGCTCGGGTCGCGTGCAGGGGAAAACGCGTATGGACAGCACGGGGTATTGAAGGTGAGGCTATTGTGTAACTGTCAGGACAAATCTTGTCCCAGGGTGCAATCAGACGCGGAAACGGCTTGCATGGAAAAAGGGCTTGGAGGGGGTTGAAATATGACAGGGTCGCGGTCCCATCCGTCTTGTCACTTGCTTGTGTTTGACAGAAATTGGGATTCCATTTCCACATTTCATGCTATTTAGCAATGGAAAACGATACAAAAAAAAATGTGAGTACGAAAACTGCTTGATGATGAACAAGAGACTTTATTTTTTTTTCCCTAGGCTTTTAGAGATTTTTACGAAGTACTTAGACAGACAGACCAGAAATTCTCAGGCTGATTTTTAATCCGGAACCAGTTTAGTGTACCTAAATGTCGATGTGTCCAAATCATGTGTGTATTTAGGGTGTTTCTAAAGTGTATTTAAATAACGCTAAAATGTTCATTTATTTTGTTTTGCTTAGTGTTTTAATTTTGTCATTTACTCCACTGTAACTAAAAAGCGGGTAATAAATAAATATACAAATAAATAAATAAATGATGTGTCACATTCATATAGCGTGAGAAGTTTACAGACATTAGTTGCGTTTTTGCAGATACCATGGTATCTGATACCAGGGTCTAAAGTCGTTTTCGCAGTTACCGCGGTATCTGATACCACCGCCAAAACGTGTTTTAGCAGTTATTGTGGTATCTGAAAAGTCATCTCACTTTCATCAAATTTTGTCAAATTGATGAGAAAGAAGTTTAGCACTTAGTGATGTAACTGGATATCAGTTTTTCTTTTGGGATGACTTCGAAAAGTGCAATTTTGACAATACTCGTTTTTGCAGAGCAACCGTGTATCAGATACCACGGTAACAGCAAAAACGACTAATTGCAGATTCAGTTACCGTAGTAACAGATACCATGGTATCTGCAAAAACGCAACTAGTACCTGCCCTGATTGGCTGGATAGTGAGAAAGGTTGCAATACAACATTTAAGTCATCTAACGCTGCTAATTGCAAAACGTTATCGTTTTTCTTCCACGACATAACATGTTCCAAAACATATCCTGAAATTCACGAACCCAAACATTATTACTGAATTTTCGGAATATCAACAAGCACAAACGTAGACTACATATTCACTCACATGCATAAACATCTAAATCTAAAAAATAGATTTTGCGTCTAGTGACAAATTTTCTTAGCCATGTTTCTAAAGGACTATTGATTATTTGCCGGTTTTATCAACTCGGGGAGGAAATTGCATACCCTGGGGCTACTTTAGCTGTTCTGAAAGCTACTTTGAAAAGGAAAGAAGTGTGATAAGAGGAAATGGTATTTATTTAGTGTTATTTATTTATTTATTTTTTTACCCCACCCCAAGGGGGGGGGGGGGTTAATGAAGGAATGATATAGCGGATTCATGGTGGTTAGAATTGCGGCCACAATCAGGATTCTTTTCTCTTAAAAGTAGCGGTTAATGGTAAATTGTTTGTTTAATTTATATGTTTTTTGATGAAATAAAAAAAAAATATCTTTAAAAAAAAAATAAAAAAAAATGTCTATGTCCGACTCCGGGTATAAGCTTCATCGTATGACTTCTTACCTCTTACAAAATAATGGTGGGAGCGAAGGCAGCAGTTTGGAAAGTCAAGTTTCGTGATGTGTCACCATTTTGCGTAGCCCGTTTTGATGACCTGCAAGGAACGATAAGGTTTAAGAAAATATTGACCCGAGATTGGTCCATCCTAAAGCAGAGCTTTTACGGTAGCTACAAGTCATTCGGGGCAATCGAGGAGGGGGGACTTTTCAGCTGCGTGGATGATTTGAACTCGCAAATATCAAAGCTGTCAATTAGATGGGCAGGAGAACTGGGCCTTCAAGGTCAAGTTGCACTTCTTCTTAGTGTCAAAATAACTAGAAAAGGAACCAATCTCGCAGATAGGCAAAATCGTTGGCCAAACGGCAACCGTATCCCATAATTTGAACAAACAAAATAACCACCATCCATCTACACTGTCAGGACTTTGATAACATCGAATTCAAGGATACATATCAATGTGTTAAATGTTATCGAACTTACGACAATGCAGATCTTTACCAACGAACAGAACTGAGCAGGATTTGTCGATGCACGCTCCAAACAAAAATTAGCAGAATAATGTTTTTTTTTCAAAAATTAGAAGGTATTTTATTTATTCTGAAGTGTAGTTACGGAAAGGGCAATGTTTAGTTTACTACAATATTTACACCATGTGGTTAGGTATCGCATTTTTTCTCGTACGAAAAAAGCGAGATGGGCTACCGATATTCTTGATTTTCCTCGGTCGATGTATGAGACACTTTTGAGACCCGTCAGGTACGCTTTGTAGCCTCCACACATTAATTGCAGATACCTCCGATGACAATCGCTGGGTTACTCACTCCCCGGCACTTGGTGTATACTCTTTCCCGGCACCGTCCGGCACCAGTGGTGCCGGTCATGAATTAAGCGAGCTCTTCAAAGCTTCCAAATATGCTGAATGTAATATTCTAACACGTGGCAACCTATGTCGGCCCGGGCACTTTTTGTACACCATTTTTCAGTTTCCTTTTCTTCAGTTTCATTGGACTATATTTAAAGAAAAAAATACACAACTAATATGAAATTCCTGCCAGGAAAGCACTAAAGGAGCGCTTGGCTAGGGCAGGGAAATAACCGATATTAATTAAAAACAAACAGGATCAATTACCTGATTACATAATATAAAGAAAAAAGGAGAAGAGAAAAAAAACCTGTGGTTTCAACTTTACATGAAAAAAGAGAGAAAAACAAGGGAAACAATGAACGAGAAAGAAAGACAAAAAACGGGGGGGGGGTGGAGGAGGAGAACACTAAACAATTTTCTGTAATGACCTTTCGCTGATCGCTTAAATGAAATAAGGTTATTCGAAATAGTCGGCGCAAAAAAATCCAATTAAAAAAGAAGCTCTTTTGTTGAGGGCACTTCTTGGGCAATGTCACAAGAATTTCGGGTCTCATAAGAATACAGGTCTTGATTTGGCGTGAAGAAATTTTCGAACGAAGACGGAAGGAGGTTACTGAAATACTTAAAATAAAAAGCCAAATCAAGAGTGGGCATCCCCTCGATGACAATCTACCCCAATCAGTTGATATCAATGGGCAGTGAATCGCTAATCAATCCAGCTTTCTCCTGCAAAATTCGCACATCATCCCATATGTAGCCTACACTCATTTTTGCAAATTTTAGGTCAATGTCAGGCAATCATCTGTTACACCACCCTAATGACGCAATGGGCGTGACTAGGAAACCCTTTTGCGACAACAGCGCGTTTCACAAGCCGATGTAACACAGGCTCCATCAAGATGTACACCCTACCGCAAAACTACTAAGAATCCAGTATGTCTTTTAATCCAAGTGCTTGTTTTTTTACGGAACAAAATGCGCACAATCTCTCAGAAATTTTAAAACTTGCATTCACATCATCCTAATCTTTCATTTTTTTGTTTTGTTTTAATACACTCAACCATTAAATACTTTTATGAGTGGATTTGTAATCAACACAATATTTCTTACACTGCTTTCCCCTTTTTCTTCGAGCATTCCTAGGAAACCCATTCTTATGTTTTCCTCTTTTCTTTGATTCCTTCCACTGTATACACTCCATAATTACGTATTGTATGAGCTGGGTAGTAGAAACAAACATTTTGCAATCATAGAAACTCCCTTCATTAACTTTCTTTGGAATTGATTCAGACCTCCTTTAACTTCACCATGAATATTGCTGAACTCCAGCTACTTTCCATGAGAATTATTAGGTCTAAACGAATATCAAACCTAATAGGGTACTAGGTCTAAAACCCAAGAGATGGGCTAAATGACGGATAAGACGTCAACAAATTACGAGAATTTCTGAACTTCACACGTGTCTTCTGCCTGAAAAGGGTGTATTAGTAATTCTATGCTTGAACTCTTGCTGTTGACCAAAGAACTAACAACCGCACTTGTGTCCACTTATTCTTTTTCACTGCTAAACCCAGTCGAACTGTCGCTATTGGGAACAAACATATTAACACCTGTTTGGTTAGTTTGTAACCCTTCTTGACAAATGCAATCTTCAAGCGCGAATTTACGTTGGTCAAGATGAAATGGGTTAATATGGCTTTGGGATTCATTTGCAAATTTGCGCGACGATTTTTACAGTCCTTTGCGAATCGCTCGTTTGAATATATAGAGGGTTTATTATGCCTAAATTTGTATGCAGGCCAAAGAATTAAGCAAGGATAAAAGGGCCTTTGGCGGAAAGCTTTTGTGCCTACGCTGACAAAATGATAAAGTCCAATTTTAAATAATGGACAAAAAGAGCTACGAGCTCATATGGCACTTGTTAAGAGTAGGCGGTGCAAGAAAGTAGATGAGAATGTCACAAAATACCCGCTTCCAGCTCCAAGTTTAAATCCGCTAGTTTGATCCCTAGACGTGCCACACTCTTTCCAGTACCCCCTCCCTCCTTCAACTCCCCCTGCTAAGGCCGAATCTGGCTCGGACACATAAATTGATCGTCAAAAGTCGAAAGCATCAAGTTTCCATTTCCAAGTTTCCATCTCCACCAGCCTATCAAGTTTCTCTCGAATCTGAGCATTTTTACGGGAAATTCCGGTGTCCCCCCCCCCCTCCTCATACCGTGCTCGGATCCGGTCCTTACCCTAAACTATGTCATCCAGGGCATATGATCTCTATACTATCCAAGCTTCATTCAAATCGCTCCACTCGTTTGACCCCTATGCAAGCCACTTAATTTCCAGGACTCCCCCTCCAACTCCCCCACTGTGGCCGAATACCACTCGGACACATAAACTTCGCATCTCTGACATCGCCTCTTCCTGTCCATCAAGTTTGACTCGAATTGGAGCATAGCCGGTCAGCAAATTCCAGCTCCCGCATCCTCCTCCTTCTACCGTGTCCGGATCTGGTCCGCACCGGGCCAAATAACAAATCTAGGCCGCATAAGCTCTGTACTGTCCAGCTTGCTTCCCATTTGGTCCATTCGTTTGGTTTGTGTGCACGTCAAGAAGATCCCAGACCCCCCCCCCCCCTCTCTTACCCCTCAGCCATGGCTGCATGTGGTTCGGACAAGTTGTTTTGCATATCTAGGTCATTTGTCCTTATCACCCATTAAGTTTCATTCAAATCGGACCACCCGTTCGCAACCTACGGAAGTCAGTATTTCCGGATTCCCCTTCTCTAAATTCCCTCAAAAATGGTTGGATCCAGGAACAGAAGATATCTTAGCTTTGGCTTTGTGTCGGGTCCTAAAGTCTATTTGGTCGGGTCAATAATATGCCTGTCAAGTTTCATCCTCCTTGGCACATCTGGAAGTGTCCTAACTCGCGATCTCCGGAATTCCGGGATCCAACTTCATCGCCCCCCAAAGAGCCCCGATGCGATCTGGTTCTGTCAAGAACGTATCTAGCGATTATGCTTGTTCTTTCCACCAAAATCCCATCCCAATCTCTCGACTCTAAGCGTTCACGAGGATTCCGGTGTCCCCCCCCCACAACTCCCCACACAAGTACCGGATGCGGTTTCGGAACTTGCCAAGTCTCATTCAAATCCGATCACCCGTCCTAAAGTTATGCCTGCAACTAGATTCCGGATTCCCCATCCCTCCGCTCTCCCCACGATGGTCGGATCGCGGAAACGAATATTCTCAAGTCAGTCTGTTCGGGTCCCTGAGATGCCTACCAAGTTCCATCGTCCTAGTACCGAATTTGCGGGTTCACCGAATCCCCCCCCCCCCCAAGTGCCAAAATCCGGTCCGGTTATGTCAACGATGTATTTAGGACTTGCGCTTGTTCTTCCCGCCAAGTTTCGTCCGGATCTCTCCGCTCTAAGTGTTTCCCAAGATTTCCGGCTTCCCCCTCCAACTCCCCCCAAAATCACCGGATCCGGTCCGGATATTGAAGTGGGTCGTCCGAGACATGAGATCTTTCTAAATATCAAGTTTCTTTAACATCCGATCACCCGTTCGAAAGTTATTCATACCTCAATTTTCCGGATTTTCCAAACTAGCAAAACCCGGACTGACCGACCGACGGACGGACAGAAATTGCGATCGCTAAATTGGCCGAAGTGCAAGTCCATAAAAAGCAGGATTTCATTCTTTTAAGTTTAGAGACAATATGCAGGTACTTTTTAGTCCGCTTTTCAATGATGATGATTGGGAAGATTGGGTTAGAGCTAGAAAAAGCTATCCAGATTATGATGCGGTGACGTCATGACGTATAGTAGAGATATGTTTGCTTGAACAGTTACTTCAATTTAAACAGTACAGGTTTGGGGCTAAATGGCAGAATGAAGATCCGAAACACCTCCTCAGGTGTTCACAGGGGCCCTTAATTAGCTACTTTGGCTAAGCTATTTTTTAACTGTGTGTATGAAAATGCGTATAAAAAAAAGTGTAGGAAAATGGCACTGTTTACAGGCGGCAAAAATTCTATCTGCTACAATTTACAAAGCACAAAGGCTTAGGTAGGAAATATAGGACTAGTTTGAGATAAGTGTAGTAGGACTTAAGGGTTGTTTATTACGTTATGCATAAAGATTTTCTAATTTTTTTTAATTTGAGATATTCACGACATTTTTATTTTATTTGCGTTTTTGCTCTAGAGGATACAAATAGACGAAATGGAAAAAAAGTCAGAAAACTAAATCCGGACCAAATGGGCTTCTAAATAAAGTCGAGTTCCCCTAACATCTCGCTGGATAATTTCAGTGTTGGTTACTACATTTTGTGTGAGATTCCGTACTCTAAAGTGCAAAACCCAGTTTAACCAGAAACAAAGCGATAGTATGTATGTTTCATAAGAGACAATCTTACGGAAAATCTGATCTGGATTTCCTGTTGTTGTTTTCTCACTGTGCAGCAGTCGCGTGAGAATCACAGATTTCCAGCCGTGTCGATCTTATGACAAATCCAGACAAGTCCAATTTGTATCCATTAGATTCTGGGACGTCCTGCTATGCCAAGAGGCCAGTTTTTACAGAAATCCAACATTCCAACGAGCGGAGAAAGAAAACAACAATTGTCAGAAGAGGCAATAAATCTTCACGAGATCCCACACACATGTTGCAAATCGAGACGAGCTGAATATCGCAATATTGCAAACCCAAAACCATTAGCCCCGTTTCTAAATGACGAAGGCCTACTTTGCGAAGAAGAGCAATTTGCGAAATATGAGCAGCGGAAGGGTCGGTTGAGTGAAGCCTATCTGCGCTAAAAAGTCAACTGTAGGCTAACCAATTAGCCAAGATAGCTTATGAAAAGGACCATCATAACGGGATGGTGGCAAGGGCACAAACCATTTCAGGTCTGGAAATCAAACAGGAAATCTCGAACGTTTCTGTAACATTTGCGTCAAAGTTGCATCCCTATATTTTTGACCGCAAATACGGCCTGAAGCAGAAGCTTGTCAAAGAGGACCGAAGGGGCCCTTTTGCACCACCAAACATGAAACTTTTATTTCCCCCATATTGGGTCAGATTTGGGTCACTTTTTGTTTCAGAGTTTAAATGTCTTACATATAATAATAACGCCACCTACTTCCATAATCACTCCGTATATTTCTAAACACGGAGACACCAATTTCGTACGGTACATTATAACCCCTCTAACAGAACCACGCTGATTTTCTCACTTGCCATGTTTTGCTACCTTCGATGTGTAAAACGCTGTCGACGGTTGTCTGCGAGAAGTTTTTCCATCAGAAAAAACGGTTATGTAAATTGTTTCCCTGTTTCCGCTATAAGTCAACGGGTCTCGGAAATGGCTTAAAACAGCCAGAACCGTGGGTTATTTGTTGAAAGCACAGCCTAGTTTTAAAGTATTCACATATTTTAAAATACTGTAAGTTGAACAGTAAATAGTGCAAGGGCTCCTTTAAAGGTTTGATTACGAAATACCACTGGAAAAGTTAGGTTACGACTCTAGAATTCATTACATTCTGTCTCAGATTTTATTTCAAGGACTGGTGACGCAACCCCGCGTATCAAGTTGAACATTCTTCGGTCATCAAAATCCCAGTAAGGGCAGGTACCCCCCCCCCCTTATATGTCCCGTATGATGTATCTTCACACGTATACACCACCCAAAGACATCCCACATTGCTGACGAATCTAAACCCCCTTAACGATCAGTTTCCTGGTAAAAACAGGATAAAATCAGAACAAAACACAACGATTGTGGCTCCTGTATTTGGCAAGGACTTATCCCTACACAGAAACCGCATAGTAGACTAAGCTGTACTTAGGGTATCCTAGAGAAACGCAACAGCCGAGAAAATGGCGTTAAGTTTGAAGCAGGAGTGTACTAACGTCGAGTACAAAACAAACGAACAGAAAGAAAAACTCTCAACTGTTCGCAAGATGGAAAACTAGTAGTATTTGAGTTCTTTCAAGAAACCTCGTACCTTTCTGCCTTTTATAATACCCATCGCTCCTCCATGGCAAATAGAAAATCCGGAAACGCACGCACCTTCGCCATTGTTTGGTTTCGTACCTACGAATGTTTAGCGCTTTTTGGCCGAGTCGAGTTTACCAGTCAAGCAGCGCAAACTTCTTCGAAAGCTGTATGGTCGACAACCACTTTGAAAACAGGGCATGAAAAGCTTCAAATTCTTTTTAAATTTTCAGCTTAAAGAAAACCCAATTCAAAATATTACCGAAACTTCACCAGTTCCTTTTCTTTTACCAAGAACCGATAAATTCCGTCCGGGACGCTTACTTTCAATCATTGGTTCTAGACAGATGAAACTAACCTACTATATGCTGAATCACTTCACCAACATGGGAAACTATAAGAAAACTAAAAGAAAATAAGCCTAAAGAAAACCCAATTCAAAATTTTACCGAAACTTCACCAGTTCTATTTTTTTGACCAAGAACCGATAAATTCCGTCCGCGACGCTTACTAATCATTGGTTCTAGATCAGATGAAATTAACTTACTATATGCTGAATCACTTCACAGACACGGGAAACTATCCAGAATAACACAACTGTGGCTAACGCATGCTCGAGACTGAGATCCTCAAAAAACGATACGGCTGAAAGATTCGCATAAACTGATTTTGTCACGCTGGCGGCATAAAAAGTTGCAAAAGCGGCAAAAATCCCGCTGCGCTGACCGCCCGACCAGTTTACGCAAATGACTCCGCCTGAATTTTAAATTGGCATTTTTTTGCGGGGTAATAAAATAACCCCTAAACTTAATGCATCACCTGTCAGTAAAGCTAAATGAAGGTTGCTAACAGGTTCATATAGTTTTAGCTGAATGAAAACTGTATGAAGTAAGAAAGCTATCACTGCAAAGTTTGAAAAGAGTTACTCATCGAGTATCATCGATCAATACTAACACATAATTTGAGTCAGTGTATGTGTTTATTTTTAGTTTTTCTGGTTTCTTCGAATTGTTTTCTATAAATATGTAGTCCGGGCTGAGTCCGGGTGTAACAGTCAGTACCGAACCGGGACTTCTTATTCAAAACGAAACCTTTAGCTTTTGCTTCGTACAAACCCACTCTCTGGCGTTGTCATCGTCAAGGCCAGACAAGATCTCAGGCATTAAGCATCCCAGTTTGAGAAAGGAAGATAATAAAAATAAAAGAAGACATTCAAAACATTCTTAAGGATGAAGACGTTTACAAAATGATATCTAACTCACCAATATGCTATTGCTAATTACTCACCTACGATTCATTCTGCTAATGACAGAATTTAGGACTCGCGGTGTTATAGGACAACGGAACTGAGTGACAAGAGGTGAGAAAAGGGGTTAGAGACTCTGTAACTATTAATGCAGAGGACGTAAGTGTTTGTGCAGCTTGTTGTTGCTTATGAGACATTGGTGGAAGAAAAAGCTTACATCGATCACGATACAGATGATGTATATGTTTTCAAGCAGAAACATCTTATTTTGAGGCCGTCTTTAAGCCCAACCCATGCCAAGGCGGAAGTCCTCTGTAATTATTAATCCGGAGGACGTAAGTGTGTGTGGAGCTTGTTGTTGCATGAGACACTGGTGGAACAAAAAGCTTACGTGTATCACGAAACAGATGATGTAGATGTTTTTTTTAGCAGAAACGTCGTATTTTGAGGCCGTCTTTAAGCCCAACCCATGCCAAGGCGAAAGCTTCGACGCGGTACTAGGTACTAGACGTGTTGTGGTTATTTTCTCTTTGAACAAACGAGACTAAAGAACTAATTATGTCGCTACATCCGATAAGTTGCGATACCCATATTGCAATGTTTTCATTGCGGCCTGGTTTGGTTTTGTTTTTTCCTTGTTCATACTCCGCTATTCAATCTTTTCAACGGATTATAACAGTAAATAAATAAAACGAATTGTTATATCACTGCCATTATCTGATAACCGCAAGAACCATGTCTGGAACTCGCTAAAACGATTTCTAATCTTTTGTACAAAAACACACATGGGATATCTTTCTCTATGTCTTAAACATCAATTCAGCACAACATATAATTGACTCTTCGTTCCACCACAATGGCTGAAATCCCGAAACAAAATAATATATCAGCAACAAGGTTTATCACACTTCTTTTTTAGTTTATTTTTTCATTTCATTTGTTCGAGTCGGGGGCTGGACCTTCGCAATGAGTTAATATTCAGGATTTAGGTGGCGTGTTGTCTTATTTATGAGAGTCATAAGCTAAGTTGATAATTGTGAGTTTATAAATTTAGTTTTTATTTATTAGTTACTTTTGGTATCAGTGAACTGCAGCGCAAGTCCATGGTACTTGGTATATAAGTTTTGTTGAGTCTAGTTTGTTGACTAATGTTCGGTTAAAAAACACTACAATTAAACTAAAATAAATGATGTCTTCTTTTCCAAGATTATTTCGCTTTGGTTGAAATACAAGTGCCCGAATTGTCTGACCCCTGCAGATGCAACCCACAGTAATGGAAGGGTAGCACCAAAGGGTTCTAACTGGAGTCCTTTCGGGTTGTCTCTAAAGAAGTTGGGGTAATCACTAGATTAGAGGTCGGGTTACTGTATCAACCCTTATTCCCAGAAGCGAGCTTCGTTAAAGAAATAAATGCTAATGGAATCATTTGAGCCCGGAAATGGTAGATAAAAAGGATCAGGGATAAAACAGACCACAGAACTAACAAACAAGGAAGTGTCATTATCCCAAAACCCTTTCCGTTTGAGGTAGCCAGTGACAGGAAGCAGTGACGATAAGACGTTTCCTGGACGGGCAAAATAGATGAAAAAAGTCCGCGGAAAGTGATAACAATTTGTCCAATTGCGTCACCCTTCCTCCAATGCGGTGCCAACTTCCAGTGCCAATCGTATACTTCCAATCCTGCATCCGTATACGGATACCTAGAAACGAACTCATTTTTGGATCCCAAATGAAGTGATGGATACAGTTGAGATTATAGATGTGTCGGTACCACCGCGTTTGACTCTTCTCTAGACAGGTGCCATCCGTATTATAGTGCGTTATAGTAATTTCGTTTAATTTAGTTTGATCTTTTTCTTTCCTTTATTGTTTCTCATATACTCCGTATGTTCTGTGCCATTTTAATAGGGGTTAGTAAAATTATTGATTGATTGATTGAAAGCCCCGTGACTGACTTTCGAACGCTTTGTCGTAAGTATTTTGACGAAATTTGACTTGTGGTTTCTTACGTGAGTGAAAAAGAAATTTCGACAGACAAATAATTCTCAACAGTTTTTGGCCGGAGGGATAATCCGGCGGGGATCCAGTTCAAATGGAAAGAAGCGAAATTGCCAAAGGAAACCAAGAAGGGGGTCGACTGGAGGTAAAGAACGAGCTGAATTGGGCTGTTCTATTAGTTCTTCGCTACGCTGGGCGTCAGAAAAAAAATTGGTGAAAACCAAAAAATTAAAAAATAGCAAGATGTTGCCTAAAGGAACTGACGAGGGGTTGCTGTAGACGTAACACAATGTGTCGGATCATGAGCAGTTTGACCGGAATCCGGTCGAAACTGGAAATTCAAGAAGGAAGGAAACACGCTGAAACAGACATCCTCGCAAGTTCGGTATCGAGCCGGTTCGTATTTGAAACAAATAGGAATGTTTGTCTGCACGATAGAGCAGATCCACTTTTATTGACCCATAGACTGCGATTCGGGAGTTGACAAAATTCATTTTTCGCTAGTTCCGACTACCAACCTTGTAACATTAGCAACAAAATGGCTATTCACAGGAAGAAGATAGACCCTCCTGAGTACTGATGGAGGAACAAACTGCTGCCTTTAGCTAAACAGGAAGGAAATATATTATTTGTTAATTATTGATATTTGCAGCTAGATCAGTAGTTTTAAAGTCCGGCCTTTTCGTGCTCTGCTTTCTGCCGGATCTTTGTTAAGTTTTACTTTATAGAACCGGTAATGACCGGTAATGGCTTCAACCTGAAGATTGATTGAATACTGCTCTTTAACTCTCCGATTACAAAAAAAACATTAATGAAAAGCAGTAATCCTCCTCTAAAAGTGATAACGACCACCTGAACAAGAAGAAAATAACCAAACTTAAACTATATCAAATCACACTAAACAATTAAACCGAGCAAATTACTTAATCAATCATTAATTTTATAATCTCCCTCCATTAAACAAACTATTAATCGATACGTCAAATACCCCTAACCCCATTCAAAAAGCTAATTCAAGGCTTCCCAATAATTAATTTTGTAACTTATTTTCAAAAGTAATTTTTCCGAGTCCGGAGACAATCTTACATCAAATACCATGAAACTAAGGCACACGGACAGCCGACATCATGTTTTACCCTTTTTCGGTATCCCTTTCGCGTAATCCTCGCTAATCCACTTGGTCTACACTAACAGACCGTTTCAAGTGACGCCGGGTTAGGGCCCAAAGGGGGGAGACGGGTTGAGCCAAACATGACGTAATAATGGAACTGTCACATTTATCAGAGTGACGACCCTTGTTAAAGGGGTCGGAATGTCAGATCGTGGGTAAAGCAATAAGTTAAGTTGATGAAGGGGGACAGAAGGGATGCTAACTTAAAGAGTGGGATTGTAGCTGATTTTCCTAATGGGAAAACTCATTCCAGTGAATGAATGAAGGATTTATGACGCACTGCCCAAGGGCGTAAGTGCAGTAAAAAGGACAAAGAAATATAAAATAATAAAAAAACATTCAAAAAATATTTTCACTAACATTTACACTACATTTGAGTTGAGCGCTTGAAGCGAACTAGTTTCTGAAACTCCACAATTGTCTCATTATCAACCCTTGTGACAAGAGATAGTAAAATCTGGCTCCCCAAGATTATGAACGGAACCTAACTGATCGGACTTCCTACTCCAAAGACCGTCCAAGACTTCCATTGCTCGGGAAGACAGATTGAAGATTTTCTACTCATTTTAATACATCTGTGGACTTGTGCTGAAATGAAACATGGGACGTGCAGAAATTAGTCGGCCTGGAAGCACTTAACTGGAATATTTCAAATTAAGAGACCTAAGGCGTATTCTCGCCATTCCCCGAGGACTCCTCGGGGAACCGAAAGGAACGCGAGAATAGAGGGAGTCACTCCACGCGGACTACATGTAGAGAAACAGCGAGAACAGGGGGAATACTTCAAAAATGGATTTTGTTCAAAAAAAATAATTTGCACTTGACGAAATTAGTCTGGGATCCACTTTATTTTTGGTTTTGTTTATTCTGATAGTTTTTTTTTATTAATTTTACATTGCACCAACACCAGCAAAAATTGATTCCCCTCCGAATCTGAAAGGGAGTCCTTTTCTATGTTGGTGATGATAATCGGAGCATTCCCTGTCCGTGGGGACTCGCGAGAATACGGGGAGTGAGTCCCCGGGACAAATAAAAACGCGGGGACTTCTCAGGTGGAGTCCTCGGGGAACGGCGAGAATACGCCTCTAGTTGCTGGGCTAATGGGGAGTGCACACGCACTGTCTTTATTTTTCGTTCTCTTCTGATGTTTTGTCATATTCACGTTCAAAATAAAGGAAAGGATACAAGGTCGATGATTGAGCAATTAAGACAAAATACATTTCATAGATCCCCATAATAACGAAGAGGAATCAAGATAAGGAAACAAATACATAAAAGGAAAACAATCTAATTTATAAACTACGTAGCGGCAGCGAGGACAATGGATTGAATTTGATCCAATTTTTTTTTACCAATTTCAACATTTCTTGCTATCAGTATCGAGGATAAAACTTTTTATTCGCCCCTAAATAGTATGGCACAGCGTAAAACTGGTGTAAAGAATATGTATTTTTCAGATTTCTATGTCACATTTTTGAAAATTTTTGTTTTACACGAAATGAAACAGAAGAACAGAATGATAATGATAATGATACATTTATTCCCATCTGTAGGGCAAGAAATTCGTCTCAAATGGAGTACAAAAAGAAGAAAAAAGGGAATAAA
The DNA here is from genome assembly GCA_030848855.1 of Branchinecta sandiegonensis. Lineage (NCBI taxonomy): Eukaryota > Metazoa > Arthropoda > Branchiopoda > Anostraca > Branchinectidae > Branchinecta > Branchinecta sandiegonensis. The sequence goes on from JAUPMV010000006.1 coordinate 342,180, forward strand.
AGAAAAAACGGGTGTAAAAAGAAGAAAAAGGGAAGAAAAGAAAAAAGAAGATACATGAAAACACAACAATTAGACTACAACATGGCATAAACTATGGCAATTGTCCAAGCCCGACGCAAACTGATCATGCCGGTCTTTTATCTGCTGATTTGTAAAACCGTGTTTTGTCGCAACATGGGTGTTTCTAATCCAGAGTGACACAGTAGAACTTAGTGTACTTACAATAAATAGATCGGATACATTTCTCATCAGTCGCTATAAGTATGGGGTAAACAGGGGATAGTGCCAGAAGGTAGGGGTTTACAAAAATTGAATACTTGGAATCCCCGTAGAATATCAGTCTGTTTCATTTCCAAGGCATCAACCCGGACTGCCTCAAAAAGTATCAAACAGAATATGCAGAAGTACCATATTAAAAATACTCAAACCACTGCTTCCAACACAAATGTACGATATTATGTCTACATTACTTCACTTTAATATGTATTGAAGATAGGTTTACCTTCTGCCATGCAAACGGTGCATACTAAGGTCTTGTGATCTGCAGTGCTGTTTTTCAAGGTATCCTACAACGCCACAACCTTGTTTTTAGAAAATCCAGTTAGTTTTGACATAAACTAATTGTTATGTTAAAAACGCCACCTAAATACTTTTACTTTTAGAAGACAGCTCTTACTTTTTGCCATGAGAACGGATCAGAGTAAATTTGAATGATTAGCCGTCATTTTTTTTTTGGGAATCTCTCAGAGCCACCCACTGGCTCTCTGAAGTTGGCATCCCCCTGGCGGGTAAGGTGCCAGGAAGCTCCGAAGAAAGACGACCCGGCGATTATTGGGTAGGAAAGGGGTTCGCGGAAAAGAAGGGTTGATGGGTCAGTGCCGATGCAAATGGAACACGGACAGATGTCTTCACGCTGACAGAAAGTCGTAAATTTTGGACACCTAGCCCAGAGCTGTGGGAATTTCGCAGGACACTCGCCCTTCCGAAAACAGCACTGGATAAGAGGAAGTGTTACCACTGACAACCAGAGGTGTTACTAGAAAAAATGTTTGGGGGGAGGGGGGGCAAGGAATTTACCGACTGGCTGGTAACTTTTACCGACTAAATATTCTTTGAGCCCAAGCTGACTTTGAAACATTTATTCAAACAATGTTTACAACGGGTACGTCAGCTACGATTCTTCATCAGCGATATTTCGGCCCTTTTTGGCAAGGGTCCTCGTCAGGCTGTCAATCTTCTGGTTCAACTTCGGGGAAGGAAACAAACCTGTAATTACATTACAAACCTGTAATTACATGTAATTACATTACAGGTTTGTTTCCTTCCCCGAAGTTGAACCAGAAGATTGACAGCCTGACGAGGACCCTTGCCAAAAAGGGCCGAAATATCGCTGATGAAGAATCGTAGCTGACGTACCCGTTGTAAACATTGTTTGAATAAATTTTACCGACTGTTTTTAAAAGCGACTGTTTTTGCAGAAGAAACGACAGTTCCGAAAAAAAATCGACTGATTTTCAGAAAAATCGACTGTTTTAATGAAAAAAATTGGCAAAAAATCGAGGCCGAAAAATCCGACTCGTTTTTTTTACCGATTGGCCGACAACATTGGGGGGCGTCCCCCCCCCCCCCGGTCGTGACGCCCCTGCTGACAACCGGATCAAGACGAACACATACAGTAGAGTTATAATTCTTTGAACGTTAGATAACTTTGAACAGTGCAGTTTTAGGCTGAATGGTAAATGAAGACACAAACACCCATTCCGGTGTTCGTGGGAGCCCCTAATTAGCTACTTTGGCTCACTGGTAGTTGACCTTTGTCACGGCAAGAGGATGGAAATGGTTGTTCAAAGTCAACTAACGTTTAAAGAAGCATTTCAGCTACATTCACATTTACACCTGAAGAGGACCCTTGCCAAGAAGGCCGAAATATATCTCTAATAAAATGTAGCTGACTTATCCGTTTTGCACCGTCAACATACCACTACTGTAGATTAAATAGCTAATTACTTTATTTCATAACCCCTGTAATAGAAAAATAAAATTGAAAGAAACCGTAGCGATCGCATCTTCAAAAATTTAAGTGATTTTTTAACGAAGGCTTGCAAATGAGGTAAAAGTAAATCAGGACTCGGCGTACCTTCAAATACACAGAATAAAACTTAGTTTCCTCGGTTCAAGGACTTAATTCGGAAGCATACTCGCATTGGCGAAGTATAATACAGATCACCCACTTTTAAGACGACAGTTCAAACCAGGACATTGTATGGTATGACCACTGCAATAGTCTAGTGGCGCTGTCGGAAAGTACACTAGATTACCGTCAAAGTGGATCCCACCACAACAAATACAGATACAACAAAATTGTAGCTCGATATGAACAAAAAGATAAAAAAAAGTTGTAACATTTCGGCCTTCAAACCCGCCATATTTCAGAGAGAAAAGACATGCCCACCGGGGTCACTGAATATTAGCAAACCTAATGAAGAATCAATAAGCTGCCGACAAAGAAGGACTGTTGAAATTGGTTCCGTAATGTGTGAGTGGTGTTGGCTGGTGTTAGGATTTTGCATAAAAAGGTACAGTTTTTTTTCGCAAAAATGATTCACAGTGACTTTTAATGTTTTATCCAACAGTTTAGACTCATCGTACCTGTATTTATTTATGACCCACTTTTTGGGCACTGCGGAGTAATATCTAAAAGAGTAATAATTACGAAGGAAAACATTCAAAAAAAGAAAAAAATCATTTTTCCACAGAATGGCAATGCTCGCTCCGTCCATTCTTAGACCCCTGACACCCGAATTTCATACAGCACGTTTTAGCGTCCTCTAACGACATCTCCGATGCGTATTATGCTGTCGACGGTTATTTGCGTGAAGTTTATTTATCAGAAAGATTGGTTCCGTAGATTTCCCCCTATTTTCGCGAGAAGTCAATGGGCCTGAAACAATTCTGAAACAGCCAAAGCCATTGATAATGTGTTGAATGTACAGCCCAGCACAGTTATTTAAAAAAAAATGGGAACATAAACAGTAAATAGTCCGAGGGGTGCTTTCAATAGTGACGTAAATACGTTGTTGCCAAGGCCGTATCCAGGGGGGGGGGGGTAGGGCGTTGAACCTCCCTCCCCCCCGAAACATACAAAAATCATCATTTTTACAGGCTTTTCACTCTGATTTATATCTTTTTTGTACTTTTTGTCCGACCCGCAGGCAACCCCCCCCCCCCCCCCCCCCCGAAATAAATTCCTGGATACGGGCCTGGTTGTTGCTACACAGTGTTTGAAACCTTGTCAGTAGGATTTCCCTCCTTTTTAGCTGTGCGCCGCGTCAGGCTTTGACCTCGGGCAATGGCGAGGCAGCGTTGGACCTCATACATCTTTCACACATTCCCCGGCGCGCACGATCGAGTTTGCCCATACGTCCGTGATCGGATTACTTTCCCCGAGGCCTCGAATGATCGATCCATTCCGGGCGAATCAAAATAAAGCTCTTCGTAGGCCTAATCAGCATTAATCAAGCTGGTTCTCCATTCCTGATTATCCAAGGCCTGTGGGGGGAGCTCGCTCGTCCTAGGCTCACTTGTCTCTATTTAGAAAGAGAGCCTAATTAAGATCTCAATGGGCCAGGCGAGAGAAGCGGCGCAAATAAATGAAAAATCAATCCTCTTCTGTTATTGTTTGATACTGGATATTCGTAGGAACCCGGGAAGTGTCAGCTGGTGGGCCTACCAAATCTCTGGGAATTAAGAATGTCCAAGGGCCTACTGCTTCTCATTAGACTACAAGACGAAAGAGAATATAATTCTAGAGATCGGGGTGTTCATAATCTGTGAGAGAAGAAACATCCGGTCAGCAAATAGATTAAACTTAAACTCCCAACGAACCAATTTGTCAGCTCGCAAGTCCGGGGATTTGGTAGGCCTCAGGAGGAGTCCTCATCTCGTAAATTCGCAGGTCTGCGAGATTAACGAGTTGGCGGACCCCTGTTCTTTCAAAGCCAAGAGTCTTATTTTTAGCAATGTAATGTGATTGTATGTTTCTTTTCAAGCAGTTGCATTCAGGTCGTGGGTCACCGCACTAGAAAGCAATTCGACAAATGACAAAGCGAAAATGATCCTTCCAAGATGTTGAGATTTGTATCTCTATATAGTGAGTGAAGATGGTACAGAGGTCATCAGAAAAGCACAGAAACAGGTGTGCACGTTTCATGTCAGGTTTTTAAATCAGGCCCCCGGGCTTAATGAAAATTACCAGTGCCCTTCATTTGAGCTTTAACGGAACGAAATTCGGAAGTGCAAATATAAAGCCAAAATACGCTGTTTCTGCTTCAAACCAGCCCCTCTCCGTATATCATGAAACCAGCAATCTTTTCTTCCACGAAAGTGGCACTAAAACTGAAAACAGTCACATGCATTAAAGGCACAAAATCTTGACTACGCAACTTTCGGCCATTGGACCGACCTGGGGGGCTTAGATAAAGATACAGGACTTATTGTAGACAGGCCCCCCCCCACCTTCTTTTTTATCTCGAACCCCCTCCTTAGTGCTCCCAAAGCTAGCTGGCAGGCCCTTGCCCCTTATGCACTGTAATTATGCACTTACACACTGTAAAAGTCCGCCTTTGGCCGTGTTGACTAATAACAGATCGGGACAGTAGTCAAGAGGTCGTGCGTTCGATTCCTACTCCCGGCACACAAACCTTTTGCTTTTTTTTCTACTAACTCGAAAGTCAAATTCTCGGAAACTGCCCGGAAACTGCAATGGTCGTAAAAAAAAAAAATCTTGCTCTCAATATCAACTCAGGGTATATTCTTGATCTGTCAGCTAGCTCCCCGAGTCAAGTTTTCTGTTCCTTTAACTTCCTTCACGTTGCTACTCGCTAGTGGATAACCTCTTTGCTCACGGAAAGTTAAGCGTCGCAAACGAGAGTCGGAGACCCCTGAAACCCCTTAATTCGGATCTGTACCCCGCATGTGGCAGCATACGGGTACCGAGTGTTATTACATCACATGAGCGAGCATGAGAAAATGTATAAATACTTGAATCCGGGAAACATGCACACAAAAGCGAGCAGCGGACTTTTGTTCAAAACCTGAATCAGTTGAGAAAATCCTTTCAGATTCAAAAGGGGTGGCTGAATTGTGTAACAATTGATACCGCGATCATAACCAGGGTCTAGTTACGAGGGTACAATGGTAGAAATGATATATCTTGGGAAACGGGTTCTAAGAATGCGGAAGTTTACCCCTCGACAAAGGGTCTACTCTAACAGACACAACCAGACCTGCAAACTAAACATCTCTGGCCAAACAAACGACCAAATTTCTACGTCTGTAGGCACAGAAACCTGATTTTGGAAATCATAGATGATTTTTTTTTTCCTATTGTGGTTTCCAATAACCTACAGATTTACCATGTACAAAGTCGAAACATACTCAGACGTGGTGGAGGGGGGGGGGGGGCTTTACAGTGTCGGAGGTATGTGGGCTATCGGTCCTACCGCATTCCATGAGAACTCCCAGGTTTGCCTAGAATCCTAGTATTTAAGTTAAGAGAAACATTGTCTAGAGGATTCCACATAGTCGTAGATTTTGGAATACCCCAGCCCAGGCCCTGCCAAACCCATCTACTTAGCGTATACTCGACCGCTAGGTTCCACCGTTTCTCTGAATCTGCTCGGATCACCCTTTGTACTCATGTTCCTCTTTTTCCAAGGAAAAAGAAATAAGTAACTGTATTTGAACGTAAAGTTCAAGGTAAAATTAATGAATTCAAGCAAGACACACGTATGGCCACTGGAGTCCTCTTTAGAAAACATGCGTTTTCAGAAAGACAGTGCGCAGATCAATACCCCCCCCCCCCCCCCCCCCCACCAATGAGGGCATCTTTCCTTTTACCGTCAATGCCCCTGATCGCTTCGTTGCCCCTGAAAACTAATTTCCTTTCATCTTGCAACACTCGCTTATTCCCGTCAAAAACCCACATCAAAAAACCATGTTCTCCATTCTCATTCAAATGACGTAAAAACCTGGCAACAACACCACCACGCGACTACGTTTTTTAACGCCGGCTAATTCTCTTTTTTACTCCACTGGCTCCACGCCAAAAGACACCTGACGCCGCAAGGATGATCAAGAGCAAAAAACGTGAAAAGGGTTCAGTGAATGAATACACGTGAATGAAAGGGGTGTCATCACGGCGTCGATTATCAGGAATGTATCGGTGATAATAAAGTAGCAAAAAACGTGTAAGGGGTGCAGGAATGTGTTTCATATGATCAGGATATAAAGGGTGGATGAATGAAGGGGTGCGGTAGCGTAAAAACCCGTAAACGAAACAGGTAGGGATGTGGACGAGTGAGAATGGCGTAACTATGTTCAGTGCATTGCAGAAAAGAGGCAACCTGTTTCTGAAAAGGTCTAAGGCATCAATTTGGATAGCTTCTAACCGCTGTAGTAAACACATTTTACTGCTTCAAAACGTTCAATACGTTAAGTTCAAGTTTTTTATTTTTCAACATTCACAAATAACTAAATAAAAAGCAACACTTTCGCGCTGGAGAAAAAACCTATGAGGGTTTGCATTCGCGCGAAAGTCCACATAACTACTTACCTATATAAAGAAAAAAATAAAAAATAAATACAATCTCTCTCAGTCATCAATACTCAACTCCCCTTCCCCCCATTCTTCCCTCCCAACCTCACCTTACCCCCCTTCCCACCCTTACCTCCCTAGCCCACCCTTCCTCCCCTAACCACCCTACCACCCATAACAAAATTCAACATTTTTGCCCCAGAAAATAATCTGTTGTATTTTCGCCCTGGAACAGGGTCAAATTCAGTCTTTGTAGACAGTTTGGACCTGTTTCGTCTCTCGCGACTTGGTGAGAGCAGACGTATAAATTTATGGCCACTACTATTCAAACAAGACCAAAGGTTTCGATGGAATCCCACAAATTTAATATTTGATCCAGACAATTGGGTCTTTTCTTCGCCAGATCCAGCTTCTTTGCCAGACTCCTTGAACATTTTTCTATTAAAATTTAGAAACAGAGCAAGGCCAAATAGGTAATCATCTGAGGAAACCAAGTTACCTTAATAAGTCATATCTATTTTGACGAAACTGATCGAAACTTCCTGCCTTACTTCTCCGGTGTCGGCCAAATTCCAGGCGAACTAGTTGTCCGGCAAAAAAAAAATAATTCAGAAAAGAACTCAGCGTATCTCCTTACCCCTATATCGAACGTATTTCCGGATAAAAAATGATTGTCATATACGGATTCAGCATCTCTTTTTACCATTAAATCGGACATGTAATCAACTTCAAAAAAAACTTTTGCTTTCAACAAATTTCCGATTTTGTCCGGATTCCGGGCGAACTACTTGTCCGGGTAGAAAATGATTTTCACAAAGGGTTCAGCATGTAATCTTACCCATGAACCGAACATCTTATCAACTTCAAATAAAGCTTTTCCTCTTAACAAATTTTCTGGTTTTGGCCGGATTCCGGACGAACTACTTTGTCCGGCGACAAAACGGTTTTCATCTTCGTGCAGCGTCGTCTTACCCCTTAATAGACTATCGCATTAGCCGTTTAAAGATATTTTGTTTACCTCTCAGTTTGAAGCCCCCCCCCCCCCTAAATGTAGGGCTACAGAGCCCATCTACGAACTCGACCTTCCCCTTTGACCCAAAGAATCGTCACACTAAGTTTCATCAAAATATCTCATTCCCTTCGAGAGTTATCGTGCTGAAAGACGGACGGACAGGCGGACAACTTTTGCGATGTCATAGTTATCCCTCCACTTACGTTTCGGGATCCCAAAACACTCTGTATGCTTAGTATAAACGTCCGTGACGATGAGCCTTGCGTATGAAAGATCATAATTAAATAAATAAAAATCTTTTTTTTCTTTGTGTATCTCACTCCGCCATTTTTCATTTTAGCATGTATTGGCAAAAGTGAATTATAATAATAATCCTGCATTGACTGTAACTGGTCAAGGGGCGTGTCTCGCAAATATAACAGGTTCACTTTTCTAGCTTTGGAGCCCGAGGAGGACCCTTACCAAGATGGTCCGAAATATCTCTCAAATAAATTCAGCTGACGTATCCTTTTAGGGCAGTCAACTATAGCCTCGTAAATATCATCTGCCTTGCTTATCATCTCTCCTTGCCTTGAGGATCTTTTGGTTTCCACTTTTTGCAGTTCTCAGAAAACATTCCCCTTCTGGGGTCAACTTTTCTAAGCCCGTGAGAAATGGGCAAGAGTTATTTTCCAACAATGACACAAGCGCAAAGGTTTAAATAAGGGTCGTGCGTATCTCGTACTATTCTTTCATTTCCACAATTTGGTGGAATCGTATAAAGCCCCCTGTTCTCGCTCCGGGAGGGAGAGTAAAAATTTGGGAAAAGACTCGGAAAGATCAATAAAATGTGATGATTCATTTCACAAAAGCAGGAAAAGCAGCTGGTTCGAAACCCGTTTTCGGTATTTGATGGTGGGGGTAAACTGGTGTCATTTGGCTAACACGTCAGCAAACAGGAGCATATGTTAAGTGCCGTATTCTCACTGATCTCTTTGCAAGGTACCAAGACGTAACTTAAATCGGCGGATATAGCAAAAGAAATAAACGCAGCGCCCCTAGGATGGAAATCATTAGACATGAAATAGTGTCTATTATTCATCTTATATTGTTTCAAATAATGACGGTGGAGTATTCATTTGAGAAATACAGAAAGAAATACAGACTCGAACCCGATCAATGAATAAAATTTAAAAGACTTGCTAATAATACTGAATCAACAAAGGAATAAACTTAAAAACCGGTTATCAAATCCCAGACTTAATAGCCTACTGTAGTGAAATACACTATAGGAGTATGAAAAATAAAATAAGTAACATAGGCGAGAAAGTAAATCAAACACAATCTACAAGACAATGCAGTATTATAAAAGTGCAACCTAACTTTTAAAAGAACAAAGAAAACAACACTGGATAAAATTATTGTTGTTTGTGAGTGGGTAGGAGATTATGTCATGGAAAATTTACTGCCGATTTTTTGGTAAAACCAACCGGTTTTTATTAAAGAAATTGTTTTAAGGCATAAGCGTTTTAATGTGAAATGTTTCTTAGACAATCTTGTCGACTAATTGTACATAGTTTGTCTGTACTGCAATTGCGTATCATTTCTTTCAACGTTTATTCGTAAATAATGATAGATAAATATTAAGATAAGTAATGAGAGATAAATAATGATATCAGCCTAAGCAGCCCTTAAACCTGAGTAGATTATGCCATTAATTACAGCAATCGCGCATTTTAACTATTTGAGAACACGAAAATGCACCAACGCTGCGACACAGATAACTATCCACGAGATATAGGCATGGCCTAGAATTTACGCACTTGGAACTAGGCCTAGAGCCCGCTCATGTTTGATTAGCACGCAACTCGAGATAACGTAACGACATGGACTACCAACTCTTGTTTTGCAAAAGAGGGCTCATATAAAAATGCGAAACAAAATAATGCATGTTGCGTAGCCCCAAGTATTTGGAAAAATGCATTCACGATTCTGGAATGGCATACATGACTGGGGGCATGCTAAGGGCATGCCATCAACTCTCGGATCCCAGGTGGATTTTTCGTAGTGTATCCAGTTTAAGGTCCATAGTTGCGTTTTTGCAGATACCATGGTATCTGATACCACGGTCAGTCGTGTTCGAAGTTACCGTGGTATCTGATATTCAGATACCACGCTCCGACCGTGGTAACTGATCGTGGTATCTGAAAAAGTCATTTCACTTTCATCAGAATTTGTCAAACTGGTCGGAAAGAAGTTTGGCACTTAGTGATGTGACTGAATATCAGTTATTCTTTTGGGATGACTCCGAAAAGTGCAATTTCGGCAATTGTCGTTAGCAACCGTATATCAGATACCACGATAACTGTAAAAACGACTGATTGCAGATCCAGTTACCGTGGTAACAGATACCATGATATCTGCAAAACGCAACTCATACCAAACACGGACTTGCTAATCCAATTTTCAGCTTTCGCTTCACCCAAAGCCTCTTGTGGCCCAAAGTAGAAAGAGACAAGATCTCATGCATCAAACGTTGTTTTGCTACATTGGACTGCTTTTCAAGCAAAAACCAATAACATGAAAAAAGACATTCAAAATACTAGCAAGGACTAACTGTCTGCAAGTTGACATTCAAACTCATGAATATGCCATTGCTACTTTTTCACAGACGACTGATTAAGCTGATGGAAGGAATTTAGGAATTTCGGCGTCGCGCAACCGGGAGAAAATTTATTTATTTATTTATTTGTGACCAGCTTTTTGGATAACAGCGGAGTATAAAATACACAAAGTAAAACACACGTATTCCAACACTAAATAAAACGATGTAGTCAAACAGGACTACATTCTTTTCATATAGTTTAAAAAACACACTAAAATCTAACCCGAAGAAAAGAGGGACAGGCGATGAGCAAAGGGGTTAGACACCCTTTAAAAGCAGAAATATGTGGATACAGGTTCAGTTTTGACATTATTTATAACACGTCGATGAAAGGAACAGTTTACAAGCATCAGAAAATAAAACAGAGGGTACCATTGGATTTCAGTACGAATAGCGTATTCGAGTAAGCCTTTTAAAGTTCCCGGATATTACGGAGAAAAAATAAAAGCAAATAAATAGCAAAATAAAAAATAAAAATGCAAACAAATAGCAAAATAAAACGTAATAATAAAATACAAACAAAAATAACTCTGTAATAAAATAGCGTTATTTAAAATGTTACAGGAATGTGTCTAACAGGCTAAAACGTGTGTGAATCATTTTATGGCGTGATAAGCTGAAAGGCTCTTGCGCTGTACATGACCCACTGAAATTTGTTTCAAGTTTCCCTTGTATCACACGTATGAAGCCAACAACTGGAACTTAAGTAGTAAGCCAAAATAATGAGAAGTATATCATAACAATGATAGGACTGGTGAAAAGCAGTGAGAGAATGTACGGATAACACTTGCACTGGCCTACAAAGCACACGCCCACTCAAGCTCGGGGGGGGGGGTCTTAGAATGGGGTCGTTCTTCTTCAACCCCCACTTCAAGTCGATCGGGTAAGCATGACACCCAACGGCCAAGATGATACAGCATTCCCCTTTCAACTGCACATGGACCGTAGCTTATTTTACACACACAAATTCGGCCCCAAAGAGGGTTGCCACCCTAAGCCACGCCTCCTACCCTTTTCAAAATACGAAATCCTTACCTTCTTCTTCAAACGTTTCACGTCACACACATCATAAACTATTCAGCGAAGCAAGTACGCGGAAACCACTGACCGAAAAATCATTTGCGCCAACGAGGACCTTGGTGTAGGGTGTGAGTGAGGTAGAGACACTTTTGAGCCTTAGACGGGTGGAATCATTGCAACAGCTGTCCTGCAGATCTGAAGCAGTAGCCACACTCTACTATCTAAGTGAAGAAGCAAGAATTTACGTTATTGTTAACTGGAGAGAAGCGAACGTCAATGGAAAATTTTCTTTCATGATATCTCTCTTTGTACCGAATTTTCCTTAGGGGGTAAAATAACTAAACAAAAAGTTTTGGACTAATCTTCGTCACAAGATCTCAGAGTGGACATAAACTTCAAAGATTACTAAAAAAGAACCGGATGCTTATTTAATTATTAAACACTGTGCATCCAGTTCAAAATATCCGACGAGCGTAGCGAGTCCTTGTCCCCACTTCTCAATAACGATTTTCAAAAGTGGAACGAAGTTTAGTAAAAAAAAAAAATGGAAACTCGTATGACTACTGTGTGTTTTTCTCAAAATAATTGAAAATCCAAGGGTTTCGTCACACTTCTTACCCCTTCTTCCGAATTCTGGAATTAAGCAGATACCTAATCTGTATCTGCGAGAATTGTTCTGTTGAGAAAGAGGGCGAGGGTTCGTTTATTCGGATTTTAGCTTATAAAAATATCATTACTAGAAAGAGTTGGGCTAGGTGCATCCGTGTAGGTATGGACATTTGAAGATTTTTGAGGTGGTAGTCGCATTTCTTTTTGTCTAGTGTTTATTTTTGTGTATTGCCATGGCCCGAAAGCTCTTTCGTGATTAAATATCATATCATATCATATGCAAAGTTTTATTGTTATCCTGGCCCCTAGTTGGCGGCTTAACTGCAGCCTCTTAGAGTCAAATCAGATCACTAGCCACCCTTGGATGTCTCTATTTGTTTAGTTAATTGTGTCTTATTGTCCAAGTTTTTTTTTCATTTGCCTTTCTAGTTTTTTGGACTTTTTTCTTTAGAACCTTGATGGGTAATACAGTTTCCCATATCAGTGATAAAAGCTGTTGTTCGCTTCAGTTTCATTACTAATTAAAAAAGCTCTGAAAGGACGGAACGGTTTACATGCCTGGATTCCAAAAGGTTCCAAAACCATCTTTTCCATACCGAAATGGCGTGGCGCAAGATTGTGTGATTAAATCTGTATTGCTAAACAAAAACAATTTCGATATGGAAACCCACATGCACAGAGGCTGCGTTTCTGCGGTAAAACGCTGCGGTCTGCCTGAAAACGGTGCGTCTCGACGCTATTATTTTGTGTTGAAATTTGTCCACTTCTGCGGCAAAACGCAAAGCAATCGACCCACCCCGTGTGGACTAGGGGCTTCGCTGTTTTGCCAATCAAACTTTGTTCACTCTTAGATTAGAAAGGAGAGAAGGTCTTAACAGGGAGGTTGTGCCTCCCGCATGATAAGAAACTCGGGTGAAAATAGAAACATAAATTTGGCAAAGGCAAAATTCGAGTCAAGGTTTACATAACGAGTGAAGCCTAAGACGCAGATCGATCGATTGTGCAAATACTTTCAGGGCGCGTCGGTGCCAATTCCGTTGCTGAGGGCAAGATGAAGAATCACCGCAGGGCGAGATTAATGAATATCGTTAGATGATAATTCTTTGATTCCATTTGATTTCCAGAGATCCTCAAAGTTCCGCTAATTCAACATTGTGTAATCGATCTACAGCTAAGGCACAAGTCACAGTAGTTACAGTTTATGTTCCAATATTCTAAGACATGTGACCCCTTGCCGTTTAAAAAAGAATGTCTTCAACCCCTGCTTTTGCTTCACATGACCGGTATTTCTACCAATGAGCTCCTCGGAAGCTATAACCTGGAGCCTTTCCCTCTTGAAAAGCGAAAAACACGGAAAATGTAGAAATCAGTGCAGTGCCGTTAGGATATAAATCACAGAGGAAGTTCGAATGTCGCAAATGAGAATGGATGGAATGATTATGGACACAGAGCGAAGCAGCAATATAGGTACGACGGATCTATATGGCACTTATCGCGGGAAGATGTAAAAAGTGTAAACAAGGCCGTAGCAAAGTCCCCCCCCCCCACCCGCAATCTGGTCCTACCATCAACCAAGTTTCACTCGAGTCCGATGAGCCGGCCGCAATTTAGACGTGTTAAAAGATCCCGGATTACCTTCCTTCAATCCCCCGCGGTGGACCGGATCCAGAAAAACAAGGTTTCCTAGGCCACTGGGTTGGATCCCTTCTGTGCGTACGAAATCTCATCGTCCTCTACCTTCTGTGAACTGGTCTAAACGTTCTAAAAGTTTGAGGGTCCGTCAGGCCGGCCGACGGACAGACACTAGGATCGCTAGAAGGAAGCCGAAGGGTGCAAGTCCTAGAAAAAGCCCTACCATACGTTGAAGGTCCCAAGTCCAAAAGTCCTAAAGTCTTACCTATAATGCTAAAGCAACCTACTTCCATAATCACTCGATATATTTCTAAACCCGGAGACGCGAATTTCGTACGGTACATTCTAACCCCTCTAACAAATCCACGCTGATTCTCTCACTTGCCGTATTGTGCTACCTTCGATGTGTATCACGCTGTTATTTGTTGAAAGCACAGCCGAGTTTTGAAGTATTCAAATATTTTAAAATACTGTAAGTTAAAGATTATCAAGTTCAGTTTCACTGGAGGTGAACTCATTTTTGTTTATGTCGAGCCTTCCTGTTTATGAAACTATTATCAAGGGGGAGTACCTCCAAGCCAACATTTATTAGCAAACCGAGAAAATCAGATGTCTGATCTATGAACGTTAGGAAAAGACTTACTAGGATGATACATCCGTACTTCTCACCTGTTTTTTGTTTGTTTCCTATTTTCCCATCTAGAAGGATTTGATCGAGGTCCAAACTCTAAGTCACCAAAAATTGAACGTTCAGTTTCGATTCAGTTTTCAATTGCATTTATGGACCATTGAAGTAAGACGATTAAAAGTACGTGAGATTAGTTGGAGACTGAAGGAAGTTTTTATTTCAGTTGATTAAAAGTTCGCCCGTATAATGAATGTAAAGGATGTAATGTTTTTGTTTTGTTTTTGTTCATAGCCCAAGGGCATCTATCTATCTACCTACTAGTAAGCGAAAGGCGAGAAGAAGCTCGAACTAAAAAGCTATTTTCAAGGAGTACAGAAGAGCTTCCAGTTCCAATCGCCCTAAAAAAAATGTAATCGCTCTCTTTGAACCAACTTCTTCAAATACAATTGGAAAATAAATGTTTGTTTCTATCAATCGCCACTAGCATCAAAAATTAAATACAATATATAATTAGGGAAATCCAGATTCATATGTCAGACAGGAACGTGAGAAAGATGTGAGAGTACAGGTGTTGTTAATTATGCTGGCAGGGTTGCGTTTATCGTCAAACATACCAATCGGATGTTCTTCATAAATGTTCCTTCAGCCCAAGCTGACTGCAAATCATAGTTGAAATCACAGGTTCATTTGTCAAGCTTGAGCCTGACGAGGACCCCTGCCAAGAAGGACCGAAATATCGCTAGAATAAAACCCACAGCTGACTATCTGTTTAACCTTGGTTTAACGGAGTCAAAAATCATTTTGTCAAAAAAAAGGTAAAAAAGAATTTCTTTCGAAAAACATTCCAAATCCCACAATCGTATGCCCTAGTTTCTAAACGCACGTTATTTCTGTTTCCCTATTCATTTCAGAATTTCGAAGAAAAAAACACGAGGTACAGGATTGGTATGCAACACTATGTAGTTCAGAGAGCATTAAGGGTAAAAAAGATACAACAGTTCCGACGAGGGGCGGCATGGGACGAATGGGAATACGTGACACTTGGAGGCAGAGGCGTTACTAGCCAAACTATTTGGGGGGGGGCGGGGGGGGCAAGGAATTTACCGACTGGCTGGCAATTTTTACCATTTGTACACAGTTTCGAAAAAATCGAATGATTTTCAGAAAAAAACGACTGTTTTGACGAAAAATCGACAGATTTTCAGAAAAATCGACTGTTTTAATGAAAAAAATCAACTGTCTTGGCGAAAAATCGCGACGCTTCGCGCCGACTCGGTTATTTTTTACCGACTGGCCGACAACATGGGGGGGGGGCGTCCCCCCCTCCCCCGGTCGTGACGCCCCTGCTTTGGGGATGGGGAGAAAGAAGGTGCTGCTGGATAGACACAGGTCCAAGGATAATTTATTTAATTTAAAATGTGGTTGGTGAATACGGGAGTGGGGACTGGTGTTTCTGGCCGCGAAAGCCAAAACAAATTATTCAAACAGAGTAGGAGGAATGCTTATTTTTAAACCTCTCTAAATGTTTCGCTAACTTGGTTTTGTTGTTTGCTTATAAACCAGTAAAATGGAAAAGAAAAATGACAAACTTTGCACTAGCTAACGACCAACGGTTTCAACTTTCTCCTGGCAAAAATTTCGTTTTTGGAATTCCAGTTTTTAGATTTTGTGTTGACTGTTAAATATGTTTCTAATTGCATTGGGGTATGGTGTTTAGTTTGAACGCCATCTATTTGGTGAAATTACGTGCCGCTCAGCAAAAGATGCAAACTTTTAAAGAAGAAACAGAAGAAAATTGACAGAAAATCTTTCAAAATAAGGTTGAATATGATAATTGGAAATTAACGTTTTGCAAATAGTTTTTTGCAGATATCATGGTATCTGTTACTACGGTAATTGGATCTACAATTAGTCGTTACCGTGGTATCTGATATATACGGCTGCTCTGCAAAAACAACAATTGCCGAATTTGTGCTTTTCGAAGTCATCCCAAAAGAAAACCTGATGTTCAGTCACATCACTAAGTGCCAAACTTCATGCCCACCAATTTGATAAAAAGTGATGAAAGTGAGATGACTTTTTAAGATAACACGATCAGTTACCATAAGATACCACGATCTGAATATCATATCCTATACCACGATAACAGGCCAGATACCACGATAACTGGCCAGATACCGCGATAACTGCACAAACGACTTTTGACCGTGGTATCAGATCCCACGACAACTGCAAAAAACGACTTTAGACCGTGGTATCACATACCATGGTATCTGCAAAAACGCAACTAATATTTTGCAGTAAAAGTTGCCTGGTATGCGTTTTAGTGTTTTCTCTGATGACCGTTCACTGTGAGGGGACGTTCAAATATGCACGCTTCTAATGTAAGCTATATCTTCTGAATGAAACAGCCGTTCAGAAGCCAGATTTTAAACCAACCGTACGCCGGCTTGAGATGAAAATTTAAACATCCGGTTGTGAGTTCTAAGCTGAAGCACAAGCACGTATAAAGTATGAAGCCAAACAAAAATACGGCGAGTTGCAACCACGAAATGTGGGGTGGGGAAATTTTTGGTGTTAGTTATTGGGGGGAGGATTGGTTGGTAAAAGTAATGGGAAGTAAATTTTTTGGTGATATTGAAAAGTTGGGAAGATTCCTTTCGGTTTCGATGAACCATGGAGAAAGGTTCCTGTAAAGGAATATGTGAAATAGTTTCATTTATTTGGTTTTTGTTTTTGATTTTTGCTTGATTATTTTTTCCTATGGCCTTTGTGCTTTTAGTGCAATAAATCTTATTATCCAAAAGGAGGTTGTATTCGTGATGAGTTCATCCAGCTGAAAAGTTATGGATAAAGACTACACTGCTGACGAAAATATTGACATCATGCGCTGAGTTCATCAACATTCCCACGCGACCAGCGTCATTCAATAAACGACCTTGTTGTTTTGGCAACTACCAGAACATTTTTACGGGACACATGATTACTCATTTAGATGCTTACGGTGATAGTAGCTACACACTCAAAAGACTATAGGTTACCCTAATCGACGTAAGTTTTTTTAGATAAGAACGTTTTGCTGTGTTTTGTCTTTTTTTGTTCGTGATTATCATATTTTCATTACATGCATAAGCTGCCGGTACTGACTACAGAATGGAGAAACGAAAAATAATACAAAAAAGACAAGACAATTGAAAACTAATCATTACTTTCGCTTTGTTAGGGCGGCACTAGAATAAATAGTAGAGACCGAGCTGACCGAGTTTCTCAACGAGTCGAGACCAGAACGAGGCTATCCAAAAATGTTCTCAAGACTGGGTCGCGCCCCGAGTCCAAACAAAAACAATAATTTTTCAACAAATATAAGGTTTGAAGCCAAGCTGACTATTCACTGCAAAACAAAAAAAAAATAAGAATGAGATTTTCGGTTTTTTTAATCCCTTTTTTATTTATTTAAATTTTATTTATCCCTATCCCTCGCACATAATCTTAGAGGGATATCTGCTGGTCAATCTCGTTTTCTCTATTTTTGTTTTTTCAACAAATAATAGAATGTTTTATATACATGTAGTTACGAAACATACTAAATCCTTACATTTCCGCTGAAGACGTTCGTGGGATCTGAAGTTTGCTCGGCTAAAAAATAAATTCTTTATTGTTTTAATAGAAGGAGAAAAAGGGTAACAGTCAGTCCTATATTTCTTCATTCAAATTAAAAATTTTCATTGGCACTCATTGAAGCTACATATAAATAAATATGACTAAATTCCACCCAAGAACAATAGAAACAGGAAAAGGAAGATTAGAACCCTTAATCGTATTCAGTATGTTGGTCGAATTTCGACATGAGCGGCGTCCGAGTCCGTGAAAAAGCGTCTAGAGACCAGTCCAGAGTCTGAGTACACCAGCATGAGGAGAGATGTGCATCTGTTAACGTTAGTTCACTACGGAGGGTGGGTTTATATTTTTGCAGTTTAGCCAAAACCTGCATAGCCCATTGTCGGGTAGCTATCCCGAGTAACATACATTTACTACCGCACAGGATCAATTATCATCCACTTGGAATAATTGCTGTTATCCTCCATTTTTCTCTTTTCTTTTTCTTTTTCCTTGTATTTCTTTCTAAATAATGAATGAATAATGTCACCCGTTACGGGCAGTGCTCACTTTGGGTGTAGCTAGTTTACAGTTTATGGTTTGTCTTTTTGTTAATAAATAAACTGAACTGAAATTTATCGGCAGTACTGCTCAAGAGTACTGAGAACTAGTCGAGTAAAAAAACAACAACAACAGAAGGTAAACTTTTATCAGGTTGTGATCGAATAAATGAACGTTATTCGGCGAGATTTAAATAATCAACAAATCGCACAGTCGGTAAAAACACGTGGTTAGACGAGCTTAAGTTCACAAGGAAAAAAGGAGTGACAGATGGTAAACATTACCTTTATGTTATCTTTCTTGTGGTTCTGCGTGGAATTCCAACCACTACCGCGTACAGACGTTTTGCCCTTTGACTACATGACAGATAACTGTTTCTGACCCTAGTTTCAATTAGAGCGCATTTGTACGTTTTATTCCGATCCTAAAATTCATCACAATCTAGTGCGACTTCACTTTCCAAGTGTGAATGAATGAATGAATTCTATTTGTAACCCGTCACACGGTCACAGGACAAAAGATGGAATAGGGACTAGGAAAAACATAAGACAAGTAAAACAACAAACAAACAAGAACAGAATACCAAATGAAAAACACATATTTAGAAAAAAACGGGACCTTCCGATCTATGACGTTGCAACAACTCTTTAGCTCTACAACACGCGATTTCTTGGTTTCACTTTTTGTTGACAAATTTGACCCATGATCCCGCATGCGAGGTTCTTGACAGTATGATAAGTGGCCGTCTGACGGACTTTCTTTCCGTCAAAGGATAGGCTTGCTGATCGGGGAGGTGACTTGTAATCGGTATAAAGGGGAAAAAATAAAGCAGGGAGGACGGACTGATCTTTCTTTATCGATCGTATTCCAATTGTCCCAACCAAGATAGCCAGGTCTGAATACACTATTTTTCGCTGAAAACTGTCACTATTTTATTTATGTATTTATTTGCGACCCGCTTTTTGCAGAACAGCGGAGTATGAATAAAATACACAAAGTAAAATACTCAAACTTGACTCGGGGAGCTAGCTGACATATCAAGAATGTACCCTGAGTGAATGTTGAGAGTATGACAAATTCTCGTTACGACCATTGCAGTTTCCGAGAATTCGGCTTTTGAGTTAGTAGAAAAAAAAAGCAAAAGGTGACTACTATCCCGGTGAGTTAGTCAACACGGCCAAAGGCGAACTTTTACAGTGCATATGTGCATAATTACAGTGCATAAGGGGTAAGGGCCTGCCAGCTAGCTTTGGGAACACTAAGTAGGGGGTTCGAGATAACAGAGAAGGGGGGTCCTGTCGACAATAAGTCCCTGTACTTTATCTAAGCCCCCAGGTCGGTTTGATGGCCGAAAGTTGCGTAGTCAAGTCTTCTGTGCCTTTAAACAAAACAATGTAAATAAACATGACAACATTCTTTTCAAATATTGCGACTGCGACAGAACTGGACGCAACGGACTCACTCTAGCCTACGTGAATCAAGAGTCGAAGAAGTTTAAGCAATATTTAACAGCTACTCTGTCCTAATTCGTCCCAAACCACGGAAAACTTACAGTAATCTGAGCAATGTTTTGCACTGAAAAAAAGGTTAGCATATTTGATAGTGCATAACGGTTTCGTCAGCTGAATATTATTAGGGCTATATTTCGGCCCTTCTTGGCAAGGGTCCTCTTCAGGCTAAAAGCCGCTCAAGTTGGAAAAACGAACTTGTAAAAATAAAATAAAAAATTGAAGGTAAGCGCAACGCACGTTCGAAAGCAATAAGCTGAAAGAAACAAAAGAAAAAGAAAAGAAACAAGAGCTGGAAGCTCATATGGCACTTGCAAGGCTGGGTCAGAGGAGGAAAGTACGAGTTCGTCAATTCGTGGCTTTGCTGTCATCATTTGTAAGCAGAACCCAGATTAAAATGATCATACGTCCTTGGAAATCACGAGCATGTATCGTTCGTAAAAACTATTTTATTTTTGCATTTGGCTATGATGATGCGCACTTTAAGGGCACTAGAGATTCATCTGTAACGAACATTCTTGATGCGCAAATGATGATAAGCTCATCGGGATCATAAAATGTATATTTTGCTCAAAATCATAGTTTGTACTTTAAGGAATTAACTTGTAAGCAAAACCCTTGAGACAAATGATCATGGGCACTTGGAGACCATGGATATATATCGTTTGGTCAAAAGATTTTTTTTTACTTTTCGGTTAAGATACGCACTCTAAGGGTGCTAAAAATTCATTTTTGAGCAAAACCCTTCAGGCAAACATGATCATGGGCTCATGGGATCATGAAAATGTATATTTTGATTAAAATATTTTTGTACTTTGCGGTTAGGATTAGTACTTTAAGGGATAGTCGGATCTGGGAAGTGACAATCTCTAAGCCAATCTTCTCAAGTCTCTAATATCTAAGCCAAGTTTCATCGTCCTAGTACATCTGGAAGTACCGAGATTTGCGGTTCCCCCTCCAGGTCCCCCGCACCAGTTATCGGATCCGGTCCGATTTGAAACTGAACATCTGAGACACTTTTTCTTGACACTTGTCAAGTTTCATGCATGTCCGATTACCCGTTCCAAACTTATGTATGTTACTAGTTTCTCATCTCCCCATCCCTCCGCTCTCCCCACGATGGCCGGATCAGGGAAGTGATTGTTTGGGTCTGTACAACTATTCAAACTGAAGGAACTGGAAGTTTCTGCTTGGAGTCCCAATCTGGAACAGTGTCAAAATATAATTAGGCTACTTTGACCTCACTTGGCCCAGAGTACAAAATGGAGACAGAAGTAGCTTACTTTCTTGGGAAAGGGCAGAACACAATCAGATAAAAGTTTAGTTTAGCATTTGTTGTGTAGCTTCCATGAAAGAGGACGTCGGATCTATACCACATCTGGACTTTGTCCTTTTGCTCCCCTTGTTCCTAGTTTCCGGATCCGGGGAAAGTCGGATCGGGGATCCGGACTTGAAGTGTAATACCTGAGACAGGAGATCATTCGAAATATCAGGTTTCATTAAGATCCCATTACCCGTTCAAAAATTAAAAATACGTCAATATTCTGGACTCCCCCCCCCACGGTGGTCGAATCGGGGAAGTGACTATTTCCAAGTTAGTTTGGTCGGGTCCCTGATTTGCCTGCCAAGCAGTGCTTCCACTTTCTTTTTCTGTAAATCAGCAACCGCTCCGAAAAAATCGGGAGATTATCGGCAGACATTTTTTAAGAAATCGGGGAAAAATTCGGAAGTTTTAAAAACTTATGTCTTAAAAAGCAATTTTATAGTTAGCTTTGTTACAAAAAAGGCATTGAGTAACTGCATTCAGCTTGTTAGGACGTAAAAATACTCATTTTATTCGTCACACTTATGACTTCGATGCGCAAATGCTACACATATAACCGGTTTGATAACAAGGCTGATATTTCCGTTTGCACCGCTAAATTTTAAGGACACTTAAAAGGTTCCTCGGTGCTTTGAGGTCTACTTAAAGTTCTCTTTGCGTTTCCATAAGAGCTGTGGCACCCAAACATTGCAAATTTGAGAAACAGCGTGGCTTTCTCGACTAAAAATTATTCGAATTTTCTTCGTAGGCTTATGAAATAGGTACGTTCGTCGGTGATGAAACTGAAAATCTTTGGTAACCCGACCGTTTCCACCCTGGGGACAGTCAACAGACTGAAATTAGAGGACTTATCCAGCAATTTAGTTTAAACTGTGTCGAACCGATATTAAATCTTCAAGCTTCCCAGAGCTTCTGATAAAGACCTTTAAGCCCTTAGTTGTCAAAAGCATCCATCAGACATCTTTGTCATCAGGGGCGTCGCAAGTTCATTTTCCTTTTGGGGGAGGGGGGAGCCAACAAAATTTCACGAATCTGCCAGAAATTCTATCGAATCCTTGAAACTTACAATTTCAATTATTTCAAATTTGTAATTAAAAATGAAGCGACTACATGGACTATGTATTACTCGACACCATTCCAGTAGCAGTTTCTAACTTCTGTGCCCACGACGAGAATAAACTGAGAGTTCCATGCAAAATTCTTGAAGTTCACATTTCGCACAACTGCTTCCCGTGCAAATTCTGTGTTCTTATCAAACCCTAAGATCCCGAGGATTTCCAAAAATATTTCAAACCGAAGAGAGCGAGGTTCTGGCAGCAGCTTCCACATACTATGTTAAAGCTATCGCCTCGGCAAAATTTTAAATTTGGCTTTTTTCTGTCAAAACTCACCTATTTCCCAAAGAGATTCTAGTTTACAATGTTCTCAGCCTAAAACTGTCGAAAACCCCACCTAAATGACATGCCCTTCCAACAAATGAAAAAAACTATGAAAGGCGGCGCAGGCGAAGTTTTGGGAACATTTATGATCGCTCATCTTTTGGGACACATAATAAAATGGCAGTGACCAGAATTTTACTCGACCATCTTCTCTGAATACTTACAAAGAAGGTTTATGTCGGATTGTTTTTTTATATCAATTTACTTTTCGGAAGAAAAAAAACGTATGTTCTTGCACAAAGGCAAATAATGTTGCAACCATGAGCCGCAGTCGAAAATTTCGCAACTTGGCCATTTCTGCGCTGAAATAAAGAGATTTTGGTATAAACCGACTGTGAAATCCAAGAATTGTGACCTTATTGTAATTTTGGCAAGATTACGAAAATCGGGAGATTATCGGGAGAAACTTTTTGTCGGGAGATGTCCAAAAAACTCGGGAGATCTCCCGAGAAATCCGGGAGGAGTGGAAGCACTGCTGCCAAGTTTCATCGTCCTAGCACTTCTGGAAGTACCCTAACTTGAGATGAGTGGCCTGACCGACCGACAGACCGAAAAGTGATCGGTATATGGCACTTGAGCGGAGCAAGTGCCATAAAATCCGACGCTTCCGTAAACTAGGAAGGGTAATTTAATTCCTTTATCGTATTTGACCGTAATACATCTCGTGTCATCAATTAATCAATCAACTTACTTCCTGATATTACACATCACATATTAAAATTACAACCAGATAATTCAATAAATATATCAATTATTTAATCCATTCGGTGGCTCGGGACAATAGCACAGTCGACGGAAAAGCCGACAGAAATAGCTGGAGCGACATTCCGCATTCTCGCGAATGACCTTTTAGAAGCGCATGCAGTCCTAGCAGTCCTAGTCTGACTGTTTTCGAAAGTTAGGAGTGCCAATCTATTCAAATTGTTGCCTTTTCTTCGTTTTGAACCTTCTTTAAAAGGGTTTTTGGTTATCATCTTTGGGAACTCTTTTTTTTGTCATCGCTTAGTTAATCACGGCAAGCAATTCGAGCTCAGGCGAGAATGAGGTGATTCTGTCTGTAATGCGTCGTTTCAAAAATATACAATGCTGCGTCGTTTCAAAAATATATTTCCGACCAGCGTTCTCATTATGTTGCACCATTCTTTAATAACACACAATGATTAAGGTTGTTCACTCTGGGCTAGTAATTTTCACGTTAATTACAAGAAAAATACAAAAACAGAAAAACAAAGCAATAGGCAAGTATGAAAGAAAGAGGTGCTGTGAGTACTGTAATCTATATTTCGAAAGTTTAATATTTTGAATGCGGGACAAATTAGAGATTACCAGATTGCAACATTTTTTTGTTTTTTTTTTACTTCAGCCAAAGAGACATGGGGGGAAGAGGTTTATTTTAAGGCTGGGATTAAGTGGGTGGAACTAAGAATTCTAATTAGTTGCCGGGCTGATTGTTTGCCATTGCGAAAACGGAGGAAATATTTGGGGAATAAATTAGGATGTACTGGTACCTATTTTGCCCGATGTGTGGTAGTGAGAATGAGAGTTTCTTACATCTGACGTGTGAATGCCGTGAGCTAGATGACCTGCGAGTTGGGATTTTTGGGAATGTAATTACAATAAATGATGAAAAATGTATGATGAACGTTACCGGAAGTAAGTATTTTCAAGATTTGAAGAGGCTGGTAAGGCTCCTAAAGGTAGCTTTAGCCCACAGAGAGAATTTCCTTTACTTTAATTAATTCTATTATTTCGTTTAAGCGTTTTCTGTTTTGTTACCATTTTTGCCATGGCCTCTGGCTTTTTGTGCAAAAAAATCTATTCTATTCTATATCAGTGTATGAACGGACTAACGTGTTTTCTGATTTATTTAAAATGAAAATGTTTAATCCCGAGTATAACACAAGAAATGCGGAACTGCTGGCTAGTCAAGCACATGTTAACTGCAGTTTGGAATTCGATTCTTTCGTTTACCTCAGTGCAAGAATCGACTAAAGAAACATTTTTTGAAAGACCACCATTGGCAGAGTTTATTTCGATTTCGGAACGGCGGCTTGGTTTCCCAGTTATTTAATTTTTTCTTCTTTTTTCTTTCTTTTGAAAAAGTGTGTACAGATTAATTTAAAGTGAAGATTTTCTTTACTGCCCCCACAGGCCTATTCGGGCTTTCCTGCAGTCAGAGGTACAGACTACATGTGTGAAGAATAGTAAGAGTGTTTTCAGCATTACCATCCTCTTACGAAATTCCAAACTCTATAAACTTTAAAGGACACCTGAATGAAGAGTACCAAGTATCATCCCTATCTGTATGACTTCCGTTAACATTGCCTGCAGAAAACCCAATCCAAATACGAAATAGTGTTTCCAAGCTATGATTTTTGCTCCATTTTGCATCTGTCCTTATTTCAGTACCGAACAGTTTTAGAAATGAACAAATGTCTCCAATAAAATATTCTTTGAGCCCAAGCTGACTTTGAAACATTTATTCAAACAATGTTTACAACGGGTACGTCAGCTACGATTCTTCATCAGCGATATTTCGGCCCTTTTTGGCAAGGGTCCTCGTCAGGCTGTCAATCCTCTGGTTCAACTTCGGGGAAGGAAACAAGCCTGTAATAAATCTGTAATAAACCTGTCTGTTTATTACAGGTTTCTTTCCTTCCCCGAAGTTGAACCAGAGGATTTACAGCCTGACGAGGACCCTTGCCAAAAAGGGCCGAAATATCGCTGATGAAGAATCGTAGCTGACGTACCCGTTGTAAACATTGTTTGAATGTCTCCAATCAACCCTTCCTCTGGAAACACGATCCGACCAGCGCTGTACGAGATTGAATGAATTGCGCGTTTTGTCTTGGAGTCTGCATGTGCAAACCTCCAGAAACGAACATCCCTATTTTGAAAACGTCACGCTCAGGAGAAGAATGCTCTCCGTGGCCATGTCTGTAAATGCTTTCTCCATGGTGTGTTCAAGTATGGTTTCGTTGTTCAGGTGTCCTTTAAATAATGATGACGAATTTACTCTTCCAGCATCTAAACCACTGTTTTAGCTTAAATCATTTTTTTTTTTAATCAGCCAGACTTCTCCAGCAAAGAGTCTTTTGGAAATTTGATCTGAGGTTGGATACTCCTATATATGATTTGAAATTAAACAGATATCTTGGAGCCAATATTCGCGACACTTTCATCTGCGAAATAGACCTCAGAGATTGGAACCCGTCTATCAATCACCATCGAGTGCCGGATGTAATGAACAGTTAATTATTAATCTCGATATCCGTTACCAGTGTTGCGTTAACGCAGCAGTTCCGCCAGAGAAAATAACAGACTTGATGAGACGGCCGCTTATTACATCACTGGACAGGGCAATCCGTAATTATTTCAATCCTGATCACAGTGATCAACACGAATAGTGCGATGAAAGCACTTAAATCAAAACTTTCAAATTCCCAGCCCACCCCCAATAGAACTTATGGAGGGGGGGGGGGGGGGGGGGTACTGGCAGTTCAGGTCGATAGAAACAAGACCAAAGGTTTCGATGGGATCCCAAAAATTCAATATCCAGACAATTGAGTCTTGTCTTCGCCAGATCCAGTCTTCGCCAAGCTAATCATAAGAGAAAATCAAGTTCAGATATACCTCTATAAGCCATATCTATTTTAACGACAGTGACCGAAACTTCCTGCTTTACTTCTGCCAAATTTCCGGTTTCGACCGAACTGCGACCGAACTAATTGTCCAGCAAAAAGAGAAAATTTAGAAACGAATTCAGCGTATATCCTTATCTCTATTAAGAACATCTAATCAACTTCAAATAAAACTTTAACGTATACAAAAGATTCCGGTTACAACCGGATTCCGGACGAATTATATGTCCGGGTAAAAAATGATTGTCATATACAGACTCAGCGTCTCTTCTTACCCCTAAATCTGTCATCTAATCAACTTCAAATAAACTTTTGCTTTTAACAAATTTTCCAGTTTTGGCCGGGTTCCGGACGAACTAGCTGTCCGGGTAGAAAATGCTTTTCACAAAGGTATTCAGCATGTCTTCTTACCCATAAATCGAACATTTAATCAATTTCAAATGAAACTTTTTGTTTTAACCAACCTTCCGGGTTTTAGCCGGATTCCGGACGAACTACTTGTCCGGCGAGAAAATGGTTTTCACCACCGTGTTCAGCATGTCTTTTTACCTCATTTTCGGCTATCACATCAGCAGTTTAAAAATATTTTGTTTGCCCCTTATAACCTTGTCACCCACCCCTAAATGTAAGGGCAAGGGCTACAAAGCCCATCTACGAACCTGACCTAAAACTTTTGCGATGTCATCTCTTGACTCAACAGCCTTCTTTGCCGAACCGAACAGCAAAACTCTTCTGGAAAAATAATAGGCATTTTTTCCAATATCGTTTTGAATGGTCTTCGTTAAATTTTCCTATTTCGAAGAGAAATTTGAGTGAAACCAATTTAAGAGAGGTTTATAGCAACTAAATTTTTGGAGAAACTGAAACGAGAGATTATTTCTCAAAAAGAAAGAGGTTACTGAAGTAGAGATCTATGCACTTGCTACAGACGTAGCTATGATAAGTTCCCGCAAACGTTGCGGGCAACACTTTGGTTTAGTTTCTTCACTGCCGTTTTAATACTAAAGTTCTCAACCCCTCAAAACTCAACAGAAAACCTAAAAAAAGTTATGGCAATTTAAAATAAAAACTTTCAAAAAAACTAATGACACATTTCTGACAGTGCAAAACGGATACGTCAGGTGAATTTTATTAGAGCTATCTTACGGTTAATATTTAATTTTTCCACAAGTTAATTTTCCCGCTTGAGCCTGAAGAGGACCCTTGCCAAGAAGTGCCGAAATATAGCTCTGGGAGAATTGAGCTGACGTGTCTGTTTTCCACTGTCAAACATGATTCGCAGTCAACTTGGGCTGAAGGAATATTTAAAGTTTAACTGAAAAGGCAGCTTACTTTCACATCAGATGTTTGTAAACACCGAATATTTTGACCCATCTAAGGGGTTTTGTATAGCGATCGTAATGTCTGTCAGTCTGTTCAACTTTTGCTAGTTCGGGCATTTCCACATGAGCTAAGATGATGAAACTTGGCATGCATATAAGGGACCCGACCAGATTAACTTGGAAATAGTCACTTCCCCGATCCGACCATCGTGGGGGGGGGGGGGGGTCCGGAATTTAGTGGCATGTATAAGTTTCGAATGGGTGATCGGATGTGAATGAAACTCGATAAATGGCAAGAGCAAGTGCCTCAGATGTTCCATATCAAGTCAGGGGGAGGGGGGGTCGGGACGGAACTTCGTGGAAAGAACAAGCATAAAAACTAGTTACGTTATTGACAGGACAGGACCGGATCGGGGCACTGTGGGGGGAGCTGGAGGGGGTTTCCGGAATTCCGGTTATCGCGAGTTAAGGTACTTCCAGATCTGCTAGGACGATGAAACTTGGCAGGTGTATCAGGGAATCTCGACCAATGCGAGATTCAAATCCTTCAGGAAGGGGCGTGTACTGCAAGAATCAGAAGAAGGAAGGTCCTAGACCTCGTCCTCGACCTGATAATGGAGACGGTGTTTGAGCATGTCGAACCGGATATCGAGGAACAACTCTGACGTTACCTTATTCACTTGTCTCTTCTACCTTTTTACTTCTACTCGAATTGTCAATAAACATTTTTAGTTTGTACAGATTAACTCTTCTTTGCAATCTCCTCTGGTCTAATCCCATTCGAACGATACAATTCTCAGATGTACCGGAATGAGTTTATATGATCCTTCTTAGACAAACAAGGTGACTGACTCGCTCTACATTCGGCTTGCACGATAACCCAAAATTAACCCAGACGCGGAAAAATTTGAATTTCAAAAAGCCTGCTTTTCTATCGTTAAGCCCGCTAAGTCCCGAATGAAAACTTGGAACATCATCTTCTTTAACCTTGTTGTTATTATCAAGCTATCCGCAACTTTTCAGGATCAAAATACAATAGATGACACTGTCAATTACTGCAAAACTACCTCAGTGTTTTAAATTATCATTTTTACCCGTTGCGTAAACATTTAATTCTAGGTTACAGTGATCGACCATGGAGAGGAATTTTCTTACCCTCAGATTTACAGAAATCAAATAAAATAAGCACCAACTTGAACCCCCTCTAGCGACCGATTCTTACTTACAAGTCCCTCTCCCCGTGATGGACATCAAATATACCGGAAACAAATAATAGGTACACCAACTAGCAAAAGTTGCAAACCCCACATAGCCGAATACGATTATAGCCTAACATGCGATTGTTACTTACAAGTCTCCTACATCTTACATTACATCATATACACCGGAAACAAGAAATAGGTAGCCTACACCAACTAGAAAAGTTGCAAACCCCTCATCACCGACAACGATTATGCCCTAACAGCCGATTGTTGCTTGTAAGTCCCCTAAATTTCTCACAATTGGGATCGACCTATTTTTGGTTTCGGTGTGTACCTTACTGCTAAAGTTGTCAACCCCTCGAAACTTCCAAACTGGTGTACCTCATGAAGGATTTTTTGTAAAAAAAATGGATCACATATACTCTGATCAACTCAATTGCCGTCTCCTACATTTCTCTCACAACTGGGATCAACCTATTTTTGGTTTCAGTATGTTCCTTACTGCTAAAGTTGTCAACCCCTGGAAACTTTCAAACTGGTGTATCTCATGAAGGATTTTTTTAAAAAACGGATCACATTTACTTTGATTAGCTCATCATGGGCCATCGATTGCCGTTGAAAAAAAAATTCTATTAGTTCAAAAGTTGACTTTCTTGCCGTAGGCCAACTTTCTAAAATCCCCACTTAGAAAGGAGCAAAGGATAAGCTCTAACTTCTTTAGCAATGTGAGAACTTTTAAGTTTAACAGGCACATCTAATACCATTTCTCTTCCTCAATCCCTAAGAGCAAAAATGGAATGATAAACTCAGCACAAATCACGAACAGAAATGGGTAGAAACAATAGATGGCAGCACTTTCGGACCCGTGAGAAGATGCCACTTCTTTGTTTCTATAAACTTTCCTATTCGTCACTCAAAGAAGATATACTTGCTTTGGGCCCGGGGAACTGACACACATAATCGCCGCTCACAGATTTTAGTTGATCTTCAATTTGAAACTGGTGTCTGCCTGTTTGCCTGCTAGAACGGAGCTTTCCAATCGAAAGCAGGAACACGGTTTTAACTTTAACGTTTGTGCGAGGAAATGGACGCGACAAAATTTATGCGGTTGCTGAGACACAATCTGAGTAGCGGAAACGAGCAGAACTATCAAAGGCATTTCCGTTTAATACCAGCCCCTTATCCACCAAAATATACAGAGATTTTCTAACCAAAATCACTTAGAATTTCCGTTTTGCAACCTTGCTATCTTTTTTCTGTGGTGAAAGGATGACAACCAAACAGTGATAAATTGCGGTCAACTAACCAAGTATGCAGCTGAGACTAGACTTCTTGGAAATCTGATGTCTGAGTTTCCTTCACTTTCCCGGCACAATAATGTGATTGGAAATTATGCACTATATATTTTAATTCATTTAACCATTGTCCGTAACAAAGCCTGGGCGTACCAATCCTGATCCAATCTTCAACTTCTGCTTGATATGAACTTATGTGCGTGTTCCATCCTACTTACCGTAGTTACTACGCATTACGTCACGAATTTTGGCTTCTTGGCGTCAAGGCTGGAACGCATTTTTCTATTTTCGTCAAAATATCTCTCTACGGAATAATGCAGCCAATCACGTTACAGAGATCCGTAGTTACCACGATTACTACGCTCCCGAGCATGATAAGCAAGAGTTCCTTTCGAGAAGGTCGGAACGGTCAGCGTAGTAACTTTTCGTGAGGATGGAAATAGTAACTAATAGTTACTATCTTTAGAAGGTTGAACACGCTCTTAAAATCTCTTGCGGGTCCATGCCAGCCAAGGTCTCAGGCATGAAATACTCTTGTCCTGCATAGAAACTAATTTCGAGCAAGAATAGAAATACAAATGAAAGGAGACATTCAAAATATTCTTGAA
Organism: Branchinecta sandiegonensis; assembly: GCA_030848855.1. Taxonomy (NCBI): domain Eukaryota; kingdom Metazoa; phylum Arthropoda; class Branchiopoda; order Anostraca; family Branchinectidae; genus Branchinecta; species Branchinecta sandiegonensis. Next base: position 372,817 of record JAUPMV010000006.1, read on the forward strand.
AGTGAACTTGTTACACGCTGATATTAGATCTCAGATATGACAGCCAGAGTCGTCACTAGCCAAAATACTTGGGGGGGGGGGGGGGGGGGGGGCGAGAAATTTACCGACAGGCTGGTAATTTCTACCGACTGTTTCTGCAGAAAAAACGACTGTTTTCAACAACAAAAAAAGACAGTTTTGAAAAAAAATTGACTGATTTTCAGAAAAACCGACTGTTTTCATGAAAAAAATCATCTGTTTTGACGAAAAATCGCGGCGCTTAGCGCCGACTCGGTTATTTTTTACCAACTGGCCGACAGCATTGGGGGGGGGGGCGCCCCCCCCCAGTCGTGACGCCCCTGATGACAGCGATCATTAATCACTGATGATTCATTATGCACAATGGAGGAATTAAACAACCCGGCGTCGTCGAACTGTATCCAGGTAGCCTGGTAATCAAAGAGGGTAGTAAGTAGCAACCCAAGGAGGTGAACGTATGTGAAGTTTCGTCAGCGTTTATGTTCTCTAAGGGAAATGTTTGCTGCGGGATCAAGGATTAAAGAAAGGAGTTGGATTTGAAGAGGATCGGAGACAGCGTATATACTCTTGATGACTAACTCTTCTTGCCGATGCAAATCGCCCTGTCCTGTACCTAGCGAAAGAGCCGGAAGCGGTATCACAGCCGCTCCCAGACATCGCCGTGGTTGGTTAACACTGGATTGGGTTGTTGAGTTTGAGTCGTTAGTGCTACGTTTTCTCGTCCTTCCCGAGGATCACTGGCATGAGCTGCGTTCGTTGCACTCCGGACTGTCTCTGGTGTTTTGTCACCAGTGTCCGGTTTTTCTCTTATAACGCGTTTTTTGGTTCAAACTCTTCGGTAAAGCCGGGCTCTCGAGCAGGTTCTGTTTAGTCCGCACCGGTGAGGTAAAACCGGACACCGGTTGGTTCAAAAACGGGTTATAAGACTGGTGAGTAGCCAACGATGGATGCAATAACGGCTTATAAGAAAAACCGGAGGCCACCGGTGAGAACTCCCGTGACAAAGAACGCAGCTGTGTTTTGGACTTAGTCATATAGAGTATTGAGGTAGTCTTTAGTCGTTAAAATTGACGGACAGACAACTACTATAATTTGATTTTGAATTATGTATACCTTACATAACTGAGTTACTGAGACTACTAGAGTTGTGCGGAGCCAGCAGGAAATCTCACATTACCATTCTTAGACACGGGCGTAACCATCTACAGTTGAGGCGAGGGGGCAGCCCGATTATGTATGTGTGTGCAGACGGGATATCGTAATGATAAGGGGCAAATCGGTTTCCAACTAGCGTCCCAGGCGTCTGTGTTCCTGCTTTCTGTTTGCCTGCTGTGGGGATGAGTTTTATTGTTTTGTTTCTGCCATGTAATGAGGCCTCGGTCATTACTTATATTTTATAAAGCACTCCTTAGTGACTTCCCAAGAATCGAGGTCGCACAAATAAACCTTTTCGCTAAAACTCCTTGCCAAGTGGTCGTGAACCATTGTTTTCAGGATCGACTGCAGAAGCTGAAAAGACGACCCTGGTGCGTTGCTTGCTGCTGGCTTAGCATATAAACTGAGTTGGTTCAGAGCCTTAAGCTCGATGTCCCTCTTCTAAATATAATCCGAAAGTGCCGCAAAAGTTGTGAATTTTCCGTCATTGCGAATTCTTCGATTGACGTCATATATTGTACTTGAGGACAACTCCCTACCGACCAACAATCCCTGACTTGCGTTGCTTGCCACAGCTCCTCCGCCGACCAAACAAAAATCCTCTAGAAGGCCGCGAGGCCATTGATGTTCAAGCAGTCTTTCAGCAAAAAGAATGGTCGGTACAATTTCTTCAAATCGAGTTGTCCCTTTCTGACTTCCTAAGCGAACTCTTGCCTTGAAAGAAGTCCAGGAACTCCTTCCACGAACTTCCGTCATGGAAAATTGGCTGCTGGGATCCGGGTTCAACTTTCCGACCGGGAGAATTGGCGACGCCAACTAGCGAATAAACTTGTTGCTAGCAAAAGCAGTTCAAGGCCATAGTTGCGTTTTTGCAGATACCATGGTATCTGTTACCACGGTAACTGGATCTGAAATACCACGTAACCGTGGTATCTGATTTACGGTTGATCTGCAAAAACGACAATTGCCGAAACTGCGCTTTTCGAAGTCATCCCAAAAGAAAAACTGATATTCAGTCACGTCCTTAGTGCCAAACTTCTTTCTCACCAATTTGACTGAAACTGATGAAAGTGAGATGACTTTTTCAGATACCACGACCAGTTACCCCGGTCGGACCGTGGTATCTGAATATCTGATACTACGATAACTGGCCAGATACCACGATAACTGCAAAAACGCCTTTTGACCGTGGTATCAGAAACCACGATAACTGCAAAAACGACTTTAGACCGTGGTGTCAGATACAATGGTATCTGCAAAAACGCAACTCATGTTCTTCAACGGTCCTTACGAGTTCCTACCGATTACCTTCCAGTGGTGGAGGTGTATCGAAGGACATTTAAAGGACAGCACTTCATAGCACAGCTGTTGGACTCGGACTCTGGACTCGTCTCTAGACGCCTTTTCAAGGACTCGGACTCGTCTCGAACTCGTCTTTCACGGAGCTGTCTGTCCGCCAGAGCTGTGGACTCGGGACTCCGGACTCGTCTCGAGACACCTTCTTTAAGGACTCGGACTCGTCTCGAGACACCTTCTTTAAGGACTCGGACTCGTCTCGAGACACCTTCTTTAAGGACTCGGACTCGTCTCGAGACACCTTCTTTAAGGACTCGGACTTGTCTCGAGACACCTTCTTTAAGGACTCGGACTAGTCTCGGACTCGGATTTGCTGGACTCGCAGCAGCTCTGCTACATAGTGATCCTGCTAATATGTTCTGAGACACTACTTTAAAACTTGGCTATTCTAGAAAATACAATAAGTAAGTAAGTAAGTAATTTATTTATGACCCGCCATTTTGAAAAGGCGGAGTAAATGAAGAAAATAAAGAAAATAAACAAAACACATAAACACACAGAAAAGACACTTTATTTTTAATCTTCGGTCAGGAAGCAGTGGACGACGTCGTGCGCTGGTTGGGCCCTGTTGTCCATGATTTTTGAAAGCGATGAGGAAACATTCAAAAGGGTAACACTTGCATCTTGAATTTTGAATGCTTCGACTGTTTTTAGCCTCTTTCCATGTCCCTTGCCTCTGATGACAAAATTGGCAAATTAGCATAACCAGTCTGCTCACCAATAGGCTTCTTGGAAACAACAATTGGGAGCCTGATACGTCACGTAAAGATAAGCAAAGTGGCAAGCATAATAATCAGTGTATTGACAATAGGGGGAGATGGGATACACTTACGACGTTTAGAATTTCGGGTACGAGAATGGATTGAAATACTACTGAAGTAGAATGAATTAGTACCATAGTGTATAAATATTCCTTCAGCCTTAGCTGACTGCGAATCATGTTTGACAATGGAAAACGGATATGTCAGCTGAATTTAAAAATAAAATTCAGCTGACCTATCCGTGTTCCACTGTCAAATATAATACGACGTGTCCTTTAAGGAACCCTAACGCATCATTGGTTAAATTTTTGTTCGGCAATCTGGGATATCTTCTTTCGTCTCCTTTACCTTCCGATCTGCTTCCAATAATTTGTGGTTGTTGCAAAAATGCAAGCATGGTGGGAAAATTACAGCGGGAGCACCTTCAGCAGTTCTACTTTTGCTCACTAAAACTCATTTTTCTCTCTTATTGAAAACAAAGAAAACAAAAATAGGAAAGCTGTCTACAAGTACATTTTGCAAAAACTATAAAAACCAAGAGCTCCGAAAAAAACGGGACTATTGTTTCGTCCAATAATGCAGCCTGCTTTAAATCTAAGCACTCATCTAATGCAGCACATAGTCACTAGTATATAAGCTAAAAATATTCATAATTTCAAATTTTGGCTTCCTGAAAAATATCACAAACATCATGATTCAAGGCACAAAAAGCAAAAGGGTACACTAGCTTACCCGTTAAAAACATTTCCTACCCCGCCTGTTACAAAAAGAAGGGTAGGTAGATTTTTTGTACCACAAGAAATACCAAGCGATATTTACCTGCCATAAATGACCTAGACGAATCTCCAACCCAACCAAATGAGAAGGAAGGGTAGGGGTCGACTTAAAACACTTTAACTAAAACACTTTAAGTTCATAATCAGCGCAAAAGCATCGGTTACTACAGGAATAAAAAAACAACAAAAAAACAGCCATACGTCACTAGAGGTCAGCTAAATTGCCGGGTATGGGCGAGATCTTTCCGGTCTTGGCATTCAATCGGCATTTTGCAGACCTTAAAGGACCCCTCGCACTATTTATTGTTTACGTCCAATGTTCTAAAATAGTTGAATGCTTCAGAACAAGGTTCTGCCATTCGACTTTAAGCCTTTTTCCAGGCCCGACAAGGCCCCCCAAAAATGGACAAATTTAGATAACCGGTTTATCTGACGAGTTAGCCTATCGCAAGCAATCGTCAGGACCATGATACGCACTGAAAACAGCTAAACAAGGAAAGTGGAGTGTCGCCAGAGGGGTTAGAATGTACCACATGAAGTTCGGGAGTGAGTGATATTCTGATCCCGATGAAAAGTTTATCTCAACATAGTAGTATGAAGTTGTACGAAAAAGTAGTATGCAGTACGAACTGATGCTACTACATGCTTCTATGTCAGGCTACCGTGTTACTGCATTCTACTGCATGCTACTATTAGCAAGACATGATGCTACTGGATACTACTGCTTAAGATTGGCCCAGTCTTGGGCACATTAAATGATAGTATTCTTTACCATCACATATCAATAACATGCAACTTTTTCGTGCAACTATCATACAACTACGCAGGCTACAAATTTTTCATCGTGATAGAATGACTGCGGAAGTTGGTTGCATTGGCATTATAAGTATGACGGGTCCTTTAAAGTTTTTTTTTTTTTTATTGTACAGGCACTAACCCCCTTCACTCCACAGATAAACTACCTCATATTTTATCTCGAGTTCAGTTTTACAAACTATCGAAACATTATCTATCCCTGAAACGCTTCTGTTTCCTACGAGGAAATAACATGTAGCCTATACAAAAATTTGACGCATTTGACCACCATGTGAGGTTATGAGGATTAGGCGAGCTTCCTCACATCCATTTACGGTGGTACTGTGGCTCAGTAAAAGTTTAAGAGCCAAGGACGCAAGGAAATCACAGCTGAAAATTCAGTATCTTAAGCCACTTTCACATTGACGCGTCGTTGCGATGCCTTGCGTATGCGTTTATCTTACGTTGCGTAGCGTACCTTTCACACCTGCGCGAGAAGCTTTCACGCTGGATGCTCATTTCGTTTTCCTTTCTCGGTTTCTTCTGCTGAATTCTCGTTTCTTTCACCATTAGCAAGTTTTTCTTCATCATTAGTAGCTTTTTCTCCAGTTTTTCGTAAAAACTTCCATTTTCCACTGAAAAATCTGATGCGTACGCGTCGACGCAGTTCCTTGATAGAAACACAGAAGAATACTGAAGGTACATCGTGTTTTTTTTTAACCCGCTTCGAAATCTTTTCTTAGTTTTTTTTTCATATTTCTCACTTATTGGGCTACGACCTCTACTTCAGTTGGTGGTGCTAATACTTTTTTTTTGTCATTATTGTCACCTACTTTTTCTGAACTCTATTGACTTTTCCTTCCATGGCTATATTTTATTCAACTTAGTTCCTACTGTACACTGTAATCAAAACAAAATCAGCATTTGAAATTTTTTTTTGTTTGTTTTATTTTTTTTTCATTTAGTACGTGTTTTCCAGGTCACCCAAAAAGATAGTTTCACACACGCACACATAAAGGCGGCTTCACACTGCCACTTAAGAACTAAAGTTAAGTAGCAAAAGTTACGTTAAGTTAAGTAAGCCTTTCACACTGTACTTAGGCCTTTCACACCAAGGAGCTGAAGCTAAGTAAATTTTCTTCATTTCTTCCTAGATTTTCACCCTTTCATCATCAGCGAATATTCTCCTCTCTTCCTTAAGTCAGCCTTAAGTGCACTTAACTTTGAGTGTAGAAAGTTGAAAAATTTTCAACTTTGAAAAATACTAAAGTTAAGTGAGATTTCTTACGTTAAGTGCAACTTTAGACGCATAAAGTACACTTAAGAGGCCTAAGTACTCCAGTGTGAAAGGGTTCTTAAGTCAGTGTGAAGCCGGCTTAAACTTGTCAACTTTTACCAAGCAAGAATAGAACTTGGTTGTGTAAGAATAGAACTTGGTTCTATTCTTGCGTTGCGTTTTATTTGTCTGCGGATAGCTCTGATTTGCGCCGACGCAAGCGCGACGCAGAGGTTGCGTAGCTCAGTGTGAGAGACTCAACGCGTCAATGTGAAAGCGGCTTTATACTGAGTTTGCATTTCCTTTCTAAAGGTTCAGAATTGGTCCTCCGATAAGCGTCACCTTCGATAAACACAACATAAATTCTTCCTTATGTCAACAAGCTGTTCTTTATGACTGAACCGTATACACTGTACTGACATTACTGACACAGCGGCAACACTGCTCGCTAGATTAGTCCACAATTCGCCCTGCTACGTTGCCAAGTAGAAGAAAAGGTGCATGCAAAGGTGCAAAAGCGAACCTTAAAGACTCGAAGGGAGGGACAGAGACCACTTCAGTCCAAGAACGATATGCATAGTACTTTAGAGCACATCAGAAACTTTCCTAAAGGGTCTGGAACTTTCCCGAATTACTTTACATCCAGTATCAAGCCAAAACATCCACTTTTACCCAAATCCCGTCAGTCAAACATTTGACACTCTCTCATCTGTCACTGCACAAACAAAAGCCAATGCACTCTTACCACGGTATGAGGAGGGGGGGGGGGGGGGTCTCTCAGTCATCTGCTTCAGCATGGACCTCCAAGCTCACCTTGCGTACATTCGCTGTGGCCCCCTCTTCCGATATGACAGCCAAGGACGCCCCCCTGCTATGCCTTGAACGCGTTCGCCAATAATCTTTCGGGTTCAAAACACCTGGAAGGGGAAACGACGGAGTTACTGATTCGTTGGGGAAATCGTCCAATGAGGAAGCAGGAACTGAGAAAGGGGAAACAGGGATAGGGGAGGGTTGCTAAGGAAGGGGGAAGAGGAAAATCAATCATATTTGACAAGTGATTGCAATTCGGGGAACTCATTCGATTTGCTACTTGTTTACGATGATGAATATACCAGAGAGAAGAAAAAAAACGGAACGCAGCAAGAATTCAATTTGATTATCCCACCTGAGGAAGACAAATCGGGATGGAGCTAGCCTATAAAAGGATCTTTGGAAAAAGGCATACACAGAGAAATCCCGCCACAACTAGTATCTGAAAGGGTTTTTAGTGGAGTGTTCCTTGGAACAATCCACTATTGCGAGCGCTGTAGCAGCTTTCGGCTTTCGGTTTCCGGTTTTCACCGTATTTTGTGGAGCTCATAACTCGTGAACCAGTGCAATTATCAAGTTCAAACTTGGTACACTTGTGGGTATCGGGGTCTAGTTGTGCCTTTTCGGGGTCCCACCCCCCACCCCAACCCGGTTCAGGGGCAAATGGGCCCAGATTGCCCAGTGAATAATGTTCATAGCTTGACCAGAACTGAACATATGACGATGAAATTCCTTGTACATGTAGATCTTAGCGCTGGGAAATTGCTTTTAAAGTTGCACCTCCTCCACTCACCCCGTTCATGGGCAACTGGGCCCAGATTTCCCATGAGTTAAGTCCGTCTATGACAGGTCTCAAGTCCAACTCTTGTATATTTGGGGAGATATATCTATGGATGAGGATTTTGGTGTAACAGCAACAAGTAAGACGACGCGGACCTACTTTAATCTTTAATGAACAGTTGGAAACTCGACTGTTTTGTCATATGATCGATGATCCTTAATGAATCGTGACAAAGGGGTTATTAGGCTGCTACGATTTGGTTTATTCACTTGTTATTACCTTGCTAATGGAAAAGAGGTTTAAAGGGTCGGACTGACTGGCAGACCATTGTTGGAACTCAAGCTATTCGTGCAAGATCTTCAATATTTCTTTGGATTTACATTTAAAGCTTTTAAAGTAGGATGATTACAAATTAGGTTATTTCAATACTTCTTTGGTTATTGGGGATGTGAAATGTCTTGGTTCTAAAGCTGTGTTTATACAAAATGTGCTAAACATTTTACTTTCACAATCCACGTCTGAGCGCTTACGCACTTGTTTCCACGCCCTATCTAGCGCCAAAACTATATTTTTTTTCTTGGTTTTCTTTCCAGATATGCGGATCAAGAACTGTTCTCTAACAGAGAATTATCCTTCCACACAAACACAGTTTCACCGTATCTGAGAACTGGCGCCTCGACGAGGCACCAAATAGCAGAAATAGGATGATGTCGATTTACATAGCATCTATTTAGTTCCAGATGAACACAATCTCTTATCCAAGACCGAAACCCCATGCTTGCAGTAGGTTACTAACAAATTTTCCCTGAACAACAAGCTCTTCTAAAAATTATACCGGATCCGTAATTATTGTTGCCCTGGGGCGTTTAAAGCACAAGTCGCAATAGATACCTTTTGTATTCCAATATTCAATATGCGTGTGTCTCTTCAAAAGTCTGCTGGGTTTTCGAGAGCACCAACCCGTGCTGTTTCCCCGTAAGCTTGACGAATATAAGGTTTGAAGCCAAGCTGACCACTCATTACGAAAGAAATAGAAAACCGTGATTTTCGGGTTTTTTCCTTGATCAGCTAGTTATTCCTCGCACATCATCTTAGAGGGATAACTAGCTGATCAGAAAAAAAACGAAAATCACGGTTTTCTATTTCTTTCGCACATCCCCTCTTGGTTTTGACGAAAAAGAAACACGAACTTGCATAACCAGTATGGCTGACCAATCAGCTCATCGCAAGCGAAACGCGGGACCCTGATCTGGCTAGAAAGGCGCCAAACACGGAAAAAATGCAAGAAGCAAATCTTGGGGAAGAGAAGAAACGGGACGATTACGGACGCAGCGTCAGGGCTTCAATGATGCTCAGTTTGTAGGGTTACTGTTACTGTTACTGAGAAAATTAAAATTTAAAATACTTGGATCTTTCATTCTGCCATCTAGCCGAAAACTGCACAGTTCACATTTAACTAACTGTTCAAATAAGCATACCTCTACTGCACTTGCTTGATACAAACCTACACTCTCTTGTAGGTCACCATAGATCCCAGCCAAGATTTCAGGCACGGAACACTCGGAATATAAACAGTAATGAAAATGAAAAGAGGCATTTAGAATATTCGTAAGGATGAACTTGCATACTGATACTTAAAACCCTCGGATTATGGATATTTCTGACTAAATTATTTATTTGTGACCCACTTTTTGTACAACAGCGGAGTATGAGTAAAATACACAAAATAAAATACACATCAAAACACTAAACAAAATAATGTACATAAACATGACTACGTTATTTTCATATAGTTTAAAAACACACTAAACAGACTTAAAAAATTTTACACATTGACAAGCACATTAAACGGGTTCAGGACTGAAAAATTGGCTAATAATTTCGTGGGCTGACAGGGCAGGATGTTTAGATGTTTACGTGCGTGGAAGGGATTTAAGATTTTCGGCGTCACTGTCTGTTATTAGGGATCAAGCAAAGGGGTTAGGCAGTAGCAACCTGAAGAAAGCGAACGGTATGTGCAGTGGTTATGATATTTTCTTGGATGGAAAAGGTTGTAGGTATTCCGACGTACGGAGAGACGTTTTTTTTTAAGCGGGAACAGAATACTTTGTGGCCCTCATTAAAGTTCAACTGAAAAGTCAGCAAATATTTACATCTTCGATTTTAACACGCTAAATTCTTCTGACAATTTTTTTTTGTTTCGTCTTGGGCTTTAGTTGTGACGTTTAGAATGAACTGCTGGCCCAAGAACCCAACCCGGGGAGTTTGACTGTGTTTTGTTTTACTTGTTCTTTGACGAATGGCCTTCTGACTAAACAAACACTATTATTAGATAGATAGATAGAAGGTTAAATTTACAAATCGATTTTCGTGGTTACATCCCGTAACAAATGTGCAATTTCTGTCAACAAAAATATTTACAATACCTCTGTCAATACACTTAAAGGACCCCTCGCACTATTTACTCTTCAACTTACAGTATTTTAAAATACTTGAATACTTTAAAACAAGGCTGTGCTCAACAAATAACCCACGGTTTTGGCTGTTTTATGCCTTTTCCGAGATCCGTTAACTTATAGCGAAAACAGGGAAACAATTTCCATAACCGGTTTTTCTGATGGAAAAACTCCTCGCAGACAACCATCGATAGCGTGATACACATCGAAGATAGCAAAACACGGCAAGTGAAAAAATAAGCGTGGTTTTGTTAGAGGGGTTAGAATGTACCGTGCGAAATGGGGGTCTCCAAGTTTAGAAATATATGGAGTGATTATGGAAGTAGGTTGCGTTAGTATAGACAGGTCCTTTAATAATCAATCATGCTTCGTTACAAGTTTGATGAACGCTGGAATAAAACTATATACAGATTTGACATGTTTTGTTGCTACAGAACAGAGTTTAGCTAGCCCGCCCTAGAACTTGCCACGATAACTCTGATCGATTTATGACGTTTTCTGGGAGGGGGGGGGGGGGTAGGGTAGGGTGGAGAGGGTGAGATACCATAGCTGAATCGAAGTCGGCACTTAGCTCTTTTCTGGGCTCCTACAGTGCGCTTTGATGTTAAAATGTTTCAAAACAAAAGGGTGTAGATGCTTGGCTTGCTTGGCAAGTTCACACATCGTCCGTTGTTCCGTTGGTGTTCCACGTGAAAGTAGGGCTGCACAATCCAACAGAACAGTAGCCTAATAACAATAATATTATTTACATTGCAAAAATATATATCTTTCATCGTTAGACCGACCCCGAAATATGCAGTTTGCTTTTTTGGCATTTTTCATTATCGAAGGAACAAATAGACAGATTGAAAAGAATACAGAAGCGAGCTCTTCTTATTGTGGACTATGAAACATCTACACCCTTTTGTTTTGAAACATTTTAAAATCAAAGCGCACTGCAGGAGCCCAGAAAAGAGCCAAGCGCCAACTTCGATTCAGCTATGGTATCTACCCCCTCCACCCCCCAGAAAACGATCAGAGTTATCGTGGCGAAGAAAGATTGTGCAGCCCTACTTTCGAGCGGGACATCAACGGAACCACGGACGATGTGTGAACTTGCTTGGTTCCTAACCTAACTCGGCCCATTACTTCTCCGAAAAAGATAAGTGCACAGCCGAAGTCTGCAAAGACAAGCTCTTACTCGCCACCCACCGGCTCAGTCATCCCAGCGCTATCTCAAGACGGCTGTCCCCTACTTCATCAGAAACTATAATGAAAAAGTGCTAAAATTTAAAATTTATTTTTGTTTCAGTGCTATTCTCTTGAACATTTGGGACTTGTGTAACACATCTATTATACTAACGTTGGGGCTACTTACAACTATCGTATTATTAAAGGACACGTCGTACTTCTGATAGTAATTCATTCTACTTCTGTTGTATTTCCATCCATTCTCGTTCTCGAGATTCTTGACCTCATGAGTATCTCCTATCTCCTCTATTAGCAATATACTGATTATCACGCTTGCAACGTTTGCTATTTGGAATGATATCCCAGTTGTCATTCGGGAGGCTGAACACATTGGGTCATTTAAAGTAAAACCTAAAAAAAAAATTATTGGGAGAGGGAGTTAATTTTCTTTTTTTTTTCTCTTTCTTTTTTCTTGGATTTTTTTTTTCTTTTTAGATTTTGGTATTAAAGGTTAATTGAGAGAGAGTGTTCTTGCCCTTTTTATTTTATGAAACTTGATATAGGTTGAGAATCAGAGGATTAAAGTCGTCCATCATCAGGCTTTTTGAGCCTTCCCCGGGCGGTTGCGTGTTTTTATAGTTTATTTTGTATTTAGTAGTAAAATAAAGAAAGTCAAAGTCAAAAGTCAAGTTTGTTCTATTTGCGTGACGATCATGCGCCCGATCATTAGTTGCATTTTTCCAGATACCATGGTATCTCATACCACGGTCTAAAGTCGTTTTTGCAGTTGTCGTGGTATCTGATACCACGGTCAAAAGGCGTTTTTGCAGTTATCGTGGTATCTGCCAAGTTATCCTGGTATCTGATATTCAGATACCACGGCCGACCGTGGTAAGTGATCGTGGTATCTGCAACATTCTTCTCACTTTCATCAATTTTTGTCAAACTGGTGGGAAAGAAGTTTGGCACTTAGCGATGTGACTGAATATCAGTTTTCTTTTGGGATGAATTCGAAAAGCGAAATTTCGGCAATTGTAGTTTTTGCAGAGCAACCGTATATCAGATACCACGGTAACTGCAAAACGACTAATTGCAGATCCAGTTACCGTGGTAACAGATACCACGGTATCGCAAAAACGCAACTATTGTTTCCGAGGAGTTGATCCGTCTGGAGACCGGTTATGCAAATTTTGCCAAAGATTATCATTCAAGGGAAGGGGTATGGAAAGAGGCTAAAACAGCCGAAAGCCGTGTGCAATTGTCTGTAAGCATAGCATAGCTGTAAAGTGGTCAACTATCTCAAAAGATAAGAGCAGGAACACTATTTAGTGCGGATGTCCTTTAATAGTTTGTGCGTGTACAAGATGGGAATTATGAAAGAAAGTAAAAATAAAAAACAACAAAGAAATGCACCATGATACACACGAAAGTAATCTATGGCATCACGCCATCTACGCAAGAATATTCCAGACGACCGTTTAGAAACAAGACGTTAGATGGCAGGACTATCACATAAGCCTCTCGCAGGGCCTATCGTTTGTCTTAAACTGAATAACGAAATAAAGTTGCGGATAACGTGCTATCCACGAGAGACATTATTAACGATAGACAAATCGCTGTTTTGTCTGTTTTTATTGGCGATATATCCAAATGCCTAAGGATAAAAAGAAATTTCAATAAACTCCGTTTTTAGAAGGGTTGTCGGTTTTTGTAATCTTCTTATTGCTCACTTCAACAAGACCAAACGTGTCGATGGGATCCCAAAAATCTAAGATTTGATCCAGACAATTCGGTCTTGTCTTCGCCAGGCTAACCATCAGAGAAAACCGAGTTTCAGATATTCTATCTACCTATCTATTCATACCTCTATAAGCCATATCTATTTTGACGATACTGACCGAAACTTCCTGCTTTACTACTGCCAAATTTGCGGTTTCGCCCGAATTCCGAGCGAACTACTAGTCCAGCAAAAAAAAGAAAATTCAGAAACGAAACCGGCGGATCTCCTTATCCCTATTAAGAAATCTAATCAACTTTAAATAAAATTTTGACTTAATGTCCGGGTAAAAAATGACCATCATATACAGACTCAGCGTCTCTTCTTACCCGTAAATCTATCATCAAATCAACTTCAGATAAAGCTTTTGCTTTTAACATATTTTCCGGTTTTGGCCGGATTACAGGCGAACTAGTTGTCCGGCGAGAAAATGGTTTTCACCATCAGGTTCAGCATGTCTTCTTACCTCCAAATCAAACATTTAATCAACTTCAAATGAAACTGTTACTTTTAACCAACTTTCCAGTTTTGGCCGGATTCCGGACGAACTGCTGGTCCGGCGACAAAATGATTTTCCCCATCATGCTCAGCATGTCTTCTTACCCCTGAATGAAACATTTAATCAACTTCAAATGAAACTTTTACTTTAAACCAACTTTCCGGTTTTTGCCGGATTCCGGACGAGCTACTCGTCCAGCGACAAAATGGTTTTCACAATCGTGCTCAGCATGTCTTCTTACCGCTAAATCAAACATTAATCAACTTCAAATGGAAACTTTTACTTTTAACAAACTTTCCGGTTTTTGCCGGATTCCGGACGAACTACTTGTCCGACGAGAAAATGATCGTCACCATCATGCTCAGCATGTCTTCTTACCCCATAATCGACTATGATTTGTTTGTTTGTTGTTGTTTAAAAATGTGTTTAAAAATATTTTGTTTGTCCCTTAATTTGAACCACCTCCCCCACCCCCAAATATAGGGCTACAGAGTCCATCTACGAACTCGACCTTACCCTTGACCCAAAAAATCCTCACATCAAGTTTCATCAAAATATCTCATTCCCTTCGAGAGTTATCGTGCTTGCAGACGGACGGACAGACGGACGGACGGACAACTTTTGCGATGTCATAGGTATCCCTCCACTTACGTTTTGGGATCCCAAAAACTGGACCTGAAATCGAGGCTAAGCTGGAATTTCCCATAAAAATATTGAGCCACATATTCGAAAATCTGAGCCACAGTGCGAGCCACACAGATCTCGTGGCTGTGGAAACACACTTGTGGGCCACACGAACAATCGCGAAGCGCTCTTTCCGAGCCACAGCCTCTTTGTGAGATAGCGGAAAAATACATTATAAGCGAAAAATAAGATCCTAAAAGAGGATGCTGCCGGCCATATGGAGGAGGGCCACTGTTGACGGACACATGATAGTGATTCATTCTACGTGATTACTATCTGAACGTTTTGAAAGAAAATATGCACTTCTTATGCTCTACTTGTAAAGAATGTAACCAGTTTCAACCGAAAAATCCTCGCGTCCCTGTCTAACTCCGTTGCAATACCCCAATTTCTTTACCTAGCTCCCTTCTGGCAAATATTCTCATCTAGTGAAAAAAATAAACTCTGTTCCAACTTCTTCAGATTCTCAAATACTTACTTCGTCTCCCCCTTGGACAAGAAATATCAAAATTATGAAATTATATAGCATAAGAGACCCCGAGTTTGCTATTGCTAACCTGATTAACAAGTACAACTAAAAAATCCAGTCCCATCCCAGGAGCAAAACTTTCAGAGTCTAAGTGTGCATGTATTTCGAGAGGGGGGGGGGGGGGGTTGCCTGCGGGTCGGACAAGAAAGTACAAAAAAGACATAGGTCAGAGGGAAAAGCCTACAAAACGGTTATTTTTTCTATGTTTCGACATTCCTAATGTCGAAACCCCCAGTTCGAAACCAGTTCGAAGGGGGTTGAAACCAGTTCAACCCCCTACCCCCCCCCCCCTGGATACGGCCTTGCATGTATGTAATCGTGTTCAGTTGTCAATCAGAAAATTTTTCAGTTGTATTTGTTGATTTTTTTTTCCTATTAAAGTGTTATGTTTTTTTTTTGGTTTTGCTTTTCTTTTCGTTTTTGTACTCCGTCCTTTATCTTTTTGAAATGACGGGTGATAAATAAATAAATAATTTCCATCCATTCTCGTTCCCAAGATTCTTCACGTCACGTGTGTATCCTATCTCCTCTATTAGCAATATACTGATAATCACGCCTGCCACGATTTCTTCTCTTTACGTGACGTATCAGGCGCCTGATCGTTATTTCCGGAGAACTGTTTCCGTACGAAGACCGGTTATGCACATTTTACCAAGATTATCATCCGCGGCACGGGGCATGGAAAGAGGCTGAAAACAGCCGAAGCCGTACGTAATTTTCTGTAAGCATTGTAAGCAGTGCGAGGTGTCATTTAAAAAAGGACGGTGGAGATCTAGGCCTTCCAAACAGTTTCAGGCAGGCTACATGGTCGGGGAATAATTTGACTCATGATTGATAACTTACAATGAGCTATAAATACTTATTCTGCCCAAGCTGACTGCGAATCATATTTGAGTTGGAACACGAACACAAAGTTGGAAACACAAGTTGGAAATACTAACTTGTGGGAAAACAAACTAAAGATTCTAGGTAGATAAAACGGATACACAAAAATATGAATTTCTTTTTTCTTATATCTGATTGTAGATTCATTACGCTAATTTGTTTTTAGGCTTCGTCAGCTGTTAATATTTATGTAAGCGTGAGCGAGTTTGACTGATATGTTGTAGTTTAAAGCTTTATAAAAAAATCATCAGTTTTCAAGGAATAAAATAAAATAATAATTATAATAACATGTTAGGGACGAACTCGGAAAAAAGAACAGAGATAGTGAATGAATAAGCCTTATTGCTACGATGGGTGCTTTTAGAATGGAATAAATCTGACCTTGGGTTCTCAGGGGGCTAGGGGCGTTTGGACTACCCGATAATGGCAGTCCACCGAAAATGGCTTGGGTTGTGCTGGGTTCGTCAGCTAAGGGTCTGCTCAGAAGGGTCTTATTGTCGTCATAGGCTGGTTCACTGGACGACGAGGTCAGAACGCGATATGTGTGATCGCCACGGGTGACCACAAAGACCTGCAAAAAAGTGAAATAAAGATAGGTAGACCCGAATTCGAAAAGGTCCAAATCAAGGTTCTAAGCATAGCTTCAAATCCGTATCTAGTTGTAATCAACTTTTCTTAAAGGAGCCTCGCACTATTTACTCTTCAACTTACAGTATCTTAAAGTAGTTGAATACTTGCTCCACTTGTCGAAATTATGCCATAACCATACTTTGACGGAGAAGTTCAAAATTCAAGGTGCAAGTGTCACCCTTTTGGATGTTTCTTCGTCGCTATAAAAAATCATTGACAACAGAGCCCAACCAGCGCACGACCTTCTACACTGCTTCCTGGCCGACGACATAAATTAAGTGTCTTTTAGTGTATGTTTATGTGTTTTATTTATTTTCTACATGTACTCCGCTTTCTGAAAATGGCGGGTCAAAAATAAATTACTTACTTACTTACTTTAAAACTAAGCTGTGCTTTCAACAAATAACCCATGGTTTTTTGCTGTTTTAAGCCTTTTCCGAGACCCGTCGACTTATAGCGAAAATAGGGAAACAATTTACATAACCAGTTTTTCTGATGGAAAAACTTCTCGCAGACAACCGTCGACAGCGTGATACACATCGAAGGTAGCAAAAACACGGCAAGTGACAAAAATCAGCGTGGATTTGTCAGACGGTTAGAATGTACCGTACGAAATTGGGGTCTCCGGGTTTAGAAATATATAGAGTGATTATGGAAGTAGGTTGCGTTAGTATTATAGGTAAGACAGGTCCTTTAAAGAGATTAAACTGATCACCGTATCCAGATCCCAGTTTCCGTACAATAGTCCATGGAGAACGCACAACGACAGAAGTACCTTACTTGCAGGAATTACATCCGAGTTTTTATTCGTTTTTCCGTGCTCCCACAAACAGGTTGTGGGTCGATTGTGGCTCGAAAAGAGCGTTTCCGCGGCCTTTAGTGCGGCCAACAAGTGTGTTTCCGCGACCAACAATATTTTCGCGACCCGTTTTGTGGCTCAAATTCGACAAACAACTGTCGAGGTGATTGTCGATTTTGTGGCTCGATTTTGGCGGGAAATTCAAATTTAGCAGCAGAATAACGTCAGAACAGTAAAATTAAAAACTTTCTCAAGTATGTAGACATAAAACTGAAGATAATTTTTGCACGGAACGGTAAGGACGGAAGTCTGGAGTTCTATATATTGAGATTTTTACATGATTTGTATTTATATATTCAGACATTTAAAATTACCGCTCAAAAAATAGACAAAACGGCGTTTCCACGAGTTTCAACTTGTGACTCGACTGTGAGCGTGTTCCATCCTACTTACCGTAGTTACCACGCATAACGTCACAAATTCTGCCCTTTTCTCGTCAAGGCTGGAACGACTTTTCTATTTTCCAGCGGAATATCAT
This sequence comes from Branchinecta sandiegonensis, assembly GCA_030848855.1. Classification (NCBI taxonomy): domain Eukaryota; kingdom Metazoa; phylum Arthropoda; class Branchiopoda; order Anostraca; family Branchinectidae; genus Branchinecta; species Branchinecta sandiegonensis. Next base: position 390,512 of record JAUPMV010000006.1, read on the forward strand.
GACACGGGTGAATCTGACCAATCACGTGACAGAGATTCGTGGTTACTACGCTTACCACGCTCCCGAGCGTGGTAAGCAAATAGTTACTATTAGTTACTATTTCGACAAGGCTGGAACGGTCAGCGTAGTAACTTTTCGTAAGGTTGGAACGGATTTAAGTAACTAATAGTTACTATTGGTACGAGGGTGGAACAAGCTCTGTGTAACACACAATCGTGTTTCCGCCAAAAACACTCAGACGTGTGTGGCCCACAGTTGTGTCACGGAAAAACGCCTTTTGTCAAACCGGAAAGGGGCGCCAAAATGGCCGTTTCCGAGAAATTAATTAGACATAATATTGAGCATGTCCTAAGGAAGCCCTCACTTTATTATCTCGAAATGACGCAGAATTTATTGTTTACTGATTTTTCTTCTATTAGAGGCTTTTCTCAAACACACTGGTGTCAAGACCGCCAATCCGAGTAATAGCACCCTAGACGCCATCTAGTCCAACAAAACCAAGTTGCGAAACTAATCACTAAGTAGCATTCACCGTTTCGCGGAAGGGTGTTTTCAAACAACACCTTGTGAACGTAAACACCACAAAGAAGAAGAAGACGAAGCATTAATCAACATCGACATTTGTTAATTCAGCTTTTTTAGTTTAATACTCTTTATAATACAAACCAACTTTTACATGCTAAACTACATGAACACACCTTTTGTAACCCTCTTAAGTCTTAACATCCTTTATACATGTAGCTGATACTTCTGACTGCAGGAAAGCCCGAATGGGCCTGTGGGGGCAGTAAAAAACAAAACAAAAAACAACTTCACTTTACATTAATCTTCACATACTTTGCGACTACTTATAGCCTACTTATATTCCTATGAGTCAAGTCTGTTTGCCTTTTAACTTGTTTTGAGGACGTGGCCTATATGATTATGTGGCCGGAACGAAGCAGATCTTCTTCTCGTTTCCTACAGAAGGGAACCTATAGTCCCAGATCCCTCTTTGGCTATCCTGTATGGACCGCACACGCAGCTATCTCTTTCATCTGACTGAAATGAGTGAACTGACTTTTCGTGGGTTCGAAAAAAAACTGAACGAAATGTCCCGAAATGCCCCTACTGAATTAAAACATATAAATATCCTGTAAACGACTATAAGGAATCATCCTGGATGGCGGTAGGCTGCCACCGAAAATTAATAATAGTAATAAACCTTCTATGTCCCTAATAGTGCACTTACAAATGGATAACTGCGGATTGTCAGATTCGCACTGGATGATATTATTTACAACTGAAATAACGAGTGTATTCATATATATTTTATTTATTTGTTTAGTTTAGTTGTTTTTGAAGACTGGATTTTGGAGTGTATAGTTGTTGTTTTTTTGTTGGGTGTTTGACCAGGAACCGAGTAAGTGCATAATTTTTTTTCTTTTTTTTTCTCTTCCTCTCTTTTTTTCTTTCTTTCTTTAGTATAGTGTTATGTAGGTTACTCTATCAAAGGGTTTTTATGGCACTTGCAGCTTCGCTCAAGTGCCATATACCGATCACTTTTCGGTCTGTCGGTCCACTCACCTCGAGTTAGGGTACTTCGAGAAGTGCTAGGACGATGAAACTTGGCATGCATATCAGGGACCCGACCAAACTAACTTGGAAATAGTCACTTGCCCGATCCGACCATCGTGGAGGGAGGGGGAGCTGGCGGAATCCGAAAAATAGGGGCATGCATAACTTTCGAATGGGTGATCGGATCTTAATGAAACTTGATATCTGGAAAAACCTCGTGTCTCAGATGTTTCATTTCAAGTCCGGACCGGATCCGATGAATCTAGGAGGGGGGGGGGGTCGATGGGGGGAACCGGAAATCGTGTGAAACTCTCAGAGTGGAGCGACGGGAATGAAACTTGGCGGGAAGAACAAGCACAAGCTCTAGATACGTAACTGGCAGAACTGGACCGGATTCGGACACTGTGGGAGGAGTTGGAGGGGGGTTTCGGAATTCCGAAGATCCGTAGTCAATGTACATCCAGGTGGGTTAGGACGATAAAACTTGGCACGCATATCAGGGACCCGACTAGATTAACTTGAAAACAGTCTCTCGCCCGATCCGACCATCGTGGGGGGAGGAGGAGACGGCGGGATCCGGAAATTATTGGCATGCATAACTTTCGAACGGGTTATCGGATCTTAACGAAACTTGATATCTTGAAAGGCCTCATGTCTCAGATGTCCCATTTCGAGTCCAGACCGGATCCGGTGAACTAGGGGGGGGGGGGGTCGGAGGGGAGATCCGGAAAGCTTGTGACACGCATAGAGTGGAGCGATCAGGATGAAACTTTGTGGGAAGTACAGGCACAAGTCCTAGGTGCATCAGTGACAGAATCTGACCGGATTCGGGTACCGAGAGGGGGGGGAGGGGGGGGGTGCCCGGAATTTCGGTGATCGTGATTTAAGGTACTTCCATATGTGCTAGGACGATAAAACTTTGCTGGAGCATTAGAAACTTGACATCACTGGGTTAGACATCGTCACTTCTCCGATCCGACCATCCCTTAAAGAACTCATCTTAACCACAAAATACAAAAAATACTTTTAAGCAAAATTTACTTTTTCACGATCGCCATGAGCACATGATCCTTTTTGCCTCAAGGGTTTTGCTTAGAAATCAATTTTTAGCACCTTTAAAGTGCGCATCTTAACCGAAAAGTGAAAAAAATACTTTTGAACATCCCTTCCTCTGACCCAGCCTTGCAAGTTTGGCGCATCTTCACCGAAAAGTGAAAAAAATACTTTTGACCATCACTTTCATCTGACCTAGCCTTGCAAGTGCCATATCAGCTTCCAGCTCTTGTTTTAAACCTCTTAAACAAGTGCAAACTTCTGGAGGGTTTTGTGATTCCTAGTATTTTTTCCGAAAAACCCCATATATATTCTATATAATCTAAAAGGTAGGGCACATACGATGATAAATACCTTTCGGTTGAGTCTGGGTGAGTTAGTCTGTCGTCATGCCTTATCAAAGGTAGTTTGTCGTTTTCCAGTATTTGTTCGGGTCGGGTCTGGTCCGGAGTCTGAAAATCTGTGTCTCCGGCTTTGACTCCTTTTATACTCAATTTGCACTGAAGTGTAAATTAAAACCTTGCACATTGGTAAAACAGTTTTGTTTGATGGGATTTTAAAGCCTCCAAAAGAAGGTCCTGTACCTACCTTGGTCTCATGGGGGTCGTGAATCAGAGATCTGCGTTCGAAGGCGTACAGGAATCCCCAAATCGGGAGAAGGAACTTTGCTGTCATGAAAACAGTCATCACGCCCGAGTAGATCATCTGTGAGTGCAGAAAGATACTGCTGCAGCCCGAGTCTTCCCCTCCAACTGCAAAAGACGGAAAGCTTCACCGACGAGGCCTTTCTATTTACCTTACCGTAATCGCTCCATCCATTTTTAAACCCGGAGACCCGAATTTAAACCGGTATATCCCAACTCCCTAATTTCGCTATTTTCGATACGTAACATGCTCCCAACGGTGGTTTAGGAGACGCTCGCTTGTCAGAACAAGACCAAAGTTGTCGATGGGATCCCAAAAATCTAATATTTGATCCAAACAATTGGGTCTTGTCTTCCCAGATCCAGTCTTTGCCAGGCTAATCATCAGAGAAAACCAAGTCAGATATACCTCTATAAGCCATACCTATTTTGACGATACTGAGTGACCCTTCCTGCTTTACTTCTGCCAAATTTCCGGTTTCGGCCGAATTCCGAGCTAACTACTAGTCCAGCAAAAAAAGACAATTCAGAAACGAATTCAGCGTATCTCCTTATCCCTTACAAAGAACATCTAATCAACTTCAAATAAAACTTTGACTTATCAAAAAAGGGCCTGCATTTTCTTCCTCTGCGATGAGCAACGGCGAAGACGGAAGTAGAGTAGACGGGTAAAAAGCTACAGTAAATACCTCTAGGTCCGCTCAGTTTCAGTCGCAGCATGGTACCAAAGACAGAGGTTTTATCTGATTATTTGTTCTTGGTGTTACATATGTCCAGACTCCGCATTTATTTTGACCTATCTGGCCGGTAAATTTCGTACAACCAAAGTCTCAATCCGGACTTCAATAGCTAACTGACAATCAGCGCACGCGGTTTCATTTATTAAATTCATCCCACTAGCCTCGCTGGTTCGAGCCTCGGTGGTGCCTACCGTTTGGTTTGAGGCAGGGTTAGAAGTGTTTCCCTGTAAGACAAACCAAAAAGCACACCCTGCTTCAAGCAGGTATCTAGAGAAATCTTGGGAAAAGCACGGGAAGCGTCGGACGATTAGCCCCCAACCATGCGACTGCCATTACCATGCGGATGGCGAACTGTCAATAGCCGTTTTATTCCTGGCGGACTACGTCAGAAGTTACGCTGAACTGTTCCCTGCCTAACCCAGCGTACAAACTAGCGGGTCCGCTGGCACTCAGCGGGCAGCCCGCTGGCAAATTAAACGACTTTGGGCACCCCGCGCCTTCCCAGCGCACGGCCCGCTGGCGAATAAGACGACAACGAACAGTCTGCCGTACTATGAACTTCAAATAAAACGTAGCTCAGGATATCGGCACATGCGCTACGCGAACCGTCAATGATTTGCATGAGAAAGTTTGCTGTTTTGTTTGCTACTTGCCTACACGCTGTGCCTGTTTGACCCCCCCCCCCCTCCCCCTCCGCCCCGGGAAAAAGAACGGAACGAACAACAATGGGTGATCATAATTTCTCATATGAAGAGGCTCTCATTAAACTGGACGTTCCGAAATTAACTGACAGCAGAAATACTCTTATGGCCCATTTATTCCCCCCTTTATTCCTCCCGTCTTCTGTGCGTCGGTCCGAGAGGAATACTGGCAATCTCCATATCCTGCTAATTCTTCTGCCCAATTTTTACGTAGTTTCATCCCATCATTTATTTTCTGGTCATGTCTTGTAAGTGCATTAGTTAATTTGTTTCGGGTCTGTGTATTTCGTAAATACTGTATTCCCCTTCTAGCTGTAAGCTATTTGGATAATAAACTTGATTGATTGATTGAAAAAAAAACAATGGAGCAAAATATCACTTACGGACCCTAACCGAGATATCATAGCCAAGGGTCACTAGAGCGGAGATCTGCAGCAGAATCACAAAAATCCAGAGCCGCTTCAGCAGCTCCTGTCTTGCTGCTTTTTCGATGGTGATCAAACTGGTTGAACGATGTATCGTAACTGCTGCTACTGTTATCATGATGACGAGGAAATAGTCGGCAGTCGATAGCAAAATCCAGTAGAATTCTAAAAGTAAACATAGCCAATTATAAATATACCCCCCCCCCCCCCCCCTATATTATAAGTACTGAACTGAAGGAACAAAAGTGCTCGTCCGGCGGGATTTGAGCCCATGACCTTTACCTTACAATAACACTGCTCTACAGAGGGGATTGTGAACATAGTTGGCAAGCCACTAGAATAGTCAATAGAAGCGGGCTAAGGAAACGGTGATCCCGCCGGAGGCAAATTTGTCCAAACAGTCCCTGCCTTCACACAATAATGCTTGAAAATAAGGTTTCCGTTTTTCTTTCGTTTTTCTCAAAATAAAGTTTCCGTTTTTCTTTAGTTTTCTCAAAGTAAGGTTTCCGTTTTTCTTTTGCTTTTCTCAAAATAAGGTTTTCGTTTTTTCTCAAAATAAGGTTTCCGTTTTTCTTTCGTTTTTCTGAAAATAAGGTTTCCGTTTTTCTGTTTTTCTGAAAATAAGGCTTCCGTCTTTCTTTCGTTTTTCTCAAAATAAGGTTTCCGTGTGTCTTTCGTCTTTCTCAAAATAAGGTTTCCATTTTTCTTTCGCTTTTCTCAAAATAAGGTTTCCGTTTTTCTTTCGTTTTTCTCAAAATAAGGTTTTCGTTTTTTCTCAAAATATGGTTTCAGTTTTTCTTTCGTTTTTTTCAAAGTAAGGTTTCCGTTTTTCTGTTTTTCTCAAAATAAGGTTTCCGTTTTTCTTTCATTTTTCTCAAAATAAGGTTTCAGATTTTCTTTCATTTTTCTCCAAACAAGGTTTCCGTTTTCCTTAAGGAATGCTGAAAGGTCTGACAGTAGAAAATATAACCATTATCCACTGTACAAACTATAACCACTTGTAGCCTGCAGATCAAATTGTGAATTACTGCTAACTCATAATTTGCAAATTCCAGCATAAACAAGTGGTTAGCCTACTTGTCAAAACAGCGAAAGCAAAAACCACGCAATGCAAAAACTATCATTATTATGGTTGCCGTTGACAAAGTTGTTGATGAAGAATGAGGTTTGGGATTGGGGAAAAGAGCAGGAAGAAAGTTGGCTGAGATTGAAAACGGAGCTTACGCGAAAAGATAGTAAAAGTACCTTAGCACGAATTTAGCCGGTTATTGGAAAGTAGTTTTGGAGAATCAAGAACCCCTGCTGAAAAGCTAAAGCAACCTAGAAAGGAATTTGGAAGTAGGCTACTTGCAACTTCAATGCATCTAAATTCTCACCCGCGAACGAACGGTTAGTAGCAGGCGCGGCGCTCGAAACGAACGGAAGAACGATCTAGACGGGTTCCATTAAAAGCGAGACTTCACCTTCCAGATTTCCAGATAATTTGGGGCTCCTCACAGTCAAGCCGACCCTCGGGATTTCCATCGTAATGACGATAGGTAATTTTGCTATTCTTCAACATGTCCTAGATATCCCTTTCAAATATCTTTTGCTTCCTACGTCACAACTGTCAATCACTGTACCTTTTTGGGATCCCAAAAACGTAAGTGGAGGGATACCTATGACATCGCAAAAATGTCCGTCTGTCTGTGAGCACGATAACTCTTGAAGGGAATTAGATATTTTGATGAAACTTGGTGTGAGGATTCTTTGGTTCATGGGTAAGGCCAAGTTCGTATATGGACTCTGTAGCCCTACATTTAAGGGTGGGGGAGGGGGTTTCAAATTTAGGGGCAAAAAAATTTTTTTTTTAAAAGCTGTTGAGATAGTTGATTTAGGGGTAAGGAGACATATAAATATATAAATATATTCTTTATTTCCATAATAGCACAACATAATATGGCTAGCAGAGGATCGTCATGACGTAACACATGTCAAAGCAATGACGTACAATATATACAGTATATGATAATAATGAATAGGCCTACATAATATAATACATGTCACACGACAAGAATTAAAATGGTAAATAATAAAATAAAATATCAAGAGTTAAAATGAGAAATAAAATAAGGTACGAATGATGATAAATATCGGTCAGACGAATTTACTAGGGGCGGGGTAATTTGAAGCCGATTTTTGTTTTCAGTTCTTAGTCTAGTGATGGGCCGATTGGGGTTGGGCGATTGGTAATCAGGTAGAATGGATCTGTGATTATCTGAAGATAGACATTTCAGTCCAAAATCCATGGTGAGCTTGTGTCTACGGCACGCTAAAGTGGGAAGACTAAGTTTTGTGAGGCTATCTTCATATGTGGAATAATCTTGCCCAAGGATAATCTTGCAAGCCCGCTTCTGTACCCCCTCTAGTTTCTCCGTCTGACTTTTGGTAAGGCCAGGATGCCAAACAGGACACGAGTATTCCGTTGCAGGGCGTACATACGTGCAATATAAGGATCTCATGAGTTTCGTTGGTATTCCAAATCTCCGGAGCATCGCAAGGGATTTCAGAAGTAGAGAAGATTTGTGTAGGATAGTGTCAACATGAGAATCCCATTTTAAATTCTTGTCAATCGTGATTCCAAGGAGTTTCACCTTTTCGCGGTAAGCCAAACCGACACTTTCTTGATGTGGTAATTCTCTCTTTAAAAAAGAAAACCTTATGATCACGCTCTTCGGGAGGCTGACTGACAGCTTTACCTCCGACAACTCATTTGTTAAAGTTTCGAAAATGTCAGTCAAACTTTGTTCAGACGAATTAGGAGGTACATTCCGCAACGATAAACTTGAGAGATCATCCGCGAATTTATACCGGTTAGGATACTCACGTAAAACTTTGTTAAAAACAATTAAAAATATCAGTGGACCTAATTTTGTTCCCTGTGGTGTACCACACAAAATTTCTAAAAATTCAGACACATCATCTTTACTAAGCACAACACATTGTGTCCGTCCCGTAAGGAAGCTTGCTACTATACGGATTAAAAACGTACGCGCACCCATTGATCTCGCTTCGGCTATAGCTACCCCATGATCAATACTGTCAAACGCCTTAGTAATATCACTTAAAAGTACTTCAGCAAATGAATTTTCAGTGTCCAAGTGTCTAAGTATATCATCAACTAATTTTACCATGTAATGAGTTGTACTGCACCCAGGCCGGAAACCATACTGCCTTGGGTCCAGGTTTGACTCTATATCTTCATACAACAATTCAAAAATGTAACTTTCTAGAACCTTAGACAATACAGGGGTTTTAGAAATCGGTCGCAGATCCTTCACTGAATTCACATTTTTGCTCTTAGGAATAGGTGTGACATAAGCTTTCTTAAAACATGTGGGAAAAATTCCCTGAATAAAACACTGGTTAAAACAAGCAGCTAAAATTACACTCAACTCATCCGCGCATTCAATAAAAAGATTTGTAGGAATTTCGCCGGGACAGCAACTTTTTCGAGGATCTAGTTTACGAAGTTTTTCAATCACGCTCGAAGGTTCAATTGCCGGAATTTCATTCAGCTCACCCAGTTCAGGCAGGTTAGACAATGGTGGGTGGAGCCGACATATAGATACAAAATGCTCATTAATCTGAGTAGCAGTAAGAGGGTTTCCTTCTTCATTATAAACACATAGAGGTTTTACTTCACGGCCCATCATCTGTTGCACTTTTTTATGAAATTTGCTAGGATCGGATTTAGCTACAGCCGAGACATTTTCCGCACCATAGACTTTACGACACTTACGAATCTTCAAAATAATACGGGTACGAAGCTTTTTAAATTCACTGTCCCGACCCAGCTTATGCATCTTGTCTCTTTCAACAATTAGCTGCCTAACTTCACTAGTGATCCAAGGTTTGCATTGGGACCTGACAACTGACGATTTTTCTGGAAAGAATTCTTGGTATTTTGCATGCTGAATCCAAAAGAGGGATTCGAATTTACGGTAAAAACATTTATGTTTTATAAGCTAATAAGATGTTCATTGAGGGGGTAAGGAGGTCCGCTCAATCCATATGTGAACTTTGTTTTATTGCTGGACAAATGGTTCATCACGAATTCGGCTGAAACTGGAAATTTGGTTGAAGCTCAAAGTTGTTTCTGAAATCGATTAGAGATTCGGTATCGGGGCAAGGAGACATGCTGAATCCATTTTTGAACTTTATTTTAACAGTAAAATATTCAAGGAATCTGATGAACACTGAATGGCGAAGACATGACCCAATTGTTTGAATCAAATATTAGATTTTTGGGATCCCGTAGAAACCTTTGGTCTTGTTCTTCTACCACATTCATTTGCATTTTCATTGTGCCTTTCAAATGCGTTGGCTCTATGACACCTTCGAGATTCGAATATGGGTTCACCAATACCCAGAAGTTCCAGACATTTTTGGCCTGGCTTCCCCTTCCAGACCCGTCTCGACAAAAACGGATATTTTGAATCCGGAAAAAAGTCTGGAAGGTGAAGCCTGGCTTTTACCTACTGGCTACAAGACAGAGATACAACTGGGATATATGACCGACAACTCTACGAGTTCACGTCTTGCTGCATTGCAAACGTCGGATCTTCGGCGAAAGGGTCGTTGACGTCCTACCCACCAGTACCAGAGGCGTTACTAGCCAAAATGTTTGGGGGGGGGCAAGGTATTTACCGACTGGCTGGACAAAAACGACTATTACTGAGAAAAAAACGACTGTATTGACGAAAAATCGGCTGATTTTACGAAAAATTACTCTTTTTAAGAAAAAAATCGACTATTTTTACGAGAAACCGACTGTTTAAAAAAAAAATCGACTCTTTTTACGACAAATCGCGGAGCTTCGCGCCGACTCGGCTATTTTTTACCGACTGGCCGACAACATTGGGGGGGGGGGGGGCGTCCCCTCCCCCCCCCCCCCCCTAGTCGTGACGCCCCTGCTACCCATCACAGACGACGCAGGATGTTATACGTAAATAAGCCCCCCCCCCTCCCTCTTAATCAAAGTAACTAATTACTTACTAAAGCAGTCGTCCCACGACGTTCCAACATCGTTCATGCCAGTGATGGCAATAAAAAGTCCATAAAATCCAATGCAGAAGCACATCGGCATCAGTCCAAAAGTGACACAGAGCAATCTGTGCGTCAAACGGAGCGCTTTGCCTCCGTAGATGAGTAGAACGTTTATGAGAATTACCAGTTTCATACAAGATGCTGCAAGGTCAATCTGGGGAAGGTGGGCGCCCAAAAGCCAGTTAATGAGACTAAAAACAGAACGCTCAAGTTAAAGGAGGGTTTTCGCGAGCTGGAAAGCAAATTCGGAATCACTTTCCAATGGTTTTCGCGCTACTTCGGAAAGTTGCCGAACTTTCCAACCCGGTTTTCGCGCTTTGGAAACCGAAGCAGCTTTCCCGGAAACAGATTCCAGGAGGTTAGTGGAAAGCTACGGGGAAAGCTGAATGTTTCGGCGGGAATTTGATAGGTGTGGAGAAAAAACAGTGCAAGTGTAACTAATAAAAAAAAACTGGCAATCGTAATTAAGGTGACTTCGATGGAATATATGAGAATCAGAGAACCGCTAAGATAACATATTTATTCGAAAAAGTTTGTAATTCAACATTTTCTCGGCAATATCAGCTGTCCATGCGTTTTCGTGATCAGTCCAGCGGGACAGTGGAAAAGTTATTCCAGGAATCGCTTTCCCACAGTTTTCGCGATGCGCTTCGCTCGTCGGAAAGTGATTCCGAGATCTCGCGAAAACCCTCCTTAAGGCTGGTGTCTTAAAAGTCTTTTGCTACAACCGGAAGGCACTTGGGCAAAATTATAGCACTTTCTGCACTCCTTACATCTTGTATTGTTCCGGTGTTTATCACATTCTGCGAAAAAAAGACATTAACCCTTTCGCCACCAAGACCGTCATTTGACGGGCGCTACAAAATGCTGATTACTGCCATCTGCTGGTCGCATTTATAATTCAGCGTCAGCAGTTGATTCTCGACGACACAAGGAGTCGGGCAATATGCTACATGTCTGTACTGTGTCAATATGTAGGTGGCAGTGTGAGCTTGACTTTAGTCCTATTTAGAGACCGTCAGAGGTGTTTTTTTTTTCTAATTAGAAATCATGGTGAAATCGAACACTGAGATTTTCCTTAGTTTGTATGAATAAAAGGTTGATGTTTGCTTTGTTGTTACAAACAGGTTAATTTTCTAATCCGTATGCCACCAGTAATTTTCCAAATCCGTTCCTTTGTCATTTGACAGACTTGGGACCTAGAAGTAATTTCAAACACATGTCAAATTACAGGGTTGAAATTGAAAGGAACAAGACCGGGAGTACTAAGTGTAAGGACTTACTATTATATTTTGTTTCATGTGTCACAGCCATGACCCAAATATTTTACGCGCATCAGGCACGTCGTTTGCGTTCCAGAGCAACTGAAGAAGTGACGCAGAAGAAAGCGGGGTTGACATTTTGGAATTGAACCATTGATACACGGGTGATCTATCTGCCTTTTGCCAAGATATTACTGGACTCCTTTCCGGATGAACAACGACCCAAGGGCAAGCACAGGCCAAAGACAGTCCCAAAGAACGAAGCGTATGCAGAGAAACTCGACTGCAGCAAAGCAGCTAATGTTTTCCTCTACTTCGGTCATGCATCGACCTGTCGGATTTGTCCTACTGCGACGAGGTGGAAGACTAGGATCAAGCAGCTGACGCCTTCGATGTAATGACTACACCGGCGAGTCCGGCGACCATGTAGCTCCAGCCCTTTTCGAAGCCATGGAGGAACAGACAGAAAGAAGGACGAAGCGCGGAGGATGAAGAGAGGATGAATGAAGCGCTGTTAGAAAAGCGCCGAAGAGTACGTTCAGACAAAAAAGCAAAGGGGGATATTTCAACTTTGCAAGAGCTACCACAGACGTTGTTCCGAAGGAAAAGATGCGGGAGTCATTAGGAAATACATGTCTGAGTGAAAAGACTTTGCCAGGAAAGAAAAAGCTTTCCAGTACGCCTGCAAGAAACCGCTGGTGGAAGGCTTGAATCCTGTGGAATCTTTCCATAAGTACCTAGCTGTTTAGTACCAAAGACTGTGAAGTCCTTGATTCGGAAGGGAAAGAATTTAGCTGACAAAATTAGGCAAATGATTGGTTATTTCAGTTCTGATGGGATCTTTGGACCTTCTTCGAGTAAGACTTTACTGGAACAAGAAGTACTTTATGCCCCTTCTTGCCAACAAGATGCCTCGGGACTGGTTTGCACATGACAGCCGAAGAAGAACGAAATGACTGTGATTCACTATGATTTCGAAGTTTAACCAAGGAAAGACAAAGCAGATCACAAGGAAGATGGGGGGGGGGGGGGCATGTGTTATAGAGCTGCGACTCTAGGGAAATGTGGGCAAACAGTCTTTTCTCAGTACATTTTTTGACAGCTGCTTTACTACTTTGCCGTTTCACATACCACTATCCACAAGGACCGAAACTGCTTCAAGAGATTTCACCGTCATTAGTGTTGTATTTGCTTTTTTTTCATTTTTGTAATGATGTGTCCAATCATTCAACTAGAGCATATTGGTACTGTCAATCCGCAGTATGTCAAATGACCGAAGCGACGGTTCTACCTTTACTACCCAGATCCGTCATTTGACAGACCTCTGATTTTCTAAGAAGGAGTGACAGGAATTGACTGGGATGAGTTTCAGACATTTCTGGGCCATAATCTTCGTGAAAAATAGTAGAATCCTAATTTTATCACGAAGGAAAATAATTCTGGCTTGAAAAGGTTAAAGGACACCTGAACAACGAAACCACACTTGAACACACCATGGAGAATGCATTTACAGACATGGCCACGGAGAGCATTCTTCTCCTGAGCGTGACGTTTTCAAAATAGGGATCTTCGTTTCTTGAGGTTTGCACATGCAGACTCCAAGACAAAAAGCGCAATTCATTCAAATCTTGTACAGCGCTGGCCGGATCGTATTGGAATTTCTTCTAGATATACGTTTGGGCTTAACTGGTTAAAAATATTCCAGAAGAAGAGTTGATTGGAGACATTTGTTCATTTCTAAAATTGTTCGGTACTGAAATAAGGACAAATGCAAAATGGAGCAAAAATCATAGCTTGCAAACACTATTTCGTATTTGGATTGGGTTTGGGTCATACAGATAGGGATGATACTTGGTACTCTTCATTCAGGTGTCCTTTAAAGCTTTGAAGAAATGTTATTATAATCACTGTAGATTTTTGATGTACCTTCCTCGTTTCTGCCGCAACCACAAATTAGTTCAGAAGTTCGCGTGTCCAAGATGTCATTCGTTCACTAGAGAAAACGTCAGCGTCACTACTATGTAAATCTCGTCATCCTGGTCAGAGTACATGATGTTTTTCATGAATTTTTCAGGCATAGTTAGAAATTATGTCTAAAATTTGTGTTTATACTGTTATTTATCTTGTGTTGTTTTTCGTTGTTCTCTTTACTCCGCTACCACCTTGTGTATTTGGTGGGTTACAAATAAAATATATATATTAGGCCACGTTTAAAGCAACGACCACTAGACAAAAAAGAATCGTCTTAAGTCGTCCATAAATTATTTCTGGGATCCCGGGCAAGCGCCTTAGATCTTCCTGACGAAACAACTGCCCTAATTTACGTTTTGTGTGAGAAAATCTTTGATTTTTTTTTTTTAGAGGTGGGAAACACGAGGTTGGCTAGTCCTTTGCTTTCTAGTAAATTGGCCGCTACAAAGGTAAAGTTGTTTTTACACCGTCAAAGTCATCCTAAAACGGTCGTCCTTACGGTCCACATTAACGTCAAGTCCCTTAGCCCTTGGTACCTCTTGTTGATTTGAGCTATTTCTTTTGTGACTGAAATGACCGTGGCGTTTTATGATCCAACTTACTATTATCATTATTCGTGGGTTGCCAAACCTACTTCAATCTTACTGGTTTATTCTGTGAAACCAAGGTCTTCTTACCAGCAGAGCTTCATTAGTTGCGTTTTTGCACATACCATGGTATCTGTTACCACAGTAACTGAATCTGCAATTAGTCGTTTTTGCGGTTACCGTGGTATCTGATACACGGTTGCTCTGCAAAAATCACAATTGCCGAAATTACAATTTTCGAAGTCATCCCAAAAGAAAAACTGATATCCAGTTTTCTCACCAATTTGACAAAATTTTATGAAAGTGAGATCACTTTTCAGATACCACGATAACTGGCCAGATACCACGATAACTGCAAAAACGCCTTTTGACCGTGGTATCAGATACCACGAGAACTGCGAAAACGAATTTAGACCGTGGTATCAGACCATGGCATCTGCAAAAACGCAACTATTAAGCATTACTACTTAACAGCTACTGCCGCCAAAGGACGAATCACCTGGGTTGGGCAGTCAATTCAAAATGCAAAATATGAGCGTAACGGGAAAACTTACCAAAGTATTAGCAGGAACAAAGAAAACAGTAGGACGAAGAACTGGTAGACAAGCAAGTCAAAGGCTAATTCAGACGAATTTCTCACTGTCTTGGCCAAAGATTTCACTATGAATATCAACGTCACAAGAACAAGCGCTCCGAGAAAGGAGCTCCTAGCACAGGCCACTGGGTCGTAGGTAAGGAAACACCCATACTGCATAAGGTCGAGTGTTTCATTTGACATGATCAAATCTGGATTAACAACTCGTGGTGTCATTGCCTGGAAAAGAGAGAAGCCTTTGAACGCATTTAAAAATGCGTAATTTCCCATAATAATCTCCCATCTTTGTCTAATTTTATTTCTTCTTTATATATTTATTTTTGTTTAAAGGATTTTTATAATATACCCAGCTCCCATACAGAATTATAAGCTTCTAAATACCCCACCTTTCTCCACTGTCTCGTTTTGTGCCTATCAATGATTAGCACTTTTTTGGCCTTGCCGAGTTTTGCCCGTCACACAACGAAACTTTTGCCGGAATCTTCAACGTCCGCTGACAACTCTTTCACACATAAGGATCTCAGAAGCATCTGCTTATTACTTCTTTTATCTGCTTAGTTTCCCCACTTTTCAACCATGGCGCATTCAGTTTTCAAATGTTTTGCGCCCAGCCGCCGCGTCGGAGAGCAGGAAGGCTGGAGGTAATCGACAAGCGCTAACAAGAAATTCGCTAATTTCAGGTGGAAAGTAATGGTATATTCGAAAACGTTTTTTCTGATCTATTTCATTGGGGAAAGATCATTTCTTGTAAGAGTTGTGCTTTAAGTGTGACAGCGCCTTGGCCTTGCTTTCGGATGATGTATGATTATTTAGCGGATGGATATTATTGGTTATGATTCGTCATGTTGCAGTTATGTGGGCTCGAGCTCTGCTCTCAGCAGCGGAAAGTGTTAATGATACATTTGTTTGTAAATAAAGACAACCTTGAACCTGGAAGAAGTGGATGCACAGTGCAATCCAGTCAGAAGGAGGGATGCAGTCGGAGTTCAGTATAATTTAAAATATCAATGCCCTATTTCATTATCTGTTTTTAAAAAAAAAAGAAAAGAACTGTGAGCTGAACTGGTTTCTCAGCAATAGCTCGATTTAAGAACTATGGGGGTTTTCTATTTTCAATGGTTCACTGGTTTTTCATTGTTTTTATTCTCCATCCTGCAAACATTAAAACGAAAATAAGAAATGACCAAAACGCAGAATATACAATAAATAATACAGACCCTTTGACATTTATATGACTGGAATGAGACAGAATTACCATTTCCTGAATGACAGATTAAAATCGGAAAGAAGTTTGCTGACCAGTTACAGGCTAGACTTGGTCATTACTTCTGCATGACAAAGTCACATGCTACTCTAAATGATTAAAACAGGGCTTTGAGCACCTGCTAGCATACTTTCTTTACAGCCACCACAGCCTTACCATAACACAGTTCACTTAAATGAACAGATCAATGCAGACCTGATGCAGAAAGATATTGTCTACGGTAACAAAAAAACAAGCTGCATCATAGCCTGACAGAACTAGTTCAGTCAGAACAAATCTTGTCAGGCTATGAGATTGCCAATCCTCCTGGCCGAACCAGTCATCCTTAGCAGGGTTGTAACTACCATCCTAGGGTTGGGGGGGGGGGGCTAATAACAGCTGGTTCATCGTGTCAGCTTTTAATTTTAGACTAACATTAACCTAAGTGCCTCAGGAAAAAAAAAAAATCAGATTTGCCCTTTTCTTGCAAAACTGAACCATTTCCCACATAAATTTAGTTATTTTTTATCTGACACACACCATAAGATCCCAACTGCTTAAGTGACATAGCTTAACTAAGGTGCTGCGGGCAAATTTTTTTATTCGTCTTTTTCTCCCAAAGTTCAACTTCTTCCCCTAGAAATTTAGTTTTTCATCTAGCATGAACTCCAAAATATCACAAGTAAACCCACGTAAATTGCACTCCCTAAAAAAAAATACAGAATACCAAGAAGGCGCTTAAGAGAACATTTCTGGGACATTTTACATATTATATTGGCGCTTCGTGTCGGACAAAGCTTATTAAGGGGAAACTGTGTCGAAGGATTTCCTTGAAAGTATTCCTATCAGTTTAAATGAAAAGTAGAAGCTGAAATTTCATGCATAGTGCAAAATTTCTTGATTTATTTTTTTGACAAGTTGGATTTGAAACAGAATACGCTAACTAAAGCTGAGTTGACATAACAAGTTTTGTCAGGAACTGATTTTTCTACAAAAGCTTGAAAAACTGGATTTTTCAAGCCGAAGTGGCTTCCGAACAAGAACTTATTTTGGACAAACTGTGCCAGCTGATTTCCTCACAAGTATTCCTATCCATTTTGTTAGATATTTTTAGCTGGAATGTTCGGTATGTTGCAATAGGACTTATATGCTACCAAAACAGAGTTGACAGAACAGGGTCTGTCTGGAGCTAATTTTTTTGCCAAAAAGTTACTTGCAACAAAAATGTTGGTGTGCTTCTGTGAATTATGTGCTTCCCACCTGCTGAATGCTTATTTTTTCCAAAACTGTAACAAACAGATTTCCTCAAACTTTTTTTCATCAGCTTGATTAGAAAGTTGAAACAAAAATCATGCTTAATCTATCTTAATTGTATTTGTTTGCAGAGAAGTTAGATTTCGAAGCAGAATACAACAAATAGAAAAGTATTTTTTTTTACAAAAATGTGGGAAAAAAATGTCTTTATGCTTTTATCGGCACTCCATGCCCAACACAAGCTATTTTGGGTGAAACTGTGCCGATAGATTACTTTAGAAGTATTCCTATTGGCTAATTTCGAGTTGATTTCTGTACGATAATGTCCAGAGAAATAATGTTGGTATACTTTTGCTGGCACTTCAGGCTGACAAAAGCTTATTTTGGCCAGAACTCTGTCAATAGATTTCCTTCTCAGACGATGTTGGAGGGGGAGTCCCCCCATACCCTTCCCCATAGTTATGACCCTGGTCGACTTAACCAAGACCTAACACAGTAAAACAACTGAGGCTAAAAATGCAACTAGCTGCCATAAATTGTTAATTTATCTTACACTGTTATGGCATTTTAACATGCACTTGACTCCAGTCCAGTCTTGACCAAATCCTTCTCCCCCGGCAAGGGGAGTAGCCAAGTAAAGTGACCATACTCCATCAAAAATGATTCTGCTGGACACAGACTCTCCATTGCAAAGGATGCCCAAGCTGAAAAACCTCTCAGCACATGCACTTTTGATGAGGGACTCCCTGGCCCGGGGAATCCTTTGCGATGGAGATTCCCAGGCTCAGGGAATTCTTAGAGACGGAAGTCTACAGCCAGCAGGATCCTCTTTGATGAAGTACCGTATGGTCACTTTACTTGGCTACTTTTCTTGCTGTAGGAGGAGAATGTGGCCCGGACTGCTTGACTCCCATAACAACCTTTTCTGTCTGCCAGATTGCCTCATTTTCTGCTCATTTGCACCAATTTATACAGCAACTGGAAGGATATTACAAACTTGAAGAAATCTCTCTTTTTGAAGACAGTGCTTGTCTTGACAAGAGTCTTACTTGACTACAGTTCTCTTGACAAGAGTCTGCAACCCGTCTGGAACCCATTCTCCTCCTGCAGCAAGGAGAGTAGCCAAGTAAAGTGACTAAACCCCATCTAAAAGGATTCTGCTGGCTGGAGACCTACCGGAGACTCTCCATCTTGAAGGATTCACCAGGCAGGAGTATCTTTCAACAATTGCACTGGTGTGCCGGATGCCGAGAGATTCTCCAGCCCAGTCAGATCCCAGTGGATCCTTTTTAACTACAGTCTCCATCCAGCAGAATTCTTTTCGATGGGGAGTCTCCTTCCAGCAGAATTCTTTTTGATTGAGTACAATCCCTTTACTTGGCTACTCTCCTTGCTGCAGGAGAAGAATGTGGTCCAGACTGTGTGCAACAAGACAAGCAAGAGTCTTGTCTTGTCCGACAGGCTATGAATGTGCTGGGCTTTTGCCCCAAACACTGCCAAATTTAAACTTTAAGTCAATTAATCCAATGGTATAGTCTCCTACTTCAGTTTAACAATATATTTATCAAAAACCTTAGATTACAGTCTAGCACTGTAGCAATAAGGCCAGAATAGCAAAATGACTAAAGGCGTATTCTCACCGTTCCCCGAGGACTCCTCGGGGAATCGAAGCATCGAAGGGAACAGCGAGAATAGAGAGAGCTGAGAGGGAGTCACTCCATGTGGACTCCGCATACGGAAAACTGCAAGAACACGGGGATTGCTTCCAAAATGGATTTTCTTCTAAAATAAATAAGCAGATGACAAAATTAGTCTGGATCCACTTCATTTTTGGTGTTGTTTATTCTGATTTTTTTTAGTTCATTTTATATTGCACCAACACCAGCAAAAATTGATTCCTCCGAATCTGAAACAATCTGAAACTCTGAAAGGGAGTCCTTTTTGATGATGGTGATGACAAGCAGAGCATTCCCCTTCCATGGGGACTCACCAGAATACGGGGAATGAGTCCCCAGGAAAAACAAAAAAGGGGAGACTTATCAAGTGGAGTCCTCTGGGAAAAGCGAGAATACGCCTTAAAGCACTTTGAGACAGTGCTTCAGTGTTGATCTGATGATACCCCAATAAAAACTGTGACTTAATAAACAACAGGCCGACTGTCGCTACTGAAGCAACAAACTTCGTATGATTTTAAGGTTTAAACTGAGTCTTACTCACAAAGGAACAACCATGCTTTTTCACATTTTAAAACGTTTGCGTTGAGCCGATGAAGCAAACAAACAAGAGAAGGGTTTTGGCGAGATCTCGGAATCACTTTCCGGCGATCGAAGCGCATCGCGAAAACTGTGGGAAAGCGATTCCTGAAATCTGCCTGGAATCACTTTCCACTTTCCCGCTGGACTGATCGAAAAAACGCATGGAAAGCTGATATTGCCAAGAAATGTTGAATTACAAACTTTTTCGACTAAATATGGTCAGGGGTGGCCCGAAGGGGGGGGGGGGGGGGGTGACTCACACCAGTGGTTTATTTTAGCCTTTTGCTAAGTCGTATCAGTCGTTTATTTTGGCCTCGCCGAGGTCCCAGGCATTCATTTTAATAAAAAACAATCCGAGTCGTTTTTTCTCTGCACAGCTTCAGTCGCAAGCCAGTCCCTAAAGACAAGACGAGTCGTTTAAAACAGGTTTTGTAACCCCGATAGGTCGGAGACATGATTCATGGGGGCAGCAATCCGGCTACCTGTTCTACTCCCATGGGATTTGGATCTGCCTCACTTAGGTCTTTCAGATTTTAGCCTGTCAAAATTACAATAAGTTAGTTGTTAAAGTGAAGTCTGACAGGGTGACACTGATATACCTTATAGACCAAAAGCGAGAGCTAAGGTTCTTAGGCTATGGGCATTGATTGTTGGCCATTTTTGGCTATAAGTGAAAAACGAAGGAATAGAATTTTTAAACAGAATGGAAAAGCCATCAGAAATCAAATGACAGGAGACCCGCGAAACAAGTGTGACCAGATTTGAAACACATTAAAGGCTGGTTAGAATCTTTCTAGACAAAGGCAGATTAAAAAATTTCGCCTGCCGTGCTTGCTTTAATTTGTCCCGGGTACAGGCGTTGAAAGCTTTCCTCTTTAGCGAAAGTTGAAATGTAAAGCTGAGGCTATGAACATATGTATGAAAAAAATTTGATTACAAGAATGATTTCAGCTGATGCATTGCAGCTAGTTTTACACCGGCTCCATTATTTGTTGGTGGGAATGTGCGCCATTGCCGCGTAGTCGCAACAGTTAGTGTTTGTTGGTACGTGCGAGTCGTATATTACGGTCCAGGAGTCGTTGAAATGAGGGGTCTCACCCAGAGGCGTTACTAGCCAAAATGTTTGGGGGGGGGGGGACGACTGGCTGGTAATTTTTACCGACTTTTTCTGCAAAAAAAACGACTGTTTTCAACAACAAAAATGACATTTTTGAAAAAATCGACAGATTTTCAGAAAAATTCGCTGATTTTTGGGACCGAGCAAACTAACTTGGAAATAGTCACTTGCCCGATCCGATCGTCGTGGGGGGGAGGGGAGGGGGAGTCGGCGGGATCCGGAAAATAGGGGCCTGCATAACTTTCGAATGGGTGATCTGATCGGATCTTAATGAAACTTGATACCTGGACAGACCTCGTGTCTCAGATGTCTCATTTCAAGTCCGAACCGGATCCTATGAATCTGGGGGGGGGGGGGGAGTCGGAGGGGGGAGCCGGAAATCGTGTGAAACTCTCAGAGTGGAGCGATCGGGATGAAACTTGGTGGGAAGAACAAGCACACGCTCTAGATTCACAACTGACAGAACTGGATGGGATTCGGACACTGTTGGGGGAGTTGGAGGGGGGTCCAGAATTTCCGGCGATCCGTAGTTAATGTACTTCCAGGAGGGCTAGGACGATTAAACTTGGCAGGCATATCAGGGACCCGACCAGATTAAGCTGGAAAGAGTCACTCGCCTGATCCGACTATCATGGGGGGAAGTGGGAGACGGCGGAATCCGGAAATTAGTGGCATACATAACTTTCGAACAAGTTATCGGATCTTAATGAAACTTGATATCTTGAAAGACTTCATGTCTCAGATGTCCAGTTTCAAGTCCGAGCCGGATCCGATGAACTGGGGGGGGGGGGGGTTCGGAGGGGAGAACCGGAAATCTTGTGACACGCGTAGAGTGGAGCGATCAGGATGAAACTTGGTGGGAAGTACAGGCACAAGTCCTCGGTGCATCAGTGACAGAATCGGACCGCATTAGGGTACCGAGGGGGGGGGGGGAGGGGAGCTGTATTGGGGTGTCCGGAATTCCGATGATCGTGAGTTAAGGTACTTCCAGGTGTGCTAGGACGATCAAACTTTGCTGGAGCATTAGAAACTTGACACCACTGGGTTAGCATCGTCACTTCTCCGATCCAACCATCCCTTAAAGAACTCATCTTAACCGCAAAATACAAAAAATACTTTTAAGCAAAATTTACTTTTTTAACGATCACCATGAGCACATGATCCTTTTTGCCTCATGGGTTTTGCTTAGAAGTTATTTTTAAGCACCCTTAAAGTGCGCATCTTAACCGAAAATTTTTTTTTTTTGACCATCACTTCCATCTGACCCAGCCTTGCAAGTGCCATATGAGCTTCCAGCTCTTGTTTATTTGGCGTCCGGACCGGATCCGGCCACGAGTAGTAGGAGGATGAAGCGGAAGTTTGCAGATATGCTCCGATTCGAGTCAAACTTGAAAGACGAGTTGAGACGATGTCAGAGATGCGAAGTTTATGTGTCCTAGTGCTACAGTGGGGGAGTTGGAGGGGGAGTCCCGGAAATATTTTGGCGCGCATAGGGGTCAAACGATTGGAGTGATTTGAATGAAACTTGGAAAGTAGAGAGACCATATGCCCTAGATGACACATTTTTGGGTCTGGACCGGATTTGTCTGAACCAGATTCGGCCGCAGTAGGGGGGGGGGGGCACTCCTAGGGATGAAACTAGTGGATCTGAACTTGAAAGGTAGTCAAGTTATTTGCCTTCGATGATCCGAGGCGATGCCGGAAATGCTCGGACTCGATTGAAACTATCCTATTTCTAGGTCCGATCCTAGGGGGTTGAAGGGAGTATTTTGTGACGTTCTCGTCTACTTACCACCTACTCGTAACAAGTGCCATATGAGCTCGTAGCACTTGTTTTTATTAGTGACACTTGTACTATTTTTTCTCCACACTTTTGAAATTCCCGCCGAAACATTCAACTTTCCGCAGAGCTTTCCACTAACCTCGTAGAATCACTTTCCGGGAAAGCTGCTTCGGTTTCCAAAGCGCGAAAACCGGGTTGGAAAGTTCGGCAACTTTCCGAAGTAGCGCGAAAACCATTGGAAAGTGATTCCGACTTTGCTTTCCAGCTCGCGAAA
This sequence comes from Branchinecta sandiegonensis, assembly GCA_030848855.1. NCBI lineage: Eukaryota > Metazoa > Arthropoda > Branchiopoda > Anostraca > Branchinectidae > Branchinecta > Branchinecta sandiegonensis. The sequence continues at coordinate 413,061 of JAUPMV010000006.1, forward strand.
ACCCTCCCAAGAAAGCACTTCTATGGCAGAATCTAAACAGGACGCTAGATGGTATGTGCAAGTCGGACTTTTTGGAGCATTTCTTGTCTGTATTGTGTTCAGTTCAGGTGCGTCACGTATGGGGGGGGGGGGGGACAGGGGCGTCACTAGCCTTTTACCTTTTGGGGGGGCGTCCGGTTTGTGCCGACGGAATAAAAATTTTGCCGAAAAAACAAGCGGTTGCCGCTTCGGCAACGGCGTACATTTCCCACTGGCATAAGGCGTATTCTCGCCGTTCCCCGAGGACTCCTCGGGGAATCGAAGGGAACGGCGAGAATAGAGGGAGTCACTCCACGCGGACTCCGCGTACAGAAACAGCGAGAATACGGGGAATGCTTCTAAAATGGATTTTGTTCGAAAAATGAATATGCAGCTAAAAAAATTAGTCGAGATCCACTTTATTTTTGGTTTTGTTTATTCTGATTCTTCCTAATTAATTTTACATAGCACCCACAACAGCAAAAATTGATTCCCCTCCGAATTTGAAAGGGAGTCCTTTTTGATGATGGTGATGATAATTGGAGCATTCCCCTTTCGTGGGGACTCGCGAGAATACGGGGAGTGAGTCCCCGGGACAAACAAAAACGCGGGGACTCCTCAAGTGGAGTCCTCGGGGAACGGCGAGAATACGCCTATAGAATAGAACCGATGTTAAACTAACTGTAATGCGAGGTTATTCCTGTAATAAGTAAGTAAGTAATTTATTTATGACACGCCATTTTCAAAAAGCGGAGTAAATGAAGAAAATAAATAAAACACATAAACACACACAAAAAGACACTTAATTTTCAATCGTCGGCAAGGGAGCAGTGGATAACGTCGTGCGCTGGTTGGGACCTGTTGTCCATGATTTTTGAAAGCGACGAGGAAACATCCAAAAGGGTAACACTTGCATCTTGAATTTTGAACTTCTCCGTCAATGTATGGTTATGACATAATTTCGAAAAGTGGAGCAGGTGCTTTGCATATTTAAAATAACATGATCTCATCTTTTTAATCTCCTTCTTTCGCAGAACATGAGTGACACCAGAACAAAATAGTATAGAAGGAGCGCAGAAGGTCTGGGGGGAGTGGAGGGCGAGGGAATCCGGAAAATTGAGTAGTCTGTAACTTTCGAACGGGTGATCGGATTGAAACGAAACTTAAAGACCAAGCATCTACTCTGATAAATCGTTTACACAACTGGACTGGACACGGACACTTGGGGGTGGGGGGGTGGGGTGGGGAGGGGTTTTTCCCGGATTTCCGGTGATGGCGGTTTTGGGGATTTTCCCGACGAAACTTGGCAGGCATATCATGGACCCGATCAAACTGACCTGGAAATAAAAATGGCCTCGAACCGATAATCTTGGGGGGGGGGGGGCGGAGGGAGGGGGAGTCCGAAATATTGAGTCATGCGTAACTTTGGAACGGGTGATCGGATTCGAGTGAAATTTAATAATTGAACAGAGGACATGTCTCTGGTGATCGTTTTCATGTCCGGACCGGATCCGACAACTATTGGGGGGGGGGGGGGTACTTTCGTCAGCGCTTAGCACCGGCAAACACAGAAGAAATCAAACTTTAAATGCTTTTGTTCGGTGTCGGTTGTTCGGTTCGGGGTCGATATCGGGTTCTTTTTACACGCAAGAAATCAAATTCTGCAAACATTTGTCGGGCAAACACAGAAGAAATCGAATTCTGTATGCTTTTTTCGGCATATCGGGTTATTTTTATACAGATGAAATAAAAATTTTCATGCTTTTGTCAGGCGTCGGTCGACTCGTCGGCACATCGGGTTCTGCGAACATTTGACGGGCGCACCCGGGAAGTTGAAGTCTCGTCGGCACATCAAGTTATTTTTACATGTAAGAAATTAAGTTCTGTACAGTCTTGTCGGGCAAAACACAGAACAAATCAAATGTTGTATGGTTTTCTCGGGCGTCGGTATTCTCGTCGGCACATCGGGTTCTTTTTCCTCGTAAGAAATCTAATTCTGTAAACGCGGGCTCATCCCGAAAGTTTAAGTTTCGTCGGCACATCGTCTTCTATTTACATGTAAGAAATATAGTTCTTTGCAGTTCTGTCGGGAAAAACACAGAAGAAATCAAATTCTGAATGCTTTAGTGGGTCGTCGGTATTCTTGTCGGCAAATTGTGATCTATTTAAACGTAAGAAATAAAATTCTGCAAACACTAGTCGTTTCACAAAATTTCGCCTGCGGAGAGTTTCGTAGTATTCTCTATTAGGCAGAACGGTGTTTCATTTAGTTGGCGTTTTAGGCTTAAAATTCTTGAGATTTCAAAAACACATTAAAAGCTAGAACTTGTACGGTAGGTAAAGATCAAATGTTTGCGGAAAAGCCAGATTAAAAAAAAAATCGCCTGCGGCGCTTAGTTTAACTTGTTCTGGGAACAGCCGTTGGAAGCTTCGCTTTTTAGCGAAAGCTGAAATGAACAACCGAAGATGAATTTGAATTTACGTCAAAGGAATTATCTGATGCATTACAATAAAGTTTTACACCGGTTCTGTTCTGTACTGGCGGTTAATTTTACACAAAATTTGCGTGCGACGCATTCCGATGTGTTTTCTATTAGAAAGAACGTCGTTTCATTGAGTTGTTCGAAACACATTAAAAGCACATTATGGTAGCTAGGGCAGGTACGGTATAGCTAAATTTTTCCGGAAAAAACGGCCTGAATTTTTATGTCCGGGGCTGGCGGAAGCACCGAAGCCAACATCCGTCATTGGCCCTGTGTGTGATAGATCAGCAAATTCTCAAAGCCGGATTATGCCTAACAAGAGAAACAAGCCTCGAACTTCAATTCAGATAAGGCGTATATGGCCAGGGTTGGTCACCAAGAACCAGGGTGTACGAGTTACTTCAGGATACTTCGGGTTACTTTTGGTTACATTGCATTGGGTTACATTAGGTTACCTTGGGTTACTTTGAGATACTTTTGGGTTACTTTCCAGGGTGTACGAAGTAGCAGTTTGGCTCCACATTTTCGCAACGAAGAAATCGAATAAAATTAAGCCTTTCTCAAACATAGAATAAACAAGTTTTATTTTCTGAGTCAGATCAGTCTTCCTCCATATCACTGTCAGACCCTTCATCACTTTCATCACTCCCCTCGTCTTCTCCACTTTCTTCTTCGTCTGATTCCAAGTACTCGCTCATGGCTGTTGGGTCTTCAACGAGAAGGTTCCATTCGTCCAATTTTTGAGTATCTGATAATAAAAAATTAAACATAAAAATATTAAAAGACCTCTCTTACCAGTAATACTAATGCAACCTACTTCCATAATCACTCCATATATTTCTAAACCCGGAGACGCCAACTTCGTACGGTACATTCTACCCCTCTAACAAAACCACGCTGATTTTCTCACTGTGTTTTTACCTTCGATGGGTATCACGCTGTCGACGGTTGTTTGCGATAATGTTTTCGATCAGAAAAACTGGTTATGTAAATTGTTTCCTGTTATGGCTACAAGTCAACGGGTCTCGGAAAAGGCTTAAAACAGCCAGAACCGTGGGTTATTCGCTGAAAGCAAAGCATAGTTTTAAAGTATCCAAATATTTTGAAATACTGTAAGTTGAAGAAAAGGTAGTGCGAGGGGTCCGTTAACATCGCAATCTGAAGTAGCCTACCGTACTCTAGCTGATCGATCTATATCGGGTGCCTCGGAAACTTTAAGAAGAAAAAGAAGTCCTAAGAATGTATTTTCGTAAATTTCACATATAAAACCTAGAACTTTGTTTTTCATGCAATGAGGTTTTAGCGCAGTCTATGAGCAGTGACACTGCCACGCGGCTACTTCAATTTTGCTGACTGATACAAACGAAGTTGTTGTTGTATTGTTGTTGTTTACGGCAAGCTTCCAGAAGAAAGGCCGTGGGATCTACCGAGCGATAGCTGGCGAAACAAAGAACTTAGCTAGTTCAGAAAGTTCTTGGAACGGCCGCACACCCGTGGTTACCAGTACTTTGTGCCCAGTGGGTGACCACTGATTAACTCGCCCTTTGCGTTTTTCTTCATTTGTAGTGCTGTCTACATTTTCTCACTGATCGCTAATTGTCTTTTCTCTCTTTTGTTCTTTGTTTCTTTTTCTTCCACTTACTCCGTTCTTGTTCAGTTTGAATGTAACGGGTTATATGGAATTTACATACATACATACATACTGTGTGAAAAACGCGACAATTGGGACTTTTTTTAGGGTTTGGTGAAAAGCGATCCTTTTCCATCACCTATTTCACTCCTAAAACTATTTTATATCCGTTCCGTCTAGTTTACCTGAACCCTTATTACTTGAAATCGTTTTCAAGTTGTAAAATATAATAACATTTATTCTGACCCACTCCCCACCACCTGCGGAGTACCGCAAGGTACTCTTTTGGGTCCCCTACTTTTCCTAGTTATGATCAACTCCCTTGCTTCCGAATCACATGAGAGATGGAAATTCGTCGATGACCTCTCAGTTCTAGAAGTTTGCCGACGAAACGAAAAAAGTTCAGCAATGGTGATACTCGGAAACATCACAGAGGAAGCCGCAGAATCAATGATGACCGTCAACACTGACAAGTCAAATATTATGACCATCAGCTTTCTAAAATCTGTTCCTGATTTCTCCCAACCCATTCCCCCAGAAGTAACTCTTTCGGTGGTAAAGCTGTAGGGTGTTACCCTTTCTAACGACCTTAAATGGGACTCCCATGTCGAAACTATGACTAAACAATCTTTCCCCTCGCTATCCCTCCTAAAAACATGGTTAAATTTTCATCCCCCCCTTCAGATTTGCTCCACTTTTATACTTCGTTTATACGCCCAGTTCTCGAGTATGCTTGTCCGGTATGGCATTTTGGTCTTACTAAAGATCTTTCAGACCGGATAGAATGTATCCCAAAAAGGGCTTTGCGCATTATTGGGCGGGAAGGAAAGCTCCCTTATTTGTATCTTCTCAAAAAGTTCGGGCTCACTACGCTTGAGGAAAGGAGACAAACACTTTGCTATGGTTACGGAACACAAGCGTTTTCTGTCCCAAGGTTCCGTGATCTCTTCCCACCCATTCACGATCCTCCCAGAAGTAGACCCCCCCGGGAAAAATCCCAAAAAGTCCCCAAATTAACACCAGTAGTTTGCACTCACGAAAGATACAGGAAAAGCTTCGTTCCATCTTTCGTGATACTTTTTAATTCTCACGAATAAAACTGAATATGTTTTGTTCCATCTGGATTAATATAATTTGGTTGTGCATAAATTGTATATATATATATATTGACATCTGCAAATTTGCTGTAAATGTCCATTGACAACGTTTTCGTTTATAATATGTTGACGAAAAATGCAAATTCGGCATCATTTCTGTGAAAGTCATTTTTAAATTAAATTCTACTCTTCTCTTCTTCTCTTCTCCCTTTCCAGCCCTCAGAAAAAAAGCAAAATCCCAAAAAAGAAGCAAAAATCCAAAAATTGCAAAAATCTCAACGTCCACCGCGGACGGCCAAAGACTTGTCTACCAAGTTTGGTGACCCACTACCGGAAGACCCCAACCATTGTCACATTCCCCCCTCCCCACATGCCACTGAGAATGGCAGCACAACCAGTTCCTAAGATCCAACCCAATCAGGCAATTCGTGCGCGGTGCGAAAGAAGTTTTGTCCCCTTCTTTGTGACTTTTTTCAACGCGAAATTTTAAGTAAAATCCTTGTCCTCTTTTTTGTGTTAATCATTGAAGTTTAGCGCTTAAATTTGTTGCAATTTTTGTTTTTGTGTAAATAATGGATATCTGACTATGTAAAAGAGCAATTGTATATAGTTACGTTTGACGAGAGAACAAAATTCGGTTTTTTGTTAATACCGTAAGGAATGTTTTCGAATAATAAAGATTTATTAATTATTGACAAAAGTCTAAAATCATGAGCGCTCTCAACTAACTCACGAGCACTCCCATTTTCGAACGTTTCTCAAGTCCATAGCAGTCATACAGAAATCCTCAATTTAAGGACTGTGCTCCTGACGCTGGGAGCACTGTGCCCAAAAAGTGAAGAATTGTCTATGACTGGTCCCGAGTTGATAAGCTCTTAATCATAACCTAAAGGATGTCTCAATTACTGAAATGGGTGACAACTGATTTTCGCTGAGACGGGGGTCAGAGCGTAGAAAAATCAAGATGCTATAAAAAGAAACAAGACCAAAGGTTTCGATGGGATCCCAAAAATGTAATATTTGATCCAGACAATCGGGTCTTGTAGAGATCCGGTCTTCGCCAGACTCATTGAATATCATTACTATCAAAACTTAGAAACATATTAATACTATTGGCTAATCATCTGAGAAAACTAAGTTCAGATATGGATTTAGCATGTGTGTTTACCCCTATACGTTATTTCTACTTTGACGAATTTGACCAATTCCGGTCTTACTTCCGCCGAATTTCGGTTTTCGGCCAGAGAACCTCTAATCAACTTCAGATGAAACTTTAACTTTTAACAAATTTTCAGGTTCCGGCTGGATTCCGGACGAGCTATTTCCCCGACGAGAAAATAGTGGATCGAACCTCTAATAAACTTCAGATAAAACTTTCAATTTATTACCAAATTTTCCGGTTTCAGCCGGATTCTGGGCGAACTACGTATACGGGTAGAAGATGATTGTCATGTATGGATTCATTCACGTCTTCTTACCCCTTAACTTTTACTTTTAAAATTTCCGGTTTTGGCCGGATTCCGGGCGAACTACTTGTCCGGAGAGAAAATGATTTTCATATACGTGTTCAAAATGTCTTCTTACCCCTAAATCGACCATCTCATCAGCTATTTAAAAATATTCTGTTCGCCCCTGAATTTGAACCCTCTCCCCCCCAAACAAAATGTAGGGCTACAGAGCCCATCTACGAACTCAACCTGTCCCTTAACCCAAAGAATCCTCATACCATGTTTCATCAAAATATCTCATTCCCTTCGAGGGTTATCGTACTCACAGACGGACGGACAACTTTTGCGATGTCATAGGGTAGCCCTTCACTTATGTTTTGGGATCCCAAAAACAGAGGTGGGAATTTGGGGGGAAGAAAAAGTCTTGTTCGCAGACCAGCCGTAAGCTCTCTCCTCCCTTCTCGCCGGTCTGAATGGAACACCGGCAGTCGGTCTTTGTCATATCCTGTGTATTCTTCTAGTGAATTAGAAGCTGCTTTTTTACCAGCATTTATCTCGGGATGTTTTAGAAATTGCCTGAATGAATTCGTAATTATTTGTTGTGTTCATGTCAACTGTGATTACTGTGAATACCTCATCTCGCTTTTTTCTAGCTGTGGCCATTTTACTTAACTAAATTGATGCACTGAACATTTAGGACACGTCTAGTAGAACAGTGATTTCGTAGAAGAATAATTAGTTGCGTTTTTGATTGCCGTTCCTGATCTCAGTTCTTTTTATTTCTCGTTTTCGATCACCTTTCGAGTTCGCAGTTTGTTTGATTGTTGTTTTTGCTGAAACGGAGACCGTGTCAGTTCTCGGTTCTACAGCACCTGCGAGTGAAACGGCGAACTGTGACGCAGACGCAGTTCCCTGTCCGAGTTCGCCTGTCATGAATAAATTAACTCAACAAAATTGAAAGTCCTGGAAAGTGTGTTTGGAAATGGATGATTACAACTTTGTATATTTCAGCTACAAGAATTGCCTTTTCACTGTCAAATGTGACTACCCTTTGCCGACTTATTTAGGCGATTTCATGAATGATTTGCCGGGATGCTTATTTTCCGTTTTTATTCACCTGCGTCTTGAAACGGCGAAGGCGTCAGGCGAACTGAGTGTAAAAACAGTAAATAAGCTTCAACGACGAACTCACAGGGGAACTTACACAGGCGATCAAACGCAACTATTGATTTACACAAGCTATCATAGTCAAGAAGAAAAAACTCAACTAAATGGCGCTTGGGCTTATAAACTAAAAGACGACACAAACAGAAAACAAAAACTTCAGCACTTGTAAAACACTGATGGGTAATACGGAACGAACGTGTTTAAAAACCGATTTGTTCGTGTTCGGAAGGCGGTATCAGTTTTTCTTTGTTTTCAGACCTAGTGTCAACTCGATTCGACATGACTGGTGGTAGTATGGCCCTATGTTTGTCACTTCTTAGAAGGAATTGGCCAAGTTTGCATATCAAACTGAAACTACGCTCGTAAAGGGACGGTAGTTGTAAGGTTGATAATGCTGATTCATATATCAGTAAATGCTTAACACAATATTACTTTTCTAATATAACTTTCCGAATTGGACGCAGTAATGAAGGGGGACTCACCTATGGAATAGAAATCCTGAAACGTAATTTGCTTTTCTTCTCCTTCTTCGTAAAGTCCTCCATAGAGGTACAAGACATTGTGCTTAACCGTCATACTTGCATTCATTCTCGGTGACGGTTGGACGATTTTCCTCGTTTCGCCCTCAGGGGTGACGATTTCGTCACTTGCTACGGAGGGGCCGTGAATGACTAATTTGAATACTCCATCGTCTTGGACGACTGGCTCTGGAACCTGCAAACGAAATAACGATTTACCATATCCTAATTATTGTATATTGGTCGTGTTCCACCTTATTTACCGTAGTTACTACACATGACGTCGCGGGTCCTGGCTTTTTGGCGTCAAGGCTGGAACGCCTTTTTCTACTTTCTGCAAAATATCGCGCCACAGAGATCATAGTTACCACACTTAATACGCTACCGAGCGTGGTTAGTTATTATTAGTTACTATTTCGAGAAGGTTGGAACAGTCAGCGTACTAACTGTTCACGAGGTTGGTACGAAAGCAGTAACTAATACTTACTATTGTAAGAAGGTTGGAACACGCTCATTGTCTTACTCTGATTACTCATAGTCGGTTTGAGTCTAGTGGAGATTTGCTTCTCTAGCCGTTATAACCGTTGCCAGTTTCATACAATTACTGCGATAAAAGTCAACTATAGAGTAGGATTTCATCAAAAGTGCTTTCCCAGTGAAAAAGCCGATTTCGACTGTTCCCTTCAACAGAAAAAGACACGCTTCTCCGACATATGTAATAAGACTTCGTCACATAAAAATATCAATTAAAAATGTTTGATAGTGCAAACCGGATAAATCAGCTGAATTTTATTGGTGCTATATTTCGGCTAAATATTCTTTGAGCCCAAGCTGACTTTGAAACATTTATTCAAACAATGTTTACAACGGATCCATCAGCTACGATTCTTCATCAGCGATATTTCGGCCCTTCTTAGCAAGGGTCCTCGTCAGACTGTCAATCCTCTGGGTCAACGTCGGGGAAGGAAACAAACTTTAAAGAAAAAACCCTTTCCTGTCATCGCCCCAATCGTGCAGCAAAAACAGCGTCCGTGTCAAAAATTAAATCTCAGGACTAGTTTTTTCATTAAACTGGTATTTGAAGGTAATTTACTTTAACAAGATATTTATAGTCGGTAGAAGCTTCAGTTATTTATTACAGGTTTGTTTCCTTCCCCGACGTTGACCCAGAGGATTGACAGCCTGACGAGGACACTTGCCTAGAAGGGCCGAAATATCGCTGATGAAGAACCGTAGCTGACGTATCCGTTGTAAACATTGTTTGAATAAATATATTTCGGCCCTTCTTGGCAAGGGTCCTCTTCAGGCTCAAAGCCGCTCAAGTTGGACATACGAAAAAGCGAAAAAACCACAAGTTTTTCCACAAGTTCGTACTTCCAACTTGAGCGGCTTTGAGCCTGAAGAGGACCCTTGCCAAGGGCCGAAATATAGCTCCAATAAAATTAAGCTGACGTATCCGGTTTGCACTATCAAATTTGATTCGCAGTCAGCTTGGGCTGAAGGAATATTTATCAATTAAAAAAAATGAAAATAAACAGGATAACTAGACCATGGTAGTTGATTTATTGTAGAGTTCGATAAAAGATGGATCAAATCTGCATCTGTAATTTGCACTTACGCGGCAAATAGGGTTTATTTATGAACTTTTGGTGGATTTCTAGTAAGAAGTAGGGGTGAGAATCTTTTGGGGAGGATATCACGCAGTTAGAGGATTGAAGGGGTCCTTGTACCGGAACGCATGCACAGAGGGGCTCTTCTGTCCCCCACAGTGGTAAGCTGGAACTTACTTAAAAACTATTCGTGAGTCAAAGTAGTTCATCAAGCGCGACCCACAACATCTGTCCGAAGGGTCCCAAGTAACGTACCTCTTCTGTAGTTGTAGAAGAAAAAACGTTAAATTCAACTGATATTTCTTGCATATCAAAATCTGCTATGCGTTTTCAAGGTTATCAAACAATGAATTAAAAAAGAAAAAAGTCCGGCCATTATCTGCCAAATATCGACCTGAAAAACAATGCTGTCCCTTTATCCGACGTCCAAAATTTTCCGCATTGAGTGAGCGAGTTAGCCGACCCGAACCTTACACCCTATTTACACATATAGCCTACACTTCCACGTTGCGCAGGTTTTCTCCTTGACACGAAGATCACATCGATGGATGTGTGACCGGATGGGCTTGCTGACGGGCTGACAATTTTCTATTTTTGTTGCCCTAATCGTTCCAGTATTATGTGTGTTTTGTATGTTATGACATTTATCTCTAGAAGTTTTCCCACCTCGTGCAAGACAAATTTGTCTTCTCTACCTGGCTCTGGAGCCTGAATAGTTATTCATGAATCACACGTCATCCTCTTCATTCCACGCGAGAAACTTTATCTAAACTAAAGGCGTTTTTCCGTGCTCCCACAAACAGGTTGTGGGTCGATTGTGGCTGAATTGGCATAAAATCTGAATTCATGACTCACGCGTCATCCTCTTCATTCCACGCGATAAACTTTCTCTAAACTAAAGGCGATTTTCCGTGCTCCCACAAACAGGTTGTGGATCGATTGTGGCTGAATTGGCTGAAAATCTGAATTCATGACTCACACGTCATCCTCTTCATTCAACGCGATAAACTTTCTCTAAACTAAAGGCGTTTTTCCGTGCTCCCACAAACAGGTTGTGGGTCGATTGTGGCTCAAAATAGCGTTTCCGCGGCCTTCTCTGTGGCCCACAAGTGTGTTTCCGAGACCAACAACATTTTCGGGGCTTGCTTTGTGGCTCGAATTGGACAAACAATTGCAGAGGTGATTGACGATTTTGTGGCTCGATTTTGGTGGAAAATCCAGATTTAGCAGCAAAATAACGGTAAAACAATAAAATTAAAAACTTTCTCAAGTATGTAGACATAAAACTGAAGATCCTTTTTGCACGGAATGGTAAGGATGAAAGCCTGGAGTTCTATTTATTGAAATTTTTACATGATTTTATTTACATGTCCAGACATTTGAAATTACCGCCCAAAAATAGACAAAACGGCGTTTCCGCGAGTTTAAACTTGTGGCTCGACTGTGTGGCACACAATCGTATTTCCGCGAAAAACACTCAGAAGTGCGTGGCCCAGAATTGTGTCACGGAAAAACGCCTTGGGTGATGTGTTTACCTTGGGGGCGGAGCTTACGACTGACATCTGGTCAAGTTGTTCAGAGGTTTCTTCGATGTCACTCTCATCTAAAAAGGAAAGAAAACAAACGTAAGGTAAAAAGGTAAACAAACCTAAAGTAACAAACTATAGTAAACATAGTCCCATACTCCTCGAACTGTTGTAAATAAGAATAATAATAATAATTTGTTTGTAACCCACTGCACAAAACAATGTGTTTGTAACAAACATCAAATTAACATAATACTATTACGATAATACTAATTAATTCTTAACAATTTGATATATATTTTCACTCTCTAAAATCTTATCACAATAATTACATTTTATCTTTACCTATCGGTATATATACTTTTCTATTCATTAGCAAACAAGTCTGATTCTTTCTATCTACGATACTACCAACTCTAATATTGTCGCAGTGGTAGTGTTATTACTAATTAATACTGCTGATAATAAAGATGTTAAATAGTAATACAAAAATATATTTTTCATAAGATGAACCAAGTTCAGAAGGTCAAAAACCTCTTCCTAACACTGTCAGAAGTCTGATAAAATTTACCATATGGATTCGCATCCTTTTGTTTAATGTTATGAGGGATACCGAGAATATTGAAATCTCGAAATACCGGAATGCCCGGCAGTTGGCGAGTGCCCCCCGTAAACAACTAGAGCTTCTTTCATAATAAAACACTTTGCTCCGGGGTGTGGAATTCAATACCTGAGGAGGTAAGGGTTGCGTCTACCCTTTCAGCTTTCAAGTCAAAGGCCAAGTCCTTTTTTTTATCGAAAATATAATTTCCTTTCTTCTTTTTTCCTTCCTTTTTTAGTGTGTGTGTGGGGGGGGGGGAGGGGGGGCAAGGGCGCTTTGTTGATGGAAGATGATTCGTTAGTGGATTTTCTTGTCAGTTTGTTATGCCTTCATTCTTATTTTCTTCTCTTCTTTTTCTCTCTCTTTCTTTTTCTTTTTTTGATTTGTTTGGTCTGTTTCCCTTAAGAATATATGAATAAACAATAAGCCCCGCCCATTGCCAGGCGTTATGGTGGGGCCACAAACAGTTAATGGTGTTTTTATTGTTTATGAATAAACTAAACTGAACTAAACTGAACTATTATGTTACTACCCTTTTAAGATCTTTTCGCGAAACATAGCACTTCAAAGGTTCACAATATCAATTTCATCTCGTCCGACGAAATTGTGATTTTTTTTTAGAAAAGAAAGAATAAGAGGAGATCTGTTTATTTTTTCAAGGTTAAACTCTACGACGAGTAAACACTGTAATCGTTGAGTGGTTGAATACAAATATCTTCTGAGGAAACATTTATTCAGCCCAATTTGAATTACACTTTTTCTTTGTCTGAGTGTTTATGTGTTTTATTTATTTTCTTCATTTACTCCGCTTTTACAGAATGGCGTGTCATAAATAAATTACTTACTTACTGTAAAAAAAATCTTGCAGTACTTACTACTGGGATTAATCTTGTCTCTACTGAGATAAGATTATCTCTTATTCGGATTAACCTTATCCCAGTAGAGATAAGGTTAATCCCAATAGAAAATACTGCAGTTAACTTTAATCCTTACTCGCAGAAACTTTTTACAGTGTAGGTGAAGTATAAACCTTGATTAAACTTCTCAAGTAGTGGATTTTCTCAGGGTCTTCTCCCGGGGCTTCTTGATCCCCTGCAGAATGAATGATCTTGACATAAAGAGCGTGTTCCACCCTTATACCAATAGTTACTATTAGTTACTAAATCCGTTCCAACCTCACGAAAAGTTACTACGCTGACCGTTCCAGCCTTCTCGAAATAGTAACTATTTGCTTACCACGCTCGGGAGCGTGGTAAGCGTAGTAACCACGAATCTCTGTACGTGATTGGTCGGATTCACCCGTGGTATGATATTCCGCTGGAAAGTTGAAAAATCGTTCCAGCCTTGACGACAAAAAGGCAGAATCTGTGACGTCATGCGTGGTAACTACGGTGAGTAGGATGGAACACGCTCAAAAAGTTTCCTCAGTTTCCAGTTGCGTCTACGCTGCAGTGTGAACAAGAGGGGACACTCGTAATGTAGGATTTAAGCCGACGAAGTTGAGCTCCCAGTACGCAAAGTACCGAAGACGCAAATTTTTCGTTAAAGGACCCCTCTTGCTTATTCTGCCTTTCATAATATACTTAGCTCCCATATTGAATTATAAGCTTCTAAAAACCTCACCTTTCTCCTTTGTTTCGTTTCGTAACTACCATTTTTAGCGCTTTTTCGGCCTTGCCGAATCTCCCGTCACCCAACGAAAAGTTTGCCGGAATCTTCATCACTTGCTGACAACTCTTTCACAGATAAGGATGTGATAATCTTCTATTTATTACTTCTTTTATTTGCTTAGTTTTCCCACTTTTTTAACCAAGGCACGTTCAGTTTTCAAATGTTTTGCGCCCAGCCGCCGCGTCGGAGAGCAGGAAGGCTGGACATAGTCGACAAGCGCTAACAAGAAAATCGCTAGTTTTAAGGTGGAAAGTAATAGTATTTTCAAAAACGTTTTCTCTGATTCATTTCATAGGGAAAAGATCATTTCTAGTAAGAGTTGTGCTTTAAAGTTTTTGATTCATGTGGGCCGAGAAGGTGGGAAACGCCCATACCATCATTTTCCGATGGGTCGGATTTTTACGAACACACTGTTACCTTTTTTTTCTTCAAAATCTTCACGGTAGCCAACGATATCCACAAATGACTTGAACACAATTCACTCTTGAAAGCAAGGTCGCCATTGCTAATTAACTATTCACTGATCTCCCGGCAGAGGTCGAAAGTGTTACTAAAACATTCAAGAAGATCGAGTGGCGTGTAAGAGGATTAAAACAACTAATGTCACCATGTGGACGTTTAGATATGTCGGAAGAAGAAATCATCGGCCGGTTTGCAATTTTTGGTCTCGGAAGCTGAATATTATTTAAGCTCAATTTCATAACCTTCAAGAAATCACTATAATGAATTTGGTATAATTTACGGTGCGTTTGTCGTGATCTAGTTTACATCCTTCCTTCTTTGGACATCCGGGAATAAACAAGAACAAGAGCTGTAAGGTCATATGGCACTTGCATGGGTTAAGATGATTTGATTGATCAAAAGTAAGTTTCGACTTTGCGGTTGAGATGCGCACTCTAAGGGAGCTGGAACTTCATTTGTAAGCAAAACCCTTGAGGCAAAAATGATAATGGGCTGGTGGGCATCATGAAAATACAGATATTGCTTAAAAGTATTTTTTTTACTTTGCGATCAAGATTGGCACTTTAAGGAATAATCGGATTTGGGAAGTAGCAATTTCTAAGCAAATGTTGTTGAGTCTCCAATATTCCAGCGAAGTTTCATCGTCCTAGCACATCTGGAAGTACCTTAACGCGCGATCACCGGAATCCCAGACCCCCCCCCCTCCTCCAACTCCACCCACAATACCCGGAAAATCCGGTTCTGTAAATGATTAATCCAGAGCATCTGTTTGTCATTCCCACGAAGTTCGATCCAGATCACACCAGTCTAAGCGGGCCAAGTATTTTTCCGCCCTCCCCCCAATAATTGCCGGATTCGGTCCGGAAATGAAAAAGATCACCAGAGAAAAATGTCCTCTGTTTAATTATTAAATTTCACTCGAATCCGATCACCCGTTCCAAAGTTACGCATGACTCAATATTCCGGATTCCCTTCCCTCAACTCCCCCCCCCCCCAAGATTATCATATCGAGGATTTTTTTTATTCCAAGTCAGTTTGACCGGGTCCCTGATATGCCTTCCAAGTTTCGTCATGAAAATCCCCCAAAAACGGAATTCCGGGAAACCCCCTCCTCCCCCCCCCCCCCTCAAGTGTCCGGATCCAGTCAAATTATGTAAAAGATTTACATGGATCAGATGTTTGTTCTTCCCAGCAAGTTTCACCCCGATACCATCATTCTAACCGTTTCTCGAGATTTCCGGTCCCCTCCCCCCCACGGTGCCCGTAGCCAATCCGATTCAGTAAATGACTTACCTAGAGCATCTGTTTGTTCTTCCCACAAAGTTCCATCCCGATCCCTCCATTCTAAACCGGTCACATATTTCCCCCCCCCCCCCAATAGTTGCCGGATCCGGTCCGGATATGAAAAAGATCATCGGAGAAATGTCCTCTGTTCAATTCTTAAATTTCACTCGAATCCGATCACCCGTTCCAAAATTACGTATGACTGAAAATTTCGGATTCCCCTCCCTCCACTCCCCCCACCATTATCAGATCGACAAAATTTATATTTTGAAGTCAGTTTAACTGGGGCCCTGATATGCCTGCCAAGTTTCATCGTGAAAATCCCCAAAACCACTATCACCGGAATTCCGGGAAACCCCCTCCCCCCCCCCATAAGTGTCCGGATCCAGTAAAATGGTCTAAAGGACTTATCTAGAGCAGATGCTTGTTCTTTCCAGCAAGTTTCACTCCGATCCCTCCATTCTAACCGTTTCTTGAAATTTCCGGTCTCCCCCCCCCCCCCCAACTCCCCCCTGGCTACCGAATCCGGTCAAGACTTTAAACGGGACATTAAAGATATATATTCTATTCAGTTATGAAGTTTCATTACAATCCGATCACCCGTTCGAAAGTTACACACTTTTCATTTTCCCGGATTCCCCTGCCCTCCACTCCCCCCCCAAAATGGTCGGATCAGAAAACTGATTATTTCTAAGTTTGTTTGGTCGGGTCTCTGATATGCCTGCCAAGTTTCATGGTCCTAGCAAAACTGGAAGTACCCTAACTCGAAAAAGTGTGACAAAATGCCCTAAATTTTCAAGTTTCCAGCGCCCCCACTCCCCCGCATATGGTCAGATCGGGAAACTGATTATTTCCAGGTTAGTTTGGTCGGGTACCTGATATTCCTGCCAAGTTTCATTGTCCTAGCTCATCTGGAAGTACCCTAACTCGAAAAAGTGTGACAAAATGCCCTAAATTTTCAAGTTTCCAGCGCCCCCACTGCCCCGCATATGGTCAGGATCGGGAAATTGATTATTTCCAGGTTAGTTTGGTCGGGTCCCTGATATGCCTGCCAAGTTTCATTGTCCTAGCACATCTGGAAGTACCCTAACTCGAAAAAGTGTGACAAAAAACTCGGACCGACCGACAGACCGACAGACGGAACTGTGATCGGTACATGGCACTTGAGCCAGAGGCTGCAAGTGCCATAAAAAACAGAAAAACAAAATACTAAAAGAAATGGATAATGCAAATAATTAGTGGATTTTTCTACACATTTTCTATATGCCTGCTAAAATAAAAACATTTTGTTAGATCCATAGTTAAACTATGATCCCAACACCAACCAATTTAGGGAATTTCCAATATGTAACTACAGGACATCTGGCACTACATAGCCTAGTGTTTCTGCAAAGATTTTCTGAGATAGTTGGCCACTTTAAAGGCCTTTTTCCGCGACACAGTTGTGGGCCACACACTTCTGAGTGTTTGTCGCGGAAAATACGATTGTGTGCCACACAGTGGAGCCACAAGTTGAAACTCGCGGAAACGCCGTTTTGTAGTTTTTTTGGCGGTAAGTTCAAAAATCTGTACATAAAAATAAAATCCAAGTAAAATCTCAATAAATAGAACCATTCCCTACCATTTTTGTACAAAAACATCCTCAGTTTTGAGTGTAAATGCTTGAAAAAGTAGTTTGCTTTATTGTTTAGATACTATTTTGCTGCTTAATTTGAATTTCCCGCCAGAATCGAGCCACAAAATCGACAATCACCTCGCCAGTTGTTTGTCGAATTTGAGCCACAAAGCCAGCCACGAAAATCTTGTTGGTCGTGGGAACAGACTTTTCGAGCCACAATCGACCCACAAACTGTTTGTGGGAGCACGGAAAAACGCCTTAAAACTTGTCACTTTTGTTCTCTTTAAGTGACGTTCCCGATCATTGTCTTCAAGAAGCTTACTGGTCCGAAGTTAATCAGCAAAATTCTGCAGGATTGTGGTATGGATGAATATTTGAATGGGGGGCTAGGGATAGATATATAGGTTGGAGAAATAGGAAACGGTGAGTAGCATGTTAAAATATCAAAAGATCTAAAATGGGAAGCGCACTGTCAGGACATGCTGAAACGTGCCAATGCGGGAATACAAAACCTAAAACTTCTTTCAAAAATGAAAATACCCCATGCAGTCTCACCTACTACGAGTTTATACTTCTTTCATTAGACCCACCCTGGAATACGGAGCACCCGTTTGGTATTTTTCACGAGTATTCTACTCGGAATGCCCGGCAGTTGGCGAGTGCCCCCCGTAAAACAACTAGAGCTTCTTTCATAATAAAACACTTTGCTCCGGGGGTGTGGAATTCAATACCTGAGGAGGTAAGGGTTGCGTCTACCCTTTCAGCTTTCAAGTCACAGGCCAAGTCCTTTTTCTTATCGAAAATATAATCTCCTTTCTTCTTCTTTTTTCCTTTTTTTGTGGGGGGTGTGGGGGGGGGGGCAAGGGCACTTTGTTGATGGAAGATCGTTCGTTAGTGGATTTTTCTTGTCCGTGTGTTATGTCTTCATTCTTATTTTCTTCTTCTTCTTTTTTTCTCTCCTTCTTTTTCTTTTTTTAATTTTTTTGGTTTGTTTCCCTTAAAGGATCCCTCTTGCTTATTCTGCCTTTTATAATATACTTAGCTCCCATCTGGACTTATAAGCTTCTCAAATCCCCACCTTTCTCCATTGTTTCTTTTCATAACTACGAATTCTTAGCGCTTTTTCGGCCTTGCCGAGTTTTCCCGTCACCCAATGAAAAGTTTGCCGGAATCTTCAATGTCCGCTGACAACTCTTTCACACATAAGGATGTGATAATCTTCTATTTATTACTTCTTTTATTTGCTTAGTTTCCCCACTTTTTAACCAAAGTACGATGCGTTTTCAAATGTTTTGCGCCCAGCCGCCGCGTCGGAGAGCATGAAGGCTGGACACAGTCGACAAGCGCTAACAAGAGAATCGCTAGTTTCAGGTGGAAAGTAATGGTATTTTCGAAAACGTTTTTTTCTGATCCCTTTCATAGGGAAAAGATCATTTCTAGTAAGAGTTGTGCTTTAAGACTATATGAATAAAGAATAAGCCCCGCCCATTGCTAGGCCTTACGTTAGGCCTAATGGTGGGGCCACAAAGAGTTAATGGTGTTTTTATTTTTTATGAATAAACTAAACTGAAACATTATCGCAGGAACAAAGAGATAAAATAGAAAGAATACAGAAGCGGGCTCTTCTTATTATTCTTCCAAACTCATACCTTTTAAAACACTTTAACCTAAAAACACAGCAGGAGCGCAGAAAGGAGCTAAGCGCTGACTTGGGTTCAGCCATGGTATCTCATCCTCTCCACTCCCACCCCCCTTTTAAGCGTATTGACGTTGGATACATATATTGTAATTCATTCTGTTTGTTTGACAATAACCGCAAATTTGGTTTATAACCACGATGGTCGATTTTTACAATAAACTTTCTATCTATCTATCAGATCGAAGCTTGGCAATTTAAGAAGGACATTCCAGTCTCCTGCGGTTTCTGAGGCCGTCAAAGAGACTTGAGGTGAAGGAATTATGTTTAAAGCAGATTTAGTAAGGAGGAAATTAAGTATATTACTGATATAAGGGCTGACAGTTTACCTCTTGGGGCAAGGAGAAAATATATTGGTAAAGCAAAAGAGACAATTGGTCCTTACTTCTGTCCTATGTGGGGTCATGAGGATGAAAGCGTAGTTTATTTGATGTGTGAATGTGTGGAACTGAATGGACGGAGAAAGGAGGTCTTTGGTGAGAGAGTATATAATGTGGATGGTAAGGATAATGAAGGATGTCACTGCTGTTTTGTGTGATGCGTTGTGTGAAATGTTTTGTTACTGCGAAAAAAACTTTTACGTTACTTGAGGCTTGCGATGGAGCATAGAATGAGATTTTTAGAATAGGAGTGTTTTAGTTCTATAAGTTAGTGATTTTATTCATAAAATTTTTGTTGCCATGGACAAGGGCTTTTTTTGTAATATATTCTATTATATTCTATTCTATGCTGCAGGAAATTACACAAGGCTTCGGCTGTTTTTAGCCTCTTTCCATGTTTCTTGCCTTCGATGCCAAATCCTGGCAAAATTTGCATAACCAATCTTCAGACCAATAAGCTTCTCGGAGCCAATGATCGGGAGCCTAATACTTCACATAAAGAGAACAAATGTGACAAGCGTGATAATCGGTGTAATGCTAATAGAAGAGATAGGATACATTTATAAAGTGCAGAATTTCGGGAAAAAAGATACTATCATAACTACGACGTGTCGTTTGAGGCAGAAATTCAGACAGACAAAAAGTAGAAAAAGAAAACAAAGGGCATTTCAACTGAACCCAGAAACCTTTTCTTTTCATCCCCGTGATTTGGTAATAGCACCAAATGCAAACTTACCACTTTCCTCCATTTCGTCTCCTTCTTTATCACCTTTTTGTTTTCTTCGTCTCGCTTTAACTGTGGCTTCTCTTCTCCCAGTCAACGTAACTGCGAACAAATGGAGGATTAAGAACTGGGAGCATAAAGAATAAATAATAATGATTGACTGAAACGGCCAAATACGGCCATACAACAGACACCTAAGGCGCCAACAAAGATTCATATTACTATAGATATTTATTCCTTGAGCCCAAGCTGACTTTGACAGCTTTTTTTATCAGCCTGACAAGGACCCTTCCAAGAAGGGCCGAAATATCGCTGATGAAGCATCGTAGCTGACCGCGAATCATATTTGACGGAGCAAAATGGATAAGTCAGCTCGACATACCACTAAAATAAAAATGCAAACTATTTTCTTATTTTCAGTGCATTTAAAACGATAAAAACGCCCTCACGACTATAATTTTATTTCTCGACTCTTAGACACCAGTGAGCAGAACTATTGGTTAGTTACTATTGAGTTCGTTCTTTCTACTTATTCTAGGGAATAAGTTTCTGCCTCTAGGACCTTCTGATTACCGATTTTTAGAGATCCTGCTAAGTTATCAAGTCACCTAACCTCATAATGTTCAATTTAAAGTGTATGCAAAAATCTTAAAGCAAACCCGTACGGAAATTTCGGCCTCGGTCGACTTGGTGGGGACGATTTCGACCGATGGCCGTATCTGACCGATCAGAGGAAGAAACAACCAATTTCTCGTCAAAACAGTTGATTTTTTTCATGAAAAGAGTCGGTTTTCTGAAAATCAGTTGATTTTTGTAAAACAATCGGTTTTTATGTCACTTGCCTTTCGGCCAAGTGCCATATAGCGATCGCAATTTCTGTCCGTCCGTCGGTCCGGATTTTGCTAGTTCAGACACTTCCACATAAGCTAGGACGATGAAACTAACGGACCGCGTCGGAATCTGTTTCACTTAGTCTGGGTCGATTTCAGGCAGGAACTTACCGTACTGGAACTACAAGGGAAAACTGAAGATAAAGTAGAAAAAAATAGTTAAGAGAAATTTATCATTTAATAAATTTAATGAAATTAAGTTTGAATATATTTTAGCCTACCTAAGTGATTTTAAGTACTGAATTTTAATGTTCTGATAATAGTTTTAACGTACTAGATCACACCATTGTGGGCATACGAGGGCATAAAAAAGGGAAAATAAAGACTTCAGAAAGTCGGTGAAGACTTACCCTGATTCCACTTTTGCGACTCCATATCAATGGTGTACATTTCGTTGAAGAGAACTGATGATATGCTTTCTTCATCTTCATTTTCGTCGTAAACACCGCCAAAAACAATGGCGCGCGTCGGCGAAGGCGTAAGTGCCACCGACATCCCGGTTCGTTTTGACGGTCGACTTCCAGAGGGCTTCAAGGACTGCCACTTCCACTTTAGTCCTGTCGTATCCGTCTCTTTAGAAAGTAATCTTATTAGTATTTAGTTTCGCATGCAAACAAATTAGGCGGAAGAAAAGAAATGCATTAAAATGCATTAAAAAGAAATGCCCCACAGTTTCTATTCCAACATTCTAACAGACGTGACTCCTTTGAAATTCTACTGGGTCTCCAAAGCTACAATACTAAAGGCATGTGTAGCAGAAAATGGAAACAACATGAACAAGCGGATTTACCAGAGCAAAATAACACTAAAGACTAGCGCCAAGATTTGAAAAATGTGACACACACTCGAATAGCAGCGACACTAACACCACTAGCGATAGAGAGCGTCTCTACTGAAACTCAATCAGTCGTGCACCAGCGCTGGCTCTAATAACTTAGAATTCTGAACAAATAAAAACAAAGATACAACCTCCCCTGTTTCTTCGATGTGTACAGGCCACATCTTAGTTTTACTAGAAATGTCTAAACCCGCAAGTTTGTCTCGCTTTAAATACCACAAGCGTAGTGGGCGATGCTAAAAGTATGACCCGATTGTTAAGCACGAAAAGCATACGCCTTGGAGCTGCTCCCTAGTGTTATTTTGCTCTGGGATGTACTCCCATATATACTGTACATAGCTCCCTTTTGGAAACGCCAAAATAACTGAAGCTTCTAATTTCAGTTATTTTTTACAGGTTTGTTTCCTTCCTCGACGTTGGCCCTGAATATTGACAGCCTGGCGAGGACCCTTGCCAAGAAGGGCCAAAATATCGCTGATGAAGCATCGTAGCTGACGTATCCGTTGTATACATTTATTTGAATAAATGTTTCAAAGTCAGCTTGAATTTTTTTTTTTACTTTTTATATCTAACCCGCCATTTGAAACATGGAATAAAAAAATTTAAAATAAAACACAACAAATACAATATACAATTTTTCATTCATCGTCCAGAAAATAATGTAGAATACGAAACTAGGATCTTTGACCGGACAGTTTCGGGAGACATGTTCATTTCTATCTCGCCCTATGTCTGTAGTATACTCCGTATCAATTCCTGCTGAATTTTCGGTTAAATAAATTACTTGCTTATTTTTAAGCGATGGCTGTACTGGCACTCAGAAAAGTTCAGAAGAACAAGGCAGTTCGTCCAAGCTTTACCGGTTTCAGCATCACTTTGCTGTGAAGAAATAGCCAACGAGGTACTCACTCTCTTGCGACAAAAGGAACATATCCTGGTGAACGGTTCCCTGGTCAACATCCTTCTTCAGCTTAATCTTACTGTAACCACCATAAACGACAATCTTCCCATCAGCAACTGGTACCATAAGGCAGCCGGATCGAGCCACTGGGGCTGTGCCTAGAATAAAATACGCTAGAGACTAAACAACGTTCCAATATATATATATATATATATATATATATCTGTACTGAAAAACCTAAAGGCCATATACAGGATAAACAAACAACTCATAGGAAACAAAAGAAAATAACAAACTAAGAAACAGCACTTCTCAACTCGAGTGCTTTTTGCACAAAATTACCAAAAGAAACAATCACTCTTGGTGACGTAGTAAGATACTTCTCGCACTCGCACACACACGGTGACGTAAGATACCAAGAAGTGGAGTAGCTACCTTCCTGCACTAACATTATTCTCAGTTTACCAGGCCCGCCGCGTGTTTGCGCGCCAGATTTTTGTTTTTGCTACCTTCGATGTGTATCACTCTGTCGACGGTTGTCTGCGAGAAGTTTTCCCATCAGAAAAAACAGTTATGTAAATTTTTTCCCTGTTTTCACTACAAGTCAACGGGTCTCGGAAAACGCTTAAAAAGCCAAACCCGTGGGTTATTTGTCGAAAGCACAGCATGGTGTCAAGTATTCAAAAATTTTAAAATACTGTAAGTTGAAGAGTAAATAGTGCGAGGGGTCCTTTAATGGTTTAAACAGTCGGTGAGGTTCTCAGGGTAGCCCTAGCTCACTGGGATCAGACACTCTAGGAGTATATATATTTTTCTTTTTTCCCAAAACGTAAGTGACGGGATACTCATGACCTCGTAAAAGTTGTCTGTCTGCCCTTCCGTCTGTCAGCACGATAACTCTCGCAGGGGTTGAGTTGGATTCTTTATTGTGAGGACTGTTTGCATCAAAGTTTCAGTTTCAGTTTATTTCAAATATCAACACATATCGTGGCTTGGGGCCAAATGGCGTGTTGAATACGTCAATATACATGAAGGCAAATCATAAAAAAAAACGGACATGTCAGCTGAATTTTGTTAGAGCAATATTTCGGCCCTTCTTGGCAAGGGTCCTCTTCAGGCTCAAAGCCACTCAGTTGGAAAAACGAACTTGTTGAAAAACGAACTAAAGATTCTAGCCTAGCGCTAAATATTTGACTTCGTGAATTCCTTTGTGAGAGTTGCATGGAGTTAAAAAGGTTGCTGTGATTTTATTTTCGACACGGCTGCTGTGTTTGCTGCTCGATTGGGTCGAAGATCGGGTAGAGATTTTTTGTTTTGTTGTAGAGAAGAGTTTGGAGTCTGAATTTCCTTTCGCCGATGATACCTGGTAGTGAGAATTCGCCTGTGTCTCTGTTAATCCCTGAACGGTTTCTTAATTTCAACGGCTTCTCTTATAATTTGATGAAGTCCGGTGCATGTTGCAAGAATAAAAAGCTAATGCGATGTGTATAGGGGTTTTAAGAAGCTAGTGCGATGGTCGATTCATGGCTCAGGAGATATGCTGAATCCATATCTGAAACTGAAACTAACTTTCTCGTTAGACAAGTAGTCCGTCAGGAATCCGGACGAAATCGGAAATTTGGTAAAAGTAAAAGTTCATTCTTAGGAAGATTAGAGGTTCGCATCGATGGTAAGGTTACTTTTTTGGTTATTTTTTTTGCCGGACAAGCAGTTCGCCCGGAATTCGACCGGCACCGGAAATTTGGCAGAAGTAAGGCAGGAAGTTTCCATGAGTTTAGTTAAAATAGATGTGACTTATAGGGGTAAAAACAGATGCTGAATCCACATCTGAATTTGGTTTTCTCAGATGATTAGCTATTTGGCCTTAATCTACTTCTAAATCTTAATAGTAAAAATGTTCAAGGAGTCTGACGAAGACTGGATCTGGCGACCCAAATGTCAGTATCAAATATTAAATTTTTGGGATCCCATCGAAAGCTTTGGTCTTGTTTATATACGATTCCCAGTTAGCCTGGTGTGAAGGAGTATTTATGCCTCGTAGATAGTCCAGGTGCTAGCTTTCAGCAACTACGAGTAGGAGAACTATTCCTTGAGCCGAAGCTGACTTTGAAACATATTTTCAAATAATGCATAAAACAGATGTGTCAGCTACGATGCTTTAGCAGCGATATTTCGGCCCTTCTTGGCAAGGGTCCTCTTCAGGCTGTTAATCTTCAGCGTCAACGTCGGGGAAGGAAACAAACCTGCAATAGGCCTTGCCAAACAAACCTTGCCACGAAGGGTCGAAATATCGCTGCTAAAGCATCGTAGCTGACACATCCGTTTTATGCATTATTTGAATATACGGGTAGGAGGTTGGGTCATACCCAGAAGAACATACCAGAAGGTTCAATTTTCTTCCAAACTCGATCCTCCATGTTGAACGAGTAAACATCGTTGAAGTACTTATAATCATAACCGTTGTCGTTGAAGCCTCCAAAGACTATCAGCTGCTTTCTAGAGACCACCATGCGGTGACCTGACCGCGCCGAAGGGCCACCAGTGGCACTGGAAAAAAATGTCATATATTATCAGGTTCAGACCCAGATTTCTTTCGGGGGCGGGGTTCTGCCCGCGGTTCGGACCTAATCCATATCAAACAGTAAGACAAGGACATAGATCAGAGGTTGGAACCTGTATGTGTGTATGTTTCGGGGGGGGGGGGGTCATACCCCCTAACTTCCCCCTGGATACGGCCCTGTATACAATGTAGAGCAGTTTGAAACCTGCAGTCACTTGCAGGGCCGGATTTCCTATAAGGCCAGGCGTAGGGCAAAGGAGTCAGTGGGACGTATACACAAAAACAAGAGCTGTAAGCTCATATGGCACTTGCATGTGTCAAGATGATTTGATTGATCAAGAGTAAGTTTCGACTTTGCGGTTGAGATGCGCGCTATAAGGGAGCTGGAACTTCATTTGTAAGCAAAACCCTTGAGGCAAAACTGCTAATGGGCTGATGGGCATCACGAAATCATATATTGCTTAAAAGTATTTTTTTTACTTTGCGGTCAAGATTGGTACTTTAAGGAATAATCGGATTTGGGAAGTAGCAATTTCTAAGCAAATGTTGTTGAGTCTCCAATATTCCAGCGAAGTTTCATCGTCCTAGCACATCAGGAAGTACCTTAACGCGCGATCACCGGAATCCCAGACCCCCCTCCCCCTCCTCCAACTCCACCCATAATAACCGGAGCCAATCCTGTTCTGTAAATGATTAATCCAGAGCATCTGTTTGTCATTCCCACGAAGTTCGATCCAGATCACACCAGTATAAGCGGGTCAAGTATTTTCCGCCCTCCCCCCGATAATTGCCGGATTCGGTCCGGAAATGAAAAATGTCACAAGAGAAAAATGTCCTCTGTTTAATTATTAAATTTCACTCGAATCCGATCACCCGTTCCAAAGTTACGCATGACTCAATATTCCGGATTCCCCTCCCTCAACTCCCCCCCCCCCCAAGATTATCATATCGAGGATTTTTTTTTTATTCCAAGTCAGTTTGACCGGGTCCCTGATATGCCTTCCAAGTTTCGTCGTGAAAATCCCCCAAAAACGGAATTCCGGGAGACCCCTCCCCCCCCCCTTCAAGTGTCCGGATCCAGTCAAATTATGTAAAAGATTTATATGGACCAGATGTTTGTTCTTCCCAGCAAGTTTCACTCCGATACCATCATTCTAACCGTTTCTCGAGATTTCCCGTCCACCCCCCCCCCCCCCCCCACCCCACCCAGCTCCCCCGCGGTGCACGTAGCCAATCCGATTCAGCAAATGACTTACCTAGAGCATCTGTTTGTTCTTCCCACAAAGTTCCATCCCGATCCCTCCATTCTAAACGGGGCACGTATTCCCCCCCCCCCCAATAGTTGCCGGATCCGGTCCGGATATGAAAAAAATCATCGGAGAAATGTCCTCTGTTGAATTCTTAAATTTCACTCGAATCCGATCAACCATTCCAAAATTACGCATGACTGAAAATTTCGGATTCCCCTCCCTCCACTCCCCCCACCATTATCTGATCGACAAAATTTTTATTTTGAAGTCAGTTTGATTGGGTCCCTGATATGCCTGCCAAGTTTCATCGTGAAAATCCCCAAAACCACCATCACCGGAATTCCGGGACCCCCCCCCCCCCCATAAGTGTCCGGATCAAGTATAATGGCCTAAAGAACTTATCTAGAGCAGATGCGTGTTCTTCCCAGCAAGTTTCACTCCGATCCCTCCATTCTAACCGTTTCTTGAAATTTCCGGTCTCCCCCCCCAACTCCCCCCTGGCTACCGAATCCGGTCAAGACTTTAAACGGGACATTACAGATATATATTCTGTTCAGTTATGAAGTTTCATTACAATCCGATCATCCGTTCGAAAGTTACACACTTCTCAATTTCCCGGATTCCCCTGCGGATTCCCCTCCCTCCACTCCCCCACCATTATCTGATCGACAATATTTTTATTTTGAAGTCAGTTTGATTGGGTCCCTGATATGCCTGCCAAGTTTCATCGTGAAAATCCAAAAAACCACCATCACCGGATTTCCGCCCCCCCCCCCCCCCCATAAGTGTCCGGATCCAGTACAATGGTCTAAAGGACTTATCTAGAGCAGATGCTTGTTCTTCCCAGCAAGTTTCACTCCGATCCCTCCATTCTAACCGTTTCTTGAAATTTCCGGTCTCCCCCCCCCCCCAACTCCCCCCTGGCTACCGAATCCGGTCAAGACTTTAAACGGGACATTACAGATATATATTCTCTTCAGTTATGAAGTTTCATTACAATCCGATCATCCGTTCGAAAGTTACACACTTCTCAGTTTCCCGGATTCCCCTGCCCTCCAACCCCCCCCCCCCCCCCAAAATGGTCGGATCAGAAAACTGATTATTCCTAATTTTGTTTGGTCGGGTCTCTGATATGCCTGCCAAGTTTCATGGTCCTAGCACAACTGGAAGTACCCTAACTCGAAAAAGTGTGACAAAATGCCCTAAATTTTAAAGTTTCCAGCGCCCCGCACTCCCCCCCATATGGTCGGATCGGGAAACTGATTATTTCCAGGTTAGTTTGGTCGGGTCCGTGATATTCCTGCCAAGTTTCATTGTCCTAGCTCATCTGGAAGTACCCTCACTCGAAAAAGTGTGACAAAATGCCCTAAATTTTCAAGTTTCCAGCGCCCCAGCTCCCCCGCATATGGTCGGATCGGGAAACTTATTATTTACAGGTTACTTTGGTCAGGTCCCTGATATTCCTGCCAAGTTTCATTGTCCTAGCTCATCTGGAAGTACCCTAACTCGAAAAAGTGTGAAAAAATGCCCTAAATTTTCAAGTTTCGAGCGCCCCCACTCCCCCGCATATGGTCGGATCGGGAAACTGATTATTTCCGGGTTCGTTTGGTCGGGTCCCTGATATTCCTGCCAAGTTTCATTGTCCTAGCTCATCTAGAAATACCCCAACTCAGAAAAAAAGTGACAAAATGCCCTAAATTTGCAAGTTTCCAGCGCCCCGCACTCCCCCCCATATGGTCGGATCGGGAAACTGATTATTTCCAGGTTAGTTTGGTCGGGTCCCTGATATGCCTGCCAAGTTTCATTGTCCTAGCACATCTGGAAGTACCCTAACTCGGATATGTGGGACAAAAAAACTCGGACCGACCGACAGACCGACAGACGGAATTGTGATCGGTATATGGCACTTGAGCCAGAGGCTGCAAGTGCCATAAAAATAACAACCGTATATTACAATAAAGTAGTTTTGCAGTTATCGTGGTATCTGATATTCTGATACCATACCCCAGTCCGACCGTGGTAACTGATCGTGGTATCTGAAAAAGTCCTCTCACTTTCATCAATTTTTGTGCAATTGGTGGGAAAGAAGTTTGGCACTTAGTGATGTGACCGAATATCAGTTTTTCTTTTGTGATGACTTCGAAAAGCGCAATTACGGCAACTGTCGTTTTTGCAGAGCAACCGTACATCAGATACCACGGTAACTGCAAAAACGACTAATTGCAGATCCAGTTACCGTGGTAACAGATACCATGGTATCTGCAAAAACGCAACTAATGTGTCAGTGTTATTTTGAAAAGGCCACATGAATGCGGTTAATGGTAAAGGACTTCATCCAAATCCCAGAGCGAACCTCTTCTCTTCATTGCGATTTTGCGGATCATGATCCGACCAAGTGCTAGATCTTGTTTCCGCGTGCTGCCCGAGAGGAAGTCCAAATTTCTTTCTTGACGAGAAGACGCAGAAATCAGTGCTTCCACATTCCCAGAATTTTTGGGGGTTTCCCCGAAATTCCAGAAAACCCCCGACAGTAAAATGGCGTTCCTCGAATATCTTTCTTCTCCCCTAAAATTTACCGACAACACAGCCTCGTTTTTGTTGCAATAATGCTGCCGCGTCGCTGCTCCAGCACTTCTTGTGCTTCTGCACAAGATGCGTTTTTGGATTTACTGCCTGCACGATTTCTTCTTGGTTGAATCAGCACCTTGCAGGGAAGCACGGACTTGGTCGGTAAGAATTCTCGAGAAGCGCTGCCGTCTTCCTCGAAAGCACTGCAGTGCAAACACGAATGTAGAAAGGATCAGCCCGGAAGCGGCCGAGAGGTGACCTGCAGTGTGCAACAAAAACGAGGCTCAGAGCTAGTGGATGGCTCACTTTCAGCCTTGGCGGTTCGTTGCACAGTTTCAATACTTTTTGCATCTTTCTCTGTTGCCAATATGTGTTAGATCATTATACAAAGTCAACTGGCTTTCGCATCCCGAGTACTGCTTTTTGTGCAGAAGAAACTGAAACCACAGATACAAATCGTCAACCTGTCCGGTAGAACACCCTCACAAAAAAGGAAAAAAAAATAAAAAAAATAACGGCGTTGCTACAAACTGCGTCCCCGATTTTTTCACCGAAATTCACGTTTTGCCTCCCAAAAAATGCCCCGAATTTCTAAAGCTTCTTCCCGAATTTGATAAAAAGAAGGTGGAAACACTGGCAGTGATACTACTGCGTGTGTAGATTACTTGAAAGCAGTCTTGTAATGAATTCCGTAAAAAGCAATGGACTGCTTCGTGCTCCTATTGCTATGAGTTGTGGGGAGTGTCGCAAGATGACGCTAAGAACATTCGTAAGAATAAAGGATTTACAGTATCATATCGAAAACGCACGAGTAACTGCTGATTATTCACTGATGATTCATTATTTTAGCTGAAGGAATTTCTAGATGAATGGATGACGCGCGACAAGCCCACACGATAGAGGGTCTGAAATTGACAACCGGAATGAAGAGAATGTTTATGCTGTAGCGGATTCTGTTTGAAGCAGAAACAACGAGTTTTTAGGCGATCTTTAAGGTAATACGTTATTAAATATTATAACTTGGAGACAAAAAGCCTTATGTGAATTTCTCCCATTTCTCTGTCTTCGTGTGATACACCCACAGGTCTTTGGAACGACAGGAATGGGCCTGGGAGGGGGATATCTTCAGGGCCATCTTTACGGTATTACAGAACCAGATCTACGTTGCCTGAGCACCGTGGAGTGTTGCGGCAACCTTTGTTCGGCTCCGCTAACTAAAGTGTTGCGAAAGCAACACTTTGGTTTTGTCTGAAATCACGAACAACAAGAGCTGGAGGCTGATATGACACTTGCAAGACTTGGTAAATGTGAATGACGATGGACTCTTGGAAATCATGAGATTGTATCGCTTGGTAATTTTTTTTTTGCCTGTAATCATCATAATCAAAACCGTTGAGGCAAAACTGATCATGGGCTCAAGGGGATCATGAAAATGTAGGTTTTGCTTAGAAGTGTTTTTTGTACTTTGCGGTTAAGATGAGTACTTTAAGGGAGGGTCGGACCTGGGAAGTGACAATTTCTCAGCCAATCTTGTCAAGTCTCTAATGTACAAGCCGAGTTTCATCGTCCTAGCACATCTGGAAGTAGCCTACCTTAAACTACGATCACTGGAATTCAAGACCCTCCTCCAACTCCCCCAGAGTGTCCTACCAAGTCTTATCCCAATCGTTATATTCCAAGCGTGTCACAAAATTTCCGCTCCCGCCCCCCGACCCCCCATATTGATCGGATCCTGTCCGCACTTGAAATGGGAAATCTGAGACACGACCTCTTTCCAAATTTCAAGTTCCATTAAGATCCGATTCCCGGTTCAAAAGTTATAAATACGTCAATATTCCGGATTCCCCTCCTCCACTCCGGATCGGGGAAATGACTATTTCCAAGTTAGTTTGGTCGGGTCCCTAAAATGCCTGCCAAGTTTCATGGTCCTAGCACATGTGTAAGCATCTTAAGTTGGGATCACCGGAATTCCGGAACCCTCCCTCCAACTCCCCCTACAGTGCTCGGATCCGGTCCGGTCTTGTCAACTATGTCTCTAGGGCTTGTGCTTGTTCTTTCCACCAAGTTGCATCCCGATCCGTCCACTCTGAACATGTCACACGATTTCCGGTTCCCTCTCCAACTCCCCCCAAAGTAACCGGATCCATTCCGGACTTGAAGTGTGACATCCGAGGCACGAGCTCTTTCCAAATATCAAGTTTCATCAAGATCCGATTCCCCGTTCAAAAGCTATAAATACGTCAATATTCCGGATTCCCCCTCCCTCCACTCCCCCACGGTGGCGGGATCGGGGAAGTGACTGTTTCCAAGTTAGTTTGGTCGGGCCTGCCAAGTTTCACCGTCCTAGCACATGTGTAAGCATCTTAGGTCGGGATCACCGGAATTCCGGAACCCTCCCTCCAACTCCCCCCACAGTGCTCGGATCCAATCTGGTCTTGTCAACTATGTATCTGGGGCTTGTGCTTGTTCTTCCCACGAAGTTTCATCCCGATCCATCCACTCTGAATATGACACACGATTTCCGGTTCCCCCCTACAACTCCCCTCAAAGTCACCGGATCCATTCCGGACTTGAAGTGTGACATCTGAGACAGGAGGTCTTTCCAAATATCAAGTTTCATTGAGAACGGATTCCCCGTTCAAAAGTTAAAAATACGTCAATATTCCGGATTCGCCCTCCCTCCGCTCCCCCCATGGTGGTTGAATCGGGGAAGGGACTATTTCCAAGTTAGTTTGGTAGGGTCCCTAATATGCCTGCCAATTTTCATCTTCCTAGCACTTCTGGAAGTACCCTAACTCGAGATGAGTGGCCTGACGGACCGACCGACCGAAAAGTGATCGGTATATGGCACTTGAGGGGAGCTGCAAGTGCCATAAAAACGGGTAGAAACAATAGATGGCAGCACTTTCGGATCCGCGGGGAAATGCCACGTTTTTGTTTTTGTAAATCTTTCTATTTACCACTCAAAGAAGATATATTGGCTGTGGGGCCGGGCAACTGCCGCACATATTTAGCACTTATAGATTTTGGTCCATCTTAAATTTCAAACTGGTATCTGCCTGCTTGCCTGCTATATCGGAGCTTTCCACTCGAAAGCAGAAACATGGTTTGATGAAACGAAAGCTGGGCTGCACAACTTTAGATAGTCATGTCTGCAGTGGGATAGGCTACGCAACTCCACTTCACTCCGCAAGCCATATAGGCTCTGGCTTGAGGACAAGGAAAAAACATCCTTTTTAGCCCCAGGCAAGAGTTCTACGGAGCTTTCCAAAATGTTATGTCATATTCATCAATCTAGCCTAAGCTCCACACTTTACGTAAAAACCCGCGGCATAGGAAAAAAAAATAGGACAAAACCGAAGTGTTGCTCTCGTAACACAGTTGCAAATTATAACTTAAGAGGCAAACGAACTTACGTGATCTTTTCCCATTTCTTTGTCTTCATGTGATACACCCAAAGGTCTTTGTAATGGTAGAACTGGGACTGAGAGGGAGATGCATATTCACCTCCGAAGACCCATAGCTGGCCTCCGCCCAATGGAACAGCAACAGTTTGGTGGGCACAGCGCGGGGGTGGCGAACCCGGCGATTTAATCAGCTTCCAGTCCTTCTTACGGATGTCATAAGAAAACAAGTCGCCATAAACCCACGTCTGAAAAGTAAAGTAAATGCGTGTATTCATTCAGCCCAGGTTGACTTCAAATCATATTTAACTGCTAAACGGACAAGTCAGCTTAAATTTATCCGAGCAATAATTGGCGCTTACGTGCAAGGTCCTCTTCAGGATCAAAACGAACCCTTTTTGCTGAAGTGTCATGAGCTTTCTGATTTAAGGGTATCTTTGCTTGGGTGGGAATTTGCAAAGTGTGTAGATTTATCATTTTTTTTTTTATTTCAAAATAAATGCGGCACAACATTTCATGCGCGAGCAAATTAATTGGCACTGGCACTAACCTACAACTAAAGCATATATACAATTGTCATAAAATAAATACGATGAAGGAGTGAAGTTTCGTGAGAATAGAAGTTGAATTTTCGTTATATTTTGTTTAATTTAGTTCATTACTTAGTGTATAACTTGTTCATGTGTATGGCCTCTGGCTTCGAACACAGATTATTATTGTTATTATTATTGCTGGAACAGACAGAAGCTTATCAAAATGGAATTTAACCAAAAACGCCTTTTGGATCAGGAGATGCATTCGAAGATACAATTCAGCATGGATCTCGATAAGCTCACAGATTGCTGAAAGAATTAAGATGGGATGAAGTTGCTGAGAGCTACGCCTGCAGATGCTAACCACCTACCATGACAAAGTAAACAAACGGACATGCAGCAACATTATTACAATATCATTACCTTTTGTCCGTTGAAATATTCCCCTCCAAACAAAAAGAGCTCATCTCTTTCGGGATTGGCTGAAAGTGTACAATTTACTCTTCTCGAAGGTGGGCTAACAACTTCTTCCACAACTTGATTTTTCTTCTTTTCTTCTGCTTCAAACTGAGCAATAACAGCCTCAAGGTCTTCCTGCAATAAAATACCGCTCTGAAGAAGCAAACGAACAACTGAACAAACAATTCTTTTTCATTTTTAACAGGCATGCTTACTTTAACTCCCGCCTCTCTCTTGCCACCTTTTTGACCTTTGACGACCAGGATTACATTCAAACGAATGTATATGTTGGCCACCAACATCTACTAATTATTGGATTGGAGGTATCCCATTTACTCGAAGTTTTTGCATTCGGGAGACCCCCATTGCGTATATTATGTATTCCTGCCACGAAGATACTTCATAAATCCATTGTCTATACACAGTAGAGGTGTGATAAAACACTGTGATAAAATCCCAATACTGATGAGAAAAAAATAGCTGTTCACAATACCCTAAAAACATGTAAGTAGGTGTTTTTGGTGGGTTCCGTCTCCCCCCCCCCCCCACAGTCAGTAGTCCCTTATCGGACAAGTCTAGACATGTTGCTAAATTTTGAAAATGAGAATATATTTTTACAAAAAGTATATACAGAGGCTAGCCGCCGTCACGCGTTTACATCTCGCGTGTCTAGGGGAAATCCTTAAAGGACCCCTCTTGCTTCTTCTGCCTTTTATAATATACCCAGCTCCCTTATGGAATCATAAGCTTTTGAAATCCCCATCTTTCTCTATTATTTCGTTTTGTGCCTACGAATTTTAGTGCCTTTTCAGCCATGCCGAGTTTTGCCTGTTACACAACGCAAAGTTTGCCAGAATCTTCAATGTCTGCTGACAACTCTTTCACACACAAGGATATGAGAATCTTCTTTTTTTGCTAATTTTATTTGCTCAGTTTTTGTACTTTTTCATGTTTAAACGTTTTCAAACGTTTTGAACCCCAGCCGCCGCGACGGAGAGCAGAAAGGCTGTGCAGAGTCGTCAACCGCTAAAAAGAAAATCATTAAATTCAAGATGGAAAGTAATGGTTTTTTTCTGATCCATTTCATAGTGAAAAGATCATTTCTAGTAGGAGTTGTGCTTTACGTGCTTTCAGTCAGAGCTGCAGTTTTTTATGAGATTTTCTAATTTCCTATATGTTAGCCTTGGGGGGGTGGGAGGGGGGATTTTTTTTTTATAGAGAATGGCTTTAATTTTTTCTTACTTAAACTATTGTAGCACACATTACTGACCATGAACATAGGTCACATTTGATTTCATCACAAGGCCAGATTCGGACAGATGTTTACATTCTTTTCCTTCTTTGACATTTGCAAGGACAGCACTGTCTTTACGGCTTTGTGAATTAGGTTGTATAGAAGATGAAATGTTGCAGACTTTCTTGGCCAGTCTCACGAATTTTCATTTGCTACACAAATAAAATCTTTCTGCCACGGAAGGGTGCCCCTCTGTTTTCATATTCGAACATGGAATAACCATCTCAGACAGCTATCGGACATTCACCAATGGTAAAACACAATAGTCAAATACTTGCTTGATATACTTTTAGTCACAAACAGTTGTCTGAATAGGTTTATGTGGTAAAACACAGATACAATAATATGTCAGAGTAAATATTTTTGCACAAGTGTTCAAGCTGAGGTTATTGACAGATATTTTGGAACCAGTGTGACATTTATTAATTTTAGTGACTTTGATATGTTAGCCCTCTTCAACAACAGAAACAATGACTGGCCTTTTCCCCCCAACTTATTACTTTATGGAACCTTTTCCAACCAACAAAAAAAAC
This sequence comes from Branchinecta sandiegonensis, assembly GCA_030848855.1. Taxonomy (NCBI): domain Eukaryota; kingdom Metazoa; phylum Arthropoda; class Branchiopoda; order Anostraca; family Branchinectidae; genus Branchinecta; species Branchinecta sandiegonensis. Next base: position 448,224 of record JAUPMV010000006.1, read on the forward strand.
AAAATTTAAGCAGGCTACGGTTAGAATTTTCTCTCATCGAAAGTTTACAGAGTTGGCAAAAACTAGCCCAGACATTGAGACACATGCCCAAAAACCGAGGATTTCTGTATGACTGCCGGACTGGTTCTCTCAACTTCTGGCTATTCTATTTTATAATAGGCTACAGGAGGGGTACCCAACCTCGAATTTATATGACTTCAAACTTGGCCTGAAAACCTTACAAGGAAACTTCCTTCTTGACCGTCAGGACCTTTTATTTCCTTCCATCCTTGTTAGGCCAGGTTTAGGTTGGATGCCCCAGGTCCAGATGCCCCAAGCCAAGGTGGGAAGGCAGAGACGTTACTAGCCAAAATGTTTTTTTTTGGGGGGGGGAATTAATTTAACGACTGGCTCGTAATTTTTTTTGACTGTTTTTGCAGAAAAAACTACTGTTTTCAAGAAAAAAATGACAATTTTGGAGAAACTGACTGATCTTCAGAAAAAAATGACTGTTTTGATGAAAAATCGACTGTTTTATAAAAAAAAAATCGACTGTTTTGACGAAAAATCGCGGTGCTTCGTGCAGAATTGGTTATTTTTTACCAACTGATCGACAACATTGTGGGGGGGGATCCCCCCTCCCCAATTGGTTGTGACACCCCTGTTCGCAAGGTTGGAATTCTCACCTCTCCTAATTTAGCAAGTTCTTTTTTCATCTTAAGTTGCTGTTTCTTATCCGTCTTCGCTGCCGTTTTTTCAGCCCCTTTAACCTTGGTCTTCTTGTCTTTTTTGCCCATCTTTTAAACAAAACGAAATAAACGCCGGCACGCTTTTGAAAACTTGAAATTTACGCCAAAAGAAGAAGACACTTCTGCGCCCTTTCAAAGAGCGTGTTCTATCCTACTTACCGTAGTTACGATTTTTCTATTTTCCAGCGGAATATCATAACTTCATAAGTCGTATTCTCGCCGTTCCTCGAGGACTCCTCGGGGAAATCAAAGGGAACGGTGAGAATAGAGTGAGTCCCCGGGACAAACAAAAACGCGGGGACTCCTCAAGTGGACTGTACTCCCCGTATTCTCGCGAGTCCCCACGGCCGGGGAATGCTCCGATTATCATCACCATCATCGGAAAGGACTCCCTTTCAGATTCGAAGGGGAATCAATTTTTGCTGGTGTTGGTGCAATGTAAAATTAACTAAAAGCAATCAGAATAAACAAAACCAAAAATAAAGTGGATCTAGACTAATTTCGTCAACTGCATATGTTTTTTTTTTGAACCAAATCCATTTTGGAAGCATTCCTCGTGTTCTCGCTGTTTCTGTACGCGGAGTCCGCATGGAGTGACTCCCTCTATTCTCGCCGTTCCCTTCGACTCCCCGAGGAGTCCTCGGGGAACGGCGAGAATACGCCTTAGAGCGGGTTCCACCCTCGAACCAATAGTAACTATTAGTTGCTAAATCCGTTCCAACCTCACGAAAAGTTACCACGCTGACCGTTCCAGCCTTCTCGAAATAGTAACTAATAGTAACTATTTGCTTACCACGTTCGGAAGCGTGGTAAGCGTAGTAACCACGAATCTCTGTCACGTGATTGGTCGGATTCACCCGTGGCATGATATTCCGCTGGAAAATAGAAAAATCGTTCCAGCCTTGACTGCAAAAAGCCAGAATTCGTGACGTCATGCGCGGTAACTACGGTAAGTAGGATGGAACACGCTCACAGTCGTACTATTGGTACGAGGGTCGAACACGCTCTAACTCTATAGAAACTCGAAGAGCGCTAATTTTCAAAATCTTATTACATGCATTTTGACGAAAGCCGAAAGGGTCTTTAATTCAATCATCTTCACCTTTGTTACATTGTGAAAATATGAGCACAGGCTCGGAAATGATCACCAAAAGCTTTTTCAAAGTCATGGATGGAACAGCTGTCTACCTTGACAAGATTGCAAGAGAAGGTGCATTTATCAAAAGTAGAAGTGCTCTTAAGGACTTAAATGCTCAGCTGGGTTCTGTTCAGAGGTAATTCCTTATGAAGAGGCTCATCATAGGCTGTCCAGTCAGAACCACCAGTGGTCAAAAGCCCCTAATCAAATTCCCACTGCACAGTCGGAAATCAGTAACAAAACAGGAAAATCAGTAAAAAAAAAATAATAAACATGGATTAGCCTAGCCTACAAGCAGCAGACAGACAGATTACAGGATGGGTTGCTCGTCTTGAATAGGTAAATCTAATGAATGTGTAATGTGTAAAAAATCTGGCCAATACTGATAGGCTACCTACTGGAGCCTATAATATTTTTGTTTTACATTATTTCTGTAAGATCTGATCAGAATCAGTTTCCTAGCTTAGTTCTGCCTTTGATTCCCAACATCCTGTCTAACATAGTTAAACCTATTGAGAACTGTTTGCTAAAAACATGTACACGGATAAATCTTTCTTGATTCAGAAAGTTAATGTGAAAAAAATCTGGCCAATACAGTCTATTACACTAGCCCCTTTTCAGGCACGGTGCTCAAATGTCTAGCACCATGCCTGGGTGCTAGACGTTCAAGCACTGTACCTTGGATTTCATGCATGGTGCATGGATTTCAGTATACAGTGCAAGCATGAAAAACACAGTTTCTGTCATCACAACTGAGCACCAGCTCGGACAGGGCTGAAATTACTACCATGAATTAGAGAAATCAAAGACAACCCTTATCATATTTTTCAAAACAAAAACAACATTGCTCGGGCTGATGACAGACGTGAAAACCTCATTTCCTTTTCTACATAGTCAAGGGTTTTGCATGCAAAGTGTCCTGTGCCTCAGCTTTTTCTACCTAGCAGCCTGCTAGCAGCCAACCAGAATATTGGCTCTTGGGTCACTCTACATGGAAAATAGATAGGGTGCTGTTAGGTTTTGCATCTCCATCATCAGTCGAGCCCTTTTGTTTTTGTTGTGAAAAATTCGAGGCCAATAAGATAAGATAAGATTTATTTCCGGAAAAGCACAAAGGGCCATGGAAACAACAAAACAACACAAAAACAAAACCATAACCTCAACCACTATTTACAAAAAAATTTCCCTGTGAATCATGGCTACCTTTAGGAATCTTCCCAAATTTCTAATATCTCCAAAACTTCTACTTTTCAAAATTTGTTTAAACCTTTCCTCCCCCCAGATCATTTCCCCAAATTTTTCTTTCCTCAGGTCTTTTAACTCCTGACACTCACACATTAAATGGAAAATACATTCGTTCATTGTACCACACATCGGACAGAAGTAAGGACCACGGAGCACTCTAACCTGATAGGCTACCTACTGGAGCATATACTGTTGTCGTTTTACAGTATTTCTGTAAGCACTAATCAGAGTCAGTTTTGTAGCTTAGTTTTGCATTAGATTCCAGACGTTCTGTCTAACATAGTTAAACAAACCTATTGAGAACTGTTTGCTAAAAACATATACACTGATAAATTTTTCTTGATTCAGAAAGTTTGGCTCTGTTGTGATGGAATTGAAGTCATGGCATCCTGCATCATGGCAGTAAAAGGGAGTCGATCTGAGTGTCTGAAATCTAAAAAAAAGTCTTTTCTTGCAACATTAAATTTGTTTCTTATAGTGAAAACATTTTTGTTGATAACAATTATGCACTTTGTTTTCATTTTTAAGTATCCACTGTTGAACAATGATGTAATGAAATAAAATTTGGGGGACTTGCAGTTATGGTAATTAGGTCCTCAAAGAATTTATGATTCCTCTCAGAAATTTATGTTCTGGCAATGCAGTTTGCATGTTGGTATCTCCGTAGAAAACAGACAATAAAGAGGAATTCGCTGGCTTTCTTTTGAGATACTGTTTACCTTTTTTGAAGTTTCTTTGGTGAGATAAAAATAATCTAAGCTGGAGAACATAATCTGCAAGTTAAATTCTGATGGAAATAGTATAGGCTCAAGTAGCCTAGTGAAGTAGCCCAGTAATCCCAGTCTATCAAGATTATTCACCTTTTCTTTGCTTGAACTTGCTTTAAAAAGAGGTTTTATTTTAATTAACTGCAATGTTTTTCATCCTCCAGTACCCTAATTATAACGAGGAATTTGAGCTCAAGCTTGAATCGGGCGATTGTATAGGAAATTCTGTTGGATCTGTAGGAAGTTTTTTTTATTGTAAACATTGACAAAGGTTCAAGGTTTTAATTACACTTTTGTAAAAAATTATAATAAATATAGGGTCAAGCTGGAGACACTAGGTCGATTGACAAAAATGCGGTACAATATAAAAGAAAACTATTTTACATATAACTAATTCCAAAAATAAATGTTAATAATTCCATGACTCACTACGAGACGGGAACCCGCCCCACAAACCCAGCGACACTCAGCAAGATCAACCCGAAAACACACGAGAAAAACAAAAAACAATGCGCAAGCAAGGGTAACCGATGGCTGTCAACTTATCAGGACCCCACCCAGAAATTTGTAACCGACAAAATAAAAATTTACTTTAATTTTTTTAATTTATCGTTGATTCTTGAATTTATTTATAACTATAGAATGAAGTTGCTTTTTCATATTTGGAAGAGATTTGCTGCAATCGATATGTGGTAGATAATGATGCCATGAACCCATAATAGAAAAATCTGGTGAGAACCGCGATCTCACGGTGGTTAATTTAAGGTACTGCATTTTCCTTTTATGACGAGTTTCATAAGCATGGTCAAAGAATTTGCATTCCAACAGCTAAACTATTGTTGTAGCTTCAGTCTCATATTTGGCATGATTTCTAGTTCCTTTTAAAGCCAGATAGATATTTTTAGTGGACTTTAGGCTACTGGAAATTTGAAAATATGTTTTTGAGGTATGTTACAGTAGAATAGTAGAAAATTATAGAAACTGGAGAACTTCATGGACTTAAAGTTTATCTACAAAACTCTACAACAAATGCCCTTTTAGGTACGGTTCACCAAAGGTAAAGATTTAACATTGAAACAACGGTTAGGGTATTGGGAACTCTTAGGGGCACTAACCTAGCTAGCAAAATAATGAGAAATTGTGTGAAATTCACTAATTACCATTTGAGTTATGTTTGGCAGGTGATAATGGTGAGGGATTTGGCATACCCTAACCCACAAAACTCTCAAAACGAATTAGATATTTCGATGAAATTTGGTTGAAGGATTCTTTGGGTCAAGGGTAAGGTTAAGTTCGTAGATGAGCTCTGTAGCCCTACATTTAGGGGTGGGGGTTCAAATTAAGTGGCAAACAAAATATTTTTAAACAGCTAACGTGCTAGTCGATATGGGGTAAGAAGACATGCTGACCATGATTCTCGCCGGACAAGTAGTTCGTCCGGAATCTCGGCAAAAATGGAAAGTTGGTTAAAATTAAAAGTTTTGTTTGAAGTTGATTAGATGTTCGATAATGGGGTAATATTATAAAAAAAAAAAAAATGACTGTAACAGAGTAGTGGTTGCTGGTTGAGTGCTTAAGGAGATGTTTAGCAATTCTTAGACTGTACAAACGTTAAATACTCCTTGAGCCCAAGTTGACTGGGAAACATAATATATTCAAACCATATGTTTACAAATTACGCTTGGCCGTCTATGCAACGCCATGTTTGCGCCCCATATCTTCTTTCTAACCCCTCTGTGGAATTCATTGAATAAAACTGAGCGTAAACAAGTCCGTTCTAATTTTTTCCGGTACTGCAAATATTTACTGGGAATTCCCATATGGTTCCCAAACTCTTACGTATCACAAAGGTACCGTATTTTTGAAATAAGCGAAAAATGAATGAGCTAACCAGTCGTTTCATCAATCGAAGTAGAAAACTGCACGATTTTCCACTGGCTAGCCTGGTGTAAGCACGTGACTCAAGTTTGTATTGGTTTGGTTATTTGTAGTTATCGCAGCCTAATTTTGTCTCGTAGTGTTGTGTGATTTTTTTTTTTCTCTCTCTTTTTCTTTTGTTTCCTCACCAACTCCTCCGACGATTTACTTTGTATTTGGATGGAGGGTTTAAAAAAAATTATTATTATTATTATATGTATTATGCTTTGTATCTGCATTGTATTGACATAACCGTTTATGCATTGTTTGGATATATGTATAAACTTTTCTTTTTGCTGTTGCAGAATGTCAAGTTCAAACCCCCTTGTTGCTCTGAAGCCTGATATCAAAACGCTTTTAGAGCAGGAAATTGTCAAGACATTTTGTTCTGACTGTGAGAAGATGAAGGAAAGCCTGTAAGTCCCCGCTATGTTCATCTTGCTTCTAAAAGCTTGTTGTTGAAATGGAAATCCTCCCTTCTCAGCTCAGCTGGTCAGCGTTTTAATTACTTTAATTCGCACTTCGGAGCCGATTAAGGTCCAATGGATCTGTGATGCTCTGTGAGTGATGATGGCTGACATGTGCTAATGGTCTGGGTCATCCCAGCAGTATTGCCAGTCCTTGCATGACCACTCGTTATCAAGTGACTTCTTGAAGGCTTCAAGTGAATGTGCTGACATTGTGGACTCGGAGAGGGAATTCGAGTCATCTTCATCGTCAAATAGTTTATTGTCTCGCCAAAGAAGGCATACTTCAAGAGGGGCGTTTTCAATAAGACATGCAGGAGTACATTTTATAAGGAGTAGCGCTATGGAATGAAATACCTCTGTGTATTAGGAATGCAACAACCCTTCAGTCGTATAAAAAACAGCTGAAAGAGTCATTTTCAAGTGATAGTAGTTGACAGTTGGTATTCGTAGATGTATTTAAATAATTGTGTGTCTTCTTACATTTGTTCTAGAAAGAAGCATTATTGAATGAGCTCCTTACTTGTATGTTCGCTCCCATAGGCCGCATGGCTTTTTTTTAGGCGGACATGCAGTTCGTTCTAGGAATTATATTATTATAAACCTCTACTGGGAGAAAAGAAAAAGTAATTTAGTCCATTATGTTATAGATTAGGAAGTGACAGTAAGTTTTATGATTATCAAGTTTTTCTGTCCGTTCTGACACATCAGCCGACTTAGATATGAAATAGGAAAGTACCGACTATATTTTTTTTTCACACTTTGTAATTTTTACCTTTAGGCTACAAATAATAACAAGATGCCGGGGCTCCTTCCAAAGTTGAGGCCCGTGGCAGCTGCCTAGTTCGCTTTTGCTTTGCCTAGTTTGCTTTTCCTTTGCCTAGTTTGATTTTGCTTTGCTTAGTTTGCGTAGTTTGCTTTTGCTTTGCCTAGTTTGCCACTGCACATAACTTATTTTTTTGTGTTAATAAATAATCTGAATCTGACAAATCTTTCGGAAAAGAAGTTTCGACGCACTCTTGTTTTCACGTGGGATAGTTTCTTGGAGTGGCCACTTGTATGGGCTTGATTGAACTTGCGAAGATCGATGAGATTAGTTGTGTCATTGGAGAGTTTGTGGGTAAGTAGTATCTCACTTCGACTGCGGCGGCATTGAGTTTTTTCAGTCTTTCTTCGTAGGGGAGGTCTTTAAAGCCATCTATAACCTTGGTGGCGCGTCTCTGTACACCCTCAGCAAGCTAAAATGTGTCCTTATGTGGGGAATCTTGGTATTTTTAGAGTGATGCATTGGATAGGTCAAATCGTTAGCGGCCACAGGCTTGGTAAAAAATACAAAAGACCCCCGAATCGATTATAAATAATAATTAACAGAATATGATAATCTGCTGTACTTCTCCTGTTGAAATATGCATATAGAGCGTGTTCCACCCTACTTACCGTAGTTACTACGCATGACGTCACGAATTCTGGCTTTTTGTCGTCAAGGCTGGAACGATTTTTCTATTTTCCAGCAGAGTATCATGCCAGGGGGGAGTCCGACCAATCACGTTACAGAAATGCGTAGTTACCACGCTTACTACGCTCCCGAGCTCGGTAAGCAAATAGTTACTATTTCGAGAAGGTTGGAACGGTCAGCGTAGTAGCTTTTTGTGCGGTTGGAACGAAAATAGTAACTAATAGTTACTATTAATAGAAGGGTGGAACAAGCTCATAATCTGTTTTGCTTAATGCTATCTATTGGGCATGAACACAACTTTCTCTTGTAGCCTACTGTGATTTTCGATAAGGTGGCTTCGGAAGATGGATTAACAGTCCTAGAAACAATTGTTTCTAGTGGAAGGTTATAAACCTCTACTGGGAGAAAAGAAAAAGTAATTTAGTCCATTATGTTATAGATTAGGAAGTGACAGTAAGTTTTATGATTATCAAGTTTTTCTGTCCGTTCTGACACATCAGCCGACTTAGATATGAAATAGGAAAGTACCGACTATATTTTTTTTTCACACTTTGTAATTTTTACCTTTAGGCTACAAATAATAACAAGATGCCGGGGCTCCTTCCAAAGTTGAGGCCCGTGGCAGCTGCCTAGTTCGCTTTTGCTTTGCCTAGTTTGCTTTTCCTTTGCCTAGTTTGATTTTGCTTTGCTTAGTTTGCGTAGTTTGCTTTTGCTTTGCCTAGTTTGCCACTGCACATAACTCTTGTAATTTCATTTCAGAAAGTCAATCAAGCTATGTCTGGATAAAGTTAACGATGCATACAATACGGCTCAAAAGCTGTATGAGGAGTCAAGCGTCAACTTCAGTGAAGATGATGTATTTACTATCTGCCCTGAAGGCTTGGATCTTGCCACAGCCATGTACCTGTCGCATCAGTCAAGGAGAATTTTAATTAGCCAGTAAGTGATTACTGAGATCATTTGGGGATTTTTGGCATGATCAAGCGAGTTCTATGAGCCTGGCTAAAGGCTTGGGTTATGCCATGGGATTGAGACTTTAGGTCATTCGATTTAAGCCGCTTTCGATTTACCTTACATCGATTTACGATTTACAAACATCAATAAACCATGTAGCTGACTTTTTTCCCTGGTAGGTATCGTTTTATTTGGTCTTCGAACTTCCACTTGTTTCTCTGTTAACGACGGGATGAATGACAACTCGTCTTGGTCGTTAAAAGTCCACTTTACAGTGACTGCACAATCGACGCGGATGAATCGAAGTCTCCCAGTTAACTGAGAATTGCAACTAAACCGTCAAAATGACGATTTCAGTTGACCGGAAAGATGAATCCAACTCGGTTTTGATCTGAGCCTCGTTTTTGTTGCACGCTGCAGGTCTACTTCTCGGCCGCTTGCGGGCTGTTCCTTTCTACATTCGTTTTATCGAGAATCGCAGACTTGCTTACCGACCAAGTCCGTGCTTCCCTGCAGGGTGCTGCTTCAACCAAGAACAAATCGTGCAGGCAGTGAATACAAAAGCGCATATTGTGCAGAAGTAAAGAAGTGCTGCAGCAGCAATGTGGCAGCACCATTGCAACAAAAACGAGGCTCTGGTCGCCAGTCAGCTGGTGAGAATTGTGACGAATGGAAACCTTAGAGCTCGGAAGACAGATTGGCTACTCAGCCTAGTAAATTGTCACTAAGTAGCACCCAAAATATGTCACTAAGTCACCAAGTAACCTCAGTGGTATGTTACTTTGAGTGTTATTTAACTTCAGACAGTGTAGTTTTGGACTAAACGGAAATACAAACTCAAAATAGCCACTCAGATGTCCGTGGGAGACCTTGGAGTAGTACAGTAGAGGTATGTTTGCTTGGGCGTTATTGGACGTCTCACCAAGGCGTTATTAACGGGCGTTATTCAACGTCTGGACGTTATTTATTTTAGTTTTTTCTTCCACTTACTGTGATGAAAGTCAATTGTTTGTGACATAATATTTGGGGATTGACACAATGATTCTGGACCACTATCCGAAGTTGAACACCTAAATCAGCACCCACCTACTTACTGTATTCAGACCTTAGTTTATAAAAAAAAAATCGACTCGATGGAGAATTTTGTACGGTACAGTGAGCATCGTCACACCCTTCAAAGCTCTGTTTGGAACTAGTTGGAAAATTTCCAGTTTGTTCGATTGACCATGGATGTCCGTGCAGGTTTTTTGCCCAAAGCCTGTGTTTAGAGAAATCATTAGAGTTTTACCAGATGAGCAAGAACCTTTTCCGCTCCTCACTCGAGCTGTGTCATGAGAAGTCGTGGCATAGACCAAATACTATTTTACACGTGGCGTAGGTATACATATTCTTTGGCATAGACTCCGAACAGACTCCGAACCTCATTATTCGATACTAGGGACAACTTGCGGGAAGAGCTGTTTTCGCCCAAAAGCGAGGATAATAAAGGCTAGAAAACAAAAAAGGAAAGCGACGTAGCAGTCTTTAAGTGTTAAAATATTTGTTAAATTGTTAAGTTGTTAAAATAGTGTTAAAATTACTTTAAGTTTCGCAAAAAAAAAGTATTGATAATGTTTTTTAACATCATTGAGTGCAGATGGAGACGTAGCCACCCGCATTGGTTCACTCTATTGTCAGGGAGAAGGAAAAAGAAGCTGCGCGGGCTTAAAAAAAGAAAGAAAAAAAGACCTTTAACTGCTTAAAATATAAGTAAAACCATCTTTTTTTAAAAATTTTAAACCAAAAGTTGACTTTCATCCGCTTAGTCTATGTGAGCCTTAATGAGTACGCAACACCCCTTCCGAATAGAATAGTTGTCGGCTAGAGAGATGGGTAATCAGCAGCAACGTCCATCGAGATGCGTCGCGCCCGCTGTGTAACGTGCTATAGCTGCGGCATGTTGCTAGATTCTCTGCATGCCTGTTTAGCTAGCTGCTCAGCCCAACGGACGAATTAGATGAGTGTGGAAAATAGTGATTTGGGCGTTTAGGGACCATCAATGCGAAGACCGTTCAGAAAGATGTGAAATAGTGCTTGCTGCTGGGTGTTTTGCTTGTCGTTTATTTGATTTTTTTTTTAGCTACGCTTTATTGCGGCATTCTCTGGAAACCCTTGAGCCGGGTGCAGAGGTGCAAGGCGAAGAACACTTAGAATCTGCGATTCTTCTTGAACGTGATCCTGTGCTACTGCGTAAGTAAAGTTTTTTTTTTTTAAACGCCGTAAAGGATCCCTCGCACTATTTACCCTTCAGCTTACAGTATTTTAAAATATTACTTTAAAACTAAGCTGTGCTTTCCAAAAACAACCACGGTTTTGACTGTTTTAAGCCATTTCCTAAACCCGTTGAAACAATTTACATAACTGTTTTTTCTGATGGAAAAACTTCTCGTAGAGAACGGTCGACAGTGTGATACACATCGAAGGTAGCAAAACACGGCAAGTAAGAAAATCAGCGTGGTTTTGTTAAGAGGGGTTAGAATGGACCGTACGAAATTGGGTTCTTCAGGTTTAGAAATATATGGAGTGATTATGGTAGTAGGTTGCGTTAGTATTACTCTGTTTTCACGCTGACGCGTTTGCCTTTCACACTGACGCGTTTGCCTTTTACACTGAGCTACGCAAGCCTTGCGTTGCGCTTGCAACGACGCAACGCGGAGTTTGCGCTTAAAAAATTGACGCAACGCAAGAATATAACTGAGCTCTATTTTTACGTTGCGTCCGACGCGTCCGTATCAGATTTTTCAGTTTGTTTTTCATTGAAATGGAAGTTTTTGAAGAAAAACTAGTAAAACTAGTTCAAGAGAGACCTGGACTATATGAAAAAAATGTCCCTGACTATCACAACAAGACTTTCATTAATAATGCATGGTTCTCAATTTGTGAAATCATCAACAAGGAGTTTAGCAAGAGCATGACTGGGGAGTTGTCCCTACTTTGTATCACATTACATTTAATTGGACCTTGTCTCCTTCAAGTAGCAAATAGTAATAATAAAAAATTACCTATAAACATTCTACAAACTGTCTGAATTGCCTATAGGCTCCATGTTCAGTCCAGGCATCATTTTAAATCCTTATCAGAACTAGCCATTTTCTGAAAACGCAACGCACAAGCCTTCACGGTGTGAAAGGTCCGACGCAAGACAGACGCAACGCTGACTCTACGCAAGCGCAACGCAAGCGTCTTGCGTTCTCAGTGTGAAAGCCGCATTATAGGTAAGACAGGTCCTTTAAAGTTTTTAAAGCACATCTCTTATTAGAAATGATCTTTTCGCTATGAAACGGATCAGAAAAATACCATAACTTACCATCTGAATTGAGCGATTTTCTCGTTAGCGCTTGTCGATTCTATCCATCCTTCCTGCTCTCCGACGCGGCATCTGGGGGCAAAACATTTGAAAACTGAACGCGCCGTTTTTAAAAAGTAGGAAAACTAAACAAATACAAGAAGTCAAACACAGAAGATTCTCATATCTTTGTGTGTTAAAGAGTTGCCAGAGGACGTCAAGATTCTGGCAAACTTTGCGTTGTGTAACCGGCAAAACTCGGCACGGCCGAGAAAGCCCTGAAAATTCGTAGGTACACAACGAAACAATTGAGAAAGGTGGTGATTTTAAAAGCTTACATTTCCGTAAGGGAGCTAGGTATGTTATAAAAGCAGAATAAGCAAGAGGGTTCCTTTAAAGTCCGTATCAAAACCTGGACCTCTGAATCCTAATGTAACCTTCGGCTTTTGCTTCATGTAAACGGACTCTTCTGTGACCCCTTTTCAAAACAAAACAAGATTTAAAGCGCCATGAACAATTCCGAGCGAGTTCCGAACCAGTTCCGAGCAAGAAAGATAATAGAAAAAAGATATTCGAAATGCTGGTAAGGTTGAAGTGTTTTCATGACATCTAAAACTCATCAACTTGCCATTACTATTGTTCGTTGATGACTCATTATGCAATGGAAGGAATTAGGGAATCCCGGTGTCGCGGAACAACGGAACAGATGGTGACCAAAACGGGGAAGAGACTTTGAAATTAACTACACTGTAAAAAAAATCTTGCAGTATTTGCTACTGGGACTAATCTTGTCTCTAAAAAGATAATCTTAACCTCTAATCTTATCTCAGCAGAGATAAGATGTAGCAATACTGTAGTTAACTTTAATCCTTACTCGGAGAAACTTTTTACAGTGTACCTGAAGGAGTGAATGTTTGTGCAGTTGCGTTGCGTAAGCAAGAGCTTGTATGTGCAACGAAACAAGAGGGCAAATTTGGTTTCAAGCAGAAACAGTATATTTTGAGGCCGTCTGCAGTGAACCTACTCTTTTATTGATTTAGCCTACCCACTGTGTTCTGGAGGACGAAGAGCCTTAGGGCCATATGCTCGAGGAGAAATGGCTTTTGAAATTTTCGTGTTATAGTGACAGTTCTTTCCTTAAAGCACCAAACCTACAACCCGACATGATCATTCTAGCTTATCAGTTCTTGGTTTACCAAGAACAAACAAGCAGTAGAACCTCCGTCTCCCAGTCTCTGTAATACGACCATGCGGAGTCGAATAGATTTTCGATGCAAACGAGCGGAGGGTAGGAGCTACGCGGAACATCATTAATTCACTACCTCTACAAAAAGCTCATCGCAGTTGAGCCCCGGAGAAGAAAAGTCGACATTGTGATGTCTCTCTTGGCGCTCTGCAGAGGCATGTCATACACGCCTGTTACGGTCTTTTCCTGTCAATGCGCGGCGGCTAAGAGAGAAGAAGTCGGGCGTCAACTCAAAGCTCAGCAAGTAGCTCTACTTCTGCTCAATTTTGTCGGGGTATCCATAGTCGGCGCATGGGACCAAAGACGGCGGCTCTGTTGGCTTATTTGCTCTTATTTTTGTTAAGTCATCCTCGTTAAAGCTCAACTCTTACTGGAATTGATATCTTCCCTATAAAATAGATCAGAAAAAACGTTTTCGAAAAGACCATTACTTCCCACCTGAAACTAGCGATTTCCTTGTTAGCGCTTGCCGATTGTATCCAGCCTTCCTGCTCTCCGACGCGGCGGCTGTGCGCAAAAGATTTGAAAACTGAACGTGCCTTGGTTAAAAATTTGGAAAACCAAGCAAATAAAAGAAGTGATAAACAAAAGATTGTCACATCCTTACGTGTGAAACAGTTGTCAGCGGACAATGAAGATTCCGGCAAACTTTTCGTTGGGTGACGGGAAAACTCGGCAAGGCCGTAAAAGCGCTAAAATTCGTAGTTACTGAACGAAACAATGGAGAAAGGTGGGGATTTTAGAAGCTTATAATTCCATATGGGAGCTAAGTATATTATAAAGGCAGAATAAGCAAGAGGGGTCCTTTAACATATTTATCTTAGCTTTCTTTTCTTTCCAGGCATACAAAACATTGTCAAATGTACGCAGCTGCAGGAAGATTCCCCAACCCCAGAGAGGTGACAAACAAGGAGGCTGTGATAAAAAAAAATTATGAAACCGAAGAACTGCGTTGCTTGCATCTTGCAGACAGCCTATTGGATAGCCTGACCGTCACTGATCCTTTCAATTTTGTATTTGTGGATGAAGTGATATCCATTACTATACAAGTATAGTTTACATCCGTTCGGGACTTCGTACTTTCAAAGTTCACGGACTTGGTACTTCAAGCTTCAAAGGCTCACCGATTAGGGCTGAAATACGAAATCAGTTATTCACTAAAACAGAGAATTCGTGAGACCCCGAATTCAAAAGGTCGGTGGTTTACCACACCGTTTCTAAATCATCCGTATCGTTATCAGCTTGACTTCTTAGCCATTCATTGTAAATCTCCCTAAAGCTCCTCCAAACTTTTCTGCCCTCGTCCTTGGCTTTCAGATCTCCTCCCGCTGAAAAATTATCTCAAAATAGTAGAATGAAGTTGTACGAAAAAGTAGCATGCAGTGCCAACTGATGCACTGCATGCTACTGTAACAAGACTAGATGCTACTGGAGCAAGGCGGGACGCTACTGAATACTACTGCCTAAGATTAGCCCAGTGTGAGACACATTAAATTAAAGTACATACATGCAACTTTTTCGTACAACTACCAGAAAACTACCCAGGCTACACATTTTTCATCGGGCTGATCGAAGTTGCTGTTTGAGTGACTGGACTATCCATAAATAGGCATCTGCGTCTAATTTTTTCAGCTGATCCCTGTGGAACAGAATGGAAATGGAGAGCCATTCGATTTACAAGTTTCTTCTTTTCCTCCTGCATGTTTAGTTACGTGTGCAGCTCGTAAGAAGCATGCAAATACTTGAAGTTTTTGTATGAAAGCTTTATGGCAATCGCATTCTTCATAGACTTGAAATCATACTTCTCTAAAGCATAGAGAAGGGTTTTCGCGAGCTGGAAAGCAAAGTCGGAATCACTTTCCAGTGGTTTTCGCTCCACTTCGGAAAGTTGCCGAACTTTCCAACCCGGTTTTCGCGCTTTGGAAACCGAAGCAGCTTTGCCGTAAAGTGATTCCACGAGGCTAGTGGAAAGCTCCGCGGAAAGTTGAATGTTTCGGCGTGAATTTCAAAAGTGTGGAGAAAAAACAGTGCAAGTGTCACTAATAAATAAAAAAAAATGACAATCGTAATTAAGATGACTTCGATGGGATGTATGAGAATCAAAGAACCGTTAAGTGAACAGTATTTAGTCGAAAAAGTTTGTAATTCAACGTTTTCTTTGCGACATCAGCTTTCCATGCGTTTTCGCGATCAGTCCAGTTGGAAAGTGGAAAGTGATTCCAGGAATCGCTTTCCAACAGTTTTCGCGATGCGCTTCGCTCGCCGGAAAGTGATTCCGAGATCTCGCGAAAACCCTCCTTAGATCATCTGGTCTCTGTCTGGTCTTCTAAAAGCTTTTCCAGACTTGAAAATTGACCAGAAGCCAGGAAGCCGATTACCAATTTCATCGTCTCGCTTCTGATATCCTCGATTTTTACAGTTTTTGATTCTTCCATCTTGTATCAGAACATAGCTCTGAAGACTTCACTTGCCCAACATAAAATGGCGTTATCTCATTACCCTCAGAAGAAACGATGGCGACATTATACATTAACATTATGGGCGTGGTTCAAAAGAGAGAAACGGTTGTTTGTTTCCGTATGAGGAGAAAAGGTACAATCATAAATGTCCCGAGGTTCTGCGGTTGGTATAGTTGGTATAGTATAGTTGGAATAAACTCGAGAGTGTGTCATGGACAGGTCTATGGATGTTGAACGGTTTGAGCGATTGAAGCGCCCATGGGTTTCTTTTAAGTTTTTAATGAATAAAGTTTTCTTTATTTTAGTTTTAATGGGGTTTTGAACAGTAAAAGTTGCGGCCTGAAGGAAAGTGAAGGGTTTGAAGTTATGTTTAGATTCTCCTTGCTAGCTTTGCTGTCCTAAAACGTTAGTGACGGCATACCTATGAGGCTATGACTTCGTAAAGCTTTCTGTCTGCGAGCACGAAAACACTCACGAGGTTGAGATATTTTGGTCAAACTTGAACAAGTTTACCGGACAAGTCGTTCGCCCGGAATCCGACAAAAACCGGAAACTTGGTAGAAAGAAAAGTTTGTTCTGAAGTCGATTAGAGCGTCGATATTCAGGAACACACGCTAAAAATCATTTTCTCACAGAACAAGTAGTTCGCCCAGGAATCCGGCAAATTGCGGGAAGTGGAACAATGGAAAAACAGAAATTAAATGAATTTTGGGACCTTCGCGTACCCCCTGCGAGGGTCTGCCGCATCCCTTTGGGTACGCATACTACCGGTTGGGAACCACCCATGGGCACTGTTGTTCTACTACTGCATGCCTATATAGACCGACTCACCTGTATTACTTTTCCGATTTGTTCTCCTAGCTGACAACTTTAGTTCAAATACCTGTATGAAATGTTCTCCTTTTCTGACAGCCCTTTCCGTCAGAGCAAAATAACACTAGGGAGTAGCGCCAATACCTATGCTTTTCATGCTTTGCAAACGGGCTGTACTTGTAGCGCCGCCCATTAGGCTTGCGGCATTTAAAGCGAGACAAACTTGCGGGTTTAGAAATTTCTAGTAAATCAAAGGTGCGGTCTGCACGCATTATTTTTTTGCAATGTTCAGAATATGAAGTTATCGGAGCAAGCGTTGGTGAACGGCTGAATGAGTTTCAGTAGAGATGTTCACTATCGCTAGTGGTGCTAGTGTCGCTGTTATTTGAGTGTGTGTCACTTTTTTCAAGTTTTGGCGGTACTCTCTAGTGTTATTTTGCTCTGCTTTCCGTCAAGGAGCAGGCTGTAATATCAACTGATGAATGAATTAGTTCTTGCACTTACTGGCATCCAGTCCAACTATACAAATGGATTTGACCAATCATGTTCGAGAATTAAAAGGTTCAGCTCCTGTCGGATATAAGAGAAAATTGGTACTCAAGTGTCTCCTACATAGTCGCTAGATGGCGCAGGCTTTGACGTTTCAGGTGAAATCTGCAATTTGTGCGTGTGGGGAGTGTCCGACATGGCAACAGTGAGCAATTACAATTTGTGCAATCGACAATGATTGTCATACACAAGTTCAGCGTCTCTTCTTACCCCTAAATCGATTATCTAATCAACTTCAAATAAAGCTTTTACTTTTAATAAACTTTCCGATTTTGGCCGGATTCCGGTTGAACTACTTCTCCGACGGAAAATGGTTTTCATATTCGGATTCAGAATGTCTTCTTACCCCTTATACGACTATCTCATTCGCTGTTTAAAAATATTTTGTTTGCCCGATCATTTGACCACCCCCCCCCCCCTAAATGTAGGGCTACAAAGCCCGTCTACGAAATCGACCTTTCCCTTGCCCCAAAGGATCCTCCCACCAAGTTTCATCAAAATATCTCATTCCCTTCGAGAATTATCGTGCTCACAGACAGACGGACAACCTCTGGACAACCTGTGGTTTTGCTATTCGGAAAAGACAGTACAATTGTGCAAACTGAGGTTTTTGGTCACATAAAGTAAGTGCAATTGGGTCGCAATTTTGTCTTGTTGTAGCTTGTGAGGCTATGAGACTATCAGCCAGCAGGGACTTCGGTTAGTTTAGGGAAGGCAGTTCAAGTACTGTATTCTTGTGCTCTTTTACTCGTTTATTATTGCCGTATTATTTTCCAGGGGCGGAAAGTTTAAAAGTGACGGAAGTCGTGATTAGGCTCGAAAAGAAGCAGAAAGGACCTTAATTCGACGAAGACGCCAGAAATCAAGTGGGCTCCTTGGATCGGATTGGGGTTCTCTGATAATGGCGGTTCTGAAGAAACGGGCTCTTGCTGAGCTATCAAATATTTCTGTGGTATGTTTTAACTCTGTAGTAGGGAACAGAGGCGTTACTAGCCAAAATGCTTGGGGGGGGGATGAGGCATTTACCGACTGGCTGGTAATTTTTACCGACTTTTCGTACAGAAAAAACAACTGTTTTCAGCAACAAAAATGACATTTTTGAAAAAAATCGACTGATTTTCGAAAAAAAACGACTTATGACGAAAAATCAACCATTTTTCAGAAAAAACGACTTTTTTCATGAAAAAAAATCGACTGTTTTGACGAAAAATGCGGCGCTTCGCGCCGATTCGTATTTTTTTAACAACTCGCCGGCAGCATTGGGGGGGGGGGGTCCCCCCTCCCCACCCCAAGTCGTGACGCCCCTGGTAGGGAAAGTAGAGTGAGCATCAGCAAAGCACGGTTTTTCCTGGAATTGTAGTGCCTCGGAAATGTTTGTTGATGAAAGTCTCCCATCTTTCTCTGAAGTCTGCAGATCAGCTATCGGCTATCTTTCCCGTTTGGCTGAAATGGGGAGAGTTGCTATATTGACTATTGTGGGTTAGACCCACTTAGTATGTAAAGTGTAAGTTTGTGAAGTGTTATTTTGTCATGTCATGTATAATGGGTAGTTGGCCGGTATTGGATTCAAATAAATAAATAATTAAACAATAAATAAAGCAAAGATGGAAGCCATTTCTTGTTGTGAGAAAAGACACCAACTTGCCACCAACCCTTTTGTATCTGAGTGTTGCCTTACCTTCCTTAAATTGCACCTCAGATCAATGAATGAAGGAATGAATAAAATTTATTTCTCATTTTTAAGACAAGTCACAAACGGAGTATGAAAGTCAAAGTGTACATAGATTTTGATACTCTTATTTACACATGGGGCAATATAGCCTTATACAAAGCGTGGCTAGCATCAAGCGAACAAATAAGACCTGCAATTCGCTCAGATACTGCAGTAAATGGATCAAAGATTTACATCCTGATGTGATCCACCTGGATTCGGCTACAGGTGATGATACTGGTTTGTTAGCTCTTAACACTTCTTTGCGAAGAAGACCTTCTTCTTGGTACTTGAGTCTGGCCAATTCAATGTGATTCGGCACCCGGATTGCATTAGGTTTGCATTGGATTGCATCTCCTTGTTTTCTTTGGTAGACTAGTAGTATCTAGTGTTTTATGCGCTTTAGCCTTTCCTCATATATTTCCTCAATTTATTCAGATTTTGTCTGGATTTTATTTTTTAAGACATTTGGAACAACCGCCCAAAAATATACAAAGTAGTGTTTCTGTGAGTTTCATCTAGTAGCTCGACTGTGTGGCGCACAATCATGTTTCTGCGACAAAAAATCAAAGGTTTGTGGCCCATAATTGAGCCACGGAAAAACTGCTTTGAGTAGCTTCTTTGACTGACCAGTATTTTACTTTTATCACAGCTAGTGGATCCAGAGTGGATGAAATGGCCCTTTTTAAAGTAAAGTAGCTGTTCAAAGAAGCACATCTGTACTATGCATTTACTTTATCACATGAGATAGGGAGATCTCCTTCTTAGCAATGCATTCTATGTGATTCTGAATTCCTGATCCAAGCCATTGTCATTCACTGGGTCACCCAAAGAATCATGTATAAGCAAGAGCATGGAACCACTTCTTTACCAGTCACACACAAATCCTCTTTTTTGGGGCACAGTGCTCCAGTTCTAGATTTCTTTTGTGTAAAAAAAAAATCCTGATTTGCAGAGGAGATTTAACTTTCTGGCTTTGCTCAAGAAAAGCCTAAAAAATTTGATGTCTTATGTACACAAAAATCCTGATTCGTTGACGAGAGCCCAATAAAAGTTTACAGAATAGATTTTGAGAATTGAAAACTCGCCTTGTTTGAGCATTAACCTTCACCAAACAACAGTTTGGGTGTGCTATAGGTTGGACCACCCTAAAATTACTAACTATTTATTATCTGTGTCAGATTCACAAACAAAAATTAGGATTCTTTTTTAGAGGGCCAGGGCAAGCAAACCTTTGGCAAACTGCAATTGTCGTTTAAGGTAAGGTAAGATAAGGTACAATTTTAATGGTAAATATAAATAAACCTGGTGTTTCTCAAAAGCATCAGACATGCCAGTGGCATAAAAAACGACGCTTCACTAATTCTGATGGGTTTGTAAAAATTATTAATACAATTCTAGCCTAAGTCAATGCAATTCTATCCTAAGGCAATACAATTCTAGCCTAAGGCTAATTCAGGCATAGACTTTGGCATAGGCTTTATGTCAAATAAGTCTGTGCCAAACATTATTGCATGAACCTGACAGATCTCGGTTGTTTACTTGTCCTTGGGATCCCTAGATCTGAATTTGGGTTCCCTGGAAAACCCAGGATTGACCGGATATGAAAAACGTCCACTAGTTGGTTTTTACTGGTTTTTGTTTGTGTTTATCTGTGTGCTCAGCAATAACCATTAGGTTCAATAAATGTGGAGTTGGTAGCCAATCTAGTTATCTTAGTTGCTGAAAAATTAAACGTAATCTTTTTTCAAGGTTACATCTGATGAAGTAAGAGCAACTGCACTGACTATTAAGAAAGCAAAGCATTTGGGACCAGAACATGCTCTGTTAGATTCCATAAAGAACTCTGCTGTAGAGTCAGAATCAGTGAGTTTCATCCTGCAACTGGAAC
Source organism: Branchinecta sandiegonensis (assembly GCA_030848855.1). Taxonomy (NCBI): domain Eukaryota; kingdom Metazoa; phylum Arthropoda; class Branchiopoda; order Anostraca; family Branchinectidae; genus Branchinecta; species Branchinecta sandiegonensis. The sequence goes on from JAUPMV010000006.1 coordinate 468,890, forward strand.
TCCACATATCCGAACAGGTGAGAGTTTAGCACCGTTTAGTACCCTGGCTATGCAGATTCCAAGAAAAGGGGCTGGAAAAGCCACTTGAAAGTTTCTGATTATTTTATTTCATTCATGAAGAATAATTAAGCTTAGGTTTGTTAAAGGCCAAATTTGTACGTTTTATGTTATTTTGCAGTAGAAGACTAAGCAAGGTCTGCTGCTTCAAAATCATATAATCTTTAAACCAGATTATACTCTACCAATGCGCCAGCTATTACAGTAAATTTATTGTTCTTTTCGTGTACCCTCTGTATTTCTTGTTAAGCGTTCATTTACCTTTTTTTCTGTATGTACTGTGCAAATGCCTTATCACTAGGCTGCATGTAATAAATTCATTTATTCATTCATTCATTCTAAGTGTTGATTCAGGCCAAGCTAGTTGTCTATTTCTGGGGGGAGTGAGATTTAGGGAAGTGTTTTCAGCTCATCAGTTGTTTCTCCTTGCTGAAGGCACACTACTGGTTTGTTGCAAAGACCAAAAGACCACTGAAGGAACAAAATTCTTATTAAAATAAAATAAAAGTAAAATAATAGAGCTAGTGAAAGATGGCTGTTTACAGTGCCCTTCTTTTAGCCTAATAGCATAGGCCTATCGGTCGCCAAAAGCTTACAGTTAAAAGGAGATGAGGCGAATAAAGCTATTAGATGATAGGCAATTAAAGAAATTTTAGTTGAGGTCAAACTGACGGACCCTTTACAGTCGAAAGTGTATTAAGGAGATTAAAATGTCACTGGTCAGCTGATCTTTTTCGAAGCTTAGCGAGAAACATTCAACACCACACGTGCATGCCGTGGTGAAGACCAAAATCTTGCGTCGAGTAAAGATAAAAATATTAAGTAAGATAAAGGTTGGCCATGCTAGCATAACTTTTACTAAAAAAAAAATTAAACAATTTTCAGGACGTGTTGGACGTGGAAATCTTTGTTACCCAGTTCCTTGAAGTGATGATATCAATCAAAGATGAAACGGTTCAATCTCAACTACTCGGAGTGATGATCACATCCGTCGAGAAACATCATATTCCTGAACCAGAGGTAAGAATCCAAATGTCTAATATACTTGATCCGTTCTCGATGATATCAAGTCAATTGCGACACTTGCGCTGGTTCTCTGAAGTGAACTTTTTGGGACCTTCGCATACCCCTTTGGGTACGCGTTCCCCCGGTTGGGAACCACTGCTCTAAAAGTCACTTGTCCGCCCGATTCTTGAGTATGGACATTGTCTACGTCTCTACGAGACCATACCACAACAAAGACATAGATAGAAATTCATCAGCACAAGCTGACTGCGAATCACATTTGACGGTGCAAAACGGATAAGTCAGCTACATCTTATTAGAGCTATTTTATTAGGACCCTTGTCAAGAAAGGCCGAAATATAGCTCTGTAGCTGCCTTATCCGTTTTGCACCGTCAAATATAAAAGACATAGATGCTCTAGAAAATGTTCAGCGGAGTCAAGTACCAAATTTCCTCCCAGTTTACGTTTCCTTCCGTATGAAGAGCGGCTTCGCAAGCTTCAAACCCCAACCCTCGCCTTAAATATTCCACCGTGGTGATCTTACTGAAATGTACAAGCTCTGCAGTGTAACCTGTGACAACGTACCAGCTGAGAGAATTGTGTTGTTCAATCATAACCATCTTCGAGGACACCAGCGTAAAGGGAGGGCGGAACGCTTTTATAAGGACATAGGCCGCTGGACTTTCGGCAATCGAGTTGTCAGCACTGGAACGACCTACCCGAATACATTTTTTTTTTTTTTTTTTTAACCCGTAGCATCTATTCTAATTTAACTTATTTTTATATAATTTAAATAAACAACGAAAATCATGTTACGTACTTTTTGTGGCTACTCCTCCATCCCTCAGTGACGTTAATTTTAATCTATTTTTACCCACTTCTAAACTATTTACATCACCTAACTTTTAATAATAAAGCCCGTATTACATTTGTTGTTCTTCCCCCTAATAACTATATATAAAATATAAACTTATTATAAATTTATCATTCCAAACTCAATCATCTTCTCAAATCTCTATCATTCAAATTCCTACTAAAAAACATTAAAAAAAAAAATACCACTTACTTTTTCGCCCAATCATCATTCACTCATACCCATCGTTGCCTTCAAGAAGGAAACAGACATATTTTTGTCAAGTGATATTGTCTCCCTGTGTATGTTTAGGGACCCCTCTTGCTTATTTTGCCTTTTATTGTATACCTAGCTCTCTTATGGAATTATAAGCTTCTAGAATCCCTCCATGGTTTTGTTTTATCCCTACGAATTTGTAGCGCTTTTTCGGCCGTGCCGAATTTTGCCCTTCACACAACGCAAAGTTTGCCGGAAACTTCAACATTCGCTGACAACTTTTTCACCTAAAGGATATGAGAATCTTCTGTTTTTGACTTCGCTTCGCTATTCGCTTAGTTTTCCACTTTTTAACCATGGCGCGTTCCTTTTTCAAATGTTTTGCGCCCTGCCGCCGCTTCGGAGAGTAGGAAGGCTGGATAGTGTCGACCAGGCGCTAACAAGAAAATCGCTAAATTCATCTGGAAAGTAATGTTACTTACAAAAACGTTTTTTCTGATCCATTCCATAGTGGAAAGATCATTTCTAGTAAGGGTTGTGCTTTAAGACGTATGGAATGGAAATTAAAGTTTTTGTAGAGGCTTAGGGGCCTTCCATCAAATTTCCTAATATATTATTAGAATTATATACTATATTATTATTGTTATTGTGTTTTGGTATTTCGTTATTCGGTAGGTTTAATTTTTCTCTTTTTCCGCAGGTTATAAGGATCTTTCGCGAGTTGTTAAGTCTAGCTGAGAGCTGCAAGTCCAGTAGCTTCCGAGCTTGCCTTCTCATAGCGCTGAGTAGGTTGGTCAACATTAATGGTCTTGGGACCATGCATCATCAAAAGCTGCTAGAACTTTCGAAGAAGGTAAAGAGGAAATTATACTGAAAATCCAAAGCATGAGGTGCAAGCATGATTTCGAAAAAAAAATCTTTAAAGCACATTGGGCACTAACTATGCTTTAATTTTTATAAAATGCTTCACACATGCAAATTTATGACTTCACTAAAGAGTGCTTCAAAAATAAGCCGTTTTCTTGTTATCGCTTGTCATTGCCTCTCCGGCGTCTCGGTGGAGACGATTTCAGACCATAGTATTGCAAGGCGCGGAAATTCAAAATGTCTCGGCCATGTACGGAAATCAGTCATTTTGTAGAGCTGAGTGATGAGAGTGCCATGGCTGCTAGAATAAATCGTCTCTGTAGCTGGCAGATTGCTCTAGTGTTACCTGATGAAATATTGTTTGAAAAATTCTTTAAAGTTTAACCGAAAAGGGCTGGGATAGGACAGTCTAGTTACCCATCCCTTATTCAGTTATAAATGTGCCCACCAGAGGTTTGCTAAGAGTTTTGTCCCTTCATTTTTAAAGTTGTATAACGAAGCATAAGCTGAGCTGCTAGTTTAAATTTATGATGTTATTTATGACCGTTGTAGCCCTATATGCGTAGGACTATTATGATTTATGTGTATGCTCATAAGTTGTATCCATGACTATACCAAACAAATTTGACGTGAGCCATGATAAGCATTTGGTGAATACAAAGATTTATCTATCTATATAAATTGGCTTGAAGACCCGCTGAAAATGCTTGTTCCGCTAATCACGAATAATCGATTTTCAAATAGTGGAATTTCCGTGTGATTTGTGCCACCTCTATGCGCTTGTATTTTTTTGTTGTATGCCTTACGAGAAAGGTTTATGATTTTTTTTTTGTTCAGGCACTAAGCAATCTTTACCAATCTCACCACTGCCCACTGAAAAGCCGCCTTTGTGTTAAGAATAAAATTTCTCGCGTCAATTTATGACGGCCGCAGATATTCTGAACGTCATAACTAGAGCAGATAGTGGAAAAAAAAATCTCTTTGCAGAAACCAAATAATTCAGTATATTCAGTTAAATGACACAAACATGAGTTGGCTTTTCAGTTAAACTTTAAGTTTGAGTTTATTTCAAAATATCAACACGAATCGTGGCTCGGGGCCAAATGGTGTGTTGATTACTTCAAGATACATAATCTTAAAATCAATGGTCAAACTAAAACATCAAGACAAGCAATAAAGACCGACAATAGTTTGACATAAAATTTTGAAAGAAAAAACACACAGGAGAATTTTTATTCAAACAATGTTTCAAAGTCAGCTTGGGCTCTAAGAATATTTACACAGGAGAATTTCACTGATTGATTGATTTATTTAAAACATAAGCACAAATCGTGGCACAATGGCAAATAGCGTACTTACTTAGCCAACAGATGAAGCTATATAAAAACAAAAATAATCATATTCGTCAAATTACAACTTTCAACAGATCGGTACAAAACACTAATATCAGTATGTCTGCCCTTACGGTGGGGTACTCGACAGGTACAATGGGTACGCGAAGGTACCAAAAGTTAAGTCTGTAGCTTCAAAATCTCGCCTCACTCATTTTTGATTGCCAAAAGTATAACGTTACCAGCAGATGCATCACCAGATAAATGTTTTTTGGAGGGCAAGGTATTTTTACTGACTGGCTGGTCATTTTTACTGACTATTCAAAAAAAAAAGTTTACGAAAAATCGCGGCGCTTCGCGCCGACTCGTTCCTATTGAACTGTCTGGCCGACCACTTTTGGGGGAGGGGTGTTGCCAAGCCGTAGTGAAAGCAATAAAATAATGTTGATTCCAAAACAGCTAGCCTACCGCCGTAAAATCTGATCCTGTGTCAACCAATATTGTTTCAAGAAGAATCGAAGACATTGCAAGTGATATAGTCATTCAGGTTGCGAATGAGCTAAAGAAAATGTTTGCGATGCAGCTTTATGAAAGCACGAAGAACATCAAAACCAAACACAGAAACAGGCTGACTGTAAAAAAAGATTGCGGTTAATGACGTCGTACAGAGATTTTACAAAAATTTTAGCTACAAAGCAGGGTCAAATATCTCATTGATTTTGTATATATTTCTACACATGTATGCTTTATCATTTATGATAATAGCCTAAATGTCTTTTTTTCACCTTCTGAAAAGGGGGTACGCAACCTTTTCGAACCTTTAATTAGGGGTACGCGGTACGGAAAAGGTTGGGAACCACTGCTATAAGCCTTGACATGATACAGTATACAAACATCAAAAATCGTATTCATCCATCAATAAAAAATCGTGTTAGAAGGCTAACACTCATTCTTGGTAGCATGAACACATTTAGGAACTAAACTTTTATGATAACGCTCAGTACGGTAGGAACAAGGCTTCAGCTGGGGAACTTTGCGGACGCAAACTTCGAGGCTGGAGGAGAGGTGGTAGAAGGGAGCGGAAGGATGGGTTCTGTAGGAGCTTTAGACCGAACTTGCTGCACAGCCTCTCCCGTCTGTGATGGAGGGTCTCAACTTTAAAAGGACTCTGCACATGGATTAAGCTACTCGTCACTGTGGGGGATGAACAGAGATTGAAACAATATGAATTTTGTTTGTAGTATCAAGAACTGCTTGCTGTCTAAATTTTGACATTTTTTCTACAATAAAATACCGAGCCACCGGGGATAGAAAAATTAAAACAGGGGATAACAAGGGATAGAAAATTAAAACAGTTTAGGAGTTGGGATTGTGAAACCCTTGACGTCTAGTTGAAGAATATGGCAGGCGAAGCTGAGAAAGAAGCTGTACGAAAGATGAAAGACTAACACATCCATGCGCAGATATCTCAAAATAGAGCTATGCATAGCTTATTATGGGCCATTGGTATTGCTAACACGAAAATGAAGTTCTCAGTAGGAGATCGTTTTTATTGCTGATAATCAATCAATCAATCAATCATTTATTAGTACCAAAATATCCATTGGATAGCATAGGCCAACGACAAAGTAATCGTACACTACACAACAAGAGAGACAATTAGAATATTTATATACAGTTGGTTTGTCAAATTAATTAAAATACAACACTAGATATACGGTAAAACACTAAAATACATTGTCGAATTTTAGTAATATTGTCTGTAGGCCTATCGGTTATTTCTTTATGTTTTTGTAGCGTCGTTATAGTGTTGAATAAAATAAGTACCGAGTGGAGATATCTTGTTGATGCCTTGACGGGTGGTTGTTTTAACTTTCGCTTCCCAGCTTCTAGATTTGAGCGTGTCCTCGGACGATTCTCGGTGGTTTCTTCGTATTCTGGGAGAATATGCCTATGCATTTCAGAATGGAGGCATTCGTAGTGTCCTTTCTCTAATGTCCTATCTCTACTTGGATCTTGTAAATATGGTGAAGTATTTGGTGTTAACTGGCTGTTTGTTTCAGGCCATCAAAGATACTGACCATCTGGTAAAGAAGGGTAGCTTGAAGCTCTTGGCTTATTTGCTCGCTTTCGAAGAAGAGAGGAACGAAATTCTGCAAGTCCTCACCTCGTACACGCAGCACACAGATCCGAGGGTGCGCGCGACGTCCTTCGAGTCTCTAGTAAGTTACGTTCCAAAAGAATATATAGGTTAGACTACGCTGAGAAACGGCATTTTGCCGCGATCCCACATAGTGTTTGTGGCGCAAAAGGAGTGTTTCCGCGATAGTTTGTATGGCCGCAACCGACAAGCTTTCTGATATCACTTACCACGGTAACTGGCCAGACACCAAGGTAACTGTAAAAACCGACCGTTGCATCAGTTACCACGGTAACTGCAACAACGACTTTAGACCGTGGTATCAGGTACCATAGTATTTGCAAAAACGGAACCGATATTGTTTCAGTTCACTTTACCCCAAAAATACGCGATGTACAAAGCCGATTGTCGTCTTCGGTGTCATTTTGGTGTCTTAAATACAGTAGCTGCTAATCCGTCAAGCTACACTGTACAAAAAAATCTTGCAGTATTTACTACTGGGATTAATGTTGTCTCTAAAAACATGATCTTATCTCTAATTCGGATTAATCTTATCTCAGTAGAGATAAGATTAATCCCAGTAGAAAATACTGCAGTTAACTTTAATCCTTACTTGGAGAAACTTTCTACATATATATGTATAATCCTTACTATTATATATACTTTATCCTTACTTGGAGAATCTTTCTACATCTGTATATGTATGTGTATTTATGTATTAACAGCGTTTCTGTTTTTTCTGACCGCTTATTGTTTGAATAATCGAATTGGTTGTTTGATTAAACTCTCTTTGCTTACAGATAGACGCGCACAACAGCGGTTGGAAGCTAAGTATTGACCTTTACGACGTCGCCGTTGTCAGCTTGAATGACGAATATGAATGCGTCCGAAAACTGAGTCTCACAATTATTAGCATTTTGGCACACCTGTACACAGAGAAGTAAGTCTTTTTTGGGATACCAAAACGTAAGTGACGGTGATACCTTTGGTTTCGTAAAAGTCGTCCGTCTGTCCGTCTGTTAGCACGATAACTGTCGAAGGGGTTAACATATTTTATTCATACATAGAATGAGGACTCTTTGGGTCAAAGTACAGGTCAGAGCAATAAGCTGGAGTCTGTCCAGAAGCGAGCCTTGCGAATAAACTTGGGGGACAGCCATATACCATACGATATGTGTCTCTCACAGCCCAAGCTGACCACTTTGAAGGAGAGAAGGCATGAGTTGGTCATAGTTGCGTTTTGGCTGATACCATGGTATCTGTTACCACGGTAACTGGATCTGCAATTAGTCATTTTTGCATTTATCGTGGTATCTTATACACGGTGCTCTGCAAAAACGACTTTTGCCGAAATTGTACTTTTCGAAGTCATCCCAAAAGAAAAACAGATATCCAGTTACATCACTAAAGGCGTATTCTCGCCGTTCCCCGAGGACTCCTCGGGGAATCGAAGGGAACGGCGAGAATATTCTCCACGCGGATCCGCGTACAGAAACAGCGAGAATACGGGGAATGCTTCTAAAATAGATTTTGTTCGAAAAATGAATATGCAGCTGAAAAAATTAGTCTAGATCCACTTTATTTTTGGTTTTGTTTATTCTGATTCTTTTTAATTAATTTTACATAGCACCTACAACAGCAAAAATTGATTCCCCTCCGAATCTGAAAGGGAGTCCTTTTTGATGATGGTGATGATAATCGGAGCATTCCCCGTCCGTGGGGACTCGCGAGAATACGGGGAGTGAGTCCCCGGGACAAACAAAAACGCGGGGACTCCTCAAGTGGAGTCCGCGGGGAACGGCGAGAATACGCTTTAAGTGCTAAACTTCTTTCTCACCAATCTGACAAAATTTGATGAAAGTGAGATGACTTTCCAGATACCACGGCCAGTTACCACGATCGAACCGTAGTATCTGAATATCTGATACTACGATAACTGGCCAGATACCACGATAACTGCAAAAACGAATTTAGACCGTGGTAACAGATACCATGGTATCAGCAAAAACGCAACTCATGTCTTTTGGACATGGCTTGCTATCGTCCTCGAAGGACCGTGACATCCTTCCGCCGTCAAAATCGGCCCAGCGCTACACCCGACACCAAAACTAGTTGGAACCATGCAACCCTGGAGCGTCGCCGAGATACAGACAGTCATTCAGACAATATTTTGTGGAAATTTTAACAAGTGACAGACATTTTGTAACATATTTTGTTTTATTTATCCTCGTGATGTTCACAATAAAGTTATTCATTCATTCAAGTTCGAAGATGGGCTCTGTAGCCCTATATTTAGGGGTGGGTGAGGGGCTTCAGTTTAAGGGGAGAAGAAGAATATTTTTTAATGAGATACTCAATTTAGGGGTAAGGAGATATGCTGAATACGAACATGAAAATTATTTTCTCGCCGTATAAGTATAGTTCCAGAATCCGGCAAAACCGGAAAATTTGTGAAAATGTAAAAGTTTAATCTGAAGTTGATTAGAGGTTACATTTAGGGATAAGGAGACATGCTGAACCCGAATATGAAATTTGTTTTCTTGGTGGTTCACCCTGAATCCAACAAAACCGGAAGATGTGTGAAAAGTTGAAGTTTAGAGAGGTTTGATTTAGGGGTAATAATAATAATAATAATAATATTGTATTTAAAGCCTTAGGGCCATATACATACAACAAAACAAAAAACTTCATAATTACTTCTAATATCGCACTACATATACTAAACTACACTCGCCCGGTCAACTTTTACTTTAATACTTTGCAACACAAATCTACATAATGCACTAATTGCTCCTGGAGATGTGCTCTTCAATATATCAGGAAACAGTATCTCCCTTCCCCCCCAGCAAGATTCCCTTAAAAACGAGAGTTCGCGGCACAGTGCAACCAAATGGGCTAGGTCATCATCGCCTTCACCGCAGAGTGAGCAGGGGCTGTTCGTACTGGGGGAAACACTTTTTTCTTGTCAAACTTACTTTTCCCGTGTACTGGCAGACAGTTCGCTCGCAACTGGATCCAGAGCGTGAGGTAAGTTTTTGGTAGGTTGAGCTTCATGTAAAATTCTGGTCCAAAACTCTCTTTAACCAGTTTATAATTTGATAGTGTCACCGACTCACTAACAATACATGCCCATTTCTGTATTTCTTGATCTAATACTTTTAACACTTCTTTTAACAGAGATGCTGGTTCCGATGTGGGTCCAAATCCATTGTTCCAAGCACACGATAGTCCCACCGAATCTAGGAGGGCTTTGACTTGGAATGGCCATGACCTTTTTTTTGCCCATGAGAAGAAGCTCATTATAAGCAGATTTTAGTAGCCTATCCTCAGGCATGTGAATAATTTTTAGCCAAAATTGTAGGATTTGGCCTAGTCTTTGCTTTCGCATGGTAAATAGTCCAAGGTCCCCTTTTAATGCTTGCGAATGGGTTGTTGGGTGTAGCTTGTAAACTCTCTTATAGTACTGTAGCTGTAGGGTTTCAATCTGTGGAGCTGTCTCAAAACCCCACAGTTCAGCACCATAATGGAATACCGGCATTATTTTTGAAGTGAAAATATGTCTGTGCATCTTTAATGTTTTTATTCCCATCAATGTTGGATTTTGAAATATTGCTGCGGAAGCTACTCGCCCCCGTGTCACCATTTCCTTCACATGTGTACTCCAACTTCCGTTAGGGGTCAGTATAAAACCAAGATACTTGAATTTATTAGTCGTTTTTAGTTTCTCTCCTTTAAACTTAAATTCGCGAATTTCCTCGTTACTTACCCTTGATGTAAAAGTAACTATCTCTGTTTTACTACTGTCAAGGACTAATTTTTTCATATCCAGGTATTCAGCCACCAAATCTAACAGGATTTGTAGGTCGTTTGCTGATTTCGCCACCAGGGTTGTATCGTCGGCGAATAGAAGCACCGAAAACGCCTTTTTGCCAAGGGTTACTGTCGGGGCCCATCTTTTTTCCAAGAATTCTATCAGATCATTAGTAAATATACCGAACAGCTTTGGGGATAAAATACTTCCTTGTTTCACACCTTTTCTGTTCTCGAAACTTCGTGATATTCCTTTATCTACTATTTTAACTATCCCCTTTGTTGACGAATACATACTAACTAACAAATTCACAAAAATTGCCGGGAACCCTATTTTTAATAATTCCCTTGCAAGCAACAGCCTATCTACTGTATCAAAAGCTTTTTGCAGGTCTAAAAATGCTACGAAAAATTTCTTATTTCCCTTTCCATATTTTTCTATTAATGTTTTCAAAACGAACATCCGGTCAGACGTACTATAACTTCTTCTAAATCCCCCTTGTTCTTCTTGTATTACCTTATAAAAATCAAGCCATCTCCCTAACCTTTTATCTATTATTTTTTCAAACACCTTGCTTAATGCCGACATTATCGCTATCGGTCTGTAATTACTATGGATCATTGGGTTTCCTTTCTTCAGTAGAGGCAACACAATGGATATTTTCCATGTCGCGGGCCACTCCTGGGTTTTGAGAATCCGATTAAATAAACACACAATTAACGCTATAAAAATTGACGGGAATGCTTTATACACTCGTGATGGAATACCATCTACTCCCGGGGCACTTCCTCCTTTTGTCTGTTTTAACGCTTCTTTCACATCATGTTCTTTTATTTCTTCTACTATCTCATAATCTTTTTCATTTTGTGGGAACACGTTCTCTTCTTTACTTTTTTCCATTTCATCTTTACAATCCATTATATTTCCACATTCTCCCTCACATTCTTCAAAATATTCCGGCCATGAATCCAGGCTAGGGCCCTCTTTATTTTTACGTTTATTTTTTGCTAATTCTCTTACTTTCTTCCAAAACTCCCGGCCTGTAGATTTTTTATAAGATGCCTCCACCTCTAATTCCTCTTGCCTCCGTTCATCTAGTTTTTTTCGTTTTATTAACTTCTTGTATTCCCTCCTCTCTATTCTATAACTCTTCATCAATTCTTCTCTAACTGACTGGCTATTTTCTATCCTATTAACCAACTGTAAAGCTTTTACCACTTCTTCTTTTTTTTCTTGGCATTCATTGTCAAAGAATCGCCGTTTTCTAACACTTTGACGTTTACTTATCACTGGCTCCGCCGCTACCTGTATCAGGGAACGTAACTCATCTAGTATTACATCCACTTCTCTTTTATCATCTTTAAGACCTTCTAACCTATCTATCACTTCTTTCTTTATTAAAGCTTTTTCTAACTCTGTTTCTTCTTCCCTACTCCACTCCCCCCGTAACTGCAACATACCTGATACCTCTGTACGGGTTATACTTGCCTTTTCGCGTTTTGGATCATATCGTAACGGGTTCTTTGTCCTCTGTTCTAACTCAATTTCAATTTTCACCGGGAGATGATCAGATCCAGGCCAGTGCAGGACCTCCACGTCTTTCACGTAGTTAGCGAGGGAAACATCCACCAGTACATAATCGATAACGCTACCTCGAAGCCCAGCCAAGCACGTAAACTCACCCCTGCCTTTATCATTACCAAACCTTCCGTTACCGATGACCAAACCAACTTCAGCGCAGAGTGCCAGGAGTCTCCTACCCCAAACATTGATTGATCTATTTTTGTCCATACTGTTTCTTGGTATCTTGTAGGCATCTGGGACTAAACATGGGATATCTGGAATACAAACATCAATTAGTTCGGGTTTATTTCCTGTATATGCATTAAAGTCGCCCATTATTAGGAAATGGTCCTGTGGGTTCCGCATACGCAATTCTTGCACTTCGCTTTCTAATATAGACCACGTGTCTTCCTTCCCGTACTTGCTATTTTGTGGTGGTATGTAAACAGAACCTACTGTAATATATTTTCCTTCTGGCAGTTCTGCCCTTATCCATACCAAATTTTCGGAAATACTGTTTACTCTTGAGTAACTACGAAATGATTTTTTCCTCAATAACACTATAACTCCTCCTTAAAATCGGTTATTCTTTGTTTTATCCCTACCTACATCTTCTACTAAATAATTATCAAATAAAGGCACATTTGATCTATCGTGCCATGTCTCAGTTAATGTCAAAAAATCCAACTTAGTTATCTCTTCCTCTACACTTACAAGTTTATTTTGAAGTCCTTGCACATGCTGAATCCGAGTATGAAAATGATTTTCTTGCCGGACCAGTAGTCGACCCGGAATCCGGCCACAACCGGTAATCTAGCATGAAATTTTAAAACCCAATGATATAGTCGATATGATGATGATGATGATGAACTTTTATTTACGCACTTAAAAAGAGGAAAATAGTGCAGTATATACAAATAAAAGGAAAAAATACACTGAGCTTTCAATAATGTAGTAAATGCACGAAATAAAAAAATAAACTTTTAAAAAAAGAAAGAAAAGGGACTAATCGGGTCTAAAAAATCTTCTTCCTAGATGGAGTGCGGAGAAATGGCCAAGGGCAGAAACGTGAAGGTCCTGGGCAACTGAAGATAACTTCGCACAAGGGTCAGAGGGCAAAAAAGTTGCAGTTATACGGGAATTCCTATAACGTCGAGGAAGGTACAAGAGAAATTTACAATATTTGAAATAATAAGTCCTGATACGTTTTAAATCTTTAAGCCTCAGAATACCAAAAATCCCGGAAAGGTTGCAGCCAGAGGGAGAACAACAAGAGCTGTAAGCTCATATGGCACTTGCATGTGTCAAGATGATTTGATTGATCAAGAGTAAGTTTCGACTTTGCGGTTGAGATGCGCGCTATAAGGGAGCTGGAACTTCATTTGTAAGCAAAACCCTTGAGGCAAAACTGCTAATGGGCTGATGGGCATCACGAAAATGCATATATTGCTTAAAAGTATTTTTTTTACTTTGCGGTCAAGATTGGTACTTTAAGGAATAATCGGATTTGGGAAGTAGCAATTTCTAAGCAAATGTTGTTGAGTCTCCAATATTCCAGCGAAGTTTCATCGTCCTAGCACATCTGGAAGTACCTTAACGCGCGATCGCCGGAATCCCAGACCCCCCTCCCCCACCTCCAACTCCACCCACAATAATCGGAGCCAATCCTGTTCTGTAAATGATTAATCCAGAGCATCTGTTTGTCATTCCCACGAAGTTCGATCCAGATCACACCAGTCTAAGCGGGTCAAGTATTTTCCGCCCTCCCCCCGATAATTGCCGGATTCGGTCCGGAAATGAAAAAGGTCACAAGAGAAAAATGTCCTCTGTTTAATTATTAAATTTCACTCGAATCCGATCACCCGTTCCAAAGTTACGCATGACTCAATATTCCGGATTCCCCTCCCTCAACTCCCCCCCCCCCAAGATTATCATATCGAGGATTTTTTTTTTATTCCAAGTCAGTTTGACCGGGTCCCTGATATGCCTTCCAAGTTTCGTCGTGAAAATCCCCCAAAAACGGAATTCCGGGATACCCCTCCTCCCCCCCCCCCCCCTCAAGTGTCCGGATCCAGTCAAATTATGTAAAAGATTTATATGGACCAGATGTTTGTTCTTCCCAGCAAGTTTCACTCCGATACCATCATTCTAACCGTTTCTCGAGATTTCCGGTCCATCCCCCCCCACCCCACCCAGCTCCCCCGCGGTGCACGTAGCCAATCCGATTCAGCAAATGACTTACCTAGAGCATCTGTTTGTTCTTCCCACAAAGTTCCATCCCGATCCCTCCATTCTAAACGGGGCACGTATTTCCCCCCCCCCCCCCCAATAGTTGCCGGATCCGGTCCGGATATGAAAAACATCATCGGAGAAATGTCCTCTGTTGAATTCTTAAATTTCACTCGAATCCGATCAACCATTCTAAAATTACGCATGACTGAAAATTTCGGATTCCCCTCCCTCCACTCCCCCCACCATTATCTGATCGACAAAATTTTTATTTTGAAGTCAGTTTGATTGGGTCCCTGATATGCCTGCCAAGTTTCATCGTGAAAGTCCCCAAAACCACCATCACCGGAATTCCGGGACCCCCCCCCCCCCCATAAGTGTCCGGATCAAGTACAATGGCCTAAAGGACTTATCTAGAGCAGATGCTTGTTCTTCCCAGCAAGTTTCACTCCGATCCCTCCATTCTAACCGTTTCTTGAAATTTCCGGTCTCCCCCCCCCCCCAACTCCCCCCTGGCTACCGAATCCGGTCAAGACTTTAAACGGGACATTACAGATATATATTCTGTTCAGTTATGAAGTTTCATTACAATACGATCATCCGTTCGAAAGTTACACACTTCTCAATTTCCCGGATTCCCCTGCGGATTCCCCTCCCTCCACTCCCCCACCATTATCTGATCAACAATATTTTTATTTTGAAGTCAGTTTGATTGGGTCCCTGATATGCCTGCCAAGTTTCATCGTGAAAATCCAAAAAACCACCATCACCGGAATTCCGGCCCCCCCCCCATAAGTGTCCGGATCCAGTACAATGGTCTGAAGGACTTATCTACAGCAGATGCTTGTTCTTCCCAGCAATTTTCACTCCGATCCCTCCATTCTAACCGTTTCTTGAAATTTCCGGTCTCCCCCCCCCAACTCCCCCCTGGCTACCGAATCCGGTCAAGACTTTAAACGGGACATTACAGATATATATTCTCTTCAGTTATGAAGTTTCATTACAATCCGATCATCCGTTCGAAAGTTACACACTTCTCAGTTTCCCGGATTCCCCTGCCCTCCACCCCCCCCCAAAATGGTCGGATCAGAAAACTGATTATTCCTAATTTTGTTTGGTCGGGTCTCTGATATGCCTGCCAAGTTTCATGGTCCTAGCACAACTGGAAGTACCCTAACTCGAAAAAGTGTGACAAAATGCCCTAAATTTTCAAGTTTCCAGCGCCCCGCACTCCCCCCCATATGGTCGGATCGGCAAACTGATTATTTCCAGGTTAGTTTGGTCGGGTCCGTGATATTCCTGCCAAGTTTCATTGTCCTAGCTCATCTGGAAGTACCCTCACTCGAAAAAGTGTGACAAAATGCCCTAAATTTTCAAGTTTCCAGCGCCCCAACTCCCCCGCATATGGTCGGATCGGGAAACTTATTATTTCCAGGTTACTTTGGTCAGGTCCCTGATATTCCTGCCAAGTTTCATTGTCCTAGCTCATCTGGAAGTACCCTAACTCGAAAAAGTGTGACAAAATGCCCTAAATTTTCAAGTTTCGAGCGCCCCCACTCCCCCGCATATGGTCGGATCGGGAAACTGATTATTTCCAGGTTCGTTTGGTCGGGTCCCTGATATTCCTGCCAAGTTTCATTGTCCTAGCTCATCTAGAAGTACCCTAACTCAGAAAAAAGTGACAAAATGCCCTAAATTTGCAAGTTTCCAGCGCCCCGCTCTCCCCCCCACATGGTCGGATCGGGAAACTGATTATTTCCAGGTTAGTTTGGTCGGGTCCCTGATATGCCTGCCAAGTTTCATTGTCCTAGCACATCTGGAAGTACCCTAACTCGGATATGTGGGACAAAAAAACTCGGACCGACCGACAGACCGACAGACCGACAGACCGACAGACCGACAGACCGACAGACGGAATTGTGATCGGTATATGGCACTTGAGCCAGAGGCTGCAAGTGCCATAAAAACTATTATATAAACTACCAAGGGCTTTTCTGTTATACCTTCCTCTATTTGGAACTATTTTTCCATATCCGACACGAATGGAATCGTGAACAGCCGAAACAGCGTTATCGCAGATTTTTTTTAGAGACTGTGCTATGATCATGCCAAGCCATTTTACGTTAGGGGAATTGGTGAGTTTTTCATTTTGAAAAGAAATACCGGAATCTTTTGGGCTGTTGAATTTAAGGTACTGACATTTAGAAATGTTAACAGGAAGGCCGATTTGGGAAAGACTCTGACAAATCGTTTTTATGTTAGATTCTAACCCACTTTTAGTTCGACTTATTAACAGAATGTCGTCTGCATAAGCTATGTAATTAATACTTAGGTCTCCAAGAAAAAATGTTGGCAATAAGCCTGAGAGGCATTCACAAATGGCACTTTTGAAAACAAAAGGAGATAGGACTCTACCATGTGGTACCCCCTTGCTCACAGGAATGGATTCCGAAACCGCCCCTGACCATTTCGCCCGAACAATCGCGTTACGGTACCAAAACCTTAAAACAGAAACAATGGAAGCATTAACACCCTGACGCAACAAAGAAAGTAGAGCCTGTGAATGTACTACATTATCGAAAGCTCCAGAAATGTCGATTGCACAAAGATGAACTGCAAATTTTCCAAGAGTCGCCTCCTTGAGAATTGTAGACAGGACTCTATGAGCATGGCTGCAACTGAGTTTTTTTGAAAACCAAACTGGAAATCGCCGAACTGGCGATATAGGGTGAGGAGAAATGCTGTCGTAGCTTTCGAACATGCTAAAGATCGATAAGAGATTGGGTGTCGGGGAAAGGATATATGCTGACTCCTTGACGGATAAGCTTGCGAAATTTTCTAAAACCTAGAAATTTGGATCAAAAGGTTCGTCTCTCAGTGCCACCAGCTCTTTTGCTCTGCATGCAGTTGGCGGAGAGTAGCCTACTGCTAAAAGGAGGAATTTGGTCTAGTGGTCAAGTTGGTCTGAAGTCGATTAGAGATGAGATGTTGGAGTAAACATGTATGCTGAATCCGTATCTGAACTTGGTTATAGGTTATAGCAAAATGCTAAAGGGAGTTTGGTATTTGTATGTGAAGAAGCACTCTCAACCTGATGTTATGGCGAGGGGTGTAGTAAGCCGGACATAGATGGTAAATGTCCTTAGATTCAGTCATCGGAGTCGGGACAGCCTAGGGCGTCGGGTGGCCTACTACACGTGCAGACTTCACGGGTTCATCATGGATTCCCCCGGTCGATTCACACTAAGGTCTACGTACCGAAACAGAATAGGCTATAAACCATCCATCGTACACTAGGCCTTACAGGCCAGCCCACTCTAAGGAGCCTTAGACAAGACTCATAACAATGACCTAAGGTCCGTACATAAACAAAAGGTTTTATTCTCTGGTATGAGCTGTACTTACAAAATAAAAACAACCTTTATGTAAAAAGGCTTGTTGCCCGGTCGAGCCCCGGAAAAGAAGTGTGAAGAAGGGGACTCATCCCCGGCGATGAGTCATGAACAGGTAATAAATAATACAAGAATCATGGCCATACTGGACGGAAAGGGAGTAACGCTGGCTAACGGCGACATACGTTAGCAGTGAGTGGTGCAGATGGCACCACCGTAACAGTCTGGATCAAGTAGTCCAATAAATATTCAGTATTTGGGATCCCATCGAAACCTTTGGTCTTGTTTGGAGGGGCAGAGAGGAATTTCGAGGTATCTCCAGTTAGTTATTCTTGAACAATACCGGTAGACTGGATTCAAAGTGGTAACGCAGCGTATGTGTTGTGGACGTCGCAATTCTGATATCTCTACACTGTAAAGAGTTTCTCCGAGTAAGGAAGTTAACTGCATTATTTGCTACTGGGATTAATCTTATCTCTACTGAGATAAGATTAATCCGAAATAGAGATCAGAGTATCTTTTTAAGAGGCAAGATTAATCCTAGTAGCAAATACTGCAAGATTTTTTTATAGTGTATTCTGGTGTCGTTTATTGTCTTGCCGTGAATAGCTAGAAACTACCCATCGTGACAGACCGTATCTTCTGTCGGGTGGATCGAATTCTGCTTTCGTTCGATCATGGACGGACTAGCCGATATTAGTTTTTCTTGCCAATAATAGCACTTAAAATATGAACTTTAAATTCAAAATAACGAATATCGAAAAACAGTCTATAGCTCTGCGCACGCGATTTTTTAATACCAATAATAATAATGAGGCCCGCTGTACAACAAATGAAAGAGCGGAGTAGTAGAAAGAAAGAAAAATGAGTTACACACAAAGAAAACGAAAGTTTCAGTTTAGTTTAGTTTAGTTTTAGTTTATTCATAAACAATAAAAACTCCATTAACTCTTTTTGGCCCCCGTAAGGCCTAACACAAGGCCTGGCAATGGGCGGGGCTTATTCTTTATTCATATAGTCTTAAGGGAAACAAACCAAACAAATCAAAAAAAGAAAAAGAAGGAGAGAAAAAAAGAAGAAGAAGAAAATAAAAATGAAGGCATAACAAACTGACAAGAAAATCCACTAACGAACGATCTTCCATCAACAAAGCACACCATATAAACTTTACAAAAATTATAGATACGTTAAGTGCGTCAACGGCGATTCGTATATGTTTTTGAATGCCCGGGGTCTAGCAGGATACTCAATGGTTTCGCACTTCGCAGACACAAGTAACGTATCAAGGCTCTAGTTTGCACTCTAGTAACCACGATTCGCTAAGTTCCATATATTCCCAGGGCTTCGAATCATTTTAAGGACCCCTCTTGCTTATCCTGCTTTTTATAAAATACTTAGCTCCCTCGTGGAATTTTAAGCTTCTAAAATCCCCACTTTTCTCCATTGGCTTCGTTGTGTGCCTACGGATTTTTAGCACTTTTTCGGCCGTGTCGAGTTTTACCCGTCACACACAAAGCAAAGTTTGCCGGAATCTTCAGCGTCCGCTAACAACTCTCAAACAATAGGATATGAGAATCTTCTCTTTTTTACTTCTTTTTTTACTTATTTTTACCGCTTTTTAACCATGATGCGTTCAGTTTTCAAATGTTTTGCTCTCAGCCGCCGCGTCGGAGAGCAGGAAGGCTGGATAGAGTCGACAAGAGCTAAAAAGAAAATCGCTAATTTCAGGTGGGAAGCAATGGTATTCTCGAAAAACGCTTCTTTTGATTGCATTAATTCACTCACAGGAAAATCAGACTTGCCCTCAGGCAGTGTTGCCGATAGTATTGTTGTTGGGTCTTCTAACCTATTTAAGTAAATAAGTGATGGGTAACGAGACTGTCGCATCTCAGCCCTTTTCGGATGAACTTTAAAGCACAATGGGCACCAACTATGCTCTAATTTCTTTAAAATGCTTCACACACACACATTTCTGACTTCCTTTGGAGAGCGCTTCAAAAATAAGCCGTTTTCTTTTTATCGCTTGTCATCACCTCTTCGGCGTCTCGGCGGAGATGATTTCAGAGCGTGGTTTTGCAAGGCGCGGAAATTCAAAACTCCCGGCCATGGACGAAAATCAATAATTTTGATGAGCTCAGTGATGAGAGTGCCATGGTTGCTAAAATAAACCGTCTATAAAGCTGTCAGATTGCTCTAGTGTTATCTGATGAAACTTCTGTTGTTTGTAGTATCGAAGAAAAGTTTTGTTTTCTGGATGTAAAGTTACAATACTGCCAAAAACGTACAAACATAACCGACTTACTTGCTGCTGGTTCCGGAGCTTACAAGGAATTCTCAGTTAACACCGTTAATATGAATATTTGTCAACAATACAAATGAACCGGAGTATATAATAACAACGAATGGGCAAGGAAAAAGAAACACCGCTTATATTTGTCGAAGCTAGTAAATCGGAGTATGGCAGTCAGCAAAAAAACGCCGTATCGACATATTAGCGAAAATAGGTTGTCTAGGAATCTGCTGATTTCTGAGGTAACATTGTATTCTAGGGAGTGGTAATGTGGCATCATGATCTGCCCATTGAACTTTAAAGGTTCACGGGTAGCGCTGGAGTTCGAAAATCCTTACAACGGCCCTAAACAGTTTCACCTTTAATATCAATTGCCCTGAATTTTTTAGGAATTAATTTGAATATTTCTTTTTTGAATATTTTAGGCATATTCGAGTACCTGAAAGTGACGATACCATGCGACTTGGGGACGACGCCTTTGCAAGGATTTGCAGCTCGCTGACAGATTTAGCAGTACATGTCCGACAGCTGGCAGCTTCTCTTCTCGGATCAATGACGTTTGTCTCACCGAAATTTCTGGAACAGACCCTGGATAAAAAGCTAATGTCGGATATGAGGGTATGTACCCCGATGTACCATTTCAATAATCTATTCGGCTAAGTTCAAGCATCTGTATCAGTATAAGCGTCTGTATCAGTCAGTAAAGGCGCGGTGGATTTGTGTTCCGCGATCTCGTCACGGAGACACAGAGCAAAATAACACTAGAGAATAGCGCCAAGACTTACGTTATAGACATACTCGAATCACTGCGACACTAGCAGTCGGTCGTGCACCAGCGCTGGCTCCAATAACTTCATATTCTGAACAAAGCAAAAAAAGATACAACCTCCCCAGTTTCCTCGATGTGTGCAGACCGCATCTTAGCTTTGCTAGAAATTTCTAAACGCTCAAGCTTGTCTCGCATGTCGCAAGCGTAGGGGGCGGCGGTATGAGCATGGCCCGTTTGCGAAACAAGGAAAGCATGCTGAGCATGAAACAAGGAAAGCATGAAAGCATGAGCGATGCCGAGTCTCTTCAAAAAGACCTTGACAAGATCTGCCAGTGGATGACTCAATGGGCCATGGAGGTCAATACCGATAAATGTCACCACCTTCGTCTTGGCGCTACTACCCTTGACCATCGTTACACCTTGGACGGAAGGACGATTTCGATAACCACCTCTGAGCGTGACCTCGGGGTAGTTATGGACACAGATTTAAAATTTTCAACACATTACGAAACCATCATCAAGAAAACTACCAGAATTGTAAATCTTATGAGAAGGACATTTACATTCAAGGACAATTTCCTGTTTCATATTTTATTTAAGGCTCTTGCTCGTCCACTAATTGAATATGGCCACGTAACAACGAGGCCCTTCTGTAACAAGGACATTATCGCGATTGAGCAAGTTCAGAGGCGAGCAACAAAAACAGTGCCAGCCATTCGACATCTGCCTTATGAACATCGACTTAAAAAATTACGATTACCCAGTTTATCTTACAGATTTCTCCGAGGCGATTTGATTGAAACTTTTAAGATTTGTCATAGTTACTATGATAACATAAGTCCTGATGACGTCCTCACTTTCAATCACAACGGTCTCAGAGGACACAGTTTGAAAATTCGTGGTGAGAAATTCCGAAAAGATATTGGAAAATGGAGCTTCAAAAACCGGATAGTGGAATACTGGAATAATTTCCCCGAAAATGTTGTAAATGCCAAAAATATCAATCAGTTTAAAGCAGGCGTGGATCGTCACCTGGCTGAGATTCAATTTATTGTACACAGTGTCTAGAGAAATTAACAGAGGCGAAAGCCTTTTTACTGCAGTTATATTATAGGTTTATTCAAACAATGTTTACAACGGAGACGTCAGCTATATTTCGGGGGGTCAACGTCGGGAAGGAAACAAACCTGTAAATCGTAGTGACCTGTAATCGTAGTGATTACAGGTTTGTTTACTTCCCCGACGTTGACCCAGAGGATTGACGATGAAGAATCGTAGCGGACTTATAAACATTGTTTGAATAAATGTTTCAGAGTCAGCTTGGGCCCAAAGAATACTTATCTACGAAAGCATAGGTCTTGACGCTACTCCCTAGTGTTATTTTGCTCTGCAGAAACAGAAGTGTGTGCGACGGGGTGTGTCCATACGAGAAGTTAGGTGCTTTTAAGCACGACTTTGCCATTACATCTGAAATCTCGTCACTAAAAATACCGGCTGCAAATGCCTCACGAGCGAAGAAAAGGGACGAATTCACAACTACGGGTGAAATTTCGTTTCGCGAATACATATGTTGAGGGATACGTTCTCGTGCTACACTATCCCTAGCAATTAACTCTTCGATCAGCAGCTTATTCCCCAAAGTCAACCATAATAAGATTAGTCATTTGATGAATGAATTAGTTAAAGGACCCCTCGCACTATTTACTCTTCAACTTACAGTATTTTAAAATATTTGAATACTTTAAAACTAGGCTGTGCTTTCAACAGATAACACACGGTCTTTTGCTGTTTTAAGCCTTTTCCGAGACCCGTTGACTCGTAGCGAAAACAGGGAAACAATTTACATAACCGGTTTTTCTGATGGAAAAACTTCTCGCAGACAACCGTCGAGAGCGTGATATACATCGAAGGTAGCAAAATACGGCTAGTGAGAAAATCAGCGTGGTTTTGTTAGGGGGGTTAGAATGTACCGTGCGAAATTGGGGTCTCGGGGTTTAGAAATATATGGAATGATTATGGAAGTAGGTTGCGTTAGTATTATAGGTAAGACAGGTCCTTTAAGGACGCGAGGTCGGGTGACCTTCACGTCAGAGCGAAATCGGAGAGAAGGGAGAACACTACTGTATCTAACCTGTGCAGAATTGCTTATTACTTTTAACTTTGAGGAAAGCTATTGAGCGGAGAGCGAGTTCAACTTATCGTGTTTCTTTTGTTTTACATCTTCATCTTGTTTGACCGTTCGGAAGTATTTCTGTCAGAACATAATTATTTGTTTATTTCAACTCCAGAAAAGGTTACGAACGCCATAATACGGCAAAATCCCAACAACAAGTCTTTGTGAAGTCTGATAGATCGCATGAAGATTGAGCCACTAGCCCCTCGCTAATCACTGGTTGAGACGGCAGCATGGTAACGACACTGAACGGATCTGGGCATTTCATACTGAGATGAATCGGTGATGATAGGTGAAATATTTTGATCAGCGCAATTAGGGACAAGAAGGGTTGTAAGGTCCACTTAAGTTGAGGTGCTTTGGTTACATTTAGGGAAACGGGAAACTGGATCCGGAGTGTCAGAAAAAGGTCAGACTTCAGTAAATTGATCTCCTGACGCAGTTGACTTATAATAATATACTTTATTTCGTTAATAGCTTATATTATACACGCTAGCACTGGATCGTCATTCACGCAAATATATGACAAATACATAAGTAGACATTTCATCTACACATACAACTTGAAAATATAATTTGACTTAAATAGAATTAAAATATTGGGTAAAACAAGGTAAAGGATTTCTGGTAACGATCTGTCGAGTTATGAGTGGTCTTTCTAGTCTCTGGGAAGCAGCTTCCCACTGTCTCTGTCGCGTATTAGGCCTGCTATTTGGGTAGAATGGCACGATGCGCATGTGATGCCAGACACTTGCTCCCGAACGCTATTGTCAGTTCTATCCTTCGACGCACATTCTTGGGCAGATGACTCTAGTTTTATCCTTCAGGTCGTGTATGGTCAAAATTTGTCACACGCAGTACAGGCTAAGCGAGAATTCTCTTCTAAAATCTGCCCTTGGGGGGGGGGGGGGGCTGAAGCAGCAACTGAACATTTCACGCAGCTCCAGTCGGGGTTTTGGACACGTTCGGCATGGGATAACCCGACAAAACTTGGGTGGAACCAAGTAGGACATACTGAGCACTGGAAAGTCCCACTAAGGAAATCCCTAACACTCCCCACAGGGATATTTGCCTGCTGCCATAATTGGAGAACAAAGCACGGTGCAGGGCGTTAGGGCTATGGGTTGAGGGCTACCTCAAACCGCATCCCCCCGTGTAAATATTCTTTACTAGAGAAAACTCTACCTGGAGCGTAGGCTTTAAATGTGTATGTAAATCCAGATAAAACAAAAGGTCATGAGCACGTGGTCATATCCGGCACAAGTAGTCCTCGCACTGCACCTCTCCACTCGCAGGACAGATCGAGATAGAAAGAAACAAAAGTGTAAACATCAGTCGGTTCACTGTTAGTTACATAAATATGAAGCAACTTACTAAGACTACAAACATATTATTATATTAAGTCTACAATCAAAAACAACAGAAATAACAAAAAATATACGTATAGTCGGTATTGGATAGTTTTCAGAGCAAAATAACACTAGGGAGTAGCGCCAAGACCTATACTTTCCATACTTCTCAATCGGTAGCGCCGACCACTATGCTTTTGACATCTAAAGCGAGATGAAATTGCGGGTTTAGAAATGTCCAGTAAATCTAAGATGCGGTCTGCACACATCGTAGAAACAGGAGAGTGTGTATCATTTTTTTGATATTCTTGGAGTCGTCGCTGGTGAACGACCGATTGAGTTTCACTAGGGACGTTCACTATTGGTAGTGGTGCTAGTGTCGCTGCCATTCGAGTGTGTCAGTTTTGTCAAGTCTTGGCGCTATTCTCCAGTGTTATTTTGCTCTGAAAGACCTCTACCGGCGACAAGGTCTTTCCCGCTCCCGGGTGAATAGGTCATCGTCTGTTCCAGAGCAAAATAACACTAGGGAGTAGCGCCAAGACTTGACAAAATTGACACACACCCGAATAGCATGGACACGACTGAAACTCGATCAGTCTTTCACCAGCGCTGGCTCAGATAACTTCATATTTTGAACATAGCAAAAAAAAAATGATACAGTCTCCATTGTTTCCTTGGTGTGCGCAGACTGCACCTTTGCTTTACTAGAAATTTCTGAACCCGAAAGTTTGTCTCGCTTTAAATGCCACAAGCATAGTGGCGGCGCTATGAGTATGGCCCGTTTGCAAAGGTTGAAAAGCATAGGTACTGGCGCAGAGCAAAATAACACTAGGGAGTAGCGCCAAGACTTGACAAGACTCACACACACTCTAATAGCAGCCACTAGCGATAGAGAACGTCCCTACTGAAACTCATTCAGTCGTTCACCAGAGCTGGCTCCGATAACTTCATATTTTGGACATAGCAAAAAAATGATACAGCCTCCATTGTTTCCTTGGTGTGCGCAAACGCACCTTTGCTTTACTAGAAATTTCTTAACCCGAAAGTTTATCTCGCTTTAAATGCCCAAACGTAGTGGGCGGCGCTATGAGTATGGCCCGTTTGCAAAGCTTAAAAAGCATAGGTACTGGCGCAGAGCAAAATATCACTAGGGAGTAGCGCCAAGACTGACAGACACTCTAATAGCAGTGATATTAGCACCACTAGCGATAGAGAACGTCCCTACTGAAACTCATTCAGTCGTTCACCAGAGCTGGCTCTGATAACTTCATATCCTGAACATTGCAAAAAAATTATACAGCCTCCATTGTGTCCATGCTATGTGCTGACCGCGCCTTTTCTTTACTAGAAATTTCTAAACCCACAAGTTTGTCTCGCTGTAAATGCCGCAAGCCTATTGGGCGGCGGTACAGGTATCGCCCGTTTGCAAAGCATCGAAAGCATAGGTCTTGGCGCTACTCCCTAGTGTTATTTTGCTCTGGACTGGCGCTACTCCCAAGTGTTATTTTGCTCTCGTCTGGCCTCGTCGGAACCTAGAGTAAAGTAAGTAACCTGTTTCAGAGAAAAAGGAGTGGACACGAGCGATTGAAGTCCCTGGTAGAGTCTGGAAAATGGTCAACTGGAGCTCGTTGGGGAGAAGATAGGCCTCTGGAGAGACTGGATGCCAGTTCCGTTAATCTTATTGCCAGTGGATCCTGCGGCGCCTTCGTTCATGGCTTGGAAGATGAATTTCTTGGTGAGTTTTCATTTTTGGGAATTTCTGGGCATGCCTCAATTCAGTTCAGTTCGTTTTAATTTCAACATTCCTAAAAGTTTAACCGAAAAGTGCTGGGATAGGACAACCTAGTTACCCATCACTTATTCACTTAAATTGGCTTGAAGACCCGCTGAAAATGCGTTACTTCGTTGTTCCGCTATTCACAAATAATCGATTTTCAAATAGTGGAATTTCCCTATGATTTGTGGTACCTCTATGCGCTTGTATTTTTGTATGTCAGCAGGCAGGTTATCGTACAGTAGAGGTATGCTTATGCGAACGTTTGTTGACATTGGACTTTGCCATTTCAAGCACTTGCTGTCAGAGGCGTTACTAGCCAAAATGTTTGGGGGGGGGGAGGCATTTACCGACTGGTTGGTAATTTTTGCGGAAAAAACGACTGTTTTCAAGAAAAATACTACAGTTTTGAAAAAAAGTCGACTGGTTTTCAGAAAAAACGACTATTTGACAAAAAAATCAACTGATTTTCAGAAAGACCGACTGTTTTCATGAAAAAAATCAACTGTTTTGACGAAAAATCGTGGCGCTTCGCGCCGACTCGATTACTTTTTACCGACTGGCCGACAACATTGGGGGGGGGGGGCATCCCCCCCCGTCCTGTCGCACATGCTTGCTGTGTCTAAACCTGACTACCAGTTAGCCAAAGTAGGTAATTAAAGGCATCTGAAAACAGCTGAATAGGTATTTTGGATCTTCCTTCTACCATTTAGCCCAAAACTGCACTGTTCACATTAAAGTAACTGTTCACATAAACATACCTCTACTGTTGTTTCCTTGACAAATCTTGTAATAATGTAGTGCGTAAATAATTATAATTTAGTTGTCGAAATCGTTTGTATTTTTTATAGTATTTACGTGTCATTGAATGGACCAGATGGTTTAGGCATAGTTCTGTTTTACACATTATTTCGTACTCCTCAGCTCCGAGGGAAACAAATGAATAAATAAATAAATGAGATCAATCGATCATTTATTAACACCAAATGTCCATTGGATAGCATAGGCTGACGACAAAGTAATCGTACACTACACGACAAAAGAAACTATTAGAATAGTTATATACAATTGGTTTGTCAAATTAATTAAAATACAATGCTAGATATACGATAAAACACTAAAATACATTGTCAAATTTTCATAATATTGTCTGTAGGCCATCGGTTAAGATCACCATGTAGAAACCGATATGATTATGTAACACGCGAGAACGTCCATGGTTTCAAAGAGTAAATACACTTACTTACTTACACAACCATTTGTATTTACAAAATTCAACTTTATTTCAGAGGTAAGGATGGCTGCCCTCGAGTCCCTCTGTTCACTTGCCGTGTCTAGTCAAAAGTTTGCAGAAATGTCTCTCGATTTCCTTGTCGACATGTTCAACGATGAAATAGAAGAAGTCCGTTTGATGGCGATTGACGCGCTGACGAAGATAGCGACAAAAATTGTAGTTAGGGAGGATCAGGTCGAAACGATCCTTGGCTTGATGGAGGTAGGTGGATTGAATTAATGGTTTTATTTTCCCGTTAAGCAGACGCAAAAACTCATATAATTGTGTATTGTTAGCGAGTGTTTATTTTTCGAATTCCCGCCCGTGTTAGCCTAGTGCTATTAGGGTTGAAAGTAAAATTGATTGATTGATTGATATAATGGAGTACATAAAATGAGGAAGATCTCTGGGATGAAAAGAAAGGGTAAGGTATCAGCATCAGCCTTGACAGGCATTGCTGACGGTGCTGATCTCCGATTCTCTGCCCTCAGCGACGAAGGGCAGTGAGCGGTTGGGTGCCAGCCACCCTGGTGCTTTCGCACACCCCTCCTGTCACCAACCCAAAGCTCTCTGGGTATTCTATTGAAGTGGCACGTCAGTGCCCGACGTGATCTACCGTATCACAAACGACTTACGAAGTTATTATTATTTCGAAAAATTTACTTCCAGCCCAAGATGACTGCGAATGATATTTGACACTGCGAACGGATACTTTAGCTACATTTTGTTAGGTCTATATTTTGGCCCTTCTTGACAAGGGTGCTCTTCAGGCTCAAGCTGGAAAATGAACTCTCGAGTTCATTTTCATTTTCTGAAAAGGGCCCTTGCCAAGATGGGCCGAAATATAGCAGTTTTGCAGTGGCAAATATTATTATTTGGCTTTTATTCTTTGGCTAGTTATTAAATATTCTTTGAGCCCAAGCTGACTTTGAAACATTTATTCAAACAATGTTTACAACGTCAGCTACGATTCTTCATCAGCGATATCTCGGCCCTTTTTGGCAAGGGTCCTCGTCAGGCTGTCAATCCTCTGGTTCAACTTCGGGGAAGGAAACAAACCTGTAATCTAAACTGGAAGGAAACAAACCAGTAATCTAAACTAAACCTGTAATGTAGATTACAGGTTTGTTTCCTTCCCCGAAGTTGAACCAGAGGATTGACAGCCTGACGAGGACCCTTGCCAAAAAGGGCCGAAATATCGCTGATGAAGAATCGTAGCTGACGTACCCGTTGTAAACATTGCTTGGCTAGTTATTATTATATAACTTTTTTGAACAGTATGTAATGCACATCCTGTGACCCACGGTCAGTTATATTACGATACTCTTCACAGAGAAAGTCAGCGGTAGATGAGAGGATGATATAAGTCATATCACAGTTGGTGTTGAATGCTCTGAAATCACAAGTATTACTTTTTAATTGTCCGCCCCAGTTGTCTCCCGAGTTTGTGGTATTGGTACAAGAAAGACCTTCGAGCGACTGAGATACCTTGGCCTTCCAATTGGCCCGTCTCTATCCGCAACTCGTAAGCTGATTATTGCTCGCACGGATAAGAAGCTCCGTGGAGCCTACACTGTCAGAAGTTTCATAACAGATTGCGCATAACACTTTCAAGAATAACACCTTTTCTCTTAGAAATAAAGTGTTATGACCAATTAAGTTTACACTATTTCGCGCCTAGATCTCCAACAACACCTACAATTGGTAAAAATACTAACGGAAACGAAAGAAACATAACATATAACATCCCAAAGTGTTATCTGTTGAAACCGCGCATCCTGCTGTTGTCGTTATGTAACTTCTGACAGTGTAGTATTTTTACCTATTGAAGGTGTTGTTGGAGATCTGGGCACGAAATAGTATAAATTTAATTGGTCATAAATTGGTCTTTTTTTCTTATTATTTCCCAAGCTGACTTTGAAACATTTATTCAAACAATGTTTACAACGGGTACGTCAGCTACGATTCTTCAAGTGTCTTTGAGGAGAATCTGCGAAATACGTTGTTCCACTTTCTTCTTATTCCTTGAGTCCGGGTGTCCAATATCGCTGATGAAGAATCGTAGCTGACGTACCCGTTGTAAACATTGTTTGAATAAATGAAAAGGTGTTATTCTTGAAAGTGTTATGCGCAGTCTGTTATGAAACTTCTGACAGTGTACGCGTCACTTGTTCCGTCGCAAGTGAATATGTGTAAAAAAAACTCCTTGCAAAGCTTTACAACGCAGTGGCTCTACCTCATTTACTGTTTGTGGCTCCATTCTAGGATCTTTTAAACGCCACGGATAAGAAAGAGTTAAGAAAGCTGTTCTTCAAATTTGCTATATTTCTTCTTCAACTTCCCAGTTGGTCCCGTAACCGGTACTTGATCCAGAAGTACTCTGTCGCAGACCCCATACTAAGTGTCGATATTTGATGGTGGAAAACGGATACGTCAGCTGAATTTTATTGGAGCTATATTTCGGCCCTAATATTCTAATATTTTATTCCCGCATGTCACAGTAAGCTGGTGACGCCGGGCAACAAGGCTTTCCATACCAAGGAGCTTTATACCTTCTTCATAATTCGTGTACTCCTGGCCCAATATCACACGAACAGCTTGCTTCTGCACATTCTCGAGGTCGTTGCTTTGTTCCTTACTCAACCCTGGATGCCACACAGGACAAGCATATTCTAAGATACTTAATATATACAATTTGTAAAACTTTAATAGTGATGGACGACTAAAACCAAAACGCTTTGTAGTTACTAGATTCCTTAGTGCTATATTCGCCTTCTTAATAATATTATGTACATGATCCGACCATGACATCTTTGAGTTAAAGGTCACACCTAAAATCTTCTTCATATTATTTACAATTGGCATATTTAGATCTCCTTGACTAGGAATCTCATTTTTTTAAAATGAAACTCTCATAACTGCTGACTTTTCCTGTTGATTTTGAGCCGTTTTTCTTCTGACTCCAGACGACGAATTACCCCATCCGCACTGATCAGGGATTCAAGCTTTTGAAGTATCAGCAACGTCAAATCGTCTGCAAACTTGGCTCGGTTTATTAGTCAGAACAGGGGCGGTGTAACTACTCAGTTTAGCTTTTAGCTTTTTTTTCCGTAGGATTCAAGCATGGACATTCGGAGCAGTTTACATCTTATGTTCGGCGCTTGCC
This sequence comes from Branchinecta sandiegonensis, assembly GCA_030848855.1. Classification (NCBI taxonomy): domain Eukaryota; kingdom Metazoa; phylum Arthropoda; class Branchiopoda; order Anostraca; family Branchinectidae; genus Branchinecta; species Branchinecta sandiegonensis. The sequence goes on from JAUPMV010000006.1 coordinate 499,149, forward strand.
AACTTAGCAACGAGCAGTGTCTAAGATCCCTTATATCTGCATTGTTGAAGAACCTGTCTCGGTATCCTCATGACAAAAGGAGTGTCTGGAAATGCGTCCAACAAGTGGGGGATAAGCATCCAGACCAGACCCTAGCACTTCAAAGGGATATCTTGGGGATCCACCCGTTCTTTGACACAAAGGAAGAGGACGTCGAAGATCCTGCATGTAAGTAGCACGCCGCAGACTCGCAGAAGTGGATGAAAAGAACCCAAGACTGGAACCCGAGCGCGCAGTTGTGCGTAGGAACTTTCGGGTTCCAGTTTAGCCTCGTAAACAAGGCAGAGAAGTAGCTCGTATACTAGTATGTATTCTAAACTCACAGGAAATTTATACAGCTCTTTTTGTGCTCCATCCATTTATTCGCTCTGGTGTCGCGCATGTTCTACGGAAGAAGGAGTTGCAGAAGATGAGAAGATGCTATTATAAGTTTGCGAAGCACCTGCTTTATTTTCCGAAGTTGTACCACACCCACATGCTAATATGCAAGCGTCACACTTTTGGAAATTTCGTCGGCCCTGCCAAAAATCATGGACAACAGGGCCCAGCCAGCACACGGCACTCTACATTCTTTTCTGGCCGATGAATGAAAATTTGTATAATGTATTTGTTGTGTTTTATTTAATTATTTTATTTTATTTTACGTACTCCGCTTTTCAAATGGCGGGTCAGAAATAAATTACTTACTCACTTACTTACTTACAGGCCTCCAGGCTAAGAATAACGCCAAAATCATTAAAGGAGTTGGTTGATAAGCATTGTCGCATTTGCAGTGTGCAGATAAAATATTAGATTACAAATAAAGTAATGCAGACAATAATGACGAGAAAATTTATAAATAGCTCAAATTATGGCCAATACGATCATAGTGGGCATTTATCTTTATCTTGCTTTTCTGACCGTCAAACCTAGATCATCAATCGTCGACCGATTGGATAGTATTGATTACGCCTGCATATCCACTTGCCGAATTTCCGGAAACATGGTAGACATGGTTTAGCATCACAGACACTGCTGGAATACGCCATATAACTTAGTCGAATTTTCATACAGCTGCCGCCATGGTTTGATACAAATTGGGAATATGGAAGGAGAAGTGGATTCGTGATTTAACACGTCGAACCTGAATCTGGAATCCGAACGCATATGTAGGGTCTGAATCCGAGCTCGAGTGGACTTCAGATTTGCCCATCTGTGATTAGTCGAGAAATTGTTCGGTACACGTTACCATCCAGGCAGGGGCGGCACGTTTGGGGAGGAAGGGGGGAATCCCCCCCCCCCCCAATGTTGTTGGCCAGGCGGTAAAAAATAGCCGAATCGGCGCGAAGAGCGTCGATTTTTCTTCAGAACAGTTGGTTTTTCTTACGAATAGTAGGCTAGTCGATTTTTTCTTAAAAAGTAGTCGGTTTTCGTCAATACAGCTTACATACAGCTTAAAAATGACCAACCAGTCGGTAAATACCTTGCCCCCCCCCCCCCCCAGAAAAAAAAAAAAAACATTTTGGCTAATAACGCCTCAGCATCGAGACACCAGCAACTGTGAGTTTTCATTTGAAATTCAAATTCAAATATTTTATTGACCTCCAAGATCGGAGAGTATAAAATGAAGTAAATACATACAAATTGGCCCAACATGTAATACTGCTCAAAAACAATCTGGCCAAACCATACTAAAAATACAAAAAAAAACAAAATTATACACACGCGTAAAACTATAGTAACTCTTTAACCGCTAAATATAGGTTATCAGTAAGAGAAGACATTTTAAACAGAAATTTTTGTTGCTTTTTCCGCATAATTTGAAATGGATCTTTCAAATGGAAAATGGTTGCAGATTTGTGAAGCTATATTTCTTTGAATAGATACTACAGCGCTGATCTTGGTGTTCAACGCTGCGAGGCACAACGAAAATATCATTCAGATACTGGAGGACCACCACAAGAGACACTACTCGTACCTGAGAGACACACTACCGCAGTTGGTGCCCTATCTACCGGTAAGATCCGTAAGCGAAGGCGTATTCTCGCCGTTCCCGAGGACTCCACTTGAGGAGTCCTCGCGTTTTTGTTTGTCCCAGGGACTCACTCCCCGTATTCTCGCGAGTCCCCACGGACAGGGAATGCTCTGATTATCATCACCATCATCAAAAAGGTCTTCCTTTCAGATTCGGAGGGGAATTTTTATAAGTAGTGAACTGATAGACAAAAATGAACCACAGCCGGGATTTGAACCAAGGACCCTCTGCTTAAAGGCAGTCACTCTACCACTGAGCTACCGAGGGGCTTGTGAACAGAGTTCGCAAACCACTACAATAGTCTGGCAGAAGCCGGCCATAGGAACAGTGATCCAGCCCGAAGGCAAATTCATCTAACCAGTTCACATCCTCATGTCACGTAAATTAATACTATAGATGGCGCTTTAGACAAGGGACTTATACCGTGACCAGTAACATAAACAATTTTTTCGAATATAATTTAGAAGTCTAGGACTCCCTTCTCGGAGCCACGTAGACAAACCAGGACCCACAAGACGGGGTCTCATGGTGAAAACCAAATAAAACCAAATATATAATTTTAATGGGGAAGACGCCCTTGAGATGGAAACATTTATAAGTAGTGAACTGATAGACAAAAATGCACTTCAGCCGGGATTTGAACCCAGGACCCTCTGCTTACAAGGCAGTCACTCTACCACTGAGCTACAGAGGGGCTTGTGAACAGAGTTCGCAAACCACTACAATACTCTGGTAGAAGCCGGCCATAGGAACAGTGATCCAGCCCGAAGGCAAATTCATCTAACCAGTTCACATCCCCATTTCACGTAAATTAATACTATAGATGGCGCTTTAGACAAGGGACCTGTACCGTGACCAGTACCATAAACAATTTTTTCGAATATAATTTAGAAGTAGAAGAACGGAGGGGAATAAATTTTTGCTGGTGTTGATGCAATGTAAAGTTAATTAAAAACAATCAGAATAAACAGAACCAAAAACAAAGTTGATCCAGACTGATTTCGTCAACTGCATATTTTTTTTTTTGAACAAAATCCATTTTGGAAGCATTCCCCGTGTTCTTGCTGTTTCTGTACGGGGAGTGACTCCCTCTATTCTCGCCGTTCCCTTCGATTCCCCGAGGAGTCCTCGGGGAACGACGTGAATACGCCTATAGATATGAAAGTATAGATAGTTCAAGTTCTTTATGGCGCTGAAGTACAACTACGTCAGACAAGCAGTGCGGAGAATAAAAATTCGTTGCTAAGTGCAATGCTCGTTAATAATCTAACCTTAAACACAACAACAACGACTTCGTACCCTATAAATATATAATAAATTTAACAAGGTATAATCTAACCTAATATAATATGACCTGTATAATTTAACCTACCATCTACCAAATACCCCCTACCTCCCCTAAAAAAAAGATACAACAAACCATTTGACGTGAGTAAGCGAGAATGCGTTACGACTGAAACCAACTAAGTAGACGAAACAATCACTCACCACCTCTATTAAACATTCAATTTCGCAGATAATAAATTTCGTGATAAATTATATCTTAAACTTGAAAACTATTATTTTTTGTAATTTGAAATTGAAATCTAATTTCCGTTAAATGTAATGATCGATTATTTAGTGCCAATTCGGCGCTACGAGTTGTAATTTTATTAGAGCTATATTTCGGCCCTTCTTGGCAAGGGTCCTGTTCAGGCTCAAACTTGGAAATACGAACTTGTGGGAAAACCAGCCTGAAGAGGACCCTTGCCAGGAAGGGCCGAAATATAGCTCTAATAAAATTCAGCTGACGTATCTGTTTTGCACTATCAAACTGATGTGTAATAAGGAATGAACGTGCTTAAAAACCGACTTGTTCGTGTGGTACGCGGTACCAGTTTTTCTTTGTTTTTAGACCTAGTTGTCATCAAATTCAGTTCTCTGGGTTTACGTATGGATAGAGCGTTTTCGGAATTATGTTGGATTGGTGTTACAGGTACAGCGGGTCCTTAAACTATCCTTTTTTTTATTTATCCTTGTTTAACTATCCTGGTCCTTTAACTAGCCTTGTCCTTTAATTATCCTTTTCCTGGTTCCAGATCAGAGGCAGACAAGAAGACACAGCCCCGTTAACACTCTCCAACGCCAAATCCCGAACATTTGTTGAAAATGTGCTGAAACGTGCAGGGCTTTCTAGTGACGCGAAGGTTCTCCAGGCAGCCATTGAGGAGTTGCGGAAAATCGCAAAGGTTGACTCTTCTTATGTGAATTCGGGAGAGTGGCTGGCAACGGTGTTAGAGGCCCAGGCGCAGATTTCAAAGGTAGTTGTATCCAGAGAGAGATCGGTAAATTTAGAAATTATCATAGCATACCTAAATTCTTGAGAGCTCGAATCCGTACAGAAACGCGCAACGAAAATTATAATAGGTCCTGGCTATCAGTCTTACGAGCAAGCACTGTCTGTGTTTAGAATCCCGAGCCTCCACAACTGAAGAACAGAACTGATCCTAAACTTTGGAAAAAAACTGTTGGCAAATGAGAACTACCGGTCATTGCTCCCCCCCCCTGACGCTCCGAAAAATAGCAGGACAAGACAGCAAAACAAACTAGTGCCTGTCAGAGGACGAACGTCAAGGTTCATGAACTCGTTTGTGCCCTTATTTTCAGAGATTTTTAACGACGCGAATAATTAGTGTAATATATTTTTATTTTTTTACTGTATGACCAGCGTAATTTAGCATATTCTGATGAAGGAAGCTACGAAGTTGGTTTGTCAATAAACGATTCGATTCGATTCTGTTTCTTACAAATTGTAAATAACAAACCATACTACGATTCAGCATTGAAAACCTTAGTAAAAAAGGTCACAAACGAGTTTCCGTAACGATTAGTGCGGACTTTAGGAGGTAGAAGTTTATTTTGCAATCGAGTTCGATTATTGGGACGGCTGTTTCCGGTAGCAGTGACCGGTGGCTCGTATTGGCGAGGATAGATTCACCAAACTGCAAAATCAGGTGTTCAAGCCGGACTTTAAGTGGTGATAAATTTAGTTTCGCAAGGGCTTATTCGTAGGGTATGTGGTGGTTTCGGAGTATAATCCTTGTTGCTCTTTTCTACTCTATGTCGTGTAATAGGTACGCTGTGCGGGTTGCAGATGGACCCTACACCGGGCACGCGTACTCGAGCAACGGGCGAACATATCACAGGTAAGCACGGAAGGTTTAGTGCCAGGTTCGGGCCTCGCAACCGTTATGCATGTTTCCTCTTCAGGAGCCTATCAAGAGAAATATTTCGACGGGGGCTCAAGTCCCCTTTGCTCACGCTTTTATAATTGTCAGCACCGCTGTGGCATCTAAGCGAATTATGGGACTTTCTGCAACTTTTTGTGGGTCCAAATCAGTCGATCAGTCTTTGTTGTCAGAATTGGTTTTAAGCTATTAGTAGAAACAAGAGCCACGAACTCATATGGCACTTGTTACGAGTAGGTACGTGGTGCAAGACATTAAATGAGAACGTCACAAAATACCCCTTCAACTCCCCCCCCCCCCTAGGTTCGGACCTAAAAATCTGATATCTAGTTTATAAATAACTCATTTATTTTCTTAATAGCATTTACAACTGCTAGCTGCGGATCGTCAACATAACAAATTACGAATCACGGCTGATTAATATTCTGACAGTTAAAATTACGAATAAAATATGGCACAAACTAACATAAATACCTTTCGGTTGAGTTTATGGGGGGCTGAAGAAGCCGTGGCTTGTCAATGTTAGGTAGTTTTCCCCTTGTCGGTCTGGTCTGGTCTGGAGTCTCAAAGTCTGGGAAAATACTCCGATGGTGGTCAGAAGTTAAACATTTTTTTCCAAAGTTCATCGTCAGTTGATGTCTCCTATCCGCAAGGGTTGGCAACTGAAGCTTGACCAGAGCATCCTCATAGGAAACATAATCCGGACCAAGCATCACTTTGCACGACACTTTGCAGTTGAGTCTGAGCATTTCCGGCGCTGCCTCGGATCATCTAGGGCAAATGACTTTTCTACCTTCCAAGTTTAGATCCACTCGTTTGATCTCTAGACGTGCCAGACTATTTCCGGTACCCCTCCCTCCCCCCTCAAACTCCCCCACTGCGGAAGAACCTCGTTCAGACACATAAACGGATCATCTGAATTATCTTTTCTTACTGCCGATGAAGTTTCACTCAAATGTGAGCATTATTCGGGACATCCCCCCCCTCCCCCCACCGCGCTCGGATCCGGTTCTTACCCTAAAACATTTCATCTATAGCATGTGATCTCTACTTTCCAAGTTTTATTCCAATCACTCCACTCGTTTGACCCCTATGCGAGCCACAAAATTTTCGCCCCCCCCCCCCTCCAACTCCTCCCACTGTGGCCAAATACGACTTGGACACATTAACTGAACTCGGACGCATCTCTGACATCTCCTCTTCCCGTTCGTCAAGTTTTAACTCTTATCGGAGCATATCTGCAAATTTTCGGTTACCGCTTCATGCGGACGCCAAATAACGAATCTAGGCCGCATAATATGGGTACTGTCCAACTAATTGTATCCCATTCGGCCCATTCGTTTGGTTCTTGTGCATGTCACAAAGTTTCCAGACCCTCCTCCCTCCAACTCCCCCAACCGTGGCCGCATTTAGTTCGTACACATGTTTTGCATCTCTAGATCATCAGTACTTATCGCCCATAAGTTTCACTCGAATCGGACCACCCGTTCGCAACCAACGGAAGTTAGTAATTTCCCTTCTCCCAAAAATGGTCGGATCCAGGAACGGAAGTTTTCCTAGGGCACTGTGCCGGGTCCTCCAGTATATTCTATCAGTTCACTCACTAATATGCCATCCAAGTTTCATCGTCCTTGGCATATCTGGAAAGTACCCTAACTCGTGATCACTGGAATTCCGAGAAACGCCTCACCCCCCCCCCCCCAAAGAGCCCCGATACGATCTAGTTCTGTCAAGAACGTACCTAGAGCTAATGCTTGTCCTTCCCACCAAATTCCGTCCCGATCCCTCGACTCTGAGATCTTCACAAGCTTTCTGGTGAAGCTCTACCCCCCCCCCCCACAAGTATAGCACCCTTTCCTAACTTGACGTGGAACATCTGAGGCGATGGCTCTTTCCAATTGCCAGGTTTCATTCAAATCCGATCACCCGTTCAAAAGTCATGCATGCCACTAGATTCCGCATTCCCCATCCATCCACTCCCCCCCCCCCCAAGATGGTCGGTTTGCGAAAACGACTATTCTCAAGTCAGTCTGTTCGGGTCCCTGATACGCCTACCAAGTTTTATCGTCTTAGTACATCAGGAAGTACCGAATTCGCGGGATGACCGAAATCCAGACCCCCCCCCCCCCCCAATGCCCGAATCCGGTCCGGTTGTGTCTATGATGTATCTAGGGCTTGTGCTTGTTCATCCCACTAAGTTTCATCTAGATCCCTCCACTCCCTTTTCCCAAGATTTCCGATTCTCCCCTCTAACTTCCCCTAAGTCATCGGATCCAGTCCGGATTTGAAGTGGGGCGTCTGAGACACGAGGTCTTTCCAAATATCAAGTTTCAATAAGATCCGATCACCCATTGAAAAGTTGCGCATACCTCAGTTTTGGGGATTCCCCCTCCCTCTGCTTCCCCCACAGATGGCCGGAGAAGGTGACTATTTCCAAGTTAATTGGTGGGGTCCCAGATATACATGCCAAGTTTCATCGTCCTAGCTAATGTGGAAGTGCCCGAATCAACAAAACCCGAACCGACGGACGGATAGAAATTGCGATCGCTATATGGCACTTGGCCGAAGGTCAAGTGCCATTAAAACGAATGATTTTCTTCTTGTCAGACATATACTGTATACAGTTACGTTTCTACAGAGGCAAACAAGTCAGTGATTAAATTTGACGGTGCAAAACATCCTTTTCCTGTCCTTAATGGTGTTAGGCAAGGTGTGTTCTCTCTCCGTTATTATATAATCTATATGTTGATGAGTTGAATGAGCGGTTGGCAAGCCTTGGAGTGGGTTGTTTTGTACAAGGTGTGTGTTTCAACAACTTAAGTTACGCTGATAACATAGCCATACTAGCCCCCACAGTATTCGCGCTCAATAAGCTTCTTCAAGTGTGTGATGAATTCGCGATAGCAAATGATATTCTTTTCAACACGAAAAAGACGGTTTGTACGGCGTTTATCCCAAAAAGTCTTCAACTACGTTACATCCCCGATGATGTTTTGCTTGTACTAGTTGTACTAGTCATACCTTCTATGTCCGATGAGCCTCACGTTCGGTGTTGGGAAGTACTTCAAGTACTACTTAAGTACAAAATCAAGGTACTTGGATTTTACTTAAGTACATTTTTCCTGGAGTACTTAATACTTAAGTAAAATAAATAGGTACTTGAAGCTCTCAAGTACCGATACATTCTTAAGTACTTTCAAGTACTCTCCCAAGTACATTCCGCTTCGATCGAATGGTTTTTTTAACAGGGACTTTTCAGAAAAGGGAATTTCAAGACTCAAAAGTAGTTCGATTTCAGGATTGGCAAAAAATGCTAAAAGCAGATTCTCAGTACCAGCATCTCCACCAGAAGACAAATCATTAGTCTTAAGGAAGGCACACTTCTTTGAATGTTTCTTGACCTAGAACAGTGCAGTTCGGACTAATGGAAAAAGAAGAAAATACCCGTTGAGGAATTCCTAGAAGCCCGTAATTAGTTACTTGGTAGACTGGTAGATGACTTTCGTCAAGTGCATACAAGTGGCAGTTCAAAACTAACTAACGTTCAAAGAAGCGTAGCTCTAATGTCTTTCGTGGTATTTAATTCTTTGTCTAAACTGCCACAAATGCCTTTATTTATATGACCATTATACGACTGAATATGACTGAGCTAGAAATAGTGCTAGTAGAGTTGTACTTAAGTAGTACTAGTTGTACTTAAGTGTACTAGTACTAGTACTACTTAAGTACAAGTTCTGTACTTAAAACGCATGTACTACTTAAGTACAATTGTGGTCTGGTACTTAATACTTGATACTTAAGTACAAAATTTGGAAGTACTTAATACTTAAGTACAAATTTGAAGTACTTGTTACAACACTGCTCATGTTGCTACGCTCTCCAGATCACTGTCTGTGAGGGCTAATATATTTATTCGGAGGTTTGGTAGATGCGAGGCTTCTGTTAAGACTTTTCTTTTTAGAGCTTAGTGTACTCCGCTGTACTGTATGCCCCTGGTGTGTAACACGAGAGTTAAGTGTCTAGATACATTTCGGGTCCTATATAACAACTCGTTCCGGTGGCTACACGGACTTGCATGGAACTGTAGTGCGTCTGGCATGTTTGTGGGTGAGGGCCTTCCTTCTTTCGGGGAACTTCGGCGTCGGGCTATCTTTTCTCTCCAGACCCGAATTCTTTGCTCAAGAAACCCTATGCTCGTGATTCTTTCGAGTCCCCATACGAGACTGACGTTGCCTGTGTGGTTAGTTTGGAACCGCGAAATTAACCCGTTCGGCGTAGAAGGTTCGCAATCTTAAAATGTATGTTGTTGTTGTTTTTAAGTGTTGTATGTATAATGGCTCTAGAAACCGTAGTCAAAGTTAAATAAATAAATCCGGATAAGTCAGCTACATTCTATTAGAGCTATATTATTTATTAGAGCCGCTCAAGCTGGAAAATGAACTTACGGAAAAACGATTAAAGTTTAACTGAAAAGGGCAGAGATGGGACAGTCTTGTTATCCCTCACTTATTCACTTAAAGAGGCTTGAAGACACGATGGAAATGCGTTACTTCGTTGCTCCGCCATTCACGAATAATCAGTTTTCAAATAGTGGAATTTCCCTGTCAGATTTGTGGTACTACCTGTGTCGTATGCTTGACGAAAAATATTTCTAAAATTTTTTTGCTCAGGGACTAAGCGGTCTTCACCAAGCTTATCACTGCCCACTGAAAAGCCGCGCTTGGGTTCAGATTCAAATATTCCGCGTCATAGTAGAATTTGCACTGTGGGGACAGCCGTAGATATTCTGAACCTCAGTACTAGAGCAGATAGTGGAAAATAAGAAAATCTCTTAGCAGAATCAAAATAACTCAGTGTATTCAGCTAAATGATATAAAAATGAGTTTGCTTTTCAGTTAAACTTTAAAGATTCTTCCTTAAATATCTGATTTTATGAACTTCTTCTCTTAAAATTGGTTGGAGTTAAAACTGGTACTGTGATTTCGTTCTGGGCACGGCTGCTGCTTTTGCTGTTCGATTGGGTCGTCGAAAGGGTAGAGATTCTTGTTCGTTTTGATTTCGGAGTCACCTGTCTCTTCTTCTTCTTTACAGCTAAGATGGAAACTTGTCGGCGGCATGTATGGGCAATTTGAATCAGTAATTGATAAAAATTGATAAATATTGCAACGTTAAACTTTGAAGTTTATAGGGAAATAAGTGTTGTTTTTTTTTAATTGCGTTGATAAGACTCACAAACGGGAGAACAAAAATTGGGGTACAAGAGAAAGGAGAAGTTAATAACAGTTGTGATTGTGAGGCAAGAGATATTTGAAGGTGGCATCTAGGAAATGTTGAAGAGTGGTAACATTCGCTGTCAGCATTATCATGAAAATCTGGAAGTGTTCGCTTGACGTGCTGAAGCCACAGATATCTGGAGGTCAGGAAGGTAACCCAGGCTTTTAGGCACAGTGAATTACTAATAAGACCCAACAGGTCCTTTAAATGGAAGGATAACAATTCTTAGAAGGTTCAGTCACACTTTCAGTGGCATAAGTTCGGAGATTTGTTGTGATGGCAATACTCCCTTTGTTAAAGTTTAACTGAAAAAGGCTGGAATAGGACAATCTAGTTACCCGTCACTTATTAAGCTCTGAAACCCGGCGAAAATACGTTACTTCGTTGCTCGCTACTCACGAATAATCGATTTTCAAATAGTGGAATTTCCTTGTCTTGTTTGTATGCTCTATGCGCTTGTATCTGTGTTGTATGCTCGACGAAAATGATTACGAAAAAGAAGTGTTTACGCAGTGAGCTACCTTCTTTAAGCTGATCACTGGCCACTGAAACGCCTTTATGTGTTGAGATTCAGTTTTCTGCGTCAGAGTAGAAATTTGTGTTGTGAGAACGGTCGGAGGTATTCTGAAAGTCATTCTAGAGCAATATTGAAAAATAAAAAAAATCCCTTAAGACAATCCCAAAAATTCAGTGTATTCAGTTAAATGGTACAAAAAATAAGTTGGCTTTTCAGTTAAACTTTAAGCTTCGGCAGGTAGAACTTTGAAGGTGACTACGCGTAAAGGAGGTTACTTTTTTTCTTTCTTTATAGATCGTAAGTGGTCGTCGGTGGCTGAGTGAGAACCCCTCCGGAAGTGACGGTGTTCCATCGCCATTGGACAGTCTTCATTCTTTGATTATCAGGTAAGAACCTACACTGTCAAAAAAAATCTTGCAGTATTTGCTACTGGGATTAATCTTGTCTCTGAAACGATAATCGTATCTCTAATTCGGATTAATCTTATCTCAACAAGATTAATCCCAGTAGGAAATACTGCAGTTAACTTTAATCCTTACTCGGAGAAACTTTTTACAGTGTAGCTTAGCCTTTGGTGGTAGAGGCTGAGCTTGGCTTTCGTGATACAAAAGGCACTGCTTGGCTCTTGTAGCTTGAGCTCGTTGCTATCCAGTGAACAGTTAAAAGTTTTAGTGATAGTGAGATAAACACAAAATCCTAAACTGAGGTAGCCAGACGATAGATCTTTTGTTATTAGGCGAGCTTTTTTGAGGGGATTTCTGATCCAGCTGAAGTCAGATCGCCCAGTTTTTGAATGCAAGGATCGCGCCAGCTACCCCTTAGTATTGAGCCAAGTTGCAAGAGAAGGTTGTTCTTAATCAGCTCCTTTAAAGAAAAATCTGCGGCAAATATGGTTTTTGTTCCAGCATTCTAAGATTATTGATGACTGTAAAACTTGGCTCGGTTTTCAGAGACTACATACGGCTTTGGCTGCTCTAGCCACCTTCAAACATGGCAGTTATTTGAACTGAATAAGGGTCTTCCTGACCGATGAACTTCCCGGCAGAGATGGGTGAATCCGACCATGAAAGGAGTCAATCCGAATCCAGGGCTAAGTTCAAATCCGATCCAAATCTACCATTTCATGCTAAGGTTCGAATCCGGAATCGAATCCGGATTCGAACCCGACCTTAACAACAATCAAATTATGTGCATACAAGCACTGATGCCAGTGATGCCTAAGGCAAATGAGACCGTCATATCTGGGGTTTCATGTATGGTTATCACAGAGATGACTTTGAGGATCGTTTCGGGAAAATGGAAACTGGAAGGATGAAGATTAGAAACTGGAGCGGATTCGTAAGATCTGGGGTTCGGAATCCGAGCCTGAGTCCGAATCCAGCCTGAAAAGCAGAATATTCTGATTCACACAGGGCTAGACAAGTTAGTAGGCTTACCACGGTTTGGTTTTAATGAATGAAACAAAATTGACATGCTACTAGAATAGCATTTTCATATTTTTAATTTTACTGTTGTGTTACAGTTAGTTTTGGGTGATGGAAGATGTTTCGATTGTGTTTTTATGGCACTTGCAGCCTCTGGCTCAAGTGCCATATACCGATCACAATTCCGTCTGTCGGTCTGTCGGTCGGTCCGAGTTTTTTTGTCCCACATATCCGAGTTAGGGCACTTCCAGATGTGCTAGGACAGTGAAACTTGGCAGGCATATCAGGGACCCGACCAAACTAACCTGGAAATAATCAGTTTCCCGATCCGACCATATGGGGGGGAGTGCGGGGCGCTGGAAACTTGCAAATTTAGGGCATTTTGTCACTTTTTTTCTGAGTTGGGGTATTTCTAGATGAGCTAGGACAATGAAACTTGGCAGGAATATCAGGGACCCGACCAAACGAACCCGGAAATAATCAGTTTCCCGATCCGACCATATGCGGGGGAGTGGGGGCGCTCGAAACTTGAAAATTTAGGGCATTTTTTCACACTTTTTCGAGTTAGGGTACTTCCAGATGAGCTAGGACAATGAAACTTGGCAGGAATATCAGGGACCTGACCAAAGTAACCTGTAAATAATAAGTTTCCCGATCCGACCATATGCGGGGGAGCTGGGGCGCTGGAAACTTGAAAATTTAGGGCATTTTGTCACACTTTTTCGAGTGAGGGTACTTCCAGATGAGCTAGGACAATGAAACTTGGCAGGAATATCACGGACCCGACCAAACTAACCTGGAAATAATCAGTTTCCCGATCCGACCATATGGGGGGGAGTGCGGGGCGCTGGAAACTTGAAAATTTAGGCATTTTGTCACACTTTTTCGAGTTAGGGTACTTCCAGTTGTGCTAGGACCATGAAACTTGGCAGGCATATCAGAGACCCGACCAAACAAAATTAGGAATAATCAGTTTTCTGATCCGACCATTTTGGGGGGGGGGGTGGAGGGCAGGGGAATCCGGGTAAACTTTCGGGTAACTTTCGAACGGATGATCGGATTGTAATGAAACTTCATAACTGAAGAGAATATATATCTGTAATGTCCCGTTTAAAGTCTTGACCGGATTCGGTAGCCAGGGGGGAGTTGGGGGGGGGAGACCGGAAATTTCAAGAAACGGTTAGAATGGAGGGATCGGAGTGAAACTTGCTGGGAAGAACAAGCATCTGCTCTAGATAAGTTCTTTAGGCCATTGTACTTGATCCGGACACTTATGGGGGGGGGGGTCCCGGAATTCCGGTGATGGTGGTTTTGGGGATTTTCACGATGAAACTTGGCAGGCATATCAGGGACCCAATCAAACTGACTTCAAAATAAAAATTTTGTCGATCAGATAATGGTGGGGGGAGTGGAGGGAGGGGAATCCGAAATTTTCAGTCATGCGTAATTTTGGAATGGTTGATCGGATTCGAGTGAAATTTAAGAATTCAACAGAGGACATTTCTCCGATGATTTTTTTCATATCCGGACCGGATCCGGCAACTATTGGGGGGGGGGGGGAAATACGTGCCCCGTTTAGAATGGAGGGATCGGGATGGAACTTTGTGGGAAGAACAAACAGATGCTCTAGGTAAGTCATTTGCTGAATCGGATTGGCTACGTGCACCGCGGGGGAGCTGGGTGGGGTGGGGGGGGGGGGACCGGAAATCTCGAGAAACGGTTAGAATGATGGTATCGGAGGGAAACTTGCTGGGAAGAACAAACATCTGGTCCATATAAATCTTTTACATAATTTGACTGGATCCGGACACTTGAAGGGGGGGGAGGGGTCTCCCGGAATTCCGTTTTTGGGGGATTTTCACGACGAAACTTGGAAGGCATATCAGGGACCCGGTCAAACTGACTTGGAATAAAAAAAAAATCCTCGATATGATAATCTTGGGGGGGGGGGGAGTTGAGGGAGGGGAATCCGGAATATTGAGTCATGCGTAACTTTGGAACGGGTGATCGGATTCGAGTGAAATTTAATAATTAAACAGAGGACATTTTTCCCTTGTGACATTTTTCATTTCCGGACCGAATCCGGCAATTATCGGGGGGAGGGCGGAAAATACTTGACCCGCTTATACTGGTGTGATTTGGATCGAACTTCGTGGGAATGACAAACAGATGCTCTGGATTAATCATTTACAGAACAGGATTGGCTCCGGTTATTATGGGTGGAGTTGGAGGAGGGGGAGGGGGGTCTGGGATTCCGGTGATCGCGCGTTAAGGTACTTCCTGATGTGCTAGGACGATGAAACTTCGCTGGAATATTGGAGACTCAACAACATTTGCTTAGAAATTGCTACTTCCCAAATCCGATTATTCCTTAAAGTACCAATCTTGACCGCAAAGTAAAAAAAATACTTTTAAGCAATATATGATTTCGTGATGCCCATCAGCCCATTAGCAGTTTTGCCTCAAGGGTTTTGCTTACAAATGAAGTTCCAGCTCCCTTATAGCGCGCATCTCAACCGCAAAGTCGAAACTTACTCTTGATCAATCAAATCATCTTGACACATGCAAGTGCCATATGAGCTTACAACTCTTGTTTTCTTGTTTTCTTTTTAGTTCTTAAGATTTTTCTTTTCTAGTTTCTTTTTCCTTTCCTTTTCTCTCCTTCTTCCTTTTCTGCTCTCTTTCATTTGTTTCTTTGAAAACAGAATGTGGATGAAAATGAAGCCCCGCCCAACCCATTATTAACTGGGGTGTCCAGGGTTAACTGGAGCAGCTCCCAGCTTGGTGAACGTAAACCTCCGCCGGGGTCAGAGACCTAATATGATAGCGTAGCCCGGACGAGCGGATCTTCGAATACGGGATATACTACATCCCTAATGTGTGGTATGGGACGGGATAAGACGAACACAACTAACTATATTGAAGATAACATTAACTCTACATAGGTACTGCTTAAAAACTTGTACATAAAATAGCAACTTATCCTTTGATCTGCTCTGGATCACGGCAGCGAAGGGTTTCAGATTCAGATTCAGATATTTTTTTATACTTCACCAAAAAAAAAAAACACAACTACATTATACAAAAACTCAACAACCACATAAAAGACAAAAATCCTGTGGGTGGCTGTATCTTCTAACCACCTTTTAACTTAAAATTATTCAATAAATAATAATACAAAAATTAATCTAATATATTTTCAAAAAAAAGAAGAAAAAAAGATGTAAAGAAAGAGAGGAAAAAAAAGAAACAGGAAAGAAAAATGCGAGGGGTTGCTCACTCGCTGGGCACCACTGTACATCCTCCCTGGGCACCGCTGGGCACCGGCTCTCGCCCCGAAATGAAAAATGGCTGGGCAGCGGCGGGGCACACCTGGGCACCGGGCACCACTGTACAAGCATTTTGGGACTGAGCAACCCCTCGGAAAAATGATTCCATCGTCACAACCTACCCAAAAAAAGGACGAGAGTCGATATCGGTCCCCTCTGGTCTATATCCTTCTGTCGCGCGTCCCAAAATCTCCGCGCCGCCCTGGAAGCAAGGATGTTCCCTTGTCCAGCGGAATAATAATTCTTGTGTAACTCGTCGTAATTGTTGCTTATTTTAAAATTGTTTGAATCCTAGTTCTGATATACGTGTAATGGGACGTCATTCGCCGAAATGCATAATTCGTCGTAACTCTGGTTTATGTTATAGTTATTTGATTTTTAGTTCTGATATAAGTGTAATTGTAAATGGTCACTTACGGTGATTCGAATTGTACATAAGTTTATTATTTATGACAAAATTATGACAAAGATGTTGATGCTATTATATCTATGACGAAAAATCCAATGTTCGGCTTGCCCGTGAAAGAATTTTGAAAATAAATTGAAAATTGAAATTGAACCCCAAAAACTGCTGGACGCGCGCTGGAACATCCGTCCTTCCGGAGAAACCAAACCCTTGTATAGCAACCTAACACAACTGTCAGGCGGGAATCTTATGGTGTGTATAGAAAATTGAATGACGCCAGTAAATCAAACTAAACTAAACTCGTTTTTCTATGTTCTAGGTTAAAGTACGGATTCACCGGCCTCTCCCCGTCGGATGCTGTTGTGGTAGAAATTCTTCGGCTTCGATGTCTCGCGATTCTGCTGACATCGCTTGTGAAAGGAAGTGATGTGTCGGCGCTCAAATCCTCTGAGTATTTTCTAAGCGAAGCGAGGACCCTTGCAGAGTAAGTTTGGACACCGAGACTGTACCCTCCCCCCCCCCCCCGTCTTTCACATGTGGTAGAGTAATTTGCTGTCAGCTTGGGCTGAAGGACCACTCGTGCAGAATTTGGATTCAAATTCAGTTTAATTTACCATCTATCTTAATTTACCATCTATTATTACAAATGAAAATAGCACTGGTTTTGTCGACATAGAATCTATAGATCACTAATTGGTCAGTCATTAACCTGTGAAAGAAAATCAGAAATTAATTACAGCATTGGAATTAAAATTCTTAGTAAAATAAGGCACAAGTGAGTTCAAATATCTTCTGCTTGAATGAGTTACTGCCCGCCAATCAGAGCCTCTTTTTATTGCAATAGTGCTGCCGCTTCGCTGCTGCAGCACTTCTTTGCTTCCGCACAAGATGCGTTCTTGGATTCACTGCCTGCGCGATTTCTTCTTGGTTGAAGCAGCACCTTGCAGGAAAGCACGGTCGGTAAGCAAGTCCGCGATTCTCAAGAAGTGCTGCCGTCTTCCTCGGAAGCACTGCAGTGCAAAAACGAATGTAGGAAGAGTCAGCCCGGAAGCGGCCGAGAAGTGGAGCTGCAGCGTGCAACAAAAACGAGGCTCAGATAATGGAACCCTGCGGAGAAACCAAAATCCTCGACGTTACCAACTTCATTTTGATATTCATTGGGGCAGTACAGGTATGTATTTGAACTTTGAGTGGTCGCCGAAGAAAACACTAAAGCTATATCAGGGAACATGTCCAGTTTATCTTATGTCAGCTAGATTTGTTTATATTTCCTCGTAATTCCCTTCTGTTTCTTCTTTCAAATTTTGTGCCTTTATCCAAGCGGAGCGTTATTTCACCAACAAGATGGCGTCTCTACTAACTTGTGTACCCGAATGGAAGAAGAAGCATATAAAATAAAAAAAAATAATTTCAGCTTATTGTTTTTGCCAGAAGAAAGCCGAAACAATTGACTGTTATTTTTTCCTTCCTTCTTTCCATTTAACTGTTTTATAAGCAAGAAACAAAACCAGGGTATCAATAGTTGCGTTTTTGCAAATACCATGGTATCTGATACCACGGTCTAAAGTCGTTTTTGCAGTTATCGTGGTAACTGATACCACGGTCAAAAGGCGTTTTTATGGCACTTGCCGGAAGGCAAGTGCCATATACCGATCACTTTTCCGTCGGTCTGTCTGTCGGTCGGTCAGTCCGGTGTTTGCGAGTTAGGGTACTTCCAGATATGCTTAGATGATGAAACTTGGTAGGCATATTAGGGACCCGACCAAACTAACTTGGAAATAGTCACATGTCCGATCCGACCATCGTGGGGGGAGGGGGAGGTTGCGGAATCCAGAAAATAGGGGCATGCATAACTTTCGAATGGGTGATCGGATCTTAATGAAACTTGATACCTGGGAAGACCTCGTGTCTCAGATGTCTCGTCTGAAGTCCGGACCGGATCCGATGAATCTGAGGGGGAGTCGGAGGGGGAGCCGGAAGTCGTGTGAAACTCTCGGAGTGGAGCGATCGGGATGAAACTTGGTGGGAAGAACAAGCACAAGCTCTAGATAAATAACTGACAGAGCTGGACCGATTCGGACACTGTGGTGGGAGTTGGAGGGGGGTTCCGGAATTCCGGCGATCCGTAGTTGCTGTACTTACAGGTGGGCTAGCATGATAAAACTTGGCAGGCATATCAGAGACCCGACCAGATTAACTTGGAAACAGTCACCCGCCCGATCCGACCGTCGTGGGGGAACGGGGAGACGGCGGAATCCGGAAATTAGTGGCATGCATAACTTTCGAACGGGTTACCGGATCTTAATGAAACGAACTCATTTCTTAGATGTCCCATTTCAAGCCCGGACCGGATCCGATGAACTGGGGGGGGGGGGTGGAGGGGAGAACCGGAAATCTTGTGATAGGCATAGAGTGTGGGAAATACAGGCACAAGTCCTAGGTGCATTAGTGACAGAATCGGACCGAATTCGGGTACCGAGGGGGGAGGGGTGTTGTAGGGGGGTGTCCGGAACTCCGGTGATCGTGAGTTAAGGTACTCCCAGATGTGCTAGGACGATCAAACTTTGCTGGAGCATTAGAAACTTGACATCACTGGGTTAGACATCGTCACTTCTCCGACTCGACCATTCCTTAAAGAACTCATCTTAACCGCAAAATACAAAAAAAATACTTTTAAGCAAAACTTACTTTTTCAAGATCGCGATGAGTACATGAGCCATTTTTCCTCAAGGACTTTGCTTAGAAATTAATTTTTAGCACCCTTAAAGTGCGCTTCTTAACCGAAGAGTAAAAAAAAAACTTTTGACCATCACTTCCATCCTCTGACCCAGCCTTGCAAGTTCGGCGCATCTTAACCGAATACTTCCATCTGACCCAGCCTTGCAAGTTTTTGTTTTCCTTCTTGTTTCCTTTTGCTTTCTGTCTCCTATTTTTATTTTAAAGTGAAACCATAGGTTGAATTTTCAGCCCACTTAATTTTTTCTTGTTTGGGTATTACTTACTACATATGCTTGCAAGTGCCATATGAGCTTACAGCTCTTATTTTAGTTATCGTGGTATCTGGCCAGTTCTCGTTACCACGTTCCGGCCGTGGTATCTGAAAAGTCATCTCACTTTCATCAATTTTAGTCAAACTGGTGGGAAAGGAGTTTGGCACTTAGTGACGTGACTGAATATCAGTTTTTCTTTTGGGATGACTGCGAAATGCACAATTTCGGCAATTGTCGTTTTTGCAGAGCAACCGTATATCAGATACCATGGTTACTGCAAAAACGGCTTATTGCAGATCTAGTTACCGTGGTAACAGATACCATGGTATCTGCAAAAACGCAACTAATGAAACATTTAGAGATGATTCAGATGGGCCTTCTGGAATTTGGTTTCAAAGAATGTCAGCTGTATAGACAAAAGTATTCTCACCTATACGTCTAATGGGATCCGGGTGAACGATTGGGAAAGAGTGTCGCCTCAAAGTTTTAGAAGTCGTGAACTCGAAGAAACTTCCTACGTCTAAATTATCAATTGTGCGAATAAAATAAATTTCATTTTTGCAGACACCATGGTATCTGATACCACGGTAACTGGATCTGCAATTAGTCGTGTTTGCAGTTACCGTAGTATCTGATACTACGGATGCTTTGCAAAAACGACAATTGTCGAAATTGCGATTTTCGAAGTCATCCCAAAGGAAAACTGATATCCAGTCACATCACTAAGTGCCAAATTTCTTTCCCACCAATTTGACAAAAACTCTATGGTTGGTGATGATGAAAGTGAGACGACTTTTCAGATCCTACGATCATTTACCACGGTCGGACCGTGGTATCTGAATATCAGACACCACGATGACCGGCCAGATACTACGATAACTGCAAAAACGCCTTTTGACCATTGAATCTGCAAAAATGAAACTATAGGAAATATTGACGAGAGCGGAAGAATCGTGGCGAAACTGAAGACTGGTTAATTTAATTCTACGAACAACTGTTAGTGCGACATATGTTTCAAGTAACCTACCATTTTTGTGTCACCTAATTTTGCGCAAATTATTAAGGTGCTTTGGTTTTGATTCAGTAGAACCAAAACCTACTTCGGCAATAGCCACGTGGTGCTGATTGATAAAAGTTAATTGCCCATATGTGTAAGTCATGATTTGTATATATTATGCCTGTTGAGAGGGCAAATAGGCTTCACCTTCCAGATGTTTCTTCCGGATTCCAGACCTTCTTTTTTCGGTTAGGTGGATTTAAAAAGGTGAAGCCAGGCCATGCACGTCTGGAAGTCCGGCTTCCGGCTTCCAGATGTTGGACCCAGATTCCGGAATCTGGAAGGGTTTCGTATCGGCAACACATTTGAGAGAAACAATAAATATTCAAGTGGCTCAGGTACGGTAAAAATCGAGAGTGATTGACAGTTGTGATTGGGAGGCAAAATATAATTGAAGGGGACAACTAGGAAATGTTGAAGAATAGCGAAATAGCTATCATCACTGTCATGAAAATCTGGAAGGATTGGATTGATGGTGCGGGAGCCCGGCACCTGCGAGTCTGAAATGCGAAGCCTAGCCTTTATGCCTCTTTGTTTGCCTTCCAGATCCCTTTCGAGCCTACGGACTCGCCAGTCATTCCTTGACCTTCTTCTGGAGGAAATTCAGCGGCTGTCGTCACCTCGACCCGGTGCTGTAGTCCGTGCTCTTATTCCCTTATTGCAGACTCAGCACCCACTCCAGCTTGAGATCCCTAGACAGGTAAGTCCCCCCCCCCCCGCTAACACATTAAGGCGTATTCTCGCCGTTCCCCGAGGACTCCACTTGAGGAGTCCCCGCGTTTTTGTTTGCCCCGGAGACCCACTCCCCTTATTCTCTCGAGTCCCCATTGACGGGGAATGCTCCAATTATCATAGCCATCATCAAAAAGGACTCCCTCTCAGATTCCGAGGGGAATCAGTTTTCGCTGGTGTTGGTGCAATGTAAAAATAATTAAAAAGAATCAGAATGAACAAACCGAAAATTAAGCGGATCCAGACTAATTTCGTCAATTTTTTTTTTTTTAGCAAAATCCATTTTAGAAGCATTCCCCGTGTTCTCGTTGTTTTCCTAGGCGGAGCCCGCGAGGAGTGACTCCCTCTATTCTCGCCGTTCCCTTCGATTCCCCGAGGAGTCCTCGGGGAACGGAGAGAATACGCCTTTGGTTATGTTTTTCAGATACCATGGTATCTGTCACGACGGTAACTCGATTTGCATTTTGTCGTTTTTGCAGTTGCCGTGGTATCTGATATGCGGTTGCTCTGCAAAAACGACAATTGCCGGAATTGCGCTTTTCGGAGTCATCCCAAAAGAAAAACTGATATTCAGTCACATCACAAAGTGAGATGACTTTTCAGATATCACGATCAGTTACCACGGTCGGACCGTGGTATCTGAATATCAGATACCACGATAATTGGCCAGATACCACGATACGCGTTTTGACAATGGTATCAGATATCACGATAACTGCAAAACGAAGACCGCGGTATCAGATCCCATGTTATCTGCAAAAACGCAACTATTGTCGCTCGTTTGAAGAGGCGTAAGGCTCGGGCACATTTTTGACAATTTACTACCCTTGTCTGAAATGCATTCCACGTCGTTTGCTTCATATAACGTAGAAAGTGCCGACAAAATCGTTCAGTGATTTAAGACCAGCTAATCGATCAGTCAGCAGCGCTTAGCATATGTATTGGGTAGCTAGATTCTGTAGAGATCAGAGCAAAATAACACTAGGGAGTAGTGCAAAGCAGGGACGTCGCAAGGGCGGGGTGTGCTCCCCCCCCCCACACCTGTTTACGATTCGGTAGGCCCAAAATTTACTAAAATTTTTCATTATTTCTTCGATAGCAAAACTATTAGCTATATTTACGGGGATTCGGTAGTTATACAGAATCCCAAATAGGCCATCGGTACAAATCTATTCGTTGTAATGATCGGGATTCGGTATAACTGCCAGTATTCGGTAGTTATCGCGAATTCGGTTAGAGAATTTACTGAAATTATTTGGTAATTTTTCGACGCCAGAACGATCCGGTATATTTATGGACATTCGGTAGTTTACACAGAATCCCGAATAAGCTATCGGTCCAGAATTGTTCGGTACAATGATTGGATACGATAATTTATTCGGTATAATTTTCAGGATTCGGTAGTTACTACGAATCCCGACTTTAGTTCCAGTTTCGACGAAATTATACCGAATACGAACATTATTCGGTAGTCTTTCGGTACCAAAACAATCCGGTATAATAGCCGGGATACGGTAGTTGAACAGAATCTCGAACATGCTATCGGTCTAAACTTATTCGGTATAATAACTGGGATTCGGTAATTTATTTGATATAATTGCCAAGATTCGGGAGTTACCACGAACCTCGAAATTCGGAAGAGGTCAAGTGAAGCACTCGTCGCAGACAAACGGACTGATCTATGATCTCATCGATAGTCCTTGGTTTTATTTGGATCCCAAAAAGAAGATCTAATCATAAATGTTTCGAAAATTCCGCCTGCGGCGCTTTTCGTAACATTCTCTATTTTGTGGAAGGGCGCGTCATTTGACTGGAGTTTTAAGCCAGCCTAGGATCTCAAAACATTAAAAGCTAGAATCTGGATGGAAATAGTTGAATTTGGCAGGAAAAAGCTAACTTTAAAAAAATCTCGCCTCCTCACTTTATATGACCATGGGCAGTACTGACTAGACTGCAGTAGCCACTGCTGCCGAAACGTCGCTCCATGCGGTTTCTGGAACTTCTTAAGAGTCTCGGTATTTAATTCATGGTAAATGATAGAATTTGTAAGAGAAGCGGTTAAATTTTAGCCAATAGGAAAAGAAAAATGGATTTCAAAAATTTTAGCCTGCGGCGGTCGATTTAATTTTCTCTTGGGTATAATAGATAAATTTGTTAATGCAACCGTGTCCGGCAATATATTCTCCAAGTGGGCTTCGCCAAAACGCCACCTAATGGGACGTTTTCATGCTGCCCTTTAATGTTACTCTTTCTATGTAATCCTTTCTGTTCCATAACTTAAAGCTCGAATTCTCAGTTTCTATAAGGATTCGGCAAAATTTGTGAGAGATTCGGTAAAACTTCGGCTCCCCCCCCCCCCCCCCCTAACGAAAATGCACTTGCGACGCCCCTGGTGCCAAGACCTATGCTTTCCATGCTTCTGAAACGGGCCAAATCGTAGTGCCGCCCGCTGCGTTTGCTGCATTTAAAGCGCGACAAACTTGCGGGTTTAGAAATTTAAAGCAAAAGTGCGGTCTGCACACTCCAAGGAAACAACAGAGGCTGTAGTATTTTTTTGCTTTTCATTATATATTTATCGGAATCAGCACTGGTGAACGACTGAATGAGTTTCAGTAGGGACGTTTTCTATCGCTAGAGGTGCCAGTGTCGAAGCTATTCGGACGTGTGTCAATTTTGTCAAGTCTTGGCGCCACTCTCAATTCTTATTTTGCTTTGGTGGAGATACACTTTCGCTATCATCAAAAACCTTAACAATATGAAAGAAAGGGAATTCCGCTGAAATCGCGTCGTGGAAAATCAAGCTGCCGTCTACCTAACTTTTGGTCCTTGTCCAACTTTCTACGATGAAAGTGAGTTTAAATCAGAGCAAAATAAGACTAGGTAGTAGCGCCAAGAAATGGAAAAAGTGACACACTCGAATAGCAGCAACACTAGCGGCCCTAGCGATAGCGAACGTCCCTATTGAAACTTAATCATCGTGCACCAGCGTTGGCTCGAATAACTTCTCATTCTGAACGCAGCAAAAAATAAGATACAACCTCCAGTTTTACCTGTAGTAGAAATTTCTAAAACCGCAAGTTCGGCCCGATTTAAGTGTCGAAAGTGTAGTGAGCAGCGGTATTGCGATGGCCTATGTGTGAAGCATGGAAAGCATAGGCAGAGCAAAATTAGACTAGGGAGTAGCGTCAAAAACTATGCTTTCCTTGTTTCGCAAGCGGGCCATACTCATACCGTCGCCCACTACGCTTGCGACATTTAAAGCGAGACAAACTTGAGAGTTTAGAAATTTCTAGCAAAGCTAAGATGCAGTCTGCACACTTCGAGGAAACTGGGGAGTTTCTATCTTTTTTTGCTTTTTTCCTAATATGAAGTTATTGGAGCCAGCGCTGGTGCACGTCCGATTGCGTTTCAGTAGTGACGTTCACTTTCGCTAGTGTCGCAGTGATTCGAGTATGTGTAACTTTTTTCAAGCCTTGGCGCTACTTTATAGTGTTATTTTGCTCTGAGCATAGGTCTTGGCGCTACTCTTTGGTGTTATTTTGCTCTGGTTTAAATAAAAAAAATTTACAAACCATGATGATTTACAAACAACAACACGTGACAAGTGTTGGACTTGGCAGAACGATCAGTCAAAATGTTTGTCGTCTGTTGTCGTAAATTCTAGTGTTGTCCTTAGATTTTAGTGTTGATGTGTGATAGTGTTTGTTTGTTTTTTCTTTACAATGCCTTAGGCTAGAATTGTATTAATGATTTTTACAAACCCATCAGGATTAGTGAAGCGTCGTTGTTTATGCCACTGGCTGGCATGTCTGATGCTTTTGAGAAATTCCAGGTTTATTTATATTTGCCATTAAAATTGTACCTTACCTTACCTTATCAGAGCTATCGTTTTAACGACAGACCAAACTCTAGGAATCGCTGATTACTCATGGGGCTTATGGGAGTTTCCTGTCTTTCGCTTCTAATGTCTTTGGCTATAACAGCAATATTTGTACACTTAAATAACACTTTCACATGGCCGGATCCGTTCCGAACCTAGAAAGAGCTTTTCTGGGGCATATGCACCTTATCAGGGCATTTGCCAAATTTATTTTGAGTTGGACCCCCGTTTAAAGTTTAACCGAAAAGGCCGGGATAGGACAATCTAGTTACCCATCACTTACTCACTTAATTGGCTTGAAGACCCGCTGAAAATGCGTTACTTCGTTATTTCGCTGTTCACGAATAATCGATTTTCAAATATTGGAATTTCCGTGTGATTTGTGGTACCTCTATGCGCTTGTATCTGTGTTGTATGCCTTACCAGAAAGATATGTAATTTTTTTTGTTCAGGCACTAAGCAGTCTTCACCAAGCTCACCACTACCCACTGAAAAGCCGCGTTTGTGTTGAGATTAAAATTTCCCGCGTCATAGTAGAATTTACGTTGTGGGAACGACCGCAGATATTCTGAACGAAACAGCTAGAGCAGATAGGGGAAAATTATAATCCCTTAGCAGAATCCAAATAATTCAGTGTGTTCAGTTAAATGACACAAAAATAAGTTGGCTTTTCACTTAGACTTTAAGGGGCAAGCATGGCACAGGTTTCCGGATTCGCCAGCTCTTTCAACCCGCCCCCACCGTAGATTAACGCTAATCGGGTAAGTCAGCTGAGGTTTATTCCAGCCAAATTTCCTTCCTTCTTGGCAATGGTCATGTTCAAGCCTAAACCTGCCATAAATTTGTATCGCAGTAGATGGTGGAGGTTCATTCTTTTAAAGCACAACTCTTACTAGAAATGATATTTTCCCTATAAAATGGATCGAAAAAACGTTTTCGAAAATACCATTACTTTCCACATGAAACTAGCTATTCTCTTGTTAGCGCTTGCCGATTATATCCAGCCTTCCTGCTCTCCGACGCGGCGGCTGGGCGCAAAAGATTTGAAAACTGAACGTGCCTTGGTTAAAAAGTGGGAAAACTAAGCAAATAAAAGAAGTAATAAACAGAAGATTATCACATCCTTATTTGCGAAAGAGTTGTCAGCAGACACTGAAGATTCCGGCAAACCTTTCGTTGAGTGACCGGAAAATTCGGCAAGGCCGAAAAAGCGCTGAAAAACCGTAGTCCCGAAACGAAACAATGAAGAAAGGTGGGGATTTTAGAAGCTTATAATTCCATATGGGAGCTAAGTATATTATAAAAGGCAGAATAAGCAAGAGGGGTCCTTTAAGGAGGGTTTTCGCGAGATCTCTGTATCACTTTCCGTCGAGCGAAGCGCATCGCGAAAGCTGTGGGAAAGCGATTCCTGGAATAACTTTCCACTTTCCCGCTGGACTGATCGCGAAAACACATGGAAAGCTGATATCGCCTAGAAAATGTTGAGTGCAAAATTTTTCGAATAAATATGGTTCACTTTACGGTTCTTTGATTATCGTATATTCCATCGAAGACACCTTAATTACGGTTGCCATTTTTTTTTATTTATTAGTGACACTTGCACTGTTTTGTCTCCACACCTTTGGAATTTCCGCCGAAACATTCAACTTTCCGCGGAGCTTTCAACTAACCTCGTGGAATCACTTTCCGGGAAAGCTGCTTCGGTTTCCAAAGCGCGAAAACCGGGTTGGAAAGTTCGGCAACTTTCCGAAGTAGCGCGAAAACCATTGGAAAGTGATTCCGACTTTTCTCTCCAGCTCGCGAAAACCCTCATTTAGCTACGCATCCTGCCAAGAATGGCCGAAATGTTGCTGGTGTAAATTTCAGCTGACGAACCAGTTTAGCGCCATCAGCCATGAAGGAATACTTATTGCCGGATTTAGATTATGGGAGAGAATTTCTAAGGGAATCTGGAAAGGCTCGTAATGCGCCTGGCAAGTTTCATCCTCCTATCCGATCTGTAAACTCGTCGTAATTCTTGCTTGTTTTATAATTGTTTGAATCCTAGTTCTGATATACGTGTAATGTGACGTCATTCGCCGAAATGCATAATTCGTCGTAACTCTGGTTTATGTTATAGTTATTTGATTTTTAGTTCTGATATAAGTATAATTGTAAATGATCACTTACGGTGATTCGAATTGTATATAAGTTTATTATTTATGACAAAATTATGACGAAGATGTTGATGTTATTATATTTACGACGAAAAATCCAATGTTCGGCTTGCCCGTGAAGGAATTTTGAAAATAAAATAAAATTGAACTGCCGGCTCGGCAAGACGAAGTCCGTCCTGACGCAGAGAATTTGAATTTCAACAAAATCGTGCACTGCGATGACTAACAATATCATACGAGGGTGGAACACGCTCAATATCCAGATTGTAAGGTCACTTTTGAAGAAAGCCCACTACTGCGTGTGACCCCAAACAGATTTATTTTTCGACAATTGTTGTAGTTCCTAAATATTTCAAGCTTAGAGAGGTACAGGCACGTAAAGAGCGTGTTCGATCCTACTTACCGTAGTTACCACGCATGACGTCACAAATTCTGCCTTTTTGTCGTCAAGGCTGGAACGATTTTTCTGTTTTCCAGCGGAATATCATGCCACGGGTGAATCCGACCAATCACGTGACAAAGATTCATGGTTACTACGCTTACCACACTCCCAAGCGTGGTAAGCAAATAGTTACTATTAGTTACTATTTCGAGAAGGCTGGAACGGTCAGCGTAGTAACTTTTCTTGAGGTTGGAACGGATTTAGTAACTAATAGTTACTATTGGTACGAGGGTGGAACACGCTCAATATCCAGATTGTAAGGTCACTTTTGAAGAAAGCCCACTACTGCGTGTGACCCCAAAAAGATTTATTTTTCGACAATTTTTGTAGTTGCTAAATATTTCAAGCTTAGAGAGGTACAGGCACGTAAAGGCACCGCAAGTCTAAGGTTCAAGGGTTTAATTTGCACTTCTGTACAAAATAACAATATATAAAGGTTCAAGCCCGAAATACAAGTCCGATTGGCAAAATCCCGGTGCAGTAACAAAACAAACCTATTTGACACTTAACTAATTATATGAATAAATTTGAATAATTCCATGACTCGCCATTAGACGGGAATCCGCCCCACAAACCTACCGAAAGTCGGCAAAGATCAACCCGACCCCCCCCCCCCCCCAAGAAAACAAAAAAATACACAAGCGAAGGTAACCGATGGCCGGCAACCTAAATGGAAAACCTGTGGAAAACGGCAATTGGAAGAAAATTTTCATTGGATGCAAATAATCTATTATAAGAGGGTTCTCGCGAGCTGCAAAGCAAAGACGGAATCACTTTCCAACAGTTGTCGCGCTACTTCGGAAAGTTGCCGAACTTTCCAACCCGGTTTTCGCGCTTTGGAAACCGAAGCAGCTTTCCCGGAAAGTGATTCCACGAGGTTAGTGGAAAGCTCCGCGGAAAGTTGAATGTTTCGGCGGGAATTTCAAAGGTGTGGATAAAAACAGTGCAAGTGTCACTAATAAATAAAAGAAAAAATGGCAATCGTAATTAAGGTGACTTCGATGGAATAAATGAGAATCAAAGAACCGTTAAGTGAACCATATTTATTCGAAAAAGTATGTAATTCAACATTTTCTCGGCGATAGCAGCTTCCATGCGTTTTCGCGATTAGTCCAGCGGGAAAGTGGAAAGTTATTCAAGGAATCGCTTTCCCACAGTTTTCGCGATGGGCTTCGCTCGTCGGAAGTAATTCCGAGATCTCGCGAAAACCCTCCTTGTATGAATAGCGAGCGACGAGGTAACGCAATCTTCTCGGGTCTTCAAGTTTATTTAAGAGAATAAGTGAGCGATAACAATGTAGGCTTCCGTATTGGGTTAAACTTGAAATTTGTTGTAATTATACTGATTACCTACTGAGGTTCAAACCAGAATTTTAATTTCAGGTTTATCGAGTGGAGGCCATCATAAATGAACCAACAGGAGGCTCCGACACTCCTCTGAAGTTCACAGCAGGTTTTATCCTTGCCATTACCTTAGACGCAGAAATTACAGGGCTGCTCAACTACGACTTACTCCGGATAAAAGTGCGCTACCCAGACAGCAAGGTTCACTATTTCATACCACCCAAAAAAGACCTCCGACCCATTGATACCCTTTCAAGCCTTGACGAGGGTCCTCTGCCAGTTTCAGACGGAGTACCATCTAGTGTTAGGCTAAGAACGGCGGCGCTAGTGTCGCATACTGTTTGGACAGATGCATGCCACGTGGAAATCGGATTGGCACTGGATGTCTCTGAGAGCGAGGGTGGGGGGAAGTTGCCCCTGTTTAAGGAGAGTAGCATGGTGATGGATATTTGCAAGTCGGTGAAGGTGCTGGTGTGTCCGAAGACGGTGAAGCGGGGGTTGTGATTCCGTGTGGGGGTTGTACAGCAGTTTAATGATCTGTGTGGGGTATACAGAGATGGGACCAAGAACAAATGCGGAAATGACTTCTCTTCCTTCTAAGAATCTGAGGCTGGAGGAGGAAATTCTAGTAGATAAACTAATTACCTAAGTACTTAATTTGCACTTCTGAGGAATTGAGGTGCGAAGATCTGGGGAATGTTTCTGATTTCAACCAGTGGTTTCTCATATCAGGATTTTTTTTTTTTTTTTTTTTTTTTCAAATAAGGCCAACATGGGCCACAAAATAACAAAAACACACTCAACAAACAAACAAATGTAAATACGAGGTCACTTACGTGACTCCCGTCAAAAGCCCTGCGTACAACTCACGAGTCCACGCAAGCCATACAGGCAGAGAAAGCCGCATCTGAGGCCCACAAAGGATCCTAAGAAGTGGGCTAGGGGATCGGAGGATCCTGGTTTGAAGGGAAAGAATTGACCGCCTCCGAAGTTCACCAAAAGATTGAATCCCTTCACCAACAAACATTCCCGATGCACTACAATTCCAAGGAAGACCGTGAAGCATGATGGGATGTCCTACTCATACTTCCATTCTTAGTGGCCCACTCTTTCTCCAGTGCCTTCTTGAACGCTTCGGAAATGGGGCCTGAAAGTGTTGCTTCGGATAGTTTAATCCAGGGGTTGACAACTCTGTTGGTCTCTTTTGGCCACACCACCATATTAGAATTGTGATATTGAGGCTTATGAAAAAATTCAATGAAGAGCTATGAAGAGCGTGTTCCATCCTACTTACCGTAGTTACCACGCATGACGTCACAAATTCTGCCTTTTTGTCGTCAAGGCTGGAACGATTTTTGTATTTTCCAGCGAAACATCATACCACGGGTGAATCCGACCAATCACGTGACAGAGATTCGTGGTTACTACGCTTACCACGCTCCCGAGCGTGGTAAGCAAATAGTTACAATTGGTTACTATTTCGACAAGGCTGGAACGGTCAGCGTAGTAACTTTTCGTGAGGCTGGAACGGGTTTAGTAACTAATAGTTACTATTGGTACGAGGGTGGAACACGCTCGAAGTTCGTACCAGATCTGCGCGATCTTCCCTACCAAGTGAGATTAGCCAAGTTGCGCCTTCCCTCTATTGCATGCAGATTTTTTAGAGAAGACCTGCTTGAAACATTCAAATTAATCAATGGATGACAATTTTGAAGTGACTAATTTAGCATTAACCGTCATCATCGGGTGCACGCGTACAAGCTTGCAAAATCAAGATTCCACAAGGACGTTTTTAAGTGGGGTTTTGGCAACAGAGTTGTTGATCCTTAGAACAGCCTTACCGAAGATGCGGTTAATGCTGAATCGATCAATAGTTTCAAGTGCATTGTTGATGGGATTTTTAACTCTGATCAGTTCGACTACTCAAAATTTTTTAGAGTTATTTAGAGGCGAAAGCCTTTTCTCTTGCTTTGTATTGTATTATTATTATTGGTGCATAAGCTTTTTCTGGCCCTGATTTTGATAGGCCGTTTGAACAGCTTCCTTCCAAATACAATAGAAAAAACGAGATTTTCGGGGTTTTTTTCTTGATCAGCTAGTTACCCCTCCAAGATGATGTGCGAGGGATAAATAAATTTCGGATATTTCGGTTGCACTTCCTGCAAACCGTCCTCAGCGAGGGGTAAGGTCCTCAGCGACGTGCCCTCCTTACCCCTCCAAGAGGGGTAACTAGCTCATCAAGAAAAAAAAACCCGAAAATCTCGTTTTTTGTATTGTATTTGAAATGAATGGTCAGCTTGGCTTCAAACCTTATATAACAGCTTCCTTGAGTGCCCTCTGGTGCAATGTGGGGAGGGGGGGCTGGGTTACAAACGATGGGACGCTAGTCGTCAGCTTTATGTACAGGAAGAGGCACGAGACCTGGTGTGTAACGAGAAGCACTAAATATTCCTTCAGCCCAAGGTGACTTTTAATTATGTTTGACACGTTCGGTGTCAAACAAGAAGCACTGTTTCATGCATGCCTACACTGATGTACCACAAACACTACGAAACTTTTATTCAAATAATGTATACAACGGATACATCAGCTACGATGCTTCATCAGCGATACTGAATCTAAAAATTAAATCTCAGGAGTAGAGTTTCATTACAGTGGTATTTGAAAGTATTTTGCCCGAAAAACATATTTATATTCGGTAGAAGTTTCAGTTATTTATTACAGGTTTGTATCCTTCCCCGACGTTGGACCTGAAGATTGACAGCCTGACGAGGACCCTTGCCAAGAAGGGCCGAAATATCGCTGATGAAGCATCATAGCTGACGTATCCGTTGTATACATTATTTGAATAAATGTTTCAAAGTCCGCTTAGGCTCTCAAGGAATATTTTTCACTACTAAACTACGGCGGTAAAGATTGAGAATTTACCCTAGCTGCTCTTGAAGCTGGGAGGGGAGGGGAGGGGTTTTAGGAGAGTTAGTCCCGGCAGGCGAAGGGCATCGCGAAATTTCGGGAATCATTTTGAGTTTTCTAATACCTAAAAAATCCGTGGAAGATCTGAACAAATGTGACACTTCTGCAAGTGATTGCACCATTTTTATTTGTATTAGAGTTCTGTCGTTTGATTTATTTCAGTAAAGTCACTTTTGGTGAAATCTGCATTTTTCTTAATTAATTTTTTATCTTTGCCGGAACAATTCATTCTCCACGGTTAGTTTTCCAGAAGCTGATATGATTTCCAGAGTGCAAAACATAGGGCGGAAAACTCGTCAATCTCGTTGGCAACATTCCGTAGCAGCTAGTGCTGGGCGATATTCGATATCGATAACGATATATCGGACCAAATATCGATATCGAATATCGAAACGCAAATATTGATATCGAAAACGATACTTCTATATTTATAATTACTATAAAATCCGACACAAGTTACATTTATATATTCAAAACTGGAGCAATATGTTAAATGTTTACTTATTCGAAATTTGAGTTGACATGAGATCCTTCTTCATGACAATTTTGTCCTTAAATTTTGGCGAGGTTTAAGGTTCAAGGTTTAGTTTACACTTCAGTATAAAATCAAAATAAATAGAGGGTCAAGCCGGGGACACAAGGTCAATTGACAAAAACCCGAAACAAACAAAAACGAGACATGTAATGTAGCTAATGGTGGGTTTACACACTGCGTAAAATCCGAGCGTATTTTGAAATCCGAGCGTATTTTGAAATCCGAGCGTATATTACGCACGTTTTGAGCTTGAAAAGATTTCTAGCAATACGGACGTATTTAGTTACAAAACGGACCGATTTCTCAAATACGTCCGTATTGCTAGAAATGTTTTCAAGCTCAAAACGTGCGTAAAATACGCTCTTGATTTCTGATTTTACGCAGTGTGTAAATGGACCATAAACATGGTACCAAAATATCGATATCGATTATAGAATATCGAAAGTGAAAATATCGATATATCGAAAAATCCAAATATCGCTCAACACTACACTGTCAGAAGTTTCATAACAGATTGCGCATAACACTTTCAAGAATAACACCTTTTCATTTTAAAAAAAAAGTGTTATGACCAATTAAGTTTATACTCTTTCGTGCCCAAATCTCCAACAACACCTTCAATAGGTAAAAATACTACACTGTCAGAAGTTACATAACGACAACAGCAGGATGCGCGGTTTCAACAGATAACACTTTGGGATGTTATATGTTATGTTTCTTTCGTTCCCGTTAGTATTTTTACCAATTGAAGGTGTTGTTGGAGATCTAGTTACGAAATAGTGTAAACTTAATTAGTCATAACACTTTATTTCTAAGTGAAAATCTGTTGTGAAACTTCTGACAGTGTAGTAGCAGCCGAGGGGATGCCATGTGTTAGAACGTTAAGAGAAAGAGAAGCGGAATCGCCTTATTTATGACCGGCATCGATGCCAGTACCGCTGGTTTCGGCCGATCCCGAGAAAGGTTAGAGCAGGTGCCGGGTAAGTGGATAATCCCTCGGTAGCAGCCCATATCCTCGCAATTTGGGCAGTAGAAGTTACTCGTAAACCGTAAAAAATATCACCCATCTCGCAAAACCGATAAGAAACGGTTATCATGATTTCGTAAATCATGTTCGTTTACTTTATATTGTTGTGTATCGCTGCACTAGTTGAAACTCAAAATAAAAGAGTCACACGGCCGTGTTTTCCTTGGGAATGGTCGCCGCAAGGGTTCGTCTAACCACTGAAATCGAATTCGATCAAAAAGGAGTCCTAATATGGACATAAATCCAAATACTTTGCAAAACAGCAGCTGATGCTGATGGTGCTATTCTCCGACTCTGTCTCATCGTGTTTCGCTCAGAGGCTTGTGCTTATTTTTACCAGTTAGAGGGAACAAACCATTAAGTACCACTACCCGTGTGTTGATGATATGCTTGCAAACTAAATACAAGTTCAGTAAAAATAGTTGTTCCTCGTGGTAGTTCACCGTCATAACATTCGATGTTCTAAGCCGGAAATTAAAGCATGTTCCATACAGGAGCATTCAAGAGCTCGGAACTGGTAAGTAAAGTTCGGACAGTTTTTGTAGATGTTCTGTAGGCAAAACGTGGGAAAAAACACGCTTACTGGTTATTTTAATACACTTTTAGTACCACTTGTCTTTCGGTCTTGAGAGTAAATTTATTCAACTATTCGCTGAATAAAGAGACATTGAAGCTGCTACGCCGGCCAGCTTTTATTGAAAGTTGGAACAGATTTGGTTCTCCCTAAAAAGAAGCGTCGGTGAATCTACTTGGTTTGCTTCGCTTCGGCGCTCCATTCGGCTGAGTCACCGATTACGCCGAACAAAAGAGGGAATACGTCATAATTAAGTTAGTTGCAGTTTAGACGCCGAAGCAAAAGGTTACTGTTGTTGTTAGTTTAGTTTGTATTTACCAGGTAAGCTGTTTCGCTTCTGCCTCTGTTGTAGGTGCATTTGTTGGCTAAATGATGGAACAGAAATCGTCCAGTGACATGCTCGTAGAAAGCATTATGGAAATATTCGTGATTCTCCACCATAGTCGAATTTGTCACTGAAAATGAACAAAAACGACGGTGTCCAAGGAGTGTTCCTTGTCCTTACTATATACTGATCCTCAGTTTTGTGTAGCCTTCAGTGCTTTCAGTTTTGGACGCGGAGTTCCTACCACTGTTAAAACTGTTAAAGGACCTGTCTTACTTATAATACTAACGCAACCTACTTCCATAACCACTCCATATATTTCTAAACCCGGAGACCCTAATTTCGTACTAACCCCTCGAATAACAAAAACACGCTGATTTTCTCACTTGCCGTGTTTTGCAACCTTTGATGTGTATTACGCTGTCGACGGTTGTCTGCGAGAAGTTTTTCCATCAGAAAAACCGGTTACGTAATTTTTCCCCTGTATTCGCTGTAGGTCAACGGGTTTCGGTAAAGGCTTAAAACAGCCAAAACCATGGGTTGTTTGTTGAAAGCACAGCCTAGTTTTAACGTATTCAAATATTTTAAAATACTGCTAAGTTGAGTAGTAAACAGCGCGAGGGGCCTTTTAAAGGAGTATTCTTAGAAAGGCAGCTATCAGACATAAGTCATACACAAATACTCAGTTTTTCCGACACAGCGTTCCTGCAGTGTTCATACGTTGGGGCATAGTAAGTACCCTGATGAAAAATCTGTTTACATCATGTATACAAAACAAATAGAGCTTAACGGATAAGTTACCAAAGGTTTGCTTCGGAGATATTCCGGCCCTTGATTTTCAGGTTTCGTTTCTTCTACCCTCGGTTCTAGCTACAGGCTGACGAGGGCCCTTGCGGAGAACCAGGGCTGCCACATCAAAAATATTCAGAGAGTGACTTTTGGCCCAGAATAGAGATTGAATTGGGAGTGAATCTGTTTTCATGAAATGTTAACTTTTGGTCGGAATCGCCTCTGTAAAAATGACGCATCTTAATTTTACTACCATGAAAAAAACTTGAAATAGTTACTTCTGGTCGGAATCCTTGCTGCAAAAATGGCTCGAAAAATGGCACATTTGGTAATTTTCTAAAAATAGTGATTTTTATGTTCTACGTAGGACAAGAGTGACAAAAACCAAATAGAGTGACAGTTCACACTATCGTGCGACATGTGGCAACGCTGTGGAGAAGTACTAAAGTACCACTGAGTCAAATCTTAGTTGACTTGACCGTTTAGCGTAATTTTTATATATATGATTCGCGTCAGCTTAATCCTCGGCTTAATCAGCTTGGTTAAAAAAAATATATATTGAAACACTGAGAGTCCCAAAATCTCAGCCGTAGATAGTTTATGGCTGAAGGCTTGGCATTGTATCGGCTATTCAGGTCTGGAGTGTTTAGTTCTGAGGAACAGGTGTTGTTTAACTTAGAGGTAGTTGTGATGGGGCAATTTAATTTTGAAACCACAGCTTTCGCCTGTAAGGTGAGTAACAGCTGTCTGAAGCATGGTATAAAGTCAAAATTCGAGATAAAATGACAGCGACGAAGTGTTCTGGCTCGGCTCATCTGTTCGTCAGTGGGGCAACAAGGATGACTAGAGGCAGTTTGAGAAGGACCAAATGTCATTGATCTTTATTTTTTAGCGAGAATTTATACACAGATGTTGTACCAGCTCAGTTACCTCAAAGTGACCACTTTGGGTAGGCTGATTCTACGTCACAGAGTGTTTGCAGGGTGAGACACGAACCTGGAGCATACCCAGAAAAAAGTTTTCAGCTTACCAGAAAATCCCGAAACAAAATTCCGAAGTGAGCTTGCTCCAAACATTTGGAACAGCCTTTACAGCCTGGGGCATGACTGTATGTTCAGGCAGCATTTCTAAAATCGGGTCTATGTGGTGGTAAAAGCGACTATATTTAAACACACAGCATAACTTGATAACTACCCTCGTAACTACCATTATAAAAATAATAATAATATTGTATTTAATATTTAAAAATATGATTCGAACGGGTAAGTCGGACCTTTTGAGCCATTTTTATGTAGGCCTGTGATTCCCAGTCAGCTCGGGCTGGGGAAGTATTTAATTATCTAACATTTACAAAAGTAATATTTTTCTTTTCGCCCTTATTTTTTAAACGAATAAATACTAAAAGAAACCACTCATGAACGAAATAGTAGCCTTGGCTATTCTGAGTTTGATTTCTCCGGCGTTACAGAAATGTATTTTCAAGAAAAAAAAATCGTATACTAAGTTGACAAGCGGATTTCGCTTGCGCATTCCTTATGATTGACTGTTAGGTGTTTTAGAAGGTCTGTTCTCTGTTCTAAAACACCACGCTAGTTTCAGTCTAGTCTTATTGCCAGTTGAAAGTACTTCATCTAATTATATAGCACAGGAAGGAAAAAGGTCAGACAAGAAAGGCTGCTCTATTTTTGCCGATGACAAATTTGCCTTATCGCAAAACGATTAGTCGCGATAAGTTTCTGTCACTTCAGTCATGATAGTTTGACTCGTTTTCTCTTACAACCAGGTTGCACTTGCACGCATTCATTGAAAACTTAATCAGAAACCAGAGCGGTAAGAATTGATTTAGCTCACACTTCACACGCCCACTTCAACTTGTATATTTATTAATATTATTATTACGGTATGTATATAAATTACTCAAAATGAGGAGAAAACAAACCTGCAATGTGTGATATAAATATAAGTCCGCTTACGCTGAAGGT
Organism: Branchinecta sandiegonensis; assembly: GCA_030848855.1. Classification (NCBI taxonomy): domain Eukaryota; kingdom Metazoa; phylum Arthropoda; class Branchiopoda; order Anostraca; family Branchinectidae; genus Branchinecta; species Branchinecta sandiegonensis. The sequence continues at coordinate 536,184 of JAUPMV010000006.1, forward strand.
GTATTTGTTTGTACGTTCAATACTGAAGAGTAAATATAAAGTTGAAAACATAATTCCGTCATTCATTGCACAATCACATAAATATAAAGGAGGGGGGGGGGGCAGAATTGAGGTGGATGGTGAGTCTTAGGGCGGACGCTCTTCCGGTGGGGATGCGGAGAAATTATATTGGTAGAGGTAGGAAAGGTACTGGTCCTTATTTTTGTCCAATGTGTGGTACGGAAGGAGAGGATGCGCTACATTCGATATGTTATTGTGAGGAGTTGAAAGAATTAAGAAAGGAAGTGTTTGGTCGGGAGGCTTGGGAGGAAAGGATTTGGTTTCAAGTATGGGAAGTAAGTGTTTTGGTGAGCTCCGAAGGCTGGGTAGATTCCTGAAGCTAGTTATGACCCACCGTGAACTATTTTTATAGAAGTTGATTTTGGTTTGTTTTCGAAGTGTATAATATTTTATTTTATTTTTTTGTGTTATGTTTCCCGCGCTCTACTGGGAACAAATTCATTCATTCATACTACTAAATCTGCAACCAAAAACACAAAAAGCACAAAATAGACATATTGGATGTTTCGAATATTATAAATATTACTAAATCCACAATTGAAAACAAAAGAAAGGAAAACAATTATCAGGCCATTTGTTTTTAAATATGTGATTTATTTAATTTAGTTTTTATTTATGTGTGTTTTTAATTATGTGCTTAATGATACATTCGAAGAAACTCAAGACACGGAATAATAGGGAGACCAGGAGGTAGGCCTAAAGATCATTGACAAGGCTGTTTGGCATCTATTTGACAGAACTTAGGGGAGCAATACGTAATTTGAAGCGCAGTGATTAAGTCTGGAGTATCCCGACGTTAAAGCATCGCAATCGTTATGCATATTGACTATATCAATCAATCAATTTATTTAATTCGTGATATTACACATCACAAATTAAAATTACACTAACACAGGACTATTCTTTACTAAATATAAACACTCATTTCACCCATTCGGTGCCTCGGGGCAATAGCACAGTCGACAGAAAAGGCGGTAGAAATGGCCGGAACGGCATTCTTCATTCTCATGAGTTGTCTTTAAAAGTGGAATTTCGAAGACTTCTAACCTTGCAACAAAACTAACTATCGCTTTCCGTCTCGTAACATCAAAAGATTCAGTTTCATTCTCAAAACATTTGACTAGCAGAGGAACGTCGATTGTATGAAAGAAGATGACGGAACACATTGTCCAACAAGCTTTTAGTCTACGCATCGTTGTCTAAAGATAGTTATCAAAAAGTGGGAGACAGTATAGTTGCGTGCAATACCTCTCAAATAAAAGAATTCTCACCGACACAGTACAAAATTTGAAATCACGAATTAAGTGGTTCGCACGCGCGCAAAGACCCCGATATTGACTCGAAATTGCTGAATCGTCATACTGGTCATCGTCTAGTACCTCTCCAGACGAAGTTCATCATAGTACCTCTCTAAACGAAGTTTACTTTTTCCAGAGCTAGTCAGAATGTCCGGACAGTGCCCTACCTTGAAAGAACTCCCCAAGGTCGATGTCAACCTTAAGAGCCAGTTGGAGTCCTTCAAGGACCAGCCAAGAGACTTGAATGTACAGGAAAGGGTAGTTCTACCTACTGCCGAAGGTGAGTCGCCCCCTTTTGAGTTACCAGAAAAGCGAATTTCGAACCGGCTTGGTTATCAACATTTCATACCAGAGTTGCCACATCGAAAAAATAGAGAGTGAAATTTTGTTTTCATAAAAAAATGGGAAACGGTCACTTTTGGTCAGAATCAATGCTGCAAAATTTACAAATCTTAATTTAGTGTCCTTGAAGAACGTGAAATAGTCACTTTTGTTTGAAATCAATGCTGGAAAACGACACCTCTGGACGTTTTTTGAAATAGAGTGAATTTTATGTCCTACGTAGGACAAGAGTGACAAAAACAAAATAGAGTGACAATTCACTGTATCGTGCGACATGTGGCAACCCTGGGTCTCTGTGTGCCTAGCGCGCCGCTCAGTGATATTAGTGTTTGATAGTGTAAAACGGATACGTCAGCTGAATTTTATTGGAGCTATATGGTAGATAGATAGAAAGTTTATAGTAAAAACTGACTATCGTGGTTATAAACCAAATTTGCGATTATTGTCAAACAAACAAAATAAATTACAATATATGTATCTAGTGTCGGTACGCTTAAAAAATTCACGCTTCGTTAAAATATTTCACGAACTCGGAAATAAAACTTTTTGCGTATCTAGCGTGTTTTCTAGGTACGGGACAGAGCTTGGGAACCCTAGAACTTACCACTCGTTTTGGTCGACTTCTAAAATTTTGATAGGGGGGGGGGGGGATTTGGGAGTGGAGAGGATGAGATACTATGGCTGAACCGAAGTCAGCGCTTAGCTCCTTTCTGCGCTCCTGCAGTGTTTTTAGGTTAAAGTTTTTAAAAAGGTATGAGTATGGAAGCTTCGGCCCTTCTTGGCAAGGGTCCTCTTTAGGCTCAAGTTGGAAAATGAACTTGTGGAAAACAACGAAAGATTTTAGCTTAGCCTTAAATATTTGACTTCGTGAATTCCTTTGTGAGAGTTGCTTGGAGTTAAATAGGTTGTTGTCGTTTCATTTTGGCCACGGCTGCTGTTTTTCCTGCTCGAATAGCCCAGATATCCGTGTTGTTGTTTCCCACAAGAGACATGTTTCATCGTTGCCTTTATTTTTATTGTCAAATCTCTGCAGCGAGCCTTTGATTTAGCCGATAGATTTGGTTGGAAAACTGTTTTAGCATTAGTATACAGGAAAAGAACGAAACGAACGATACAGGTAACAACAAGTATGACATCGTTCACACTTCCTGAAACAAAGACAGTTAAGACCCAGCTATTCCCAACCTGTCTTAGGATGGACCCCCGACCCTACGACTACCCGGTGGCGAACTTCTGCCTATATAGAAAAAAAATATAAAAAAAAACAATTTCTGCTTTGATCGTTGAGCTCCCTATTTTTCTTCTTCTCGACGATTTTCTTCTGAACCCGAGTCGTAGGGAGTTCGTTCGAAGCTGAAGTCAAAACCTCAATACGTAGCTAAAGCTCCAATGAAAATTATTTCTTGTAATTAGATGTGAAACAAGAGAAGCAGCATAATGAGCTGATCCAAGGCTTGGAGGCCTTTGACCAGGATAAGTTGAAGCACGCTGGAACTACCGAGAAAATCGTACTACCCAATGTGGAAGGTTCGAACTTTTAAAACGCGTTTAAATTTAACCAAGATATGTTGTTGACACAAGTGCGGACTACTGAACTAAACAATAGGTGATGGTGTACATTTGATGGTTTCTTTATGGTTAACCAGGCTACTAAAAGATGGGAATTTCGCTTCTCGTCCAACCATAACTGCTTCCAACTGTAGGGGTCGTAAGGGTCTAGTGCGTAGTGGTATACCTAGTCAGTCATTACGCATTTTCTCATGCTTGCTTTAAAGGACACCTGAACAATGAAAACATACTTGAACACGCCATGGAGAATGCATTTACAGACACGGCCACGGAGAGTATTCTGCTCCTGAGCGTGATGTTTTCAAAATAGGGATGTTCGTTTCTGGAGGTTTGCACATGCAGACTCCAAGACAAAAAGCGCAATTCATTCAAATCTGGCCGGATCGTATTGGAATTTCTTCTAGATATACGTTTGGGCTTAACTGGTTAAAAGATATTCCAGAAGAAGGGTTGATTGGAAGCATTTGTTCATTTCTAAAATTGTTCGGTACTGAAATAAGGACAGGTGCAAAATGGAGCAAAAATCGTAGCTTGGAAACACTATTTCGTATTTGGATTGGGTTTTCTGCAGGCAATGTTAACGGAAGTCATACAGATAGGGATGATACTTGGTACTCTTCATTCAGGTGTCCTTTAAATGTTGGTTATAGCTTTACTTATTTTTGCTATCCGAGGTTTTAATCACATCAGCAGACGTTTTCGTCTTTCGATTTCACACAGTTTCTACCCCTAACACGTACCACGGGTAGGGTCTGTTGCTAGCCCTGTCTGATTGGTATCCAAAGGTCCACAAAACTTTAAAGGACCTGTCTTACCTATAATACTAATGCAACCTACTTTCATAATCATTCCATATATTTCTAAACCCGGAGACCCCAATTTCGTACGGTATATTCTAACCCCTTCAACAAAACCATGCGTTCTCACTTGCCGTGTTTTGCTACCTTCGATGTGTGCCAGGCCATCGAGGGTTGTCTGCGAGAAGTTTTTCCATCAGAAAAACCGGTTATGTAAATTATTTCCCTGTTTTCGCTACAAGTCAACGGGTCTCGGAAAAGGCTTAAAACAGCCAAAACCGTGGTTATTTGTTGAAAGCACAGCATAGTTTTGAAGTATTCAAATATTTTGAAAATGCTGTAAGTTGAAGACTAGATATTGCTAGGGGTCCTTTAATGCGCGAAACCATTCGTTAATATGAGACAATTCGAACTGTCTTATTCGTTTGTTAAAATTGGTCAGTGAAGCGAATAAACACCTCTTACACGCCCTGCAACTCGCAACGGTCAGGTTTCCCATGAAACTCCTGTACACTAAATTGTTTTTAAGTCCACCTCAGCTTTTTATGGCACTTACAGCCTTCGCCTCAAGTGGTCAGTCCACTTGATGGGTCGGTAGGTCCGCTGACCACAAGCCCAGATGGACTGCGAGGGTGAACCTTGCTTGGCGTGTTATGGATATCCAGTTGGGAATTGCTGTTGAATAACAGCTATTCAGAATATGAGTTTTCCCGCTTAGATTTACTACTACAGTACGCTCCCGTGAGAACCAGGAGAAGGTTGAGAACTTAGAACCGCTTTATTCATGTGCATTCCGCCCGGTTCTAGGTGTTTTTTTAGTTTAATACTCTTTGTTGTACAAACCAACTTTTACATGCTAAACTACGTGAACACACCTTTTGTAATCCTCTTACCATCCTTTATACATGTAGCTGATACTTCTGACTGCAGGAAAGCCCGAATGGGCCTGCGGGGAAAGTAAAAAAAACAACAACAAAAAAGCTTCACTTCACTTTACATTAGTTTTCACATACTTTTCAAAAAAAATTGTTTTCCATGTGACTGAAGCAGTCGGACGTGTCAGAAGACTCGAAATCTGTAAAAAAAAAAAAAAAATCTGATTTTGGGCTTCGTCCCAGAAATCGCTTCTGTGCTTTTTTCCAGTGTGACTGAGCAGCCTGGGGTGGTAGCTACTGTGGTCAACAAAACCTAACTGTGGTTTCGAGCTGACTGCGTGGAGCCGAATTACCACGGTGTGATTTTCATGTCGCCCCGTTCCGACCTTGGTGTTTGGCGGTCCCACCTACTTTGGGCTCCATCCTCTTCGTTTCGACTCCTGCAATATCTGTTTTCCGAAGTATCGATCGGGAATACCCTGGCTGGGAAGCCTGTCTGTTTTGCTCAGTCTTATCACGGCTTCGCTTTGCTGAGTTGCTCTGAGACCGTGGTCTTGCTCTTTTGCAATTAAATATACGCTCCGTAGCATATCTCACAAAAAGGTCAAAAGGAGCATTTCCAGCAGCTTAGGAAACATCTATGGCCTTTGAGGTTTCGGCATGAAATCAGCTTACGAGCTTTGGTCTCGGTGTTGGGAGCCGGATGTCGGGGTTCCCAAAGGTGCCGATTCCCAATCAGTGTTAAAAACATCTGGATTTATCTTCCGACTGAGACCGGGAATTCGGCCGGAAAGATATGTCGCAGTGAGCTTCTCGATTGTGGCCTAGGTCTTTTCACCTAAAATTCGTATACCCGTCGGTGAGGACGGAAACGGTTTTGATCCCCCCCCCCCAGACCTCGGCTTTCAAGTTTTAAGGTTCCTAATCCGGTCTGTTTCAAATATTAATGAGTGACTGTACGTAACAAAAGGAAGAGAGACCCGAATCTGTTTTATCATGGAGATATCTGTTACAGTATTTTGTAAATCAGGGTGCTTGTTATTTTTCGAAGACCAATCAGCGCTTCCGGAAGCAAAATGTGTCCAAACGTCTATACCGGCCAAACCCTAAAATCTGCAGTTAAAAGACCAACACTTCTTGCTGGATAGAATTTAAGCGGGAATTAACAGACTTTGATGTTCCACTCTACTTTTTCGTTTGAACCTCACTATAATTTCCCATAGTTCATCTGGGCAGGATTCAAGCCCCAGAGCACTAATTTTTTCCCCCAGAAAAGAGTGTTATTCTCGAATGGAAGAATAAGAAAGTTCGTGCGAAGTGACAATGGACTTAAAATTTCATTTAGGATTTTGGTTGAGTTTTTTGAAAAAAAATTTGTCCCAAATGCCATTTCGGATACGGTGCAACGCGTTAGTCTTGCGGCTTAAAATAGGCCTAGCCTATCTGGGGTTTGAAATATTTTACGAACTTTTGAGATTATCTTCGCCTATCAGTTTTGTGGTTGTGGTGGGAACTTCCTTTTTAGATTTCCTGTTCCTTTGACGTATTAGCTGACCCTTATCGATTGGGAGTTACATTTCGAAGGAAAACTTTGGGACTGAATCCTGTCTCCCTTTCGGAACCCAATAAAAGTAAGGGATACGTATGGTATCGTAAACTTACCAATTTGTCCGTCCGGTGCTGACATGGCTGTATCTAATGCAGGGTTGCCACTGGCTGAGATCGCCACAAACTGTGGTGATTTGTGTTGTTTGTATAACCAGATCGCTCAGTTTTACTGATTGTGCAGGAAAAATGCACAAAAAATATCAAATTTTTCAAAAAGTGTTGGTCTTGGGTGATTATCTTTACGAACGCGTGACTTATTCCTGTCTATCATGGCAACATTGATCTAATGGTCCATTCCCAAGTTGTTTTCCTTCTCTGTGTGACCAAACTCGGCAACAGTGTCCTTCTCTGAAACTTTTAAGTTTAATACTGCAGATTTTATGCCACTTGCCCTTCGGCCAAGGGCCATATAGCGATCGCAATTTCTGTCCGTCCGTTCGTCCGGGTTTTGCTAGTTCGGGAACTTCTACATAAGCTAGGACGATGAAACTTGGCAGGCGTATCAGGGACCCGAAAGGATTAACTTGGAAACAGTTGTTTTCCCGATTCGAGCATCGTGGGGGGAGTCGAGGGAAGGGGAATCCGGAATCTTGAGGTATTTATAACTTTTGAACGGGCCGTCGGATCTTGATGAAACTTTTTAGTTGGAAACACCCCGTGTCTCCGACGACCCACTTCAAATCCGAACCGGATCCGGTGATTTTGCGGGAGTTGAGGGGGGACCGGAAATCTTGGGAAAGTGCTTAGAGTGGAGGGATCGGGATAAAACTTGGTGGGAAGAACAACCACAAGTCCTAGATACACCATTGACATAACCGGACCGGATTCGGGCCCTGTGGGGGTAGTTGGGAGGGGGGGGGGGATTCTGGTGATCCACCGAGTTCGGTACTTCCCGATGTACTAGGAAGATGAAACTCGGCAGGGAAACGACGGATCCGAATAGACCGACTTAAAAATAGTCGTTTGCACGATCCGAACATCATGGGGGGAGTGGAGGGATGAGAAATCCGAATCTAGTGGCATTTATAACTTTTGAACGGTTGATTGGATTTGAATCAAACATGGTAAGTGGAAAGAGCTATTGTCTCAGATGTCGTATGTCAAGTCCGGACCGGTTCCGATACTAGGGAGGTGGGGGGAGTTGGAAGGGAGCACCGGATTTTTTGTGAAACGCTTAGCGTCGAGGGACCGGGTTGGAATTTGGGGGGAATAACAAGCATAAGCATTAGATACGTTCTTAATAGAGCCAGATCGTGTCGGGGCTCTGTGGACGGAGTTGGAGTGGATTTCCCGGAATTCCGGTGATCGCGAGATAGGATACTTCCAGATGTGCTAAGGAGGCTTAAACTTGGCGGGCATTTTAGTGACCCAATCAAATAGACTTAAGGACCCGACACAATGCCCTAGGAAGACTTCCGTTCGAACAAATTGTTGGATTCAAGTGAAACTTTATTGGTGATAAGAACTGATGACCTAGATATGCAACGCATGTGTCCAAACCCCATGCGGGCATGATTGGGGGAGTGGGGGGGGGGGGGAACTTTGTGACATGCACAAAAACCAAACGGATGGAAAACTTGGAAAGTAGAGGGATTGTATGCCTTAGATGACATATTTTAGGGTCCGGACCGGATCCGAGCACGGTGGGGAGGGGTACCGGAATTTGCGGAAAAATGTTCAGATTTACTTTTTCGTTTTTCACACCACCTACTCGTGACAAGTGCCAGATTAGCTCGTGTTATCTCTGTTTTTGTTTAATTTTAAAGCCAGTTTAAATATATGGATAAGTAAATCTATATAGATATTAGTTTTTATGTTAATACCATATGAAGTCTTTTAAACAATAAATATTGATTGATTGATTGACACAATTCCATGTTTTTAGAAATTGAGGTTATACGGCCAGTGTGGTAACACATCGAAGACAGTCGTATCGTGTTGTTCGTTCATGGATTTTCCAAACCGTTATTTTAAGTTTTTCTTCAAACGGTAATTCCCACGCTATCAAAACGTTAGTTCAAAATGTTAATTATCTGTCATTTTGATTTTTTTTTTTGTATAGCATTTCAAGTTCTTTTGGGATTCCAAACCGTCAGTGACGGGATACCTATGACTTCCGTCTGTCTGTTAGCACGATAACTCTGGAAGGGATGAAGATATTTTGTTGAAACTTGGTGTGAGGTTCTGTTGGCTCAAAGTACAGGTCAAGTTCGTAGATGAAACACTTTGTATTTGCTATATATTTACCATTGCTATGTATTTAGGGGTGGGGGAGGGGTTTCAAATTAAGGGACGAAACAAACAGTTTTAAAAAGCCAATGAGATATTCGATCTAGGGGTAAGGAGATATGCTGAATTCGTTGTGAGCTTTAATTTTTGCCGGACAAGTAGTTCACCCGGAAGCCGGCCGAAACCGGAAATTTGGCAGAAGTAAGTCAGGAAGTTTCGATCAACTTTGTCAAAGTAGATATGACGTATAGACTAGGGGTAAACATACGTGATGAGTCCATATCTGAACTTCCTGCCTTAATCTGTTTCTAAATTTTAATAGCAAAAATGTTAAAGGAGTCTGGATTGTCTGGATCAGATATTACATTTTTGGGATTCCATCGAAATCTTTGGTCGTGTTAATTCATGACGCTTTGATGTTTTTTTCAGAGATTTTGTCAGATCCAACTGATACGCTTAAAACGGCATTTGCCAGTTGACTTGCATTTTTTTTTTAAATCTGCTGTACCCTTTTATCGAGCCTTTTATTTCAGAAAGTTAACACCGGCCAACAGTGTTCGCAGTTCACAGACAATTTACTCAGCCCTCTATGACAATGAGTCCGTTAGTTCTATCCGCTTATGTCACTGGGTCAGATATTGCATGATACTTACTAGGCACTCTTTTTCTTCTTGGAAATTTAGTGGATTGTTGGGCAGAAACAATCTCAACAAAACCTCTTGAAAGACATAAATAATATCAAATATTTTGCTTTTTTATTTTATTATATACCAGCTAAACGTTTCTCTTTTTTCTGAGATCAATTTTGAGCTTGCCGACCTGGGTGCTTCGGGATTGCGTCACTATGTCTCCACGATCGAACCAATCCCAAGTTTGTACTAGAAACTTGGAAGGGAGTGAACAACAACATATTACAACGTGGGAACTTTGCAAATCTTAGAATTTTCCCGAGTTGACTAGCTCGACAGAGGTTTGACAACGCTACAGAACGCGAATGATATTGCCTTGTTCTAGACGTACTCAACTTCTTTCTTGAGCCACCAGCGCTCTCAGTTTTGACCCACCCCAATAGCATTCAATCTTTCGTCTCCTTACTTCCCAAAATAGCGAGTCTGGAGAAAATTTGCGGAATTCCCGTCCAGTTAGAAGTTGTGGCGGCGAGGGGAGGAGCAACTGAGTCATCTGTTGAGGGGAAGCACGCGACATCGTCTGGCATTTTGATTGATGGTCTCAAGTGCTTGTCGTCGCGAAGGACTGCCGACTCCTAGCTTGGTGTACACTTACGACAGGATAGCCGTAGGCTGAAAGTTATTTTGGGAAACGGTAGGCTGTTGGCTTTGTGCTTTGGTTCAATTAGTCCCGAAAGATCTCAGGACACTCCCATCATCTCCGGAGGACCTATGTTGTGAGCTGGTTCAATGAGATTTAGGGGGGACTTTATCCTTTCCGCAGTCCTTGTCCCCTCGCGCTGGCAGAGACTTCATGTCATTCATTGATCCAAATATTTTCACGTGGGGGAGGTCGAAACCTCGTGGGAGGACTGTAACGGTCTGGATGAGTTTTACTTGGCAAGTTTTGAAGTTTGCGAATTTGGCTGTGACAAACGGCTTGCGTTTGTCAGAATGTATGATCTACCTAGTTTTCTGTTCGGTCTTGGGGAGTTGCAAGTCTTTAGTTGCGTTTTTATTCGACTTTTGCCTTTCCCTTTTCGGCTTTAACTTTTAGCATTTTTCAGGCCTTTTCGGACATTTTCGCGTTTTTGCGAAAAAAAAATTGAAAACACAATTTTGACAAATGCCATTTTACTTGTATTTTATTCGTACTATAAACTGTCCATCTTAAATATCGGGATAGTCTTCAAATACTGCTAATGATTTTGACTCAAATCCATCTTTTGTTGGATTTTGGGTAAACTGATCAAAAGCGCGAAGCAAAAGCCAAAAGGAGAGCGTAACTTGGTCACAAACCAAGTTTGCCTTTTTGCGAAATGCCGAGGGAAAAGGCGAAAGTCGGCGTTTGCCTTTTTGACAAAAACGAGAAATTGTCAAACAGTGCTTAGGACCATTTTACGAAAACGCAAAAAAAGTAAAAAGCCGTCGAAAAGGCGAGTGAAAAGTCGAACAAAAACGCAACTTTTGCAATCTCCAACTTGCGAGCCCTGGTATAAGTGTACCCAGTTGCCAGAGGGACCGGAATGAGGCCCGCCGATAAGAACCGAGGCCCTGGAGTGTGCATTTGGTGAGCACATGAAAAAAGTGCGTAAGGGAGGGAATTGGTTTAAGCCCCTTTCGCAAGCATGCCTAGCCAAGCACAGATGGCTAGGCACGTGCCTAGCATCATCGCTCATACCCATGCCTAGGCACAGGTTTTGGGCCAGGCACGGAGTTCTGGGCTCTAGAACTCGGTGCGTGGCTACGCCTGAGCACGTGCCTAGGCATCTGTGCTTGACTAGGAATGCTTGTGAATGCGACTTTAGGCAGGGTAGCTGAAGTTGGACCATACCAGCTGTGTACTTTTTGTCAGTTCGTTCACCCCCTCGGTTCTAACTTATATATATTCGATAACTTGAGAGTAATTCAGAGTTACTAGTGAAAATGGAGCATCCGAGAAGGAAGTTAGGGAATAGCTGCGTTTTTCAGATACCATGGTATGGTATCATGGTATATATATGCATGGTATATATACCATGGTATCTGGTACAACGGTCCAAAGTCGTTTTTGCAGTTATCGTGGTATCTTGCCAGTTATGATCGTGGCATCTGAAAAAGTCATCTCACTTTCGTCAGTTTTTGTCAAATTGGTGGGAAAGAAGTTTGGCACTTAGTGATGTGACTGAATATCAGTTTTTCTTTTGGGATGACATCGAAAAGCGCAATTTCGGCAATTGTCGTTTTTTTCAGAGCAGCTGTATATCAGATACCACGGTAACTGCAAAAACGACTAATTGCAAATCCAGTTACCGTAGTAACAGATAACATGGTATCTGCAGAAACGCAACTCATGTGTCTCTTCGTAATGTAGGTGTCTGCCATTGCATATGTTTCTGTCGCCCGACTACTCATTTTGGTTTTTGAGGGATTTTTAATCCCACGCCTTTCTCTCTGAGAAGGTTTCCCAGACTGGACTGTCTGGCAGTTCCGAGACCAAAGGAAAATTCCAAGACAGTGAAAAACATTGGAATTCTAGGCAAATGGAACATTTCATGGTTTCTTTCGAGCAATCTTCAAACGAAATCCCATTTCGTTCTTTGATTATTTTTCTGTTTCCATTTGCAGGGTTACGAAAAAAAAACGAAATCACCATCATTTGGTGATATTATTGGAAATCTGGCGATTTGTTTGGACTTTTTGATATGAAAATCATCAGACTTGAATAATCTGGTGAAACAAACAGAAACAAATCTAAACATTTTTTGTCATCACCCTTGGCAACCTTCCTTTTGTGCTTTGTTCTATGCCTTCCGTCTATAGGGGTATCCACTAAACTCTGTCGGAATGTTGGACTGCGTTCCACTTTGGTAAGCGTTATTGAGACGCTGGGGCAGGGGCTCGCTGCGCTCGCCTGATACTTCGAATCTTGTATATATTATTTATTATTTATTTATTTTCTTACCCACTAATAACAACAGAGGTAAATAGCGGAGAAAAAGACAAACTACGAAAAATAAACACATTCAAGACCGTGAAACGGTGGCAGTTGGCTTGCATTGGTATCAGAAAGCTTTCTGCTCAATACGGCAACTTTCGCGAAAACATCATTCATCCTAAATTTAGACATAATCTTCCTATTACGATACCAAGGAGGGAGGAAAAGAAGGAATTTACAAAACCGAAAATATTGGACACGCAAGGAAGAGATATCTTTCTTTTTTAACAGAGGGTAGAAACCAGAAAGGTATAAAACTGAATGATCGCAGAAAACCGAATATAGTTTGGATAAAGCTTTACGATTGTATTTTCCTCTGTTTCCAACAATCCTAGAGTAACCAACCTGAATCTTCAAGCTGGAATCGGAAATCAGCCGGGAATGGAAAGATCTTAGATTATTAGTGATATTAATGCCCAGCCACCTAAAAGATGGGACAGAGGGGACAGTAAACGATTTGCACGCAAGAGGCGAGGGTGAAAGAGAAGAGTCGAAAGTAACTTAAAGTTAACTTTAAATATAATATTTATTTGGTTAAGAAGTATCCACTTCTTATCTAGTAATCTTTGAAGTCTAGCGTTCAACGTCCGAGATAGTTCGTCTGGATTTCCGGAACTCTCCAACCAGATTGTGACTCACCCATACGGAAACAATGCCGCGTCAGCTCCCGATTACTCTGGTGGAGTTTTTGCCAAAAACCCGTTTGCCAATTTCAGTATGTATAGTTCCAAACGGCGTAATTAAGTATTGATTTCTCGGGCACCAGATGTGAAACAAGAGCGACAACACATAGCGCTGATTCAAGGCGTTGAAGGTTTTGACGCCGAGTCCCTCAAGCACATTGAAACGGCTGAGAAGACAGTGTTGCCGAACGCTGAAGGTTTGCAAAAACGTGTTGATTTTTGCGTCATTACTAACTCAACTGAAACGCATGCAGTGGATTTTGGCAATGACTGTTTCAGCGACTAACCGTTACGAGCCTCCTGTTGCGTTGAATAACAATTGACATGCATTTTAGATAGTGACTGTTAACATGACAGATTATTCTAGAAAATGGTAGACATTACCCTCACCGTTTTAGTGAGCGAGAACAGTGCAGTAGATGCATGCTTCTTTTGACGTTACGTCACTCCGGTCATCTCATTTCGAACTTATCGCTGTAATGAAAATAAATTATCAGTCAAAGTAGATCCTTAAAGCACAACTCTTTACTAGAAATGATCTTTTCCCTATGAAAGGAATCGGAAAAAACTTTTTTCAAAAATTCCATTTCTTTTCACCTGAAATTAGCGATTTTCTTGTTAGCGCTTGTCAACACTATCCAGCCTTCCTGCTCTCCGACGCGGCGGCTGGGAGCAAAACGTTTGAAAACTGAGCCGTGGTTAAAAAGGTTGGAAAACTAAGCAAATAAAAGAAGTTAAAAAACAGAAGTTTATCATATCCTTATGTGTGAATGAGTAGTAAGTGGACATTGAATATTTCGACAAACTTTGCGTTGTGTGACGGGCAAAACTCGGCAAGGCCGAAAAAGTGCTAAAAATTCGTAGGCAGAAAACGCAACAATGGGAAAGGTGGGAATTTTAGAAGCTTATAATTCCACAAGGGAGCTAGATATATTATAAAAGTGGGCTTGCTTATATATTATATAAGCAAGAGGGGTCCTTTAAGGTCTTCGAACATCCAATTGGGTACTTTTGTAGTCCTATCTAAACGCCAGAAAGTAACACGCCAGCTCTACCATGCCTAGTTCAACACCCGAGAAGGGTCTGACTGCTTGCCTCAAGTTGGGTTGTATTCTATACTATCTCCTGTATGTTCTCCACGCAGCTCATAGTAGCATGAACGTTTTGAAGTTTGTTCTTATTCTAATAAGCGAGGGGTTGCCCATTCTCGATTTGAGTGTACAGCAAGTGCCCTATGGCAGCACCTGCTGACGCGAGCCAGCACCGGTTGCCACGTGTTAGCTGACATATCAAGAATGTACCCTGAGTCGATATTGAGAGTAAGAAAAATTCTCGTTACGACCATTGCAGTTTCCGGTCAGTTTCCGAGAATTCGACTTTTGAGTTAGTAGAAAAAAAAAGCAAAAGGTTTGTGTGCCGGGAGTAGGAATCGAACGCACGACCTCTTGACTACTATCCCGATCACGGCCAAAAGGCGAACTTTTACAGTGCATAAGGGGCAAGGGCCTGCCAGCTAGCTTTGGGAACACTAAGGAGGGGGTTCGAGATAACAGAGAAGGGGGGTCCTTTCGACAATAAGTCCCTGTATCTTTATCTAAGCCCCCCAGGTCGGTTTGATGGCCGAAAGTTGCGCAGTCAAGTTTTCTGTGCCTTTAAAAAGATGAATCGCCTAATTTACGACCGGCATCGTCGATTTCGATCGGTGCCGGCTGGTGTCGGGATAGGGTGTACAGCAAGGTACCGGGGAGTGGGTAACCCTCGCTAATAAGCCTGATTTTTTTATTAAAGATAGGTTACGGGACCGAATCCCAGGTCTACTACACAGAAACAAAATTGAATTACTGGAATGGGTTACTAGAATAGGTTAGCCTACTAGAATTAGAGACCGGGTTTTAGGCGAACAAAAACCTTGACAAACCCCCGCGACCCCCCCCCCTCCCCCCCCCCCCCCGAATGCAATTATATAGGAAATTAGAAAATCTTGTTAAAACCTGAAGTTTGGACCGCGAGCACTTGAGGATTTTCCCTAATCACGCGAGTTATATGTAAACGCATGATGGTGGCTCGTTGGCCGCTTGCCTCTATATAAATTTTCATAAAAATATAATGCTTTTTAGTAACACTGTGTGGGGTACCCGGGGGGGGGGTCGCCTTTTTTTTGCAGGGGGGTTTAGTCGGAACCCGGGGTTTCCAAGAAGTTTGTTCGATAAATGTGTATTATGCAACTGAATTGTAATAAAAATGAAACAACGATTTTTTTTCTAGACCTGCAGAAAGAGAAAACCCAGGAATCCCTCCTCAAGGGCGTCGAAGACTTCGATCAGTCGAAACTGAAACACACAGAGACTCAGGAGAAAGTAGTGTTACCTGGCGCAGAAGGTGAGTCCAAATATAATTATGCCCGTTGACACCTGTTAAACTCAACTTCGCTCCTAGCCCCCCCCCCCCCAGCCTCTCCCCTATTATAAAGAGACATTGTAAAGAAAACCTCGCGGTTTCACTCCAGCCTGCTTCTGCGAAAGAGAAAATTCAGATGCTTTAACACCAGACTTGTACCCACCCCCTCCACCCATCCTCCGACCAGTCAGCTAAACGCGCCAGTCTACCATACATGTCTGATTTTACAGTGGGGAATGTCATCTGCGAGTTGGCGGATACCGATCTCGACCAGGTTCAGTTTATTTGAATGTCGTCTAACTCTGTACGGTCGCCGGATAGGACAATAAAACAGATCCCATGCAACCTTTGGTGCAAAACGAAACAACTGTTTCAGTTTACTTTGGTGCTAGAAAGATTACCGTAAGAGTTCGCTGTCCACTGATACCACGTTTGCTATTTTCCTTTTCTATTTGACTGTTAGGCCTATATTTCACGGTGTAAAACGGATAAGTCAGCTACATTTTGTATCCGTTTTACTTATCCGCAAAACGGATAAGTCAGTTACACCGTTTTACTTATCCGTTTTGCACCGCCAAATATGATTCGCAGTCAGCTTGGGCTGAAGGAATATTTATTTAACTGTCTTTTAAGCAAGAAACAAAACCAAGGTATGGCGAAATTAAGAGGTGTTCAAGTAAGTATACCTCTACTGCATCCTGCGAACACAAAACTACAAACAAATAAAACCATTACAACCTCTACTGATAGGCTCCCTTCCATTCTGGGGATCCCCCCCTACCTCTTACGGTAGTTTTCCTTTATCCTTTTGACCTAATTTTCAAGCCTTCTTCGAAAAAAAAAAACAGTCTTGGTCCCATTCAGCGATGTAGTGGTTCAAAAAAGTCTCACTATTTTTATTCGGCACAGATGTGAAACAAGAACGACAGCACATAGAATTGATTCAGGGTGTAGAAGGCTTCGACTCCGATTCCCTGCGGCACATCGAAACCACGGAGAAGACAGTGTTGCCAAACGCTGAAGGTTTGATAAACCTTGATATATTAGCCTGAATAACAAACTAACCGAATGCCAGACTAAACAAACTTTTAGGTTTTTAAGCCCTTAGTAACCAGCCTAGAAAATGTAATTTACTACCTCTAAAACATGCAACCCTCATACAGAGCATCTAGCTACCCGACGTGTAACCCCTGGTTTATTCTGCTGTGTTCTAAGCGACGCGATTTTTTTGGTTTTCTGACGTAGCCTACTATAGAACCGTGCGATTTTTTTTTTTTTCGCTGTATCTGGCAGGAGGATTGGAACCAACGGGAGGTGACCTCGGAAGACCCTGAGGCGAACCCAAAACTTGGGAATTTTCAGCCAAACTTTGCCATCGAGTTAAAATCGGCTTACGATACGATACGATACGAATTTATTAGGTCAAATAACATAATAGTTAAATAAGACCCTATCAATAAATTATAAAACATACTGTCACTTACTCATTAAAATGCTTTACAATAATATTGACGAAAAGAAGATCTATACCGGTTAGAAGCTGATGGTTTGCAGGGCTCTAACTTATTTTGATGCCTCGTGTTATATCCGGCTCGTGCCGGTTCCGGTAGCAAATCACGATGCTTACTGGATTCCAATATTTTATTCCCGCATGTCATAGTAAGCTGGTGACGCCGGGCAAAAAGGCTTTCTATACCAAGGAGCTTTATACCTTCTTCATAATTCGTGTACTCCTGGCCCAATATCACAAGAACAGCTCGCTTCTGCACATTCTCGAGGTCATTGCTTTGTTCCTTACTCAACCCTGGATGCCACAATCTGCTTGGTTTACCCAGAAGATATTTTGAGTTCAACCATTCTAGGTTACATTATTTTCTTTCCGAAAAAGAAGAACAGTGTTTAGTCTTAAATAAGCAACTATTTTTTCTTCTCTGTGGTTGCAAAAAAAGAATGCGTTTCGTCGGACCAGTTGACATTTTTCAGAGCAGCTGACACTATCAAACGCAATGATTTGCGTTGCTTGTCAAACGATTTGTGTCGTATGTCACTACACGCAGCATTCTGCGCTACGAATCTGATGACGGTGACGATGTATGGTGTATGAATAATGGTATTTTAAATTTGTACGTCTTTATTTCGATCAGCTCTGAGGAGTTACATCACATGGATCGCAAACGATCACGTAGCGTTCAACATTCAGCCGACAAAGCACGCTGCCGTTCTCTGTATGCTAATATTGATGAAATATGTATAACATATTCTTGTATGCCAAGCTTGTGTAATTACATTCTGGGACTCGGTCTTTGTGATCTGTATGGCTGGCGCCACCGGCACTTGGAATGTGTCCCAGACCTAAGTATGCTCGGTCATTGCCTTGCCGTAAAAAGAAATTAAGTCGTCTCGCTTTTTCTGATTCTGTCGCGTCTTTGTGTCAACTCGGCCATAGACTTATCCCAAATACACGCAGGATCCATAACGGTTACCACCTGGCACACAGAGTCCGATCAATCAACAGTTCTGTTAAAACTATCCAAGCCCGTTGACTTTGCATTACTAATCCCCTGAAATCGCCGATATCACAAGGAAGAAGATGCAGCCCGCTGGGGGTTCGGGCACGAATGTTTTGTACGAGCAATGGAACAACACTTCTCTTGTCGGGATGAAATTTCTTGGTAGTGGCATGGCTCATGATACAATATAGTAAAGCTTTGTTCGACCTGCCCCCCTCCTCCCGGAAACATACAAAAATATTCGTTTTTTATAGGCTTTAACCTCTGATCCATGTTCTTGTTTTACTGTTAGATACTGGTTAGGTCCGACCCATGGGAAGACCCCTCCCCCCGGAAGAAATTTCTGGAAACGGCCCCGGGAAGGCCATAGCAAAATAATGAAACAAATTACTGATAGCCTATTAAACAACACATCACACTTCTGTTCAGTTGTCAGCTTGAGAAAATGGATTCCAGGCGGTGGCTTCCACTGGATAACGCGCAACTAAGGGACCATAACAAGTTATTCTTTGCGTACTTATCAGACAGACAGGCCCAGAGCCGTTACTAGCCAAAATGTTTGGAGGAGGGGGGGGGGGGCAAGACATTTACCGACTGGCTTGTAATTTTTACCGACTGTTTTTGCAGAAAAAGAGACTGTTTCAAGGAAAAAATGACAGTTTTGAAACTGTTTTCATGAAAATAATCAGTTGTTTTGACGAAAAATCGCGGCGCTTCGTGCCGACTCGGTTATTTTTTACTGACTGGCCGATAATATTAGGGGGGGCGCCCCCCCCCCCAGTCGTGACGCCCCTGGACAGGCCTCTCATTACTTGTCCTTTGTTTTTTCGATCTTTTTGCCCTTTATCCACTGCCTGGCAATTTTGTGAAGGGCACCTCAAAGTCCGTCTGTTCAGCTTTTGCTTCATGTAAACCACCCTCTATTGTGGACCACCGATGAGACACGGTTTCAGGCACAAATCATTATTTTGCTTTTAAGTTTTTAAGCGACAAAGAAAATTAAAATAGAAGAAGATATTCAAAATATTTGCATGGATTAGCTGTTTATAATTGACATCTGAAACTCACAGTTATGTTACTGCTAATTATCAACACACGATTCATGCAAGGAGTTTAGGAATCCTGGCGTCGCGGTATCGGGAGAACAGAGTGACAAGCGATGAGCAAAAGAGCTCAGCAGTTACGACGCAAACAAAGTTGCAGCATATGCAGCTTGTCGTGACACTTTTGTGGAAAGAAGTTTACGAGGATCAGGAAATAGAGATATACAGTTGGTATTGAGCAGAAACAGCGTATTTTGAGGCCGTCTCTAAAGTATTGTTTTTGTTTTGCGAATATTTGTTTCGTTTTAATATGAGCAAATCAGTAATTCCAAAGGTCAGCGCGCAGAGCACACTGTATTTTTGGGATCCCAAAACGTAAGTGGAGGGATACCTATGACATCGCAAAAGTTGTCCGTCTGTCCGTCCGTCTGTCAGCACGAAAATTCTCGAAAGAAATGAGATATTTTGATGAAACTTGCTGTGAGGACTCTTCGTGTCAAGGGAAAGGTCGAGTTCGTAGATGGGACCAATAGCTGCATATTTAGGGGAGGGGAAGGGGTTTCAAATTAAGGGGCGAAAAAATATTGTTTAAAAGCTAATGAGATAGTTGATTACGGGGTAAGGCGACATGCTGAACACGAATATGAAAACCATTTTCTCGCCGGACAAGTAGTTAACCCGGAATCCGGGTAAAACCGGAAAGTTTGTTAAAAGTAAAAGTTTTATCTGAAGTTGATTAGATATCCGATTTAGGGATAAGGAGACATGCTGAATCCGAATATGAAAATGATCTTCTCGTCGGATAAGTCGATCGGCCGGAATCCGGCCAAAACCGGAAAGTTTGACAAAAAAATAAGAGATTAATTCGATCTAAAGATAGTGAAACATGCTGATTCCGAATATGAAAATTATTTTGTCACCGGACAAGTAGATCGCCTAGAATCCGGCCATAACCGGAAAATTTGTTAAAAGTAAAAGTTTTATATGAATTTCATTAGGTGTTCGAATTACGGGTAAGAATGCATGCTGAATTCGTGTATGACAATCATTTTGTACGTGGACACATTTCACCACGAATCCTGCTGAAATCGGGAAATTTGTTAAAAGAAGTTGAGTGAAGTTGATTATGGAGATATGGATGGTATGGATATACGCTGAATCTGTTTTTGAACTTCAGTTTTTTGCAAGACAAGTAGTTCGCCTGGAATCCGGCTGAAACCGGAAATGTAGCAGAAGTAAGGCAGGAACTTTCGTCAAAGTAGACTTGACGCAGGCTATAGGGGTAATCTCACATGCTGAATCCATATTTGAACTTCGTCTTCTCCGATGATTACCACTGGACCGCTACAAGACCCAATTGTCTGTAAATATTAAATTTGTGGGATCCCATCGAAACCTTTGGTCTTGTTTATCATAGCTGCTAATCATCTCATGGAAAATCTGGAAAACTTTAACAAGAAGATCACCGGGAATCCATGCTTTTAACCAGCCACAAAATAATTATTTTTGACTTTTGTTAGTTTGGGAAAAGTGGATCATTTTGTTCATCTGGCTGCTTAATGTATATTTAGGTCATTAACATATGAAAGCTCTTGGAACCTACCGTTTATAGCCAACGCGGTCAACGACTGGAGATACGATATATTATCCCCATGTCACGAGTATACTGGTTCTTCTGGTATTCAGTATTTAAATAATCTTAATAATTAAGGTTCATTTGAAAATTGCCAAAATAGCGAAAGCTAAATAGTAGGGAACAAAGAAACTGAGAGAAAATACATTTGAACAAAGCTAGAAAGTCATAGATGGATAATTTTACTGCAACACATACTTTGAAGGCCAGACTTAAAAAACAAGACCTGAAAGCTCATATGGCACCTTAAGAATGGGCGGAATCGGAATTGGATTTTTTGGTTGAGAGTTATATACATCGAATATAATTTTATTGGCACTTTTAAAAGTAAAAGTAATTAGAACTTGTCGAGTTTCAGGCATGTCCGATTATCCGCTCCGAAGTTATGCATGCGACTAGTTTCCGGATATCCCATCCCTTCACTCCCCCACGATGGCCGGATTGGGGAAGTGATTGTTTCCAAGTCAATCTGTTCGGGTCCCTGATATATGCCTGTCAAGTTTCATCGTCCTAGCTTATGTAGAAGTGCCCAAGCTAGCAAAACCGGGACAGACCGACAGAAATTACGATCGCTATATGGCACTTGAGTATGCGCAAGTGCCATATAAACAAAGAAAATTAAGCACGAAACCGGCCCTTCTGATTGTTGTTGTGGCTGGTGACGAGGGTTTGAACGAGTGGATTCTACGTGAAGTGCCTGAAGCGGGGATTGGCTTGGTTGTAATTGTATATTTTATTTTTTATTTATTTATTTATTTGTGACCCGCTTTTTGCGTGACAGCGGAGTATGAATAAAATAAAATAAAATATCTGATTTGATTTGTGGGTTGTTCGGGAAGGAGGTGGCAGTATTGGGCTGATCGTAAAGTTCTTTCTCATGTCACCTTTCCTCCAGAAGTAGAATAACTCTGTAGCTTCATATCAGCCACATGTCACCGTCATATTATTATCAGTCATTCTCATCATTACCTCGAATTCGTGTTCTTTTTAATTCGATACAAACAACTTCCAGCCAGTCAGTGAGAGTTGCCTTGAAATTTGCGAAAAGTTTTAACTCTCAGAATTCTGCGACATTTCTGGCGTAGGTGCGATTTCCTGTGACAGCTTTTGTCACAGCTGAGAATACTCTTGATGATATCTCTCCCTGACGATGCAGAATCTCCGGGTACCTGCGGAAGAAAGGAAGAAACGGTGTCACGGTTGCGCTGACTCAGGGTTTGAGTCATTGAGTTTGAGTCGCTACGGACACGTTTACTCCTTCTTCCTGAGAATCACTGGCGTGTTTTGGACTTAGTCATAAAGAGTATCTTGGGAGAAGTCGAAAACTGTGACAAACCGCAGAATTCTGCGACCAGTGGCTACATTGTTGCCAGCTGTCTCTTGTTCTGCAAGCTGTAGTATATTCATGCTGTATCCGCTATCGGAAGTCAACGGTTCAGTGCGCCATAATGGGAGTATGATTCACCAGAGAAGCCCAAAGCCAATCTCTGACTCGCCAGATTTGGTTGCGTGTTGGTCGACTCTTGAGATGGCAGAAACCGATTGGATCAGAACCCTTTAGAAATTCACATGCATTGTGAGATTTCGCGTCGATCACATCTTAACCCCTTATAAGGCCTGGGTCGGCGGTTGTTGTTCCTTAAAGCACAAAAGGCACATACAATCTTTCAGACTGTTTAATGTCCCGCCTGAAATCAAATTACTTAGTTCCTAGCAATAGCCACTCGTTCTACTCTCCGCAGGACTCGGCAAATTTATCCCTGTCTAGTCACGTTCCGTGAGGTCCTAACGACTGAAACCGATTTCCACGGTAGATGACAACTACACTTTCAGAAGTTCATAACAGATAACACAAGGATGCGCAGTTTTGAATAGACAACACTTTGGATGCAATCTATTATGATTTTGGAACGTTTTGCATTACATGTCTGTTGAAACAGCGCATCCTTGTGTTATCTGTAATGAAACTTCTGACAGGGTAAAGATTGAGAAAACAAATTATATGATGACAGCAAAAATATCAGAAGGAAAATCTCTTTAGCCAAAACTGGGATTCTACAGCAGCTACAACCTGGGGGGGCCCGGGGGGGATACTGATGCCGTTGCTGCCTCGCAATTGCTGTTTTATTTTTCCTTTTGTTTGTGGAAAATAGGACTGTGTGTTGCAGTCCTTTTAATAAATACAAACAAAAATTAACTAAATAAATACTAAACCCAACAAGGCTCCATGGCCGGTCACATAGGAGTGAATACCCAAAAATTAACAGATACCAACTGGATAAATTATGTTTACCGAGACCAGTGGTCAAATCAAAGGGTCTGACAGGCCTTTCTCAAAGCCCTGTAATTCCTCTGCCCCATTATAGCCTACCTCTAAAACCCCAGGAGCAAAACGATTCCGTGCCTTGTATGTTCTCTTGAGAGTTTGTCACTGTGGGCAGAAATCTGTCGATCCTGGCCGTGCTTTTCAGGAGAACTATGGCTTGACGTTCGATTTGTTTCCTGTAACAATTCAGCCCGTTGACGTTGCTATTACGCGCGAACGACCGAGCTGAGAAATAAAGTCGTGTGTGTGCTCGGTACAAAGTAAGACTGCAAGAAATAGCAATAAGAGGCATTACTAGCCAAAATCTGTAGGGGAGGGGGGCCGATTTCATTACCGAATGAGGTTTGCATGAAATCTTCTATTGTTTCCAGTTGGTAAAACCGCTTCATTTGCCAATCGACATCGACATTCCGGATTCATGTCAGTATTTTCATCTCCTTTATTTTACAGACCCCGTAAGTGACCGTTAGTTCAAGCCTTCTGCTACACTGTAGGATCTGGCTTGGGTGAGAGCTCTCGGTTATCCGACAATAAACCCGGCATGTAGCCTAGTATGGGCTGCAAAGTCTAGTCCTCCCACGTCGTCGGTTCTTGGAAGCCTATGGTGAACCAACCTTTGGGAACTCTCGTGTCGGGTTTCCTAGAAAAATGTCAAAGAAATTATATTCTTTCTTGGAACTGGCACCTTAGTACCGGTAGTGAGGTAGTTATTTCGGATGATTAGAAGCTTTGGTGTCCGTATCTTGTTAGACGTGACCGCAGGAATTCCAGCGGATGTTTACCAAGTTTTCTAACCTCAAATATCCGGCTATGGCCTATTTCGATGATTTGCCCTGCTAATGCTAAAGATGACATTATGTCAGCTGTTGCTTTTCCAGATGTGTCAAATTCAAAGAAACAGAAATCCGTTACCTTTAAGTTGGGCTAGTTTACAAAGATTGCAAAGGCACTGGACCACGTTGTAATTTATTACATGCTTTACAAGTTTATGGTATGTCTACAGATCTGTAGCTATGAAAAAAATTACGTCTTTTCATTCTGTTATGGAGTATAATAGTGTGTTATAGTCCTCCTGTTTAGAGCCATGTAGATGGGTCTCTGCCTCTCTGTTAAGACCAACCTTCAACTAATGTCACATACAAAAGAGTCATCTCATTGGACATCTCAAAGGGCTGGGCAGCATAATCTAAGTGCAACTCTCATTGACGAAAGGGCAGAAGAACTTACCGAAAGGGGCATCCTCTACTTCCCGAGATGATAGATTCATTCTGTGTTCCGTGTATATTCTATTCGTGCACGCTGCTTTTCTTGGTTCCGTACACTGCTCTGACTGGGTTACGGGTTCGGCGGGTGCGCCGTTCGATAATTTTCGTAGTTTGAATAGAGTTTATTTCAAAAGCCAACACAATGGCTTGGGGCAAATGCCATGTTGACAATGACATGATAAATACTGCAATGCACAGTTTTAACGTAGTCTACCATAAAACAAGACCAAAGGTTTCGATGGGATCCCAAATATTGAATATTTATTGGACTATTTGACCCAGACAAGCGAATCTTGTAGATTTCCGGGCTTCGCCAAACCCCTTTAACATTCTGCTGTAACCTATAACCAGGCTCAGATATGGATTTAGCATGCATGTTTACTCCAGCATCTCGTCTCCATCGATTTCAGACCAACTTGACCAAATTTCTCCTTTTAGCAGTAGGCTAATGCGAACTGCATGCAGAGCAAAAGAGCTGGTGACATTGGGGGGCCAACCTTTCGATCCAATTTTTGCCAGCTTATCCGTCAAGGAAATAAAGTTCAAAATTTCATTCAGCATGTATCCTTCCTTGCCCCGATACCGTATCTCTAGTCGATATTTAGTATGTTCGAAAGTTGCAACAAAATGTCTACTCACCTTATATCGAATATATCGTTGGGCTTGAAAACTTCATGTTAAATTTCCGGTTGTGGCCGCATTGCGGGCCAATTACTTGTCTCCTTACCCTTAAATCAAACCTCTAATCAACTTCAGATTAAACTTTAACTTTTCAAAAATTTTCCGGTTTTGCCGGATTCCTGGCGAACCACTTGTACGGGAAAAAAAACAATTTTTATTCGGGTTCAGCATGTGTCCTTAACCCTGAATCGAACCTCTAATCAACTTATAATTAAACTTTTACTTTTTTCCGGTTTTTGCCGGATTTCTGGTGAATTGCTTGTCCGGCTACGTCAGTCTGGCTTCATTAGTCTGTCTGTCTGAGTCTGTCTATGTTAGTCTCTCTACCTTTCTATGTGTGTCTACGTTAGTCTGTCTATGTTTACTTCAGTAGTATTCGATCCATCCTTTTCATATTCGGATTCAGCATGTCTGCTTACCCCTAAATCGACTATCTCGTTAGCCTTTGAAAATATTTTGTTTGCCCCTTATTTTTGAAACCCCTCCCCCACACCTTAATGTAGGGGTACAGAGCCCATCTTCGAACTTGACCTGTACTTTGACCCAAAGAGTCCTCGTGCCAAGTTTGAATAAAACATCTCAACCTCTTCGAGAGTTATCGTGCTAACAGACGGACGGACAGCCGGGCAACTTTTTTGAAGTTCTAGGTATCCCGTCACTTACGTTTGGGATCCCAAAAAGAAGACTAAAACTCATTATTATATGCATTAATAAATTTGGGGACACTGCTATAGATAGATAGATAGAAGATAACACTAAAAGGCCTAAAGGGCCATGGTTAATACAAATACAAAGAAAAAAAGAAAAATTAACTTATAAAAAAACTGCTCAGTACGAAAGAAGAGGGGGCCCAGTTTTTTGGTACTCGCTCCGCATACGGTCTATACGTTGTGGTAGGAAGGGAGGTGGCAAAGGGGATCTGCACAGACTTCAGACCAAACCCTCTGCACTGTCTCTCGCGTCTATAATGGAGGGTCATTGTTTGTAATCATTTAACAGGACGGCCCATTGTAACAGATTCATCCCCTGCCCCCCTCTCCCCACCCCCACACATACACACCCCGTCGGGTCGAGACGAGAATAGTTAAAAAAAAAATCGTTTTCTTTCAGTTGTTCAACAAGAGAAGACGCAACAGGAGTTGTTGCAGAACCTCGAGGGTTTCAACAAGAGCGCCTTGAAGCACACCGACACCCAGGAGAAGTTTGTCTTGCCAGACCCTCAAGGTAACGTTACGTGGAAAACCGAGATTTGAAGTTCACTGACTGTCAATGAGGCTATACTAGGGACTGTCGGCTAGCTAGACTCTCAAAGTGCTCTTCCCTTCACCACATTAGCTGGATTATAAGATTGCTCTTCTAGGACGCTCTTGCCAATGACCAGAGGTAGATGTAGCCAACTGATTACGGCATTTCAAGATGCTCCGCCACCACCCTCCTGAGTTCGCAAGTGGGGTTTTAAAGAATAGTTGCGTTTTTGATTGGAATTCTCCGTTCTCGCTTCTGAATTCTAGATTCTCGTACAAATTACCGGTTTTGCTCCTCTGGCTTCTCCATTCTCGCTTTTGACAAAAACACTAATTTGGCAGGTCATCCGCATTCTGTTGACCAATCAGGGAGGAGAACGGAGAGAGAAGAATCGAGAATTCACCATCGGAGCAACTTCTCGATTCTGCAGAATCGCAATGCTTTCGCCGTTCTCGATTCTGACAAAAACGCAAGAAAAGGAGAATTCGCTTCATCTGAATGGTCCAAAAACGCAAATAGGAGAAGTGCGAGGAGAATTCGGATGGAAAACGCAACTGATAAATCTTACGGTTGGCGTGACATAGCCGAATGAGGCTTCAGTCAAGCATAGTATATACTCCCGAGCGACTGTTTTTTTTTTTTTCAATTAAATCCTCTTCATTACCATTAAGCTATTCGTAAAATTTAGACTTAAAGCCTAATAAAAACATAACTTTTCTACCTTTAAAATTCAGGTGGTCAGATTTTATAGTTCATTCCCAGAATTTTTGTAGGTTCGGCAGAGCGACATGCATTAATAACTTTCGGATTATGCGTCATCTCCGCAGAGCTGTTGTCGATGACAATGACAATTTATTTTTAACCAATCGTAAAATCTGTAAGAATGATGAAGTACATCTAAGAAAGAAAAAGGAAACAAATGGAACACGCTAACTTTACCTTACCTTAGACCTTAAATCCTCCTGTGTCTCCAGAGGCGCCCAGGGCGTCCAAGAAGAGTCTCCAGTCGTCTCTGAAACTTGCGGCTGCGACGATGTCTTCCCACTCCGGCTATATTGACGCATGAAATTGCCGCAGGTCGTTGTTGTAGGTACGACGGAGTGTGTTTTGGGGTCTTCCTCTTCGGTGGGTGCCTTCGGGTAACCAGAAAAACGTGGACTTGGGGATTCTGGAATCGTCCATGCGCAGCACATGTCCGAGGTAACTCCATCTACGCCTTCGTATGGTCTCAATGAGGGACGGTTGACCTGTGATGGTTCTTATGTGCTCGTTCGTTACCTTCTGGGTCCAGTGGATGTCTCCGGAGGCACATGTTTTCAAACGGCTGAATTCTCCTCTCTTGGTCTTGGTTGAGATGCCATGTTTCAGATGCATGACGCTAGCACACGCTAACTATCCTTGAAAAAATAAACGCTTCGAACCAAACGACAAAATAAAGAGAAAAAAAAAAAAAATGGCCGTTCCCACGCCCCTCGTGATCTCGACAGTCTGTCACTGCAATGGTATGCCTTGTCGCGGTGGTTTACAGAGCTGGTGGACTCGGACTCTGGACTCGTCTCGAGACGCCTTTTTCAAGGACTCGGACTCGGATTTGTTGGACTCGCAGCAGCTCTGGTGATTTATTTCCGTCCCAGTAGATGGCTGCTTTGCCAGTATTGTTTGAGGTGCAAGCGCCAGAGTGCGCAGTTCAGGGTTGGACATTGGAATTGACATTTCCAGACATTTAAGTTTGGAAACCGCAATGAGGGGATGTGGAACCAACTTCCGTCTCACGTCATTGCCAGTCGACGCCTTAACACTTGGCGACCATAGCTGTTTTCTTTGTCACGGCAGACGGCAGTTCTCACCGGTGGTCTCCGGTTATTCTTATAAGGCGTTTTGCATCCACCGGTGACTACTCACCAGTCTTATAACCCGTTTTTGAACTAACTGGTGTCCGGTTTTATCTCACCGGTACGGACTAACCAGAACCTGCTCGGGAGCCCGGCTTTACCGAAGAGTTAGCAACTTTTGGTGAATTGACGGGGTTTCGCGCCAAACCCGGAATTTATGCCGTTTTTGCACTCACCGGTGACTACCCACCAGTGAACCAAAAAGCGCGTTACAAGAGAAGAACCGGACACCGGTTACAAAACGCCAGAGACAGTCCGGAGTGCAACGAACGCAGCTCATGTTGGAAATGGCAAATATTGCATTAATAATTTCATAGAATTTTAGAGGCTTGCCCCTGGTTTTGCTATTAAAAAAAAACTATCGAAGCTGAGAAATTATTGCCTCTGCTGGTCGGTACAGCCACTGCAAGGAAACTTTTTATCAGTGGTACCAAGAACAAATAATCAGATAGAACTTCTGTCTTTAGTCGCATGCAGCGACATTGAAAACCCCGACAAAACTGAGCGGACCTAGAGGTATTTACTCTAGCTTTGAGCTGATGTTGATTCCCGTTTACTCCTCTTCCGTCTTCGCCGTTGCTTATCGCACAAGAAATAGTGAAGGAGGCTGGCAGGAGGCGTACTCCGCGTGCTGACCCGCTCTGGAGCGCCATTGAATCCATTGAATCCATTGAACCAATCAGCATTGACTGCTACTTTTCCTCACCAGCGACTTAACAGCGATTGAGCTATTTGTAGAGGTAATGAAAATGAAACGTGCTATGGCCCGAAGCTAGTAAGCTCAGTGCTTTCACTTCTCCTGATTTATCAGGAGATCTACGTTTTTTTGGGTCTCCTACTGATTTATTTATGAGTCTCCTGATCTACTGATTTCCTACTGATATTTCGCTATTCTACCAAATTTTCTCTTGATTTTTCCGAACGGCTATATATTCTTAATTATTCTTCTGTCGAGCATGGCGCTGAGGCTGGAACTCATCACCAAAGCTAGAATCTAGATAGAAATAGTTAAATTTGTCAGGAAAAAGCTAACTTAAAAAAATCTCGCCTGTGGCGCTCACTTTATGTGATCATTGGTAGTGTTGACTAGACTAAAGTAGCTGCTGCTGCCGGAACGTAGCTCCGTCCGGTTTTTGGAACTTCTTAGAGTCTTGTATTTAATCCACGGTAATGATAGAATTTGTAAGAGCAGCAGTTAAATTTTAGCCTACAGGAGAACAAAAAAATGGATTTCGAAAAGGTTTGCCTGCGGCGCTCGATTTAACTTTCTCTTGGGTATAATAGATAAAAGCTGTTACTGCAATCGTGCCTGGCAATATTCTCCAAGTGGGCTTCGCCAAAACGCCGCCTAATAGTTGGCTTATCGTCTTTCATGCTGCCCTTTAATGTTACTCTTTCTACGTAATCCTTTTTGTTCTTGAATTCTCAGTTTCTGGGATCCGATAAAAGTTTTGAGAGATTTGATAAAATTCGGCTCTGCACCTCCCCCCCCCCCCCCAACGAAAATGCACTTGCGACGCCCCACACGCTACACCTATACTTTGAATATTCCCCTCTTTGACATATAAACCATAAATACAAATTTCCGCCTAATATCTCCGTAGAAACTTCTGATTTCTAGAACTTCTCCTTATAAATCTCCTGATTTTTTGGATTACTGAATCTCCTGATTTTTGAACTATTTCTACGTTTTTCCAAATTCTGGACTGGAAGCACTGAGTAAGCTCCGCTCGTTCGTAGCTGACAGGGTATGGGGAAATGTTCGACTCCGCACAGTCATATTACAGAGACAGAGTTCTGTCAGATTATTTGTTCTTGGTGATACTCGCTAAGTTCCCTGAAGCAGCTTGAAATTTTGGCTGCTTCTCGTGACGAGGTTTAGATCCCCTCCCCCCCCCCCCCCCCCCAGTATGCTCTTAGAAGTCAGGAAACTTTCTTGTAGGGTATTGCTGGGTTTTGGCTCCAGTCAACCTTCCACAGTCGCGTGCTCGAGACCTTTGTAAAGAACCCTACAGCCGCTTTGATACGTATTCCAGTTCAGTTCAATGTTATTCTTCAACATATCCAACATTGAACATGTTCAGAGGGCCATAGCAAAGTAACACTAGTGGGTAGCGCCAATGCTTTCCATGCAAAGTAAATCCTAAATGCCCACTACTCTCGCGACATTCAAAGCGAAACAAACTTGCGGGCTTAGAAAATTCTAGTACAGCTAAAATGCGGTCTGCACACATCAAAGAAACATGGGAGGAATATGGAGTTATCGGTGCCTATCGCACGGCCGATTGAGTTTCAGTAGGAGCGTTACCTATCGCTAGTGACGCTAGTGTCGCTGCTATTGAGTGTGCGTCACTTTTTTTCAAGTCTTGGTCCCTAGTATTTCGCTCTGGTTTTCAATGTCAACCCACATGTTATGCGACTTAACTCGTTGATTATTGTCAGGCAACCAGAGCAAAATAATACTAGAGAGTAGCGCCAAGACTTAAAAAAGTGACACACACTCGAATAGCAGCGACACTAGCACCACGAGTGATAGTGAACGTCCCTACTGAAACTCAATCAGTCGTGCACAGTCGCTGGCTCAAATAACTTCATATTCTGAACACAGCGAAAAAAAGATACAACCTCCCCTGTTTCCTCGATGCATGCAGACCGCATCTTAGCTTTACTAGAAATTTCTAAACCGAAAAGTTTGTCTTGCTTTAAATGGCGCAAGCATAGTGGGTGGGGAGTAACACTCCCTAGTGTTATTTTGCTCTGTAGGCAATGACATCTCTTCAATCGGTATTCATTGCTATACTTCAGTTTCTCCAGAAACGCTAGATGGCGTGGCGCTATGCGACCTTAAATCACATCAACGACAATTCCTAACATACAGTTCTGTCTTTGTTTACAGTCATTGCCCAAGAGAAGCAGCATCAGCAGTTCCTTGCTGGGGTTGAGAACTTCTCTGCCGACCAGTTGAAGCATGCCGAGACCCAGGAGAAGAACTCGCTGCCAACCAAGGAAGGTAGGGTACACTCCTCCTCTTACTCGTCAATTATGACTGAACCTGGGCGTGAAACGTAAATTTGAACTTCCGAATTGCAGTCATTAATTCTTAAAGCACAACTCCTACTAGAAATGATCTTTTCACTATGAAATGGATCAGTAAAATAGTTTCTCGAAAATACCATACTTTCCATCTGAATTTAGCGATTTTCTTGTTAGCGCTTGACGACTCTGCACAGCCTTCCTGCTCGTCGACGCGGCGGCTGGGCGCAAAACATTTGAAAACAGAACGCGCCGTGGATAAAAAGTACGAAAACTAAGCAAATAAAATTAGTCAAAAACATAAGATTCTGATATCCTTGTGTGTGAAAGAGTTGTCAGCGGACGTTGACGATTCTGGCAAACTTTGCGTTATGTAATGGGCAAAACTCGGCACGGCCGAAAAGGCAACAAAATTCGTAGCCACAAAACGAAACAGTGGAGAAAGATGGGCATTTCAAATGCTTATAATTCCATAAGGAAGCTAGGTATATTAAAAAGGCAGAATGAGCAAGAGGGGTCCTTTAAGCCTGGAGACCTCAATTTCATATCTCACATTCTAAACCGGCTAACGAGACCACACTAATCTTCGCTCTTGCCGCGATTCACGGTTTTCCGTGCGCATAATGCTCCCGACGAATGTTCGCGTATCATGCTACTGATGCATAAAACAGGTTATCTGAATCTTGCCGAGTTTCTGGTAGAAGTCTATGGGCCTGGAAAAAAGCTTAAAACAGTCAAAGTCGGGGATAAATTGTTAAAAGCAAAGCCTAGTTCTACAGTATTCAGATAGTTTTGAATATTGGAACATAAGCAGTATACAGTGCGAGAATTGCTTTAATAACGGTTTTAACCCACAAGGTAAAAACAAGCAGAGTAAACTAAAAGAGAAAATGAAATAAAAATACTCACAAACCTTATAAACACACGACAGGGGGCAAGAGGGGTGGTCTGATACCAAATTTACGCTCGGCTTTGCCATTCCCAATGGGGACTGGCATATCTGAAGGTTCCAGTTGAGCCTGAGACTAGTGTTGGGCGATATTGGAAATCGATAACAATATATCGGACCAAATATCGATATCGAATATCGGAATACCTGTGCGGACAGGGAGTGTAAAAGGTACTGCGCGAGGCGCTGTCACCAATGGTGCTCTTCTCTGGATCAATCTGACTTTTTCGGAATTACGCTAACCTGACATTACCATATTTTTGTTGCGTTGTTGTCCCTGACGCCGTTATGCAGTAGCCTCGGTATTGGCTATCAGTTTTGGGGATCCCAAAACGTGAGTGGAGAGACCTATGACATCGCAAAAGTTGTCCGTCCGTCCGTTAGCACAGTTCTAAAAAACCTTTTGGAGTCGATTTGATATGAGATATTGGAGTAAACATGCTTGTTGAATCCATATCTGAACTTCGGTTTACTCATTTGATTAGTTGTTTGGCCGTAAGAAAAAATTTCAAAACGTTAACATTTTTATTGTACATAGGCTATTCAAGCGGTTGATTGTGGATAAATAGCAAAAATCTTAAAGGGGTCAGGAAGACTCGGAAATGTGCAAGATTCGATCGTCTGGATCAAGAAGTCGGATAAACAGTAAATTTTGGGATCCCATCGAAACCTGTGGTCTTGTTTCTGTTACTTACATGATATCTGTTTATAGGATACAATATCCGTGGCAAATGTGTCAGAAATAAACAAAAACATAACCTCCTACAAGCACCTATCCCTATAGCTTAGCTGTACCCTGATGAACCACGGTAACTGTTTGACATTAATGGTGCAACTCTCCCCCATAATACTGGCCCAGTCATTATTCGGCAACCTTTAATTCCGTCGAAACATTTCTAGTCTAAGTTCACTTGAGCTTTGACATTTGCTCATCGCACGCGTTTAGGTTCTCATGCAGACTACCACACATTGTACATGAGTAAGGTCCCGGCCGACCCGTAAGCATTGTTCAAATAGGTGTTAGAAGGTGGAATACGACGTTTGCACTTACGGCTTATAAGGATTTTGGCGATTTCTTGGATTCGTTTTCGAAAAGCAAAGCGAGAATCCGCCGAGCGCAAGAACAAACGGAAAGTTGTTGCGCCTCAGTTGCACCTTTACAGCTTCACGCTGACTTGCGTTCTTTGTCACGGGAGTTCTCACCGGTGGTCTCCGGTTTTTCTTATAAGCCGTTTTTGCATCCACCGGTGACTTCTCACCAGTCTTATAACCCGTTTTTGAGCTAACCAGTGTCCGGTTTTATCTCACCGGTGCGGACTAACCAGAACCTGCTCGTGAGCCCGGCTTCAGCGAGGAGTTAGCCAGTTTTCATCAACTCACAGGTGAACCAAAAAAAAGCGTTTTAAGGGAAGAAGCGGACACGGTGACTAAACACCAGAGACAGCCCGGAGTGCAACGAACGCAGCTCCCTTTCCACTTTCGAAGAGGATTCGCTTTCCAAGTCACTGGCGGAAAATAGCCGAGCGCGGGAACAGCTCTGGAATGCGAATGAGTTAAGCCTAAGTCGCAAAAACAGCTGGCGGAGCTTTCCAGACCGCCAGAATCGCCATATACTCGGGGCGTGCTGTTCTGTTTATGCTGCAGAAGGAGTAATAAGGGCGATTCTGGCAATCTCTTGGATTCGCTTTCCGAAAAGCAAAGCGAGAGCCCGTCGAGCGCAAGAACAAACGGAAAGTCGTTGCGCCTCAGTTGCAGCTTTACAACTTATACATGACGTGCCGAAATCCAAATGCTGCTTTCCAAATGCTGTCGGAAACTAGCGGAGCGCGAGAACAGCTCTGGAAAGCGAAGCGATTTTTAGCCGATAAGCGCGCCGAGCTTTCCAGAGTGCCAGAATTGCCCTATAAATATTGATCCTGTTTTGTCTTAGGCAGGGCCAATCAGATCACTTGTTTCAGTTCTGCCAGCGAGCCGTGGTGAAAGAAAGGAAGATAAACAAAAAAAAATTGATCTTTCAGTCTGAAACCTGTGACATTCATTGACATTAATTTCAGTTAAACAAGGACGCCTATATGGCATAAACACCACGTAAATCGCCAATCAGCTTGTTAGATCTGTTTGAACAGTGCTTCCAGTCAGTACAAATTGTTTGGGGGGGGGGGGGAAGGCATTTACCGACTGTTTTCAAGAAAAAAGACAGTTTTGAAGAAAAAAATCAACTGATTTTCAGAAAAACCGACTATTTTCATGAAAAAATCAACTGTTTTGACGCAAAATCGCAAGCTCGGTTATTTTTTACCGACTGGCCGCCAATATTGGGGGGGGGGGGGCGTCCCCCCCTCCCCCCCCCCCCCAAGCGTGACGCCCGTGCTTCCAGTATACCGCTTCTGTCCCGAAGCGGCAGACTGTCTGCCAGACAATCCCTTTTCAAACCCCTTTAAAGTATAATAGAGATGCTAACTAACTTTCTTCTTTTTCAGTCATCGAGCAGGAGAAAGCTGCCTAAAATATCTTCAGTCCATTCTGACCTTTAATTCTGGGAAATTGTTATTTTCTATTTTGCTCTCAGTATTGCTTTTAAACTTTGATCAGAGTCAGGGTGCTTTGTAGAAAATGTGCATTTTCTATTTCTATTCGAGTTCCTTTGAGTTGTACGACTTCATAATTGAATAAATTTTATATTACAAAGTTGGTGTATTTACAAAGCTACAGGTGTGCGTCTGTTCCTAGGCTACCTTCCGTCCTTCTGTTTCTCACTGGGTTTTGTTTTGGTAGTGATGTTACTTCGGTCACCAAAGAGGCTGGAGCTGCAAATACAAACTGAAATTATAAACTAAAATAACAGCCCTGTTTTAGTCCGGCAGTGTCTATCGTTCCCTATCTGGGAATCGGTACTCCACACGCCATTGTTCCCCATTTGTCGTGGATTCGATGTGTCAGGAGCTAGTTTTCCCCGACAGATCGGGGAATCTACTTGCCCAGGGCTAATCTTCCCTGCGAAGTAGAGGAATCGATGTGCCCTGGGCTAACATTCTCCGAGTACCCGGGGAGTCGAAGTGTCCAGAGCTAATGTTCCCTCTTAATTAAATAATCGATTTTCAGATCGGGGAATCGAAGTGTCGGGGGCTAATGTTCCCCAACATGCAAATACTGATTTTGTTGAGTTGAGGTCGGGGAATCCAAGTGCCAGGGGCTAATGTTCCCCGACATTCAGATATTGATTTTGTTGAGTTGAGGTCGGGGAATCCAAGTGCCAGGGGCTAATGGTTCCA
Organism: Branchinecta sandiegonensis; assembly: GCA_030848855.1. NCBI lineage: Eukaryota > Metazoa > Arthropoda > Branchiopoda > Anostraca > Branchinectidae > Branchinecta > Branchinecta sandiegonensis. The sequence continues at coordinate 571,536 of JAUPMV010000006.1, forward strand.
TTAGCTCTTAGCTCAACATTAGCTCTGGACACTTCGATTCCCCGAGTACTTGGGGAATTTTAGCCCAGGGAACATCGATTTCCCGACTTAGCGGGGAAGATTGGCCATGGACAAGTAGATTCCCCGATCTTCCGGGGGACATTAGCTCCTGACACATCGAATACCCGACAAACGGGGAACAATAGCGTGTAGAGTACCGATTCCCAGATGGGGGAGGAGATTGAGGACTATCATGTTAAAGGAGTTATATCATAAGCATTCTAGCACCCAAGATGAAGCCACGACTCGATCCGACCGCTGGGTCTTCTAGCGGTGCGGGTCGGAAGCGCCCGTCAAGGGTAAGATGGAATCATAGTCTGACTTTGGATCTAACAAAAAGTTTTTATTGGAGCAGGCATATGGAAAATGTGTAGAAAAATTAAATTAATTATTTGCATTATCTATTTCTTTAAATATTTTGTTTTCTGTTTTTTTTTTCATGTTAATTTCCGAAAGTCCAAAGAATAAAGGATGTAAACGCCGTAAATTATACTAAATCCGTTATAGTGATTTCTTGAAGATTCTGCTGGTGTGCCGCGACCCAAAAATGTCAAACTGGCCGATGATTTCTTCTTCCGACATACCTAAACGTCCACATGGTGATATACTTAGTTGTTTTAATCCTCTTACACGCCACTCAATCTTTTTGAAGGTTCTAGTAATCTTGTGCCCAGCGGCAGGAGATCAATGAATAGTTAATTAGCAATGGCGGATTGGCGTTCAGGAGTGAATTCTGTTCAAGTATTTTGCGGATAACGTTGGCTAACGTGAGGATATTGGGGAAAACAAAGGTAACAGTTTGTTCGTAAAAATCCGACCCATCGAAAAATGATGGTGTCTCCATCTTGTCGGCCCACATGAATCAAAGACTTTAACTCTTTTAAACAAACCTCGCAGAAGTGCGGTAAGATAATCGTCATCCCGGAGGGTATAACCCAAATAAGTAGAAGTACGTACAAAAGCGATTTCCTCCCCACCAAGCCGCACCCCTTTTCAAAGGAACGGGTAAACCAGGGGGTAGATAAGCCATTTTTAGGAGATTGGTCAAGGTAACAGACACTTATCCGGGCCTCTGCATAATAGGGGCCAACCGAAATTATGAAAATAAAATAATTTACCACATCACGATTATGAGGTTAAGCTTAAATTCTAAATTACAAGAGCTAAAAATTCAAAATTACAAAAAGTTATAAGACCTAGTTGAATTTCGCGTAAAAACAGGGAACAAAGAAAAAAACTTCAGCTACTGTTTTTTATGGCACTTGCCTTCCGGCCAAGTGCCATATACCGATCATTTTTCCGTCGGTCGGTTAGTCCGGTGTTTGCGAGTCAGGTGCTAGGACGATGAAACTTGGCAGGCATATTAGGGACCCGACCAAGCTAAGTTGGAAATAGTCACTTGCCAAGTCCGACCATCGTGGGGGGGAGGGAGGGGAGCCGGAATCCGGAATTTAGTGGCATGCATAACTTTCGAACGGGTGATCGGATCTTAATAAAATTTGATATTTGGAAAGACATCATGTCTCAGATGTCCCATTTCAAATCCGGACCGAATCCGATGAGAGTGTGGGGGGGGGGGATCATGTGACACGCTTAAGAGTGGAGGGATCGGGATGAAACTTGGTGGGAGGAACAAGCACAAGCCCTAGGTACATCACTGACAGAACCGGACCGGATTCGTGCACTGTGGGGTGAGTTGGAGGGGGATCAGGAATTCCGGTAAAACGGAGTTAAGGTACTTCCAGGTCGGTTAGGGCAGTGAAACTTGGCAGGCAAATTAGGGCCCGACCAGATTAATAGTCAACTTCCCGATCCGACCATCGTGGGGGGAGTGGAGGGAGGGGGAATCCGGAATCTTGAGGTATGTATAATTTCCGAACAGGTGATCGGATCATAATGAAATTGATGTGTAGAAAGATCAGACGTCTCAGATTTACCGTTTCAAGTCCGGATCGGATCCGATGAAGGTGTGGGGAGGTTGAAGGTGGGGAACCGGAAACCTTGTGACACGCTTGGGGTGGAGCGATCGGAATGAAACTTGGTGGGAGGAACAAACACAAGCCCTATGTACATCAGTGACAGAACAGGAACGGATTCGGGCATACATCAGTGACAGAACCGGACCGGGTTCGAGCATTGGGGGGGGGGGGGGGGAGTAGGAGTGGGGTCCGGAATCCCGGTGATCGCAAACTAAAGTACTTCCAGACAGGCCCGTATCCAGGAATTTATTTCGGGGGGGTTTCGCCTTTCGGGTGGGGGGGTTTGCCTGCGGTTCGGACAAAAAAGACACAGATCAGAGGGAAAAGCCTATAAAAACGGTTATTTTTGTATGTTACGGGGAAGGGGGTTCAACCCCCTACCCCCCCCCCCCCCTGGATACGGCCTTGCTTCCAGATATGCTAGGATGATGAAACTTAGCTTGGAAATTAGACACTTGACAATATATACATTTTCGAGATTCCTAGAATCCATGATCATTTTTGCCTCAAGTGTTTTGCTTACAACTGAATTCCTTATGGTACAAACAGTAATGCAGAGTAAAATGTACATTTCCGTTATTGACAAGAGGACGTGTTTCAGATCAAAGGATACAGTTTTGTAATCCGCAAGGGCCCATGGTCATCCCGATGAAAAATTTGTAGCCTGCGTAGTAGTATGGTAGTAGTACAAAAAATGTGCATGTAATACTATGTAATAGCAAAGAATACTATCATTTAATGTGCCTCAGACTGGTCCAATCTTATGTAGTAGTATGTAGTAGCATCCTGTCTTGCCATAGGAGCATCCAGTCTTGCTAATAGTAGCATATAGTAGTATGCAGTAACACGGTAGCCTTGAAGTAGAAGCATGTAGTAGCATCATTAGTACTGCATGCTACTTTTTCGTAGTACTTCATAGTACTGTTTTGAGATAAATTTTTCATCGGGATTTGCACCTCAAGGGTTTTGCTTATGCATGAATCCCAAACCAACTTCAAATGCAGATCTTCATAAACTTGAATACATGCTAACAAGCTTGCAAGTGCCATATGAGCTTATAGCTCTTGTTTTTAATCGCATTTTCATATCTGCTCGTTCGATGTCAGAACTGAACTGGCCCACTCATTCGCTAAAACCCACGATTTTTCGCGCGGTCCCGACAGCATTATCCGCTGCTGCAATCGTGTTTCGACTATCTCATTAGCTGTTTAAAATTATTTAGTTTGTCCCTTAATTAGAACCCCCACCCCTAAATGTAGAAACTCGACCTTTCCCTTGCCTCAAAGGATCCTCCCACCAAGTTTCATCAAAATATCTCATTCCCTTCGAGAGTTATCGTGCTCACAGACAGACGGACAACTTTTGCGATGTCATAGGTATCCCTCCACTTACATTTTGGGATCCCAAAAAGTCAGCTGTTGGAAAGAAAGACTGTCGAAGCAGAACAGCATAGTAGAGACATGATCTCCAAGGGCCTAGCTAGGCAACCCCCCCCCCCCCCCCTGACATAGCCCCCCTGGCGAAACCACCCGAATGCAAATACACAGGAAATTATAAAAATCTTAATAAAAAATGCAGTTTAGACTGTGAGCACTTGAGGATTTCCCTAGACACGCGAGCTAAATCTAAATGCATGCTGACTGTAGCCTTGGAAAGAAATTTAGTGGACGATTGATTTGTCCACACCAAGTGGTGCTTTGCTTTCACAGTAAACATCTAATGAGCTTACCGATTTTCAAAAAGAACAGCTATTACTGCCACGGCTCCACCTAGCAACAGGGGTCTTGAATATAATACAGCCATCTGAAAGCCTGGAAAAAGATATGATGGTTAATTGTATTGGAGTGCCTTTGTATTGGAGCTCTGTTCGAATCCTCACAGAAATTTAGCCAATGTAACAGATTGTGGAACTTAAATCTTGGGTCACCCTGTCCAAAGGATTCGTTAACATTCAGGTCTGGCTTGAACTTATTTAAGTTCCGCAGAACAGTTTATATGACTATATTACCGTATCTACTGTAAGAGCATGTCTTAATAAATATGTTAACTTCTGAAACAATTCATTCTGCTCCGACTTACAAAGTTGGAAAATGGTTTCTTAGCATACTGTTAGCCATGGCTAATATAATAGCTATAGTTAACAACAGGCTACTGACCTCATCGACATTGTCAAAACCTAGAAAAAGGCTGCAAAACTGTTAAAAGGAAATTTCCAAGCAGTCCTATCTGTAAAGAAAGCAAAATCTCATAAGTTTCAGCAGTGACGGTCTCAGTCTATTCAAACTCTTTGACTTCCCTTTGGTTTAAATTTGCTTAAAATGGTTTGTTAACAGGTGTTATCTCTATGTTTTTCATCACTTTGTAAATCTCAGCAACAAGCAAGTGCATCCCAGCTCAGGAGCTTCAGGTGAAAATGAGGTGATTCCCTTTATGAAATTTGTAATGCTAAAGCCACGTTCAATTTATTCTTGTATTGGTCCTGTCTCAGCCCTGTCCACCAAATGCCGTTTATTTAACTACCTTGTCCGCTTAACACACTTTTATTTGTCCTGTCAACTGACAGTTGTCAGTGCCTTGTCAGACAGGATGCTGCAAATGATGACCATCTCGGAGCAAGTTTCTAGATAGATTTCTTGAGTGCGTTTTATTCGTGAGACTTGTCTGTTGGTTTTTTTCCCTGATGAGGCTAAATAAAACGGCTTTAAACCGTGACAAAGCAGTAACAAGAAGATAAAACCCAGACAAGGAGGACTCAAATCGAATGCAGCTTAAAGAACAATTGGCTCTTCCAACACCTAAACTGTCGTTTCATCTTCAATCTGGGGCAGGGTACCGAGCCTTAACATGGAATTCTGCTGGAATTCCAAAGGACTTGAGAAACTAAGGTATTTATTTGCCACTTTACAAGGAAATAACAAGTGACCTATACTGATAACTTTCGATCATAGTTCCAAAGTTCCAGCTCCTTGACGGACTGAAAATAAAGATGATGAATAACGTTCCATCTTCTCCTTCCACATTCCAATGGTTTGCAATCAATTAGGAAAATCAAAATTACCACGCTGACACGTTTTAAATTCACAACTAGAGTAGGCATTATGACGAGGTAACAGTTGCGTTTTTGCAGATACCATGGTATCTGATGCCACGGTCGTTTTTGCAGTTATTGTGGTATCTGGCCAGTTATAGCTTGTTCACACGGTACCGAAATAAGCGCGTAAACAGCGGCTGATCTGTTCAGACGACGGATCAACTGCTTGGGGTTGACCTGAGAATTAAAAAGAAAAAACCTAATTCCGAATATTCTTTTTGTTTTTGTCATTTTGTCATTTGTCAATTTGTCATTTTAAGGTAAGAGACAAAGTCAAGAATAAGGATTCTGGAGCATAGAGAAGAAATACTGGAAGCTCCAATCAACAACACAAAACAACAACAACATTCTTTTTGTTTGTAACAAAATATACAAATTAATAAAACATCTTGCGAGTTTGTCAAAGTCAAATATAGTTGACCTGTAGTCTTTAGACTAGGAAAAAGTCACATATTGTATATTGACAGATTTCATTCCACTGAAATTTTTCATTCGCCTTTTTAACTTAAAAAGCTAATAAATTTTTTAAAATATTTTAGATTTTAAATGAGAACAAAAAATATAACTAGTAACAGACATAAATATTACGAGAACAGAATGTAATCATGTAGTTTTGTTTTAGTTTTGTAATGTTGTCACTTTTCAGTGAAGACTGAAGGGAAAAATTATTCAAATTTTTATTCTTTAAGAGAAGAACAACAAAAACAAATATTAGACATAGACAGAACATACGCTGTTGTAATTAAAAAATTATTCTACCTTTTTGTTCGAAATTATTTGGTTAATCCTGGGATGCTTAGTGTAAAATCTTACTATGTTCACATTGGTCTGACAGAATTTGAACTGGATTCACCTAAAATTCGCCAAGTTTGACCTAATTCCCCTAATTACAGTCTGTTTACTGTCCCTAGAGCCATCAAAGGTCACATTCCAAAGGATTTAGTTTATCCCGATCGGTGACCGCGATGAAAATACGCGCCTATTTGGAAAATCAGTTGCTGATTTTTGGATTTTTTTCAACCGCTATTTACGCGCGTAAATCAACCGCTGATCGAGAATCGGCCGCTGTTTCAGCCCCGTGTGAACAAGCTATTATCGGGTATCTGATATATCACGGATTATCACGGCCCGACCGTGGTAACTGATCGTAATGTGTGAAAAAGTCATCTCACTTTCATCGTTTTTTGTCAAATTGGTGGGAAAGAAGTTTGGCACTTAGTGATGTGACTGAATATCAGTTTTTTTTTGATGATTTTGAAAAGCGTGATTTCGGCAATTTTTGTTTTTGCAGAGCACCCGTATATCACATACTGGCACCCGTATATCAGATACCACGATAACTGCAAAAATGACTTTAGACCGTGGTATCAGATACCATGGTATCTGCAAAAACGCAACTATGGCATCTGTTACCACGGTAAACCCAGGCTTCACCTTCTAGATCAGTGGTTCCCAACCTTTTCCGTACCGCGTACCCCTAATTGAGGTTCAAAAAAGTTGCGTACCCCTTTTTGAAGAATCATTATTCTATACTATTCAGTAAGATCTGTCAAGATCAAAACGCCTAAGAGACGGCATGGGATTAATGCGTAAAAATATATACAAATAAAAGGGATACTTGAGGCTGCATGGTTGTCAATTTCAATTCATCCCGATGAAAAATTTGTAGCCTGCGTAGTAGTATGGTGGTAGTACGAAAAAGTTGCATGTAATACTATGTAATAGCAAATAATACTATCATTTAATGTGCCTCAGACTGGTCCAATCTTATGTAGTAGTATGTAGTAGCATCCTGTCTTGCCATAGGAGCATCCAGTCTTTCTAACAGTAGCATATAGTAGTATGCAGTAACACGGTAGCCCTGAAGTAGAAGCATGTAGTAGCATCATTAGTCTACTCGTGCATGCTACTTTTTCGTACTACTTCATAGTACTATTTTGAGATGAATTTTTCATCGGGATTATCGTCTGCAAACTGGTCAAGGGTCGAAAAAACACTTGCGCTGTTTCTCTGAACCTTCCTAAGCTAAAACCCCAATTTCTTGACGAAATTTTTCGAAATTCAGACATACCTTCGCGTACCCCTTACGAGGGTCTCACGTACCCCTTTGGGTACGCGTACCCCCGGTTGGGAACCACTGTTCTAGATCACCAGACGTCCGAGGCTTCCGCATAAGGCGTATTCTCGCCGTTCCCCGAGGACTCCACTTGAGGAGTCCCGGCATTTTTGTTTGTCCCGGGGACTCACTCCCCGTATTCTCGCGAGTCCCCACGGACGGGGAATGCTCAGATTATCATCACCATCATCAAAAAGGACTCCCTTTCAAATTCGGTGGGGAATCAATTTTTGCTGTTGTAGGTGCTATGTAAAATTAATTAAAAAGAATCAGACTAAAGAAAACCAAGAATGAAGTGGATCTAGACTAATTTTTTCAGCTCCATATTCATTTTTTGAACAAAATCCATTTTAGAAGCATTCCCCGTATTCTCGCTGTTTCTGTACGCGGAGTCCGCGTGGAGTGACTCCATCTATTCTCGCCGTTCCCTTCGATTCCCCGAGGAGTCCTCGGGGAACGGCGAGAATACGCCTATAGCCAAGCCAACCCTTCCGGGCACATGGCTAATTTTGCTATTCTTCAGCATTTCCTAGATGTCCCCTTCGGACTTCAAATATCTCTTACGTCCCAGTCGTAACTGTCAATCACTTTCCCTTTGCTTCCTACATTTGCATATTTGTTCTGTCTCTCGAACGGGTTGCCTCTATGGCACCTTCCAGACATCCTGAATCTGGGGTGTCTAACTCCCCGGACTTCCAGACGTTTTTGGCCTGGCTTCACCTTCCAGATCCGAAAACGGCTGTCTGGAATCTGGAAGAAAAATCTAGAAGGTGAAGCCAGGCTCTAACTGGATCTGCAGTTAGTCGTTTTTGCACTTACCGTGGTATCTGATACAAAGAAGAAATAATCAGAGAGAACCTCTGTATTTGGTACCATGCAGCGACTATGGATGCCCCGCCAAAACTGAGCGGACCTAGAGTTTTAAACTGTAGCTTCGAGCTATTGTTGATACCCGTCTACTCTACTTCCGTTTTCGCCGTTGCTCATCGCACAAAAAAATGCAGGAGGCGTGCTCCGCGCGATGACCCGCTCTTGAGCCCGTCCCGAGAACCAATCAGCTTCGTACTCTACCTTTCCTCAAGTCGGCTTGACAGCGATATAGCTAGTTGTAGAGGGAACGAAATGTGATGTGGTGCGAAGCTACTAACCTCCGCTCGTTCGCAGCGGACAAGGTACGGGGCAATATTCGACTCCGCTAGTCATAGTACAGAGATAGGGAGACGGAGGTTCTATCTGATTAGTTGTTCTTGCTGATACCACGGTTGCTGGGCAAAAACGACAATTGCCGAATTGTGCTTTTGAAGTCATCCCAAAAGAACTCTTATATCCAGTACACACCAAACTTCTTTCCCATAAATTTGACAAAATCCTAGCCTCTATCGTTGGTGATGATGAAAGTGAGATGACTTTTTCACATACCACGATCATTTACCATGGTCGGACCTTGGTATCTGAATATCAAATACCACGATGCTTGGCCATATGCCACGGTAACTGCGAAAACTACTTTGGACCGTGGCATCAGATACTATGGTATCGGCAAAAACGCAAACCAAGTCAAAAATAAAATCCTAAAATTTGGCAGGGGGGAGGAACCACGGAACACACTAGCATGCGTCCAATTGTAGAAGTACACTCCTGCCTGAAGCGTAATAGTGCATAGCAGTAGACTAGTAGTACATAGTTGGTAGTACTACTAAAGTACTGATGTACTGAAAGCTGTACCTGAAGCGCAATTCTTGCATGAAAGTCGGTCTGTCTCACATTTCATACATTTGAGGCGTGTTTTATTTAACACGTAGTTGATTTCCCGCCAGCAAAGAATAGAACCGGGGCAAAACTAACTGTAATGCATCTGTTGAGATTATTCCTTTGATGTAATTTCGTACATTGGAGTTCACATATTTGGCTTTTCATTTTAACTTTCGCTAAAAAGCGAAGCTTTCAATGACTGTACCAAGAACAAGATAAACTATGCCTTTTTTCCGAAAAAACTAGCCATAGCCTACCTACCATACAGGTTCTAGCTTTTAACGTGTTTCAGACCCCCAAGAATTTCAATCCTAAAACCCCCACTAAATGAAACGTTCTTCCGAATAAAGAATACTACAAAATGAACCGCAGGCAAAATTTTGTGTAAACTAACTATAATGCGTCAGTTGAGATTATTCCTTTGGTATAATTTCGTATATTAAAGTTCACATATTCGACTTTTCATTTTAGCTTTCGCTAAAAAGCGAAGCTTCTAACGACTGTACTAAGATAAGTTAAACCAAGCGCCGCAGGCGAATTTTTTTTAATCTGCCTTTTTCCCGGAAAAATTTAGCTTTAGTATCATACAATTTCCGGATTTTTTAACGTGTTTCAAACCCCAAGAATTTCTATCCTAAAACGAAAACTAAATGATACACCGTTCTTCCAACTAGAGAATACTGCAAAATGCGCCGCAGGCGAAATTTTGTGTAAAACTAACTGTAATGCATCAGTTGAGATTGTTCCTTTGATGTAAATTCATATATTTAAATTCACATATTAGGCTTTTCGTTTCAACTTTCGCTAAAAAGCGAAGCTTCCAACGACTGTACCCAGAACAAGTTGAACTAAGCAACGCCGGCGAATTTTTTTTAAATTTGTATTTTTTCCGGAAAAATTTGCGCCCGACAAATGTTTGCAGAATTTGGTTTCTTACGTACAAAAAGGCCCGTGTGCCTACAAGAATACCGACACCCGACAAAAGCATTCAGAATTCGATTTCTTCTGTGTTTTGCCCGACAAGACTATAAAGAACTTTATTTCTTATGTGTAAAAAGAACCCGATGTGCCGAGGAGAATACCGACGCCCGAAAAAAACATCGAGCATTTGATTTTGCCTGTGTTTAACTCGACGAGACAGTACTTGATTTCTGACATGTAAAAATAACCCCTTGTGCCGATGAGACTCGAACTTTCCGGGTGCGCCCGACAAAGTTTGCAGAATTTGGTTTCTTACGTATATAAGTAGAACCCGATGTGCCGACGAGTCGACAAAACTATAAAAAATGTATTTCTTCTCGATCCCTGATGTATAAAAAGAACCCGATGTGCCGGCGACAATACCGAGGCACGACAAAAGCATGCAGAATTCGATTTCTTCAGTGTTTTGCCCGACAAATGTTTACAGGATTTCATTTCTTGCGTATAAAACGAACCCGATGTGCCGACGAGTCGACTGACGCCCGACAAAAACATGAAAAAAAAATCTTCTGGATTCCTTATGTATAAAAAAAAAAACGATGTGCCGACGGCGAGAATACCGAGGCACGACAAAAGCATGCAAAACTAGACCTACGTTGCCTGGGTAACGTGAAGTGTTGCAGCAACGTTTGTTCGGCTTCGCCGACAAAAGTGTTGCGAGAGTCAATGCTTTAGCAACCGATTCTTACTTACAAGTCCCCTCCCCGTGATAGACATTAAACCAGACCTTTAAAATTATAAAAAAAAACGGAAACGAAATAGGTTATACACAAACTAAGAAAAGTTGGAAACCCCTCATCGCCGAAGATGATTATGGTCTAACAGCCGAATTACTCAACAAACAAAAAACAAGAATATAGGAAGCATAGGGACTACATTGACTTTGTAGCCAGTTGAACTTATCCTTTTCAATCGCAGACATCATGAGTGGTGGAAACTTGGAACATTATCTTATATAACCTAGTTGGCATTGTGAAGCTATCTGTACCTTTTCAGGATCAAAATACCATAGATGCCACTCTGCTAATTATTGTGAAACTATGTCGTTGTTTTACATTATCATTTGTATCTGTTGCGTTAACACTTAATTCTGGGTTACAGGGATTAACCATCACCGTGGACCATTGTAGCATCTTATGAAAATAACAATGCTAGAGCAACCGACAATATCAACCAAAATTTTCTTATCATCAAAAACACCGGGAATAAAATAGGTGAACAAACTAGGAAAAGTAGGAAACCTCTCACCGCCGAAGATGATTATGGTCTAACATCCGGTTGTTACTTACAAGTCCCTGACATGTCTCACAATTGGGTTCCGCCTATTCTTTGTTTGAGTGTTTACCCTACCACTAGAGTTGTCAATCCCTCAAAGACTTCATTCTAAGCTACAGTGATAGACCATGGAGACTAATTTTCTTACCCTCAGATTTAAAGAGATCAAATTAAATGTGCACCAAATTGCACAAGTTTCTAGCCCCTCATGAACCCCTTCTAGCAACCGATTCCTACTTTCAAATCCATCTCCCCATACCAAATTGTTCTCACGATCAAATACACCGGAAACAAAGGATTAATAGGTACACCAACTACCAAAGTTGGTAACCCCTCATTGCCGAAAATGATAATGTTCTAACAGCCAATCTTTTCTTACAAGTCCCCTACATGTCTCACAGTTAGGATCGGCCTATTTATGGTTTCAGTGTGTACCTTAATACTGAAGTTGTCAACCCCATTAAACTTTCAAACTGTTGTACCTCATGAAGGAATTTTTGTACGAAAAAACGGATAACACATACTTTGATCAGCTCATCAACGACTATCGATTGCCGTTCAAAAAAAAATCTATCTGTATTAGTTCAAGAGTTGACTTTTTTGCCGTAGGCCAACTTTCTAATATCACCACTTAGAAAGGAGCAAAGTACAAGCTCTAATTTCTTTAGCACTGAGAGAACTTTTAAAGTTTAAGAGCCACATCTTTAGCACTGAGAGAACTTTTAAAGTTTAAGAGCCACATTTGATACCATTTCTCTATCGCAATCCCAAGTGCAAAAAAAAAAAAAAAATCATAAACTTAACTGAAATCTCGAACAGAAACGGGTAGAAACAATAGATGGCAGCGCTTTCGGACCCGTGGGAAAACGCCACTTTTTTTATTCTGCAAATTTCTCTATTTATAACTGAAAGACGATATATTGGCTGTGGGGCCGGGGAACTGTCGCACATATTTAGCACTTGTAGATCCACCTTCGGTTTGAGACTGGTGTCTGCCTGCTTGCTTGCTAGAACGGAGCTTTCCACTCGAAAGCAGAAACATGGTTTGATGAAACGAAAGCTTGGCTGCACAACTTCAGATACTCCTCTCTGACATGGGCTATATAACTCCACTTCAATTCGCACACCGTAGGATCTGGCTCGAGGACAAGCAAAAACCATCATTTTTGGCCCCAGGCAAGAGTTCTACGGAGCTTTCCAAAATGTGATATCATATTCATCAGTCCGGCCTAAGGTCCACATTTTCCGTAAAAACCGCAAAGTTTAGACCCTTACCAGTTACCAGGAATAAGTTGAAATCGGCGGCATAGGAAAAAAAAAAAATAAAAAAAAAAAATAGACAAAATCAAAGTGTTGCTCTCGCAACACAGTTCGATCTCTTCAGTGTTTTGCACGACAACTGTTTGCAGGATTTCATTTCTTGCGTATCAAAAGAACCCGATGTGCCGACGAGACGATCGACGCCTGACAAAAGCATACAAAATATTATTTCTTCTGTCCTAAGGTCCACACTTTCCGTAAAACCCGCAAAATTTAGACCCTTACCAGTCAGAGGCGTTACTAGCCAAAATGCTTGGGGGGGGGGGGGGGACGAGGCATTTACCGACTGGCTGGTAATTTTTACCGACTTTTTCTACAGAAAAAACGACTGTTTTCAGCATCAAAAATGACATTTTTGAAAAAAATCGACTGATTTTCGGAAAAACCGACTATTTTGACGAAAAATCGACCATTTTTCAGAAAAATTCATGACAAAAAATCGACTGTTTTGACGAAAAATCGCGGCGCTTCGCGCCGATTCGTATTTTTTTACCGACTCGCCGGCAGCATTGGGGGGGGGGGGGGGGGGCGTCCCCCCCTCCCCCCCCCCCCAGTCGTGACGCCCCTGTTACCAGTTACCAGGAATAAGTTGAAATCGGCGGCCTAGGAAAAAAAAATAAAAAAAAATAGGACAACACAGTTCGATTTCTTCAGTGTTTTGCCCGACAATTGTTTGCAGGATTTTATTTCTTGCGTATAAAAAGAACCCGATGTGCCGACGAGACGACCGACGCCTGACAAAAGCATACAAAATATTACTTCTTCTGTCCTAAGGTCCACACTTTCCGTAAAAACCGCAAAGTTTAGACCCTTACCAGTTACCAGGAATAAGTTGAAATCGGCGGCATAGGAAAAAAAAAGAAAAAAAGAAAAGTGAACTTTCACCGGGCTTCGCCCGACGAAAGTACTTTCTCAAGACCTTTTGGGGGGGGGGGGGGGCGTCCCTGTGTATCGGAGTTTCATACAAGCGTGACGTCACACCCATTTGATCTATTTTACCTCAGATAAAAAAACTGTAGTTTACACTGTAAAAAGTTTCTCCGAATAAGAATGCAGTGTTTGCTACTGGGATTAATCTTATCTCTATTGGGATAAGATTAATCCGAATTAGGGGTAATCTTATCTCAATAAAGATAAGATTAATCCAAGTAGCAAATACTGCAAGAATTTGTTTACAGTGTTTTCCTATCGGTGAATATATATTTTAATATATATATGATCAGAGCGGCCAGCGAGGCGCCGGTCCAGTTTAAATTTAAAAAAAACGACCTAGGGACAATCAAACCCTGTGTTGGGTCCTCAATCACTCAACGTCACGACTGTATGGAATTACGATACAATTTAATTGACACCATAAGTGATGAGACTAGCAATTTTGCTGTCTGCCATTCAGGAGCTATTGCTGCGAATGAGGTCTGCGAATTTATTGTATCCATTATGCAGGTGTCGATAGTTAGCTCGTGTTTGAAACTCCTTTTCAAATCTTTCAGTTTCCTTCCTTCCTGCCAATGTACAAGGCGTATTCTCGCCGTTCCCAGAAATGCAGTTGACGAAATTAGTGTGGATCCACTTTATTTTGGTTTTGTTATTCTGATTGTTTTTAATTAATTTTACATTGTACCAACACCAGCAAAACTTGATTTCCCTCCGAATCTGAAAGGGAGTCCTTTTTGATGATGTTGATGATAATCGGAGTATTCCCCGTCCGTAGGGACTCGCGAGAATACGGGAATGAATCCCCGGGAACAAACAAAAACGCGGGGACTCCTCAAGTGGAGTCCTCGGGGAACGGCGAGAATTCTCCTAAAGTCTTTGGGACCCGCTGACCCTCTTACACTTTTTCTTTCTGCGGCTGAGTGGCTAAGTGGATCTACAGATCTATCTAGTGGCTTTTTTCTGGGCTCAAGATAGATCTGTCTGCCCAGAGAAACAATTTTGTTTACAGGCAGCAGAACCAGTCCAGAAGAAGTCACTTCTCAAATGCCATCTGTTAAAACTTCGGAAGTTTATTATTACGGAATGTCACTAGCTGGCGTGAGCGGCACGACGACTGTCAAACAGGAGGAGAAAAACATGACGTGTGGACGAAAGAGAAGAAGAAACGAAGTAACAAAACAGTAAAAAGAAAAGTGACAAAAAAACACGGTAGAAGTTCACAGAACGCCAAGCAGAGCTTTCAAGATTTGGCAATTTGCAAGGTGAGATCTGTTTAGCTGAACATGGAAAATCATAGTCTGGGACAATTCAAGTGTGCCAAGTTCTATCGCAAAGATCAGAAGACCAATGCCAAGGATTGATTATTTCCCCGATTTGGCCCTTCCTGGCCTTGCTCAGTCAATTACCTTAAATCGCACTTGGTAGCAAAAGGTAATCCTGTTGTGCGCTGGCCCAGTGATGAAAGGGCCGCATCTTGGGAATCCCATGCAGTTTTACACGGCTTACGAGTCCAGTCTTTGTCAACCAATGACTTGAAGGCCTCCACGGCTCCACACTATCTGCCATGCAGCTGCCATGACAGTGTTTGGACTGAGGGAATTCCATAGCGGTTTCACTCGATTAGTAAAATGACCAAACTCCAAAAATGAACTAACCTCTGCGAGCAACCAGAGGGAATTTCTTGAATAGACAAGAACAACAGAACTAATGAGAAGAAATGCTAGTAAAAAAATCACTGAAAGTGTGTAAACAGAAAATGAGTAGAAATGAAACAAGTTGAAAATTACACTTCCACTGTCCGTGCAGAAACCATACTAAAATACAAGGCGTCATTTTGATTAGACCTAAGGCGTTTTTTAAACGCTCCCCAAGGACTCCTTTTGAGGAGTTCCCGATTTTTGGTTGTCCTTTGGATTCAATCCCTTGTTCTCATGAGCCCCCATGTACAAGAAATGCTCAGATTATCACCACCAGCATCAAAGAGGGACTCCCTTCCAGAATTGGTGTTGAATCGATTTTGGAGTTTGCTACTGTTCTTGTTTTTTGATTGTTAATAAGAATTTCCATGATCAGTATTGAGTTTATAGTTATGGCTTAAATGAAATTGAGAAATCTTTTTCATTATTGTTATGCTTCTTTTGTTTGCGAATAGTAAAAAGTAAAATTAAGTTCGGTCAATCGGAATATACAAAACCAAAAATTAAATGGATCCAAACTAATTTCATCCCCTAAAAGTTTTATTTTTTGAACAAAATTTATTTTGTAAGTATTTTCTTATGTTCTGGTTGTTTTCTGTCTGCATGAAAATTTGACGTAAGCCAGTCTTGACAAGGAATCAGAACTGTGGGTTAGAATATATGCCACGACGGAAGTATGTCGGAGCTCAAGCTTGGGGGTTGTTATTGTATTTTGCTGAACTCGGAATATTTTTAGAAGAAGTCAGATGGGAAAAAAAGAAGAAGAGTAGATCTTTACTTTCAACACATTTCTTTCACTTTTTGGACAACAGTTAAGTGCACAGGGACATTCAGAGTTCGAGAATGTTGTCACTAGATTGAAACGTGGCTTTTCAATGGTCAGTGATCTGCTCGTGGAAGGTAGACGAAAATTGTTTTTGTCAGGCAGACAACACAGGTACAAGCGCATAGAGGTACCACAGATCCGATAGGGAAATTCCACTGTATACAAACTGATGAGTCGTGAATAGCGGAGCAACGAAGTAACGCATTTTCATCAGGTCTTCAAGCCTCTTTAAGTTAACAAGTGATGGGTAACTAGATTGTCTATCTCAGCCCTTTTCAGTTAAACTTTAACAACGCCTGATGGTTAAAAATTAAGACACTGTTGTCCGTACTGTACTAGGTAGTGCAGTGCAGGAACTTCTTCTGAATTTTATCTTTCCCTGTTAAATAGGTAACGTTCAAACCAACATGTTTATCCAAATTTCTATACCTTGCTGCTAGATCTTACAAACCAGCAACTGGAAGAAGAAGAATTTTTAAAATTCAATCAGTTTATTTAAAAACAACTTTTCAATTTACTTTGGTGCCAAAAAGATTGCTGAAACAGTTAGCTGTTTACTGAAATCAAATTTGTTATTTTTCGCTTATATTGAGTGTTTTATAAGCAATTTTATTGACCAAGGTATGGAATAATTGAGACAGGTGTTCAAATGATGAAACAGTCAAATAGAAACGGAAAATAACAAACTTGATATCAGTAAACAGCTAACTTTTTCAGCAATCTTTTTGGCACACCAAGTAAATAAGCACACCTCTACTGTATCTCTTATGCAGATAATGATCTAAGGTGGAGAGCCAACATCCCCAATAATTGTAGAAACTAAAAACATGCAGGAGAGTTCCCGCAGGTGTCTCCAGGGCATCCTAGGTCATGTGTAACTTCGATCAGCATTCTGGCCAAGAACATCCTAGTGGGAAAGCCCTTGTGAATACCTTTTGACAACATGTGTTGACCTTGATGGGAGGGAAAATCCGGACAATGATTTTCTTCAAGTTTTTCTAGCCAGGTTGGACTTCGGGCTGGAGACATTTTAGAATACCTACCTTTATTCTAGCCTGTGTTTAGAATGATGCTGATAGTTTGGATTCTGTTTCAGCTCAGTGAGTTAACCAAGTAGCATGAGTTTGGAGAGCCTTCTTCAGGGAGATCCTCAACTTCAGAGTGTGATCGAAGCAGAAACCCAAAAGCAGAGGTTCCAGGTAAAGAAAATTTTCTTATTAAATTATAGCTTATTAGGGTAGGGTTGCCTCTGAGGGTTATCCAGTCATCCAAAGTCAGTCCAAATTGGGACCACATAAGGCGTATTCTCGCCGTTCCCCGAGGACTCCACTTGAGGAGTCCCCGCATTTTTGTTTGTCCCGGGGACTCACTCCCCGTATTCTCGCGAGTCCCTACGGACGGGGAATGCTCCGATTATCATCACCATCATCAAAAAGGACTCCCTTTCAAATTCGGAGGGGAATCAATTTTTGCTGGTGTAGGCGCTATGTAAAATAATTAAAAAGAATCACAATAAACAAAACCAAAAATAAAGTGGATCTAGACTAATTTTTTCAGCTGCATATTCATTTTTCGAACAAAATCCATTTCAGAAGCATTTCCCGTATTCTCGCTGATTCTGTACGCGGAGTCCGCGTGGAATGACTCCCTCTATTCTCGCCGTTCCCTTCGATTCCCCGAGGAGTCCTCGGGGACCGGCGAGAATACGCCTATAGAGAGTGGTGCCCGCATTGGAAAAAAGTATATAACCATAATGTTTTCCCCCTATTTTCATTCTAGTCCTACGTATCGTATCCACGTACACGTTTCGAGTCCCGGCGAATTCGTTCACGTGTTCGCTGCCAGTAGGGTCTACTAAACGAATTCGGTGAGCGGCGCGAAAGAACAAAATTCGTTGGCGGAAAAATTCGCGTTCTGTGGTAGTAGTTGGAATGGCACGGCGCGATTTTCTTCGCTACCGACGGCGAATTCGCATAGGCGAATGTGAATCCACAATTTGTAGGCACCAATCGTAAATCCCGGTCAATAGCAGAGCCTCGTTTTTGTTGCATGCTGCAGGTCCACTTCTCGGCCGATTCCGGACTGATTCTTTCTACATCCGTGATTGCACTGCAGCGCTTCCGAGGAAGACGGCAGCGCTTCTTGAGAATCACGGACTTGCTCACCGACCAAGTCCGTGCTTCCCTGCAAGATGCTGCAGCGCTGCCGCTTCAACCAAGAAGAAAGTGAATCCAAAAACGCATATTGTGCAAAAGCCAAGAAGTGCTGCAGCAGCGATGCGGCAGCGCTATTGCAACAAAAACGAGGCTCAGGAAAGCAGAAACTGCGCAGTTCAAAGACCGAGACGAGGGAAGAAAACAAGATGAAAGATTAGACAATAGTGTGCTGAGACTTCGAGTAACGTTGGGAAAGTGCATACTTCAGATGAAGAGCGCGGATCGGGAACTTTTGTGTGTAGTCGTCAACCAGATCCGCGGAGTTATTCAGTTTCAGTTTGTTTATTAACAAAAAGCAAATCATACACTGTATAACTAACTACACCCTAAGTGAGCACTGCCCGTAACGGGTGACAGTATTCATTCATTTGTCAAGAAAAAGAGCTACATCGAAAAACAAAAGAAAAAGAAAAGAAGAAGAAGGGAGAAGAAAAGAAAACAAACTTAAATTAGTAAAATAAAACCTTAGAGAACTATCGGTAGAAAAAGTTAGGCTCTAATTCGATATTTTCCAATAAGAAACTTTTAATCTTACAATTGAATTCTGGTGTGCTATTAGCATTTGTCAAGGTATTTGGCAGATAATTCCATATTTTCCGACCGGTAAATTTGATTGAAAAACCAGATGACGTGAGACGTCTCGTTTCTGTAACTAGTTCCGATGCATGTCGAGTATCATAGTGATTTTAAGCCCCTGACCATAGTCTGCCGCGGTGATGACTTTCGCTGGTATGACCATCGTGGTTTTTGCCGTGTCTCGGCATTGACGGTCGTATTTTGGGTCTTTGCAATATTGGTATGTAGCCCTTGTATAGAGAGATTGCACCCTATCCGACGAAAACGATATTTCTGCAGCATCATCAGAGGAGTACAACAAAATATTTTAACATCGGGAAGTATAGGACGACTTTTCAGACTAAACTATCGGCGTTTGGTCATCGTTGCTACTGAACTGCTGGAAATGTTAATCTCGCTATTTTTGTTGCAAACAGTCTCCTTTGAAACGAGAGTTTGAACGCTTCAAAGTTTGAACACAAAAACGGAGTCTCCCATCCTATTGGTCAGTTACGATGCGTCTTTCAGAATCCAGCCAATAGGAAGCAAGATTCGTTTTCGTAAATGAAAGTTTGAAGCATTCAAGCTCCCATTTCTGATGAAACTTTTCTACAAAGCTGTAATTATACAATTAAAGAGGAGCAAGTGAAATGTTTCCTATTATTTACAGGCTCAGAATAGTTATCAAACGCTGATAGATCAGTCTGAAATTCGAAAGTCCTAACCCTCACAATGTTAAATTGCTCTTTCTTTTTTTTTTTTTTTACCTTTTTACGTTTTCGTCGGGTAGGCATCAATCTCTCTATACAGTGATCTTATGTGTTTAAGGAATCATCTGTGCTAGTGTGTTCCTTTGGAAGAATGGCCTCTTTATGTTATTAAAAGCACCCCTTTGTTAAATATTCCTTGAGCCCAAGCTGACTTTGAAACACATATTCAAATAATCTATACAACGGATACGTTAGCTACGATGTACGTACGTCGTACGTACGACAACGTAACCGTTGTATAGTAGCATCGTAGCTGACGTATCCGTTCTATACATTATTTGAATATACACCCCTGTGTTCCCTATTTATATTCCAGTATTATAAAATGGTTGAATACTTTATTACTGGGCTTTGCTTTTAACGAATTAGCCACAGCTTTGGCTATTTTAAGCCTTTGTCCCGTTGTTTGTGGTAAAAACATGGAACAATTTATATAACCGGTTTTACTAACGACGGATCTTCTCGCAAACAATAGCTGGGAGCATGATACGCATCGAAAATAAAGAAACAAGGCATCTGTGAAAATCAATAGATGTAGCGTATAAATTCGGGTCTCCAGTTTAAAGCACAACTCTTACTAGAAATGATCTTTTCCCTATAAAATGGATCAGAAAAAACGTTTTCGAAAATACCATAACTTTCCACCTGAAACTAGCGATTCTCTTGTTAGCGCCTGTCGATTATATCCAGCCTTCCTGCTCTCCGAAGCGGTGGCTGGGCGCAAAAGATTTGAAAACCGAACGTGCCTTGGTTAAAAAGTGGGAAAACTAAGCAAAAAAAGAAGTAATAAACATAAGGTCATCACATCCTTATGCGTGAAAGAGTTGTCAACGGACAATGAAGAGTCCAGCAATTTTTTCGTTGGGTGACGGGAAAACTCGGCAAGTCCGAAAAAGCGCTAAAAATTCATAGTTACGAAACGAAATGATCGAGAACGGTGGGGATTTTAGAAGCTTACAATTCCATATGGGAGCTGAGTATATTATGAAAGGCAGAATAAGCAAGAGGGGTCCTTTAAGAATTAGTGGAGCGAGGAAGTAGGTTCCATTGGCATGGAGGTACTACGGGTCCTTTAAGGTAAATTTGTATATCGAACCATGATGAACTACAATCTACTTGGCTGTTGTTGCCTCTACTACAAAAATTACTACTCTTGGTGGAGCTTTGAGGTTGATGAAAGGGAGGATACAACACCCTGTTTTCTGATTGAAATTTGGAAGTGGAGCTATTCATGTTGCTTCTTAGACAAAGTAGATAATCAGATACGTGCACCTGATTTGTTTCCGTGAGTTGAGATTTGCAAGAAAAAATTTAAGAAATAGTTTTGGATTCCAGTTACAAACCGTAGCTTTAATATTTAATTCAGGCAGCTTGCATCCTATTTTCTTTCAAACGATAGGACTAAATCGCAGGTTCGTTTCTGTAGCTTGAGCGTAGACCCTTGCCAAGAAGGGCCGAAATGCCGCAAAAATGAATCTCAGCTTACTTTTCCGTTCAGCAACCATCAAATATGCTATACTGAATGACCTCCTACTGGTCAATTGGAATCCTGTTGCAAATGAAACACATTTCAGAAAAATCGAGTTATTATTGTCTGATAACTGTTGCTACCCATGTAGATGACTAACGCATGTCGTCAAACAAAGAGTAGAGGAACAGCGTGCGCGTTGTGGGAAATAATTTTTCAGGTTAGCCGACTGGGTTCCAGTACTCTTTCTGGAGACAATTTTTTTTTAGCTTTTCTTTAATGTTTCGTCTTCCAAAGAAACCATCCTAATCTGCTGTAGATAAGTGTCGTTATCACTGATAGCTAATTCTGTTTACACGCAGGCGTACGTTCACCAGCTCACATATCAGTGCTGGGACACTTGTGTGGACAAACCAAGCTCGAAACTCGACTCTCGGACTGAGAACTGCATCTCGAACTGTGTTGAACGTTTCCTCGACACTACCAATTTCGTCGTCAACCGTTTAGAGAAAACAGCCTCGATAGGTGGCGTTAGTGAAATGGAGTGAATTCGTCTTTAGCACGTAGTCGGTACCGTATTTTAACCATGTCGGGCATTTGGAACTTTGTGAAGAATCACCGGCGCAAGTTTTTCGTTGCGTCGGCCGTGGTAGGTGGCGCTACCCTAGCTGCGAACTATGCCTTCAAGAAGTTTGAAGAATGGGAAAAGTATCAACTGAAACAAATGCTGACGAGAGAGAAGAAACAGCAGTACTTTGTAAGTATTATGCAGTCGTGTTCAAACACCTGCCGAAACTTGTCTTCAAAAATGAAACACGCTATCAGTAAAATTTTAGACGTGGACGCCATCACCATGACCCTTAAAGCAAGCCCACCGAATAAAGTTGAACTGTGGGAGCATCTGAAAATAATCACATTCACCCGAAACGTAGCTCTGATAACATCGAGCGTTCTCCTAGCAGTCCTGGTTCATATTCAGTTGGCTGTAGTGGGTGGATATTTGTTCCAAGCTCAGTTAAGCGAAGGCTCTGAAAGAGGACAGATGGACTCTGCAGTGCAAGAGAAATATTTATCAGCTTGTAATTATCTTCTGAACGAAGGTGTTGAGGAGCTGATAGCTTATTTACAACCGATTGTAAAAACGTTCGTGCAGAGCGTTCCGCTAACCAAGATGATGACCCCGTTCGAACTGCAAGTAGTTCTTTCAGATATTGAGAAAATAATTGTGAAAGACATGAGGCAGAATCCGCAGATCTTCTCACGATGCATGATCCCAACAGTTGTCGAAAAGAACGGTAACGATGTGAGCTTCGACGATAGTTGGAACAACGCCGTGTTGCAGCAGATGAACAGGGAGACAGTTGAACTGCTCGAGTCCGACGAGGTTTTGGACATCATTGCCGACTCCCTTCACGTCGGGTGGGATTTTCTGTTGGACAATATTGAACCTCAGTTCAGTACTTTGGATTTGAACAAGCTACCTGTTGCAAAAGTGATACCCGTTTTGAACGGGTTTTACGTGAGTGACGCATCAAGGGTATGGGTAGAAAGGGTGGCACTGAACAAGAACCTTGCAGGTTTTGTTAGCAACGTGTATGATTCGTTTTGTCAGTGATACGATTTCCATTAAAACAAATTTAAGGTTATTCTTACAAAAGATAAAAAAAATTAATTAAATAGTCAAAATTAAGTTCACATATTCTGTTGCGAGTTCGAATCTTCGGACATTCCTGCGATAGATGCGTTGAAATCCATAGGACCTTGGCTCTCGCTGTTCAATGAAAAACCTAGAAAATGGTAGCACGTGTGAGGGGTTTGAAAAGCACCATACCTGCCAGTTACCGTTTCATTAGTTGCGTTTTTGCAGATACCATGGTATGTGATACCACGGTCTAAAGTCGTTTTTGCAGTTATCGTGGTATCTGACCACTTATCGTGGTTTCTGATATTCAGATACCACGGCCCGACCGTGGTATCTGAAAAAGTCATCTCACTTTCATCAGTTTTTGTCAAATTGGTGGGAATGAAGTTAGGCACTTAGTGATGTGATTGAATATCAGTTTTCTTTTGGGATGACTTCGAAAAGCGCAATTTCGGCAATTGACATTTTTGCAGAGCAACCGTATGTCAGATACCACGGTATCTGCAAAAACGACTAATTGCAGATCCAGTTACTGTGGTAACAGATGCCATGGTATCGGCAAAAACGCAACTATTGTGTCACGCCGGTGCAGACCGACTGCTTTTCTGTCGCTAGGTCCGCTGATCGCAAGTTAGGTACTTCCAGATGGGCTAAGAGGATGAAGCTTGCAGGTCCCAAAAGGGATCTGACCAGATTCACTTAGAAATTGCAATATAAATAAATATTGGAAGGAGGGGGAGTCCCGAAGCTTGTGGCATATATTACTATCAAACGAGTGACTCGACCCAAATGAAGCTTCATAGTTCCTGGATGCATAGAATCCGGATACTGTGAGGGAAGGGGAAGCATTGCATTTGTAGGTCTTAACCAGATCCGGCACCAAGGGGGGGGGGGGGGGGGAGCTGGAAGGTGGCCCCGGAAATCTTGCGACACGTTTTAAGTGCCGACCGACAAGGGATCAGGACAAATTCGGTATGCAGAATAATCATAAGCCCTCGGTGTACCATTTATTGATCCGCACCTGATTCGATCACTGTGGCGGGGGGGGGGGATCCTGGAAAGCAAATGTCGTCCTTCCATGTCTTTTTTATTAACCAGTAGTGTAGAAAGGATAGAGGAGATCGGTACAAAACTCAGTAGTCAAACAGTCATAAGACTGAGGTTTGTGGTTGTTGACCGGACCGATCCAGCAACTATACGAGAGCTGAAGGGTGGTCCCGGAAACCTTGTGTGCCAAACTGCTGGAGGGATCGACATGGAACTTGGTGAGTAGGAGAATCACTAGCCCTACATTTGCCGTACACTGATCTGGACCAGATCCGGGCAGTCGGAGCAAAGTTAGAAGGGGGAGGGGGGGTAGGCATAATGACCGTAAGAATCAGATGGATGATTCACTGAACTTGCCTACCAACGAGATTTGGTACGCAGACCGGGCATAAGATTTAGGGGCGATCTGAAAAGTTCCGCTAGTCCTGCATGCTCTTGTGACTTCGGCCAAATCCTTTTTCGCCTCCCAGAGCTGTGCTTGCGCTACGCAAGTTTCCGCCAATGACGTGGAAAGTGAATCCACTACGTGAGAGGAAAGTCAGCGGGCAGTTGTAACGGTGGAATGACTTTCCGTCCGTTCGTGCGATCTATGAATTCTCGTTTTGGAGTTTGCAAAGCCAATCCGTGAGATCCCCCTTTAAATGGACCCGGACCTGACCTTACCACCGGGGGAAGAGCTGGAGGTGTCTGATGGCATACGTCAGTGAGGCACGGATGGAGGGATTAGGATGACGTTTTCCAGGGCAGAACCGTGATGAGACATGTGAGTTATTAGTAAATCCGGGCCAGATCTGCTTATTATGGCAGAAGGTGGACCATGGAAATTTTGTAAGGCGAAGCTGTCAGACGTATGGAGGGATCGGGATGAAATTTGGTAGGCATAAATCGAACCGAATGAATGGAGTGATCGTTGCGAAGTTTAGTACAGAGAATGGTCATCAGTCCATTGCAAGATTTAGGCAAACGGACTTTCGCATTTGCTATAGTAGATGAGACTTGGGGCCGTGAACCAACCGAACAAATTTCTTCATATTCAGCCTCCGACAATCCATTGGGGGTGACGGATGGAGGCATACGGAACTTCTTGGCATGACACACGTATTAGGCTTCTTCTGTAGCAAATATTAGCTGACATACTCATTACCGTCGTCTTGTTTTGCCCATTCAGCGCCTTTGAAAATAAGCCGAGGGGAGTGACGACTTCAACAAATGAACTCTGGGCATATGGTAGTTTTTGGGATCCTAAAACGTAAGTGTTGGGCTGCCTATGACATCGCAAAAGTTGTCCGTCTGTTTGTGAGCACGGTAACTCTCGAAGGGAATGAGGTATTTGATGAAACTTGGTGTAAGGGTTTTTTGTGTCAAGGGTAAAGTCAAGTTCGTAGATGGGCTCTGTAGCCCTACATTTAGGGGTGGGGGTTCAAATTAAGGGGCAAACAAAATATTTTTAAACAGCTAATGTGATAGCCGATTACGGGGTAAAAAGACATGCCGAACACGAGGGTTTTCTCGCCGGACAAGTAGTTCGTCCGGAATCCGGCAAAAACCGGAAAGTTGGTTAAAAGTAAAAGTTTCATTTGAAGTTGATTAAATGTTCGATCAGGGGTAAGAAGACATACTGAACACTTATGTGAAAAGCATGTTCTACCCGGACAACTAGTTCGTTCGGAATCCGGCCAACTTAAAGTTTTATTTTAAATTGATTAGGTGTTCTTTATAGGGATAAGGATATAAGCTGACAATTAGTTCGCTCGGAATTCGGTCGAAACCGGAAATTTGGCAGAAGTAAAGCAGGAAGTTTCGGTCAGTGTCGTCAAAATAGATATGGCTTATAGAGGTATATAATAATAATAATAATAATAATAATTCCTTTATTCTCCATAATAGCATAAGAAACACGCTAGCTTCGGATAGTCAATTACATGTTAATATACTTATTTACAACACACTTAAAAAACAGCCTCAGGAATTAAAGTTACGTACAAAATAAGGTACAAATGAAGACAAGTACCGGTCAGTCGAATTTACAGGTGGCAGGCTTAGCTTTGGAAGACCGATTGACCGTGTAAACTGCCTAGTACAGGACTTCGGTCGTAAATCTGACACATATTCAGGCAAAATATCTCTGTGAGTTTCAGACGACAGACATTTGAACCCAAATTTCATCGTCAGGGCATGTCTTCTTTCTTTAAGGGTCGGTAGACATAATACACTAAGACTATCTTCATATGAAACATACTGGGCCCCTAAAATGATTTTGCACGCTCGCTTTTGGATACCCTCGAGCTTATCACTCAGAGTCGAGGTGAGGCCAGGGTGCCACACCGGGCAAGCGTATTCCGCATTTGGCCTAATGTAAGTGCAGAAAATAGACCTCAGTTGCTTGGGAGGAATCGCGAATCGACGTAACGCGGCAAACGACCGTAATAACAGAGCGCATTTCTGAACTATGGCCATGACGTGGGATTGCCATTTCAGGTCGCTCTCAACTGTAACGCCAAGGATTTTAACCTTGTCCTGAACAGTGAGGCCGATATCTTCAACAGGTGGCAATTGACGCTTTAAAAACGACACTCTCATTACAACACTTTTAGGTAGGCTTACTGT
This sequence comes from Branchinecta sandiegonensis, assembly GCA_030848855.1. Lineage (NCBI taxonomy): Eukaryota > Metazoa > Arthropoda > Branchiopoda > Anostraca > Branchinectidae > Branchinecta > Branchinecta sandiegonensis. Next base: position 597,853 of record JAUPMV010000006.1, read on the forward strand.
TAACTTAACATCATCAAGGTCACGCGTCAGTGTAGAAAATATCTGTGAGAGTGGAGGCTGGGTCGACTGTGACGATAAAATTCGTAGCGCGAGACTGGACAGGTCGTCAGCGAACTTATAACGATTCAACAGACTTTTTAAAACTCGATTAAAAACTATAAGAAAAAGAATTGGTCCAAGCTTCGTCCCCTGAGGCGCGCCGCAAAAAATTTGGAGAAAGGACGAAACCCGATCTTTATCCAACATAACGCACTGTTGCCGACCCGTTAAGAAGCTAGCTATCATCCGGATTAAAAATTGTCGAGCGCCCATAGTTCTAGCTTCTTGTAAGGTGATTTCGTGGTCAAGACTGTCAAAGGCCTTGACTATGTCGCTTAGTATAATTTCGGCATAAGCATCATCGACTTCGAGATGCTTATGCACTTCATCAAGTAATCGGATCAGATAATGTGTAGTACTATGGTCTGGACGAAAACCGAATTGGCGAGGGTCAATGTTAGGCTCAATATCCTCCCACAATAACTCAAAAATAAAACTTTCTAAAACCTTCGACAAAATAGGCGTTTTTGAAATCGGTCGAAGGTCATTTACAGATTGCGGTTTTTTCCCTTTAGGTATGGGCGTGACATAAGCGCTCTTAAAACATTCCGGAAAAACGCCATCAATAAAACACTGATTGAAACAAGCGGTTAAAACAGGGCTAAGCTCACTCGCACATTCCACGATAAGCTCAGTAGGAATCTCACTCGGGTAGGATGCTTTCCGAGGATCAAGGTTACGGATTTTCTTTTCGACTGCACCGATCTCGAGAATGGGTATTTCAGACACTGAGGGCAGATCGGGCATCACACTAAGGGGAGGATGGACTCTACAAATGGCAACAAAATGGTCATTAATAAGGTCAGCACTTACAGGCTCCCCAGCTTGATCATAAACAACCACAGGTTTTTGCTGTCTACCCATTATTTCTTGCACTTTCTTATGGAACGTGCGAGGGTCCGAGTTAGCAAGCTTGGCGACAGTAAAAATACCATACTCTTTCCGCGCTTTGCGAGTCAAGGTCACTATTCTATTCCGAAGCCGTTTTGCTTCGTCTAGCATACCCCAAGCATAAAAACAATCACGTTCCACCATGAGTTGTTCCATCTCCTTTGTCACCCATGGCTTGCTTTGGGGCTTAATCACTTTCCTCTTTTCAGGAAACACTTCTCCGTATTTATCATAGAGCTCTTCGGTCAGAGACGAGGTCATGGAGTTGCCGTCAGTAAGGCAAAGGACGTTACACCAGTTTTTGTTTTTCAACCACTCTTTGTACACAGTTACCTGGTTGGGAGTAAATGGCCGGTAGACAACCGTTCGTTTCTCTCTAACTGGTGCTTTTTCACTCGGTTCCCAAATAATGGTTAAGTGATCACTGAGACCGATGGGGGGGACACTGTATGGGGCATCGTAAAAGTCTGAGATGTTCGTAAATATTAGGTCTAACGTTCTGCTGTCACGTGTTTTCACTTTCACGATTTGACAGAGCGATAATGTATCCGCTATCCACGACGGTCTGAGATCGTTAAAGTCACCAAGAACTGTTATTGCAGCGTAGGGATACTGGGAACGTATCGAGTCGACACATAGCTGCAAATACGTCACTAGGTCTTTCCTGAATGGACCCCTGGGCGGATAGTACAATACACCAAACACCATTGAAGATACCTCCTTCGGTAGGTACTTTGGTCTGGTCCATACCCACAGAATCTCAAACTCAGGATTCCGAGGAACTTTAGTGTTCAGTTGGCGGTTGGGGATTGATGAACGGCAGAGCAGACCAACCCCACCTCCATGACTCACAGGGTTTCCATCTTTGTCAAGTCTTGGTAACATGTACACATCATAACTCGAAACGTCGACTAGAGACTCAGTCGCGGACCAAGTCTCAGACAGGCATGCAACATCAACTGAGTGTTTCCTCAGTGTTAGATCAAGTTCTTCAAGTTTATTTGCGAGAGATCTCACATTTGAGAGGAGAACTTTCGGAAATGGGTTTGAGGAACACTTTCTCTTTACCTCGCGGTTTAGAAGTTGCCTACATGGGACGGCTGTAGCATCAGGGGTAGGAACCTGTTCGTAATCGGTATCGGGTGTTGGTATATTGCGTTGGGAGGTGGTGGGTGTTGGTAAACTGCGTAGGGGGGTGGTGGGATTGCTGCAAGCTGGTGCTGGTTGCGAACAGAGGTTCCAGTCCAACTCATGGGGGGGTGAGGTAACCAGGCTCGCTGGGATGGAGCTGGGGTGGCTACGCTCAAGGGAGGAGGGGGAGGCCTCCGAATTTTCAGATGCATAAGCGGGATTGGAGGTCTTCCCCGAGTTACTGCTCGGAGGAGTGACTCGTTTTTTGGCTGTTGATTCCGGGTCTTTCCTGGGGTTGCTCGACGGAACGTCCTGTCCTTCTTTCGAGGACTTGGTTTCGGCTTCTTGTTTTGAGACTTAGTGAGCCTAACACGGAAAGGCAGATGGAGGTTGGAGCAGCTTGAGTTAAAACAGAGGCCACAGGCGTATTTGCGACACAACGATCTGTGAGGTAGGATGCATGCCTCGTCACTACATTGTCTATTAAAATAGTCGGCACAAATATGCAGGTAAGTGCACTCGCTCCTTGTGCATTTGCCGCGCAAGTAGTACTTGCAGACAAATTTACCTTTTCGGACCGCTTCGTTTTCAATGACCTCGCCTGATTCGGAATCGACACTTCCTGATGGGATAGTATCTGGGGAATCGGTATGCACTGCGTCATTGGCCGTACCACAGTTAGTCCGTCTGTTTTGTCCCATAAAGTCAGTTCCTGATCTCGCCTTACTTCGGCAGTTATTACACGCAAATAGAAAAGCATGGCTAGAGGGCTTTAGCATTGCCAGCACCAGCTCCGCGTCCAGCAGCACTGAACTTGGTTTTCTCTGATGATTAGCCTAGCGAAGACAAGACCCAATTGCCTGGATCAAATATTAGATTTTTGGGATCCCATCGAAACCTTTGGTCTTGTTACTGATAGAGGGAACAAAAGTAAATCGTGATGTTGCTGAAAGATAATTGAGACTTCCTTACTTGTGTTTGAGTCTTCCCCACTGTAGAGTAAACTTGGATCCATGGTCGACCTCCTACTTAGGTTTTCCTTCCCCACATCAGAAACAGGTAAACGCATCTTTCTCTTCTAAATAAAAAAAAGTACGTGTATATTCTAAAATTACTATATTTTCAATAACAGTAAGGGTCCGTCGCGTGTTTTTTGGCCTAATAAGTTTCCTCAATGTCCGCTAGGTGACGGGCCTTCGCCGGTCAATTTTAGTAAAGAGTTTCAATTTACACTGAGGTCTCCTAAATTCTCAGTCCCTCAGAAAAGAAAACATGATTCTGGAGACAGCTTGCTGTGGATGACCCTAGACTGCACCCCGAACCATTTCAACTTTCCATAATGTTTATTACAGTGATGGTTGAATTGTTTTAACCTAACGTAACTGAATAAGTTATTCGTATGTAGCCTACAGCACAACAGCAATGCAGAAATAAAATCAGAAATCATGAACCAACCCTTCAATCTCCAGCTACACACACCTTAAATATATGATGCGATTGAACTTCATGATTTCTGTCAGGCAACTACACTGACAGCACTTCAGTTGGTATACGCCCCTCACAAAATTCAATGACGGATTGCCGCCAGATGCGCCAGAGAAACAAAAACAATCACACGTGAGATCTTGGTATACGTTATCTGACGGGTGAATGAGCGATTAGGCTTCACATCGAGTCGCGCATTAGCCCCGTGGAAAAGTCAACCAGCACTCAGGACTGAAGCCGGATGCCAGAACTGACAAACTTGAAGTTTGACAGAACAGAGTTCGGTAGAGCACAAATAGAGACAGAGGCATTTTAAACAGTTTTATACATGGCTAGGCCTAAGAGGAATTGAAAATAGCCAAAGAAACCTTAACAAACGTACACCAAGAAGTAAGCTGTCATTGTTTAATTTATGCTAGCGGCCAAAAAAAATCACATGTGGAAGTAATTTTATGAAGGGCGTATTCACTAGTACTTCAGTTTATATATAAATACTGGATGGCACGACACTATGGAAGAAGCGCGGAGAATTTGATTTAACTTCTTTGACGGAACTCGACGATTCGTAAAAGCCGAGCTTGACCTTCCAAAATTCCAGATATCTGGGTCTTCCGTACAGTCAAGCCAGCTCTTTAGAATGCAAAGAAGATGAAGATAGCTAACACCGATTCACCTTCAAGATCGACCTCGACGAAAACGGATTTCTGAAATCCGAAAGAATGCCTGGTTTCAAAGCTTGGTGCCCACAGTGCGCGAATCTTTCCCGGTTATGAACTAGAACGCGACACGAATAAGATTCGACTTGGAGTTGAAACGGCGCGGCGCGAATTTTGCGACCTGACTACGCGGAACTTTTCCGCTTGTGATGCCGAATTCGCCATCGAACGCGAACTTGCGTTCTGTGGACACCTAGCCTACACTGTGACAAAAATAAACCCTTGCAAGGCTTTGCATAATATGTGGTCTATAACGGATAAGGCCACGTTAACGAATCAAGGAAGTGGAAGTCTTAAGTAGATGAAATGATGGTGTCTGGATGAGTAGAGTGCAAAGTTTCCCAAAGATAGCTTTGGCGCACAGAAAAGTTTTCTTGAGTTCTGTTGTTCAACTGGCTATTTTTGTGCAAGTGCTTTTTCTCTTGTTCCCATCATTGCCTTGGCCTGAGGCTTTTTGTGCCAAAAATTATTATTAATATTATTATTGCAGTGTTAGGAAGCAATCATAACAGAAAAGGCTATCTTACTGAATCAAGGCTGCGGGCTGGGACCCATTTGAACACACGCATTGTTGTCTCTCCAATCATGACCCATTTCTTCTCCCTGAAAATGAAAGAATGAAGGGTAATTTAAGGGTATAAGGGTATACTGGGTAAACAACAGGGATTTTGCTGAACACTTTCTGAGTCCCATAGTTCATGTGAAACACAGCTGCTAAACATGTCAAGTAACCTGAAAAACTGCTGGTATTTCCATGATATATCCAGATGATCTCAATAGAAAAGAAAAAAAAACTGGAGAATACACAGCTAAACAACTGGATCACAGATGAGTTTTAAAAAACCACACAGAAATTCTAATCAAAGTCACGTGGATCTAATCTTAAAGCACAGATTGTAGTAGATACATTTTCTAGTCCAATATTCAAACATATGTGAACCCTTTGAAACCCTGCTCGTCTTCCCTCTTTAGTTGTCAGCTACAAACATTACATAGGAAATTAAGAATCATGGAATGAGAATGAATGGAACAGTTAAGGAGGCATTGGGTACAACAGATCCTTGAACTCATCCCCCTGCTCTGTATTATTTTGTCAATTCTAATTCTAATTTACACCCTTTACCTGTTGTTTATTATCTTGTTCCATAACCTGCTTATAGACAAAGCAAGGATAAAGAGTAGATCTACAATATTCCATTACTTCTTTGTGTTGTGACATTTCATAGGAGACCGTTGAAAGCAACAGAAGCCAGGAATAAGGCGACATTCCCATGGTACATAGGTCCTACTGGATTTTACACCTAGAATCGGTGGACAGGTTAGTAACTCAGCGTGTACCCTAACGCCATAGCTGTTTATCCAGATGTTTCAAAAGTTCAGTGAAGTTTACACCTGCCTCCTATATCTAAGACTTCATCCTTTTTAATAGGCAGGGGCACTGAGGTAGTTATATTCTGAATATCTCAACTAACCAATGGCGAACTTTCTCCACTCCTTGTATGATCTTTTTTATGTCATCTTTTGCTCTGCTCCTTGTCTCTGCACGAAACGATCGGCTCATCTACCAAAAAAGAAACTGTCAGAGAAGATATGACCTAGTCTAGGCCACTCATAATGAAAAGTATTAAGCAGGGATAAAACAGCAAAAGAACGGATCAAACAGAAGTCCTCTTTCTCTGCAAAAGCTCACCCACAGTCATGTCAAGTTATTTATAAGTAGGTAACGACAAGAAATTCAGTCTCGGACACACCTATATCCCATCCAAAGCTCATGTTTCTAAATGGCCACCTATAGTCAGCCTCTAATAACTCCTACATTGTGTGAATATCCAGCAGTTTCTCAACTGCTTATGATAATTAAACTGCTTATGATAATTAAATAATTTAACTAGGTTCCTGCAAAAAATGGTTATCCTATGTTATAGCACCTTATCCACATGGGATTCATATTAAGACAAACTTACTTTGAGGGTTGAAGAACATGTTTTTTAGCATAAGTTCTGAGTGAGTAATTTTTTTTCGAAGACTCGTTTTCTCCTTCCTATAGTAGATGTCTCTTAGCTACTGCGAGCACAGATGAACAAAACCAATAGTCCCAAGAGTGTGTCATACTACCCAACTCTCCCGGTTGCCCCTACCTGGCTTGTACATTTGTAAATAGCCACTGCATTTAAAATAAATGTAATATAATGTTGGACTGGAGGAATTGGAGTGCCAGAGAGGGTCTTCCCAACACTGATCAATCATGAAAAAATGTCAAGATCACTTCAGGCAGGATTGGTTAGGTTCGCACCAATATCACCATCACCCAGAGCAAGGGGTAAACTATGTACATATATAAAATATAGTGCAGCCAAAACAAGCAATTCCTAGTACCTCAGATTGGTTTCACTGGAAGAGATTTGCAAATCAAAATAGTAAATATTTTGATCAAAAATCAACAAGCTATAGGGATCAACAGAAGTCGCTGCGTCGGGCCAGTCGCAACGATTACTAGGTCGTATGTATCTACGAAATCATATGGATTTATTTTTACATCGTTTATTGGTCATGTAAACTTTTTTCCCATGCTACTGCACTGCGTTGCTCAAACAAAACTTGAAGTAGTCCTGCCACCTTCCAGGCTGTTTTCAGCACTTTTTGAGTGCAGCTGACTGGGTCCCAACTTGGGGGTTCTACTATCTAGATGTAAGTTACAGTGTATAAGTAGGCTGATAGAATATACAGGACAGGATACCTTTTTATTTGCACCAACCGTTGTGAATAAAATGCATGCATGCGACTCCCAATGTTTCTTTCCAGCCGCTTTACACCAGTCATGCACAAATCCTCTATTTTTGGGTATGGTGCCCCAATGTCAGGGCATGCCTGGAGGTGAGGGCAGGGTGCCCATACGTTGGGGCACCATGCCCTGGAGCATGGGCATGGTACCCCTGTGAAATTTGTTTAAACCGAGACTGGCTACATACATAAATAGGGCCATCTTCCTGTCCTAGATCAAAAGATACTTGAATTTACTCTCTATCCAACCTTATTTTCCTATTTTCAAAATGTTAGAGCACTTCCAAGATACTTATATTGTGGATGCCACTTCTTTCCTAGTGGGTTTAGTCTATCCTTTTCCAGGTAGTTGCCACTAGGCTACTCAGTCCTTTTCCAGGCTGTCACCGCTATGTTACTTTATCCTTGGCAGGTAGTCATTGCTAGGTAGAATGGATGTGGTAGGCTTTTAATTTTCTTCCTTTAGGAATTAAATTTCCTTACCTTCCAAATTCATTTAGATTGTTTGCCTTTTATTTGTATTTCTTTTGAGTGTAGTGAGTTTCAGTAACAATTGGTAACGTAGTAAAAAAAAATCAATCAAAATAAATAATGTAAAAGGCAAACAATCTAAAGGAAATATTTGTTCCAGTGAACAGATTGAAAAGCTTGCCTCATCCATGCTACCTAGCAAGACCTAGGCAAGACCTGGGGACTTGCACCGCAACGAATGATGTTTAAATACACTGCTATAATCCGGCCCATGATTTCTTATGCTTGCATAATATGGGTGGGAAGCACAAAAATTAATTCGCATATGATGCCCCTGGTTAGGGTACAAAGATTAGCATGCTTGATGATTAGTGGAGGGTTCCCAGGGACCGCCACAGCATCACTAGAAATGCTGCTCGGATTAACTCCCCTTGAGATTTGGCTCAGAGGGGAAGCACTAAGGACGAGAGTCCGACTTGAGATCCAAGGCACATGGTGCCAGAGAAATCAGATCAGTAAGAGAAGCCATTTGGATATTTGCAATAAATGGATGAATGAGCTGCCAGTGCTGAACATGCCTAAAGATCAAACTATTACTACGATGAAAAGTGGGAAGAGCTTTGAAGTGAAAATTGAGACAAGGTCCGAGACATTACGATTTCTGGAAAGTTTAACTAATCCAGAAGTGATCCGATGCTACACTGACTGCTCGCGATTTGATGAGATGACGGGAGCAGCATCTATACTGTTCAAAACAAATGTTGAGCCAGAGAGGCTGTTCACTCACCTGGGGGAGTTCTCGTCAGTCTACCAGGCTGAGATGTTCGCTATTCTGCAAGTTATCGATAGTCTTCTAGATAAAGGAGCTGTTAATGAAGAGATTTTTGTATTTTCGGATAATCAAGCCTGCTTAAAAGCACTTGAAACCCCGAAAAGCAAACAGCCTTTGGAGATGGAATGCTTTAATAAGATTAATGCAGTTGCAAATAATGGAAATCAAATCACTTTGATGTGGGTCCCGGGACACTCTGGTATCCCAGGGAACGAGGAAGCCGATGCACTAGCAAAGGAAGCTACCAAAAGAGTTACCTATGGACCTGAGCCCTTCATTCCCATCTCGGAAAGAAAACCGCGTCGACTGTCGAGCCACGCGAAGTTTAATACCCACGTGCAACGAGGCGCTGACAAGAAGACTAATCGCCATGAAAAAAGATGAAATCCGGGGAATCATCCAGGTTGTTACTGGAATTGGAAACCTTGGAAAACATAATTCAAATACAGGAAAAATTGGGTCTCCAATATGTAACAAATGCGGAGTAGATGAAGAGACAAATATCCACTTTGTCCAAGAGTGCCCAGCATGGACAAGGCAACGTCTGGAAGCTTTCCACTCTCCGAATGTTGATTTCCACGAGGTAGTGAGGAAAGCCAGATTAAAGGAACTGTCCAGTTACCTTCAGTTGACAGGGAGGCTAGACAGGTTTTAAGGTAAGAACGCGAGAAAAAGCGGTAGAATGAGTGATGTTTTTTACCAATTGTTTTGGTAGAGTGATGTTTTCATCAATTGTATTATAGAGTGATGGATGGCCATCAATTGTGAATTGGGGGATTGAGACAATGGGCCATTTGTGGCCTGAGTTTCGGCTGGAGTGTCTGGCCTACCCCACAGAATAAATAAATAAATAAAAATGCTACCTAGCAGCAATTTTTTGAAAAATGATAGAGTAAACCCACTAGAAAAGAAGTGGCCTCCAAAAAACTCTATGTATCTTGGAAGTGCTCTTACATTTTGAAAATTGGAAAATGAGGTTGGATAGAGAGTGAACTCAGGTGTCTTTTGATCTAGGACAGGAAGAAGGCCCTACTTGGGTATGTAGCCAGTCTCAGTTTAACCAAATTTCACAGAGGTACCATGCCCATGCTCTAGGGCATGGTGCACCAACGTATGGGTACCATGCCCTTACGTCCAGGCATGCCCAGACTTTGGGGCACCATGCCCAAAAATTGAGGATTTGTGCATGACTGCTTTACACTTTCCAAACTTGTGAAATTGAGCCTTGATTTAAAGCTCTGATTATTCTGTTATTCTCTACAACCTAATATTTTTTCCATTTTTGTTGAATGAAGTTCCAGCATTGCCAAATGAGCAAATGCCTTTCTTATGGACATCTGCTGACCACTGTCAAATTGTTTTGCAGCAGCTTCCATTTCTAGTTTCTTTTGCACCTTTAGCAGATTTATTTACCAGTTTACTCTACCAGGTTAACCCAGATAGCTTGAGAGTGACTATTTGCACCAACATTTTCCAGTTGCATGTATTTACACCTTTCGGCTTTGTTTTATCCAGGCAACTCTTAAGAATAAAAAGAAGTAAGTGGATGAAATTTGATATTAATTAATTTCGTCAGGATGGATGTAACAAGTTAAAAACAGCTCAAAACTTTGATTGTATAGGAACGCTGAAACAAGACAAGGAGTCGACATTGACAAAATCATCAATAACTGAAGTAACTGCAAATCACATGAAAGTTTCAACAGCTGAGGTTGCCCTCACGACATGTCATCTGCACTAGTGGCCGTAGTATCATCTGTAGCCTGTCCGTAGCTGATTTAACTCTGGGCGACACGGTACTGAGTAAGCTCATGGCTGCCAGCATATACAGTGACTAAATACGAATGGAAGACGAAGAAGGATATGAGGCTTGAGCCCAGACTGGGGTAGTTTGATGTTCCACATGAGGTCACTTGTGATTTAATCTCTGTTTACACAAGTTTACGAGGGGTGGCGCAAATAGCAAGATATCCTGTAGCTTACTTAAGCCACAATTGAAATTTGGCCTTGTCTTGGTCGAGGTCTTGGTCCTGCCTCAGTCCTTTCAGCCAAATGCTATTCTGAGTATCATCTGTATTGCCTTACTGCCCTGTCAGCCAATTGTCATCACCCTGTTGCTGCCAGAAAAGATGCATTTTTTTGCACTGCAACATTGTTTCAGTCCAATAAGGCCATCCAGGCAGTGAGTCTCCATCAGTTGAAAATGACATAGATGTCTGTAAGGTTTTTGAGATGAAAGCAATGAGAATCAACCAATGTAGGGTCAATTTATAGAAGAGCTTGAAAGTCCAAGACCAAGAAAATTTAGGAACATCCCTCTCACTGAAGATTTTTAGAGGAAAATCCCCAATAAAAGAGTTATGTTTTCATCAGTTGTGTGCCCACTGGGGAAAAACTGGGGATTGATACAGTGGGCTGCAGTGGGCCATTTGTGGCCTGAGTTTTGGCTCTTGGATAGTTTGTTAGTGCATTCATTGATGAAAGCCTTATGGCTTTAGGATGTAAATCGTTCCTTTATCTTCAAAGTGCCTCTGTCTCGTCCTTTCTTGGATTGCAAGAGAAAGCCTATGTTCTATTCCTGTTACACTGGCTGATGAAGATTGTGTGTTGGGCGTCCAGATCTGTAGCCTACATAGTTGAAAATGCTGAAACCTAGCTAAAGTGCTCTCAACTATTTTTTCAGCCTCTGCTAGCACTGTCACAAAGAAGAATACATTTTGAAATTCTCTGTCTTGTTGGATTTCAGTTTTCCCCTGACCTAGCATGCTGATATTGAAGTTTTTTTTTTCTTAGTGTGAAGCCATTTTCTATCTGTAACTGATTTAGAGCACTTCCTCAAGGTTGGCTAAAAATACCCAAGTGGGTAGGTATTTTCAGTTGTAGGCTGGTTGTAGGCTATCCTAGGAATCAGGGGCGTCACGACCAGGGGGAGGGGGGGGACGCCACCCCCCCAATGTTGTCGGCCATTCGGTAAAAAATAACCGACGCGATTTTTCGCCTCAACAGTTGATTTTTTTCATTAAAACAGTAGATTTTTCTGAAAATCAGTCGATTTTTCGTCAAAAGAGTCGTTTTTTTCTGAAAATCAGACGATTTTTTTTCAAAACTGTCGTTTTTTTCTTGAAAACTGTCGTTTTATTCTTGAAAACAGTCGTTTTTTTCTGCTTAAACAGTCGGTAAAAATTACCAGCCAGTAGCCCCCCCCCCCCCCTCCCGGAACATTTTGGCTAGTAACGCTTCTGCTAGGAATCACCCTGGAAATGCAAGAAGCAAACCAAGGTCCAAAGTAGTATACCTCTTTATTAGATCTATATTCTATTTTCGGGGTACTAGGGCTTGCATTGAACAACTTACTTCTTGGTGTGGCCTGATTGTGTTGAGAGTTTAGTGGCTGTCTTGGGCTACTCACTATTTTCCTCGGAAGTTAGTGTAAATTTTCTTTGTGAAAAAGGACTAAATTGGAAATTTTTCTTGCAGGAAAAGATGTCCTCACCGTTTTTGATTGTCTCTCATACAGTGACTGTTCCCATCCAGCCGTATCAGATTAAAAATCTTCAGCAGCTTGCACCAGCCCTTGCTAAACAGGAATTGCAGCCCACTCAGTTCTGCCACCAGTAAGACTCATAGGCTAGTTGTTAATAAAGCTGCATTCACGAGAATGCCTAGCCAAAGCACAGATGCCTTTGCACGTGCAAGCTTAACCAGGCAACGACTTCTAGAGCCTAGAACGTGACGGGTCCAAAATCTGTGCCTAGGTGATGCTAGGCACGTGCCTCGGCAGCCGTGATTTGCTAGGCTTACTTGTGAGCGGGGCTTGATTAGCAAATAGTAAACCTAGTGAAGACAAGCAGGATTTGGACAGGGAGACTTTGGGCTGTTTGATCGAAATTGTTATGTTTGTCATCCCATAAAAGCCAAAAACTTAGCTAGGCTTGGTAGCCAAATTCTTGTTCTTTACAATCGAAAAGGGCAGGGATAGGACAATCTAGTTACCCACCACTTATTCACTTAAATTGGCTTGAAGACCAGCTGGAAATGCGTTCCTTCGTTGTTCCGCTATTCGACAGTAATCGATTTCCAAATAATGGAATTTCCGTGTCATTTCTGGGACCTCTATGCGCTTGTATTTTTATGGCACTTGCAGCCTCTGGCTCAAGTGCCATATACCGATCACAATTCCGTCTGTCGGTCTGTCGGTCGGTCCGAGTTTTTTGTCCCACTTATCCGAGTTAGGGTACTTCCAGATGTGCTAGGACAGTGAAACTTGGCAGGCATATCAGGGACCCGACCAAACTAACCTGGAAATAATCAGTTTCCCGATCCGACCATCTGCGGGGGAGTGCGGGGCGCTGGAAACTTGAAATTTAGGGCATTTTGTCCCTTTTTTCCGAGTTAGGGTACTTCTAGATGAGCTAGGACAATGAAACTCGGCAGGAATATCAGGCACCCGACCAAACGAACCTGGAAATAATCAGTTTCCCGATCCGACCATATGCGGGGGAGTTGGGGCGCTGGAAACTTGAAAATGTAGGGCATTTTGTCACACTTTGTCGAGTGAGGGTACTTCCAGATGAGCTAGGACAATGAAACTTGGCAGGAATATCAGGGACCTGACCAAAGTAACCTGGAAATAATCAGTTTCCCGTTCCGACCATATGCGGGGAAGTGGGGGCGCTGGAAACTTGAAAATTTAGGGCATTTTGTCACACTTTTTCGAGTTAGGGTACTTCCAGTTGTGCTAGGACCATGAAACTTGGCAGGCATATCAGAGACCCGACCAAACAAACTTAGAAATAATCAGTTTTCTGATCCGACCATTTGGGGGGGGGGGGTGGAGGGCAGGGGAATCCGGGAAATTGAGAAGTGTGTAACTTTCGAACGGATGATCGGATTGTAATGAAACTTCATAACCGAATAGAATATATATCTGTAATGTCCCGTTTAAAGTCTTGACCGGATTCGGTAGCCAGGGGGGAGTGGGGGGGGGGGATACCGGAAATTTCAAGAAACGGTTAGAATGGAGGGATCGGAGTGAAACTTGCTGGGAAGAACAAGCATCTGCTCTAGATAAGTCCTTTAGACCATTGTACTGGATCCGGACACTTATGGGGGGGGGGGGTCCCGGAATCCCGGTGATGGTGGTTTTGGGGATTTTCACGATGAAACTTGGCAGGCGTATCAGGGACCCAATCAAACTGGCTTCAAAATAAAAATTTTGTCGATCAGATAATGGTGGGGGGAGTGGAGGGAGGGGAATCCGCAGGGGAATCCGGGAAATTGAGAAGTGTGTAACTTTCGAACGGATGATCGGATTGTAATGAAACTACATAACTGAATAGAATATATATCTGTAATGTCCCGTTTAAAGTCTTGACCGGATTCGGTAGCCAGGGGGGAGAAGGGGGGGGGGGGCCGGAAATTTCAAGAAACGGTTAGAATGGAGGGATCGAAGTGAAACTTGCTGGGAAGAACAAGCATCTGCTCTAGATAAGTCCTTTAGACCATTGTACTGGATCCGGACACTTATGGGGGGGGGGGGGTCCCGGAATTCCGGTGATGGTGGTTTTGGGGATTTTCACGATGAAACTTGGCAGACATATCAGGGACCCAATCAAACTGACTTCAAAATAAAAGTTTTGTCGATCAGATAATGGTGGGGGGAGTGGAGGGAGGGGAATCCGAAATTTTCAGTCATGCGTAATTTTGGAATGGGTGATCGGATTCGAGTGAAATTTAAGAATTGAACAGAGGACATTTCTCCGATGATTTTTTTCATATCTGGACCGGATCTTGCAACTATGGGGGGGGGGGGCGTCGGAAAATACGTGACCCCTTTAGAATGGAGGGATCGGGATGGAACTTTGTGGGAAGAACAAACAGATGCTCTAACGAAAACCCAGTTCTGCGAGGGGATGCTCAAACAAGGAAATACTCAAACCCTGCTTTTGCTCTATGGAAAGGACCCAGAAGAAAAAGAAAGATCTGGTTCAAGCAGAACAGTTTTTCAGTTCTGTAGGCATCATCAGGAATAACCCACTAGATTCTATTTAAGGACCCCCCTTCCAAAAAGAATAAAACAGGGGAGGGGTGAAGAGCTAGTTATATTACTGCATCCTGTTTGGTAACTAACCCAACGGTGTAGATAACACAAATATATTGTTCCTATTTACAGGGTTGGTGGTCTCCCCCTCCTGCTCAAGGTTCAGTCTGCAGGGAGTGACTCATCCCTCCTTCATGGTGGAGTTTGGGCCGTGCCCTTGCACTGCAATGTTCTAGTCTACCGCCCACACCCTGATCAAGTATTAGAAGGTATAGGAACACAGGATTTTTTTGTTTTTACCCGTAGCCTAAGTTCTTTAAAAATTGGCAGTATTCGGCCGATTTTTTTGCGATAAAATTGTAAAACAGGGATGATCCTTCTGCATGTTTCCTTAAAATTTAATTCTCGCGTGTTTTGGTGTACTTTCAGCAAAAAAGAACCCTTCTTTTAATGGACCCCCCTCGCACCATTTACTCTTCAACTCCCAGTAGCCTATTTAAAAATAATTGAATACTTTAAGACTAAGCCCTGCTTTCAACAAATTATCCACGGCGTTAGCTGTTTTAAGCCTTTTCCGACACCTATTGACTCTTAGCGAAAACGAGGAAAAATTTACATAACCGTTTTTGATGATGGAAAAACTTCTCGCAGACAAACGTCAACTGCTTGATGCACATCGAAGATAGTAAAACACGGCAAGTGAGGAAATCAACGAACTTTTATTAGAAGGGTTAGAATGTAGCGTACGAAATTCGGGCCTTGAAATGGTTGGAGTGATTACGGAAGTAGGCTGTGTTAGTATTGTAGGTAAGACATGTCCTTTAAGTGATGCTACCAGAGGGTCTTAGTAGGTCATCTGATGTTTTCTTCATTTGTCAAAAGATGGATTGTACCGTTTGATAAGTAGTGAAGTGAGAGACAGAAACGCTCCTCAGCCTGGATTTGAACCAGATACCTTTGGTTTCTATGCCAGTGCTCTTCCGCGTCATACCAAATATTTGTTTTTATACTATGAGGCCCACGTGGGCCCTGGTTTGTTTACTAGGTTCCGACATTGGAGTCCTAGACTTCTAAAGTCAGTTCAAATTTACTTCTGTTTTTTTTTTTGTCACCATACAAGGCCCTTGTATAATATTCCATCCCGTAATTTCTATGGATTTTATCTTTAGCCATAGTCTTACTTAGATAGATAGTTAGATGGATAGTTATTTTATTGATCCAACTCGTAGCGCCGACATGGCACTAAATACGTCGACCATTACATTGCATGTGTTAAAATACTTGAATATATACAATTATTACATATAAGAAAATAAATCACTTAGAATTCACTTGTTTTTTGTTAATCTTCTCAGTGAAATACGGTACAAAGGAATTCAAATACCGGTTTGTGCGACATTTAACTGGCACCAGGAGATTTTGATGCCTTGTCCGTCCTGACACCGGTGCTAGATCGGGCAGAATATCTCTATGTTTTTCACTGGCAAGGACTGATCGGCCAAAACGTAAAATTAGGTTTTCCCGGCGCAAAACGGACTTGGGGAAAGATGGCCGCCTCCTCCCTGGCTACGCTATTGGTATCATTGTAGTTCTGCTGGGTCAGGACAGTTTCCGGCTTAGTTGAAGCGCCGCCGAACGTGGGAGCCAGGCGGTGCTTCAGTACCTTACCCAGATGATGCATACACAGTTCTGTTTACAGATTGAGCATTTGATCATCATTTTGGATTTGCATCAGCGGCTTGATACTGACATTTGGTTGACGTTTTTGATTATTGTCGTTGTTTGACTGTTCTTATACATTTACTAGTATGTGTAAAAATTATTAAAATAAGAATTAAAAGAAAAATTTTTAAAGAAAGTTTTTGCATTGGTAATTGGAGTTTGAAGGAATAGTTGAAATGGAATTGAGATTGATTTTTTGTTTAAATTAAAGTTAGTATGTTTATTTGTTTTGGAAAGAGTAGTGACGTTAACTAGTTTAAGGGAAAAAAAAAATCAACGTTGCCGAGTGGAGGAGTCGTACATAAAATAGAAAATATGCCTTGCCGGTAAAAAAAAAATACATTTACTTCCTTTTTTCTTTTTAGCTACATGCACGGGGCCGAATGACCAACTCTTCACATACATGAAAAATGTCACCATCAAAGTGCTAAAGCCAGAGTCAATATCCCCTGGGATGTGGAGGGGCAAGAAGCTCCAGGCTGGTCAAGACGTGAAGCTTGTAGTGCTTGGATATGGAAATTGCAGACCCCTCGCGGATACAACCCCCAAACCGCCAACTAATAGGAGATTAGCTGGAGATAGCCTTAAGCCTCAACCAATCCTGTATGCCAGGCTCGAAAGGTATTTTAAACTCTAGATGACACATTAATTATTTTATTCTTTCTTGTTCTTGTTCTCCAGCCGTTCTAGTTGTAATAACATTTGGAATGAGTTTTTTTTCAGGACGGTAATTGACGGTCACGTGGGCCGATCTCAGAGACCCGATTTGAATTCAGAGCCATGTTAGTTAGACATATAATTGTCCACTGTGGTGTTACTCGCCAAGAGAGAATACAGGGGACATACTTGTATTTTGCTGGTACAATCATGATTGTACCTATTACGTAAAGACGGAGATCATACATGGGACTTTTAACTGTTTATTCAATTCAGTTCAGTTTTATTTCAACACGAAATACGGACTAGCCGAATAGCAGGTGGTAGAGTCAAACATACATTAAAAACTAACCAAAATTGTCAACATATACTAGAAAATGGTCGAATTTCGTATAAAATACTGAGAACAAACAATATAAAAAGTAACGATTGGGGAAATAGACAACGAGGGGTAAAATAATAACCTACAAATTTCTGTTACGTAGCGAAACAAAGGAGGGGACAAAACTATTCTTGTATCTCACGTGTTGGCAAAACACTGGTTGAAGGGTAGGGACTGGTTCGGAAGCTTGTCTTTGAGGCCTCTCCCTTTCTGTTGTAAAGTTGGGGGGCAGGATGTCGCGAAGGACTGGGTTCAGTAGAGTCTGCCCTCCAAACTTTAAGCACAGATTTTCACGACGGTGAGACAGGGTTGTCAATTAAATTTTTTCAGAAAATAAATATAAGGGACTTAAAAATATTATATGTTACGGTTAAAGTAGAACCGAAACCTTGATGCTATTTCATTAGTTCCCTTCCCAGTAACAAGCACCATCACCAGTCCGTCTGTTTCCGATTTCCTTTCGCAGTTGTTTTCATGCTTTTGCTCTCTAGCCAAATCTAAGCCTCGTTTTCGTTGCAATATTGCTGCCGCATCGCTGCTGCAGCATATCTTTGCTTCTGCACAAGATGCGTTTTTGAAGTCACTGCCAGCACGATTTCTTCTTGGTTGAAGCAGCACCCTGCAGGGAAGCACGGACTTATAATAATAATTCCTTTATTCTCCATAATAGCATAAGAAACACGCTAGCTTCGGATAGTCAATTACATGTTAATATACTTATTTACAACACACTTAAAAAACAGCCTCAGGAATTAAAGTTACGTACAAAATAAGGTACAAATGAAGACAAGTACCGGTCAGTCGAATTTACAGGTGGCAGGCTTAGCTTTGGAAGACCGATTGACCGTGTAAACTGCCTAGTACAGGACTTCGGTCGTAAATCTGACACATATTCAGGCAAAATATCTCTGTGAGTTTCAGACGACAGACATTTGAACCCAAATTTCATCGTCAGGGCATGTCTTCTTTCTTTAAGGGTCGGTAGACATAATACACTAAGACTATCTTCATATGAAACATACTGGGCCCCTAAAATGATTTTGCACGCTCGCTTTTGGATACCCTCGAGCTTATCACTCAGAGTCGAGGTGAGGCCAGGGTGCCACACCGGGCAAGCGTATTCCGCATTTGGCCTAATGTAAGTGCAGAAAATAGACCTCAGTTGCTTGGGAGGAATCGCGAATCGACGTAACGCGGCAAACGACCGTAATAACAGAGCGCATTTCTGAACTATGGCCATGACGTGGGATTGCCATTTCAGGTCGCTCTCAACTGTAACGCCAAGGATTTTAACCTTGTCCTGAACAGTGAGGCCGATATCTTCAACAGGTGGCAATTGACGCTTTAAAAACGACACTCTCATTACAACACTTTTAGGTAGGCTTACTGTTAACTTAACATCATCAAGGTCACGCGTCAGTGTAGAAAATATCTGTGAGAGTGGAGGCTGGGTCGACTGTGACGATAAAATTCGTAGCGCGAGACTGGACAGGTCGTCAGCGAACTTATAACGATTCAACAGACTTTTTAAAACTCGATTAAAAACTATAAGAAAAAGAATTGGTCCAAGCTTCGTCCCCTGAGGCGCGCCGCAAAAAATTTGGAGAAAGGACGAAACCCGATCTTTATCCAACATAACGCACTGTTGCCGACCCGTTAAGAAGCTAGCTATCATCCGGATTAAAAATTGTCGAGCGCCCATAGTTCTAGCTTCTTGTAAGGTGATTTCGTGGTCAAGACTGTCAAAGGCCTTGACTATGTCGCTTAGTATAATTTCGGCATAAGCATCATCGACTTCGAGATGCTTATGCACTTCATCAAGTAATCGGATCAGATAATGTGTAGTACTATGGTCTGGACGAAAACCGAATTGGCGAGGGTCAATGTTAGGCTCAATATCCTCCCACAATAACTCAAAAATAAAACTTTCTAAAACCTTCGACAAAATAGGCGTTTTTGAAATCGGTCGAAGGTCATTTACAGATTGCGGTTTTTTCCCTTTAGGTATGGGCGTGACATAAGCGCTCTTAAAACATTCCGGAAAAACGCCATCAATAAAACACTGATTGAAACAAGCGGTTAAAACAGGGCTAAGCTCACTCGCACATTCCACGATAAGCTCAGTAGGAATCTCACTCGGGTAGGATGCTTTCCGAGGCATCCTACTTGGTCGGTACCGATACTTGGTCGGTAAGCAAGTCCGCGATTCTCGAGAAGCGCTGCCGACTTCGCCGGAATCACTGCAGTGCAAACGAAGGTAGACTTAATCCGCCCCGAAGCGGCCGGGAAGTGGACCTGCCGTGTGCAACAAAAACGAGGCTCGATCTTCCTGTAGAGTCTTTTCGTAGTTAATCCCCGCCTCTCGCGTCGTGTTTGATTGGTTCAGTTGAAATTGCTGAGTATATTAACCAATCACAGACAAAGTTTGTTGGCGATGTTAGTCAAGATTGCGCGCAACAGGTAGTTTGCTTCAACAGTTGAGAGACATTGCCGGTGCTAATGCATAGGTGCTGATCTGTTGTTTTTTCTTCATGGGAATTTCAACTTGAATGCAGCAACCGCATAATCGGAACGTTAAGCTCTTGAGTCTTCAGTGAACCCTTAACAATTTTTTTTTATAATTTCCGTCTTTTCGTGAAACGGTATAAAATCATGTGACGTGCAGAGGGGAATAAACTTTTTAGATCGGGCGGGATCGCTCATCCTGTAGTACGCTTCCATCTGGTGGCTGTGATACTTTGCGAATTATATTCGCCATCTCTGTGGATTAGTTGGCAGCGCATCTGTGTAGGAAATCGAAGGTCATGGGATGGGTTCAAATTCTACCTGAATAGCATTTTGTCTTTCAGTCGTTATATAAGAAGTAACCAATCCCTTACGATGATGGTTATCTATTCTGCCTAAACAGTGTATCCTGAATTTTGAGCATTTGTTGAAATATGAATTTGTCTCTATCTCGCCAGATCAACTCTGTTCCTTTAGTCTACGACACCGGGATTCCCAAATTCATTACATTAGCATTAGCAATGGCATTTGGCGAGTTTGAGAAATTACCCCTCTTAAAGGCACAGAAAACTTGACTACGCAACTTTCGGCCATCAAACCGACCTGGGGGGCTTAGATAAAGATACAGGGACTTATTGTCGACAGGACCCCCCTTGTTTGTTATCTCGAACCCCCTCCTTAGTGTTCACAAAGCTAGCTGGCAGGCCCTTGCCCCTTATGCACTGTAAAAGTTCGCCTTTAGCCGTGTCGACTAATATATCGGGATAGTAGTCAAGAGGTCGTGTGTTCGGTTCCTACTCCCGGCACACAAACCTTTTGCTTTTTTTTTTTTCAACTAACTCAAAAGTCGAATTCTCGGAAACTGCAATGGTCACAACGAGAATTTTTCTTACTCTCAATGTCGACTCAGGGTACATTCTTAATATGTCAGCTAGCTCCCCGAGTCAAGTTTGAGTCAAGTTTTCTGTTCCTTTAACACTTCATCCTTGCGAATTATGATGTCTTCTTTCATTCAGAATGTTTTGGTGCCTGAACTCTTTCCTGGTCTTGACTTTGGATCATAACAGAGGGTCGGTTTGTATGAAACAGAAGCCGAAGATTAGATTAGCACCAAAAAGTCCTGGTTTTGATACGGGCTTTAAATGATAATTGAAAACGCCGTAAATTTCTTTTTAGCGATACCAGCGATGTAAATGACTACATCATACCCTACGGTCGTTTCGAACCCAAACCATCAGCATCGGCATTGATTCAGGAACTATCAGAAACCCAGGCGACATCTATGATTGGCAAAGTTAAAGTTCCTCTCAAACCCGAATCAATCAAACGACCGCTAGATGAGGTTAAAGAGGAAAATGGCGTTTATGAGGAAGTCGTTCTCGCCGCTGAACCTCGAAAGAAGAAAAAACGCGATAAAGTCGTTGAACTGCAGGAAGATCTGGCAATTCTGGAAGTTAATGACGAGTCGAAAAAGAAGAAGAAGAGGCATTCTGTCGTAAAAGAAGAGCCTTTAGAACTGGAGACCTTTACGGAAAATGTGGTTGTTGTCAAAAGCGAACCCGAATCCCCCGTCGCAAACCGGAAGCGATCCCAGACCGAACCCGCCTCCGAGCTGGCGCCACCTAGCAAAAGAAAAAAGAAGAGCCGACATAGTGAATATTTTCGAGAAGAAATAGAAGAAACCATTGTCGAAGAGTTTCCTACAGCTAAGTCAAAACGCGTGTCATTTATCGATAGTACTGAAATAGTGGAGTATGTTAGAGAAGTTGTAAACCAGGACGATAGTGGCGTGGAGTTGGATGGGGGTGAGAAAAAGAGGAAAAAGAAAAAGAAGGAAAAGGTGTAAAGCATGCTACGGTTCAGTGGCGTGAAAAATACGGTATAGAAGTGCTCGGAAGGAATCTTAATCCAGTTACGGAGTTCGTGGCTTAGCGGAAGCGGTGACTAGCTCTGAGCTTTCCGGTTTGTTATATCAGAAATAGGCCAGAATAAAAAGCTTTTCTGATAGGATGTTGTTGGCTTTGGTGGACGGCTAGGTCATGGTTAAACTAAAGGAAATGCAGTACTAACAATACTTATCGGCCTCTCCGTTAAATCACTAGATATCTGTTCCGAAACTTTTTACTTCATTCGATATTTTTTTTATTGACCCTTTGTCTTTCTTCTGCCACGGGCGACTGTCTTCTGTACCTGTCGGTCTCCGGCAACACTCATATCTTTACTTAGTTGCGTTTTTGCAGATACCATGATATCTGTTACCACTGTAACTGAATCTGCAGTTTGTCGTTTTGCAGTTACCGTGGTATCTGATATACGGTTGCTCTGCAAAAACGACAATTGCCGAAATTGCGCTTTTAAGTCATCCCAATAGAAAAACTGTTATTCAGTCATATCCTGGTCACATCACTAGGTGCCAAACTTCTTTCCCACCAATTTGACAAAAGTTGATGGAAGTGAGATGACTTTTTACCACGACCAGTTAACCGTGGTATCTAAATATCAGACACCACGATAACTGGCCACGACTTCAGACCGTGGTGTAAGATACCATGGTATCTGCAAAAACGCAACTATTAACTTGCCTGCACTGAAAGTTTAATAACAGATAACACGGGTTTGAATATGTTATGACCCTTTTAACATCTTTTCGCGAAACATGACACCTAAAGGGCTGTGTCACATAAATTCTCGTAAAGTTTAATACAAGAATACGCAAACCTTTTTATCTGTTATCAAATGTCTGACAGTGTGGCTTTTCGCATTGAGGCAAACCAGATCTGAATATGGAAAATCGGGATGGAAGTTATATTATTTTTTAAGTTCAGTTATGACTAGCAAGGAGGAAATATCTTTGCACACTGACGGAAAATAGTATAATCTAAACTGTCAGAGGTAGCGTACTTATTTTGTGGCCTTTTTCAGTCTTTGACTTTCAACTTCCTTGATACTTGACGGTGCGTTTAAAAAACAGAAGAAAAAACTGTCGTATGGTAGAAAACGTTCAGCACACGGACGTACGATCCTTGTTGCAGCGCAGAACACTACACAAAATATCCGAAAACTAATGCTGATCCCGGACCGCGCTTCTAGCTGACGTGGCGTGGTTTGCACTCAGGCCCCTCACCGGCTTTTGTTGCATTTTGTTTTTCAGTTCCCGTGCGGGCATTTCGCGTCCGACATCGACCCAAACAAAATGAAATAGGTTTCGATCCGATTTCAAGTTAATTTCCTCCTCGAATCGACCTGAATTTCGGGCTCGGCTCTGCCCGAGTTCGTTTTGTCTGGGCCGATTTCAGGCGGGAAATTTCTGTTCGAGAAGAATCGAAACCTGTAAGCTTTATGCGTCCAGGGGGAGTGTGTGGCTCCCCCTCCCTCAAAGCTTAGATAAAGATAAGATCTGAATCTCTTCCTCTCTCTCTCTTTAGCTAGGACATGGAACCCATTAGTAAGGAGCGCTAGCTCCTTCCATTCGGGATTTGAATTTGAAGTGAGCGGGTATGCTCACTTGAACACTCCTCTATCTGTTCCACTACCCTGGCTTTGTTACTTGCTTATAAAAGGGTGAGATGGAAAGGAAAAATAACTTGATATCAGCCAATAGCCAACTCTTTCAGGGTTATCGTGGCATAAACTTTGAGTAGGAAGCCAATTAAATTTTATTTTGTTTTGAATGTACAAATTTGCTTCTTATGTTTGAGGAGTCTTAATTCGAACCGCCGGGGAACGCCATGCGTTCCTAATAGCAAAATATTAAAATTGTGGAATACCAGGTGTCAGTTGAGTTACTAACAGCCAAATTTAAAAAAAAAACAGTGAAGTATGATGAAAACGTGAATGGAAAAACGTTTTCGGCAAGTATTTGCAGCAAGAAACGCCTGGTTTTGGTTTCCGTTTTTTGGATCGCAAAACGTAAGTGGAGGGATACCTCTGACTTCGTAAAAGTTGTCCGTCCGTCTGTCAGCTTAAAAAATCTCGAAGGGAATGAGATATTTTGATGAAACTTGGTGTAAGGATTCTTCGAGTCCAAGGAAAGGTCGAGTTCATAGATGGGCTCTGTAGCCGTACATTTAGGGGGTGGAGGTTCAGATTAAGGAGAGAACAAAATGTTTTAATAGCTAATGAGATAGTCGGTTTAAGGGTAAGAAGACATGCTGACCGCGCTTATGAAAATTATTTTCTCGCCGGACAATTAGTTCTCCCGGAGTCCGGCCAAAATCTGTAAATTTGTTAAAAGCAAAAGTTTTATCTGAAGTGGATTTGAGGTTCGATTTAGGGGTAAGGAGACATGCTGAATCCGTTTATGAGCTTTAGTGTCATGTCAGACAAATATTTTCGCCCGGAATCCGGCCGAAACCGTAAATTTGGCAAAAGTCAGGCAGAGAGAGAGATCGGTATATTTAGAAACTATCATAGCATAACTAAATTCAGTTATGCTATGTTATGTTATTATTATCAGTTATGTTGTGCAATAACTAAAATTCAAGTTTTTATCAATTTCGTCAAAAATAGATGAGAGAGAGAGACGCGTTCACTGGAAATAGTCAAGTCAGGCAGGAAGTTTTGATCAATTTCGTCAAAAGTAGATGAGAGAGAGAGGGACGGGTTTAATGAAAATAACCGGCAGTGAGACATTGGAAGGGTTGTACAAAAATGAACAAACACAGGCACTAAATAATTGTTCTAGCCATGAACGGCAGTGCCGAGAGGCGTTAAATGTCAATATGACTTATAGGGGTAAACACACATGCTAAATCCGTATTTGAACTTGGTTTTCTCAGATGAATAGCCATTGGACTTGTCAGTAGAAAAGCCACTATGGTATCATTTATGTTTATTTTGAAGCGCTGTTTGCATATATTCAATAATGGCTGATTTGCTAAATTTTAATTTGTTTCAGTTTGTTTATTACTATATTTGGCCTTAGGATTTTGCTTCTCTCCATAGTAAATGTTTTAAGGAGGCTGGCGATATCTACAAGACCCGATTGTCCCAAAAAAAAATTCGAATAAATATTAAATTTCTGGGATCCCATCGAAACCTTTGGTCTTGTTTATTTGGCGACCGTTCACTGTTAGGCGACGTTCACATAAGCATACCTCTACTGTACTTACATTGTTTCCATTCCCAATCTTTGAATTAGGTTTCTCCATGCGGCTCTGTCATATATAGTCCACTACGGGGCTGCGACATTCGAATCCTCAACTGAATTAGAGATAGGTTTATTTTTTGTCACCGTTAAGTTCCTTGCAGAGTTCCCATCTTTACTGAAGGCGTAATCCGCCGTTCCCCGAGGAGTCCACTTGAGGAGCCCCGCGTTTTTGTTTATTCTGCGTCCCCACGAACGGGCAATGCTCCGATTATCATCACCATCATCAAAAAGGACTCCCATTCAGATTCGGAGGGGAATCTTTTTTTGCTGGTGTAGGTGCAATGTAAAATTAATTAAAAACAACCAGAATAAACAAAACCAAAATAAAGTGGATCCAGACTAATTTCGTCAACTGCATATTTTTTTTTTCGAACAAAACCCGTTTTGGAAGCATTCCCCGTGTTCTCGCAGTCCGCGTGGAGCGACTCCCTCTATTCTCGCCGTAGCTCTTGATTCCCCGAGGAGTCCTCGGGGAACGGCGAGAATACGCCTTTAAAACAAATACTCATGGTTTTCTGATACGAATTGGGTCTGGATTGATGTCCGGCATTCGGACTGGGTTCCTCACCATCATCAGTTTCACTCGGAAAAGTTGGTACTAGTCTTATTGGTGATTTCGGCCGAGTAGGCTACAATCCAATAAGGAATTCCACCTGGACTCTTTTCAGTAGTTAGAAGACGCGCATCAGGATTTCCACGCAGGATTTTCTGTACTTATATCATCAAGCTGAAAAAAGCTCAACTTTCTCGGATGGAATTGATGCTGGCAGGAGTTCTTCTTCCTCACAATAAATAACTTGATTTAATCATGTCAAAAAGCTTCCAACATAACCATCGCATGACTAATCTCTTTCGTGGTCGCTGAAGACCTCCGTGCGATTTTAAATTTGCCGGGACTCTGATTCTGAACCCGGCCAGATTTCGAGTCCCGAGTCCTGCTCCGTAAGCGATGAGACCGAGACTAGTCCTGGTCCGTGAAAAAAATCGCCCACCAGCTCTGTTACCAGTTAAGGTGAGGCTTCACCTTCCAGATTTCGCAGGTTGGAAGCTAAAGGGCGATTCTGGCGATCTGGAAAGCTCCGCGAGCTTATGCGCCAGCTGTTCTTGCGACTTCGGCTAAAAGCCGCTTCGCTTTCCAAAACTGTTCTCGCGCTCCGCTAGTTTCAGCCAGCACTTGGAAAGCTAATCCACTTCGCCAGTGGAAAGTGATTTCGGCAAGTCAGCGAGAAGTTGTAAAGGTACAACTGAGGCTCAGCGACTTTTTGCTTGTTCTTGCGCTCGGCGGATTCTCGCTTTGCTTTTCGGAAAGCGAATCCAAGAGATCGCCAGAATCGCTTCACTTTCCAGATTTTTCTTCGGGATTGCAGATAGCCGTATTCGTCGAAATCGATCTGGAAGGTGAAGCCAGGCCAACAACGACTGGAAGTACGGGGTGTTTGACACCCCAGATTCCGGATGTCTGGAAGGTGCCATAGAGGCAACCCGTTCGAGAGACACTAAAATATGCAAATGAAGGAAGAAAAGGGAAAGTGATTGACAGTTGCGATTGGGATGCAAGAGGTATTCGAAATGTAAAGGGGACATCTAGGAAATTTTGAAGAACAGCAAATTTTGCTTTCAAAATCTCGAAGGTTTGGCTTGACTATAAGGAAGTCCCGGACGTCCGGGAATCTGGAAGGTGAAGCCTGGCTTCAATAGTAACGAGAAGTAATAGGCTAGAACACACCTGTGATCTGCAACTAACCGAAATGTCCCAGTTTTCCATGATCCTATTATGCCAGAAGCGTTTGAAAAACAGTAGGATGACCTTTGGTTATCTTTATGAGAGACCGGAAGGGGCACTGTCCGGAAGATACAGATCTTAGGACACCAGAAAATTGAGCCTAACTTGAACCGACTAATATTTCAGCATGTTTGCTTGCAGAACTATGGCGTAAGTTAAGACCGACGCAGATCTGAACGGCAGACGCAATACTCGAAAATGAGCCCAAATTCAACCAATCAAAATGCACCCTGTTTTGTTGCAGGAGTATGATGTAAGTTAAAAGTTGCGCTAGTTCGGAATCTCAAAGGATGGAGGAAGCAGGCCGACAAAGTTGCGTTGCCTGTTTTGTTAGATTTAGGCCAGATTGGCTATCGCACGGATCTTGGGTCGCCTTTGTTTTGATGTCTTTTCCGACAGTGACGCCACTGAAGTGGCGTTTCCGATCTGATTTCCGTAGTGTCAACACGCGAATCGGGTTTGATGAAAATTGCGGTTACGGAATAAAATTTCCAGGATTCAGTTTCAGAATTGTTACTGACTGTATCGCTGACGATGTAGCCCCACTTCTCGCTGAATAGTGTTATTAAAAGCCCGGTGTAACCAGATTTTTCTTGCGGATCCCGGACAGCCGGGGGCCGCATCCGAGCCGGGGTAGCTACTGGAAATCCTGAGGTGTCATACAGGCAACGCATATTGAGAGACTCTGTAGATATGCAAATGAGGGGTAGGCGGAAAAGGGAGAGTGATTGACAGTTGTGACTGGGAAGCAAAGTATATTTGAAGGGAACATCTACATAGTGTAGAAGGATAGTGATATTAGCCATCATCATTATCAGGAAAATCCGAAAGGGTTGACTTGAGTGTGAGGAAGGTCCGGATACCTGGACGGTGAAGCCTGGCTTTAAGCCTCTCGCTAGCTAGCGTCTCTTTTGTAAACTGCATGTCCCGGCCTTAGATCCCACCCGTGGAGCATTTTCGTCTTTCAATTAACGTACGGAATCATATTTACCTTTTTGGCACTCGTCGCCCGAAAGCCAATATTTAGATTGCGCGATATGGAGCTGACCGGAAAGGGTTCCGGCTGAAACAAAACCCGGCGAACCCCCGCCCCCTCCCCCCGTTTAAACAAAAAAGACAATCCCAAAAGTATCTCCTGGTCCCAAATAATCACTACGCCACGGATAGTACAAGGGATTAGCTGGGTACCCAGATTAGCTCATGTACCTACTGACGGATACATAAGAGTAGGATTACTGGACGCATTATCCAGTAACAGGTGTAAGAATAAGCTTGTGCGGGCACAAAGGGTATGTTCCGTATACACAAAAAAGACAATCCCAAAAGCATCTCCTGGTCCCAAATAATCACTACACCACGGATAGTACAAGGGATTAGCTGGGTACCCAGATTAGCTCATGTACCTACTGACGGATACATAAGAGTAGGATAACTGGACGCATTATCCAGTAACAGGTGCAAGAATAAGCTTGTGCGTGCACAAAGGGTATGTTCCGTATACACAAAAAAGACAATCCCAAAAGCATCTCCTGGTCCCAAATAATCACTACGCCATGGATAGTACAAGGGATTACCTGGGTACCCAGATTAGCTCATGTACCTACTGACGGATACATAAGAGTAGGATAACTGGACGCATTATCCAGTAACAGGTGTAAGAATAAGCTTGTGCGTGCACAAAGGGTATGTTCCGTATACACAAAAAAGACAATCCCAAAAGCATCTCCTGGTCCCAAATAATCACTACGCCACGGATAGTACAAGGGATTAGCTGGGTACCCAGATTAGCTCATGTACCTACTGACGGATACACAAGTGTAGGATAACTGGACGCATTATCCAGTAACAGGTGTAAGAATAAGCTTGTGCGTGCACAAAGGGCATGTTCCGTATACACAAGAAAGACCATCCCAAAAGCATCTCCTGGTCCCAAATAATCACTACGCCACGGATAGGTACAAGGGATTAGCTGGGTACCCAGATTAGCTCATGTACCTACTGACGGATACATATCAGTAGGATAACTGGATGCATTATCCAGTAACAGGTGTAAGAATAAGCTTGTGCGTGCACAAAGAGTATGTGTATGTGAAAGTGCTGGCTGGACGTGTTCTTAGTTTTGAATGCGTTAAGCGCAGGCAGAACAAAGATAAACAAGAGAGGGGAGTGTAAAGCGAAAGTGAAGGTTGATGGTGACAAAATACTGCTGAAGTGAACGAACACACGCATTCACCTTAAGCAGTTGTCAGTGAGGTGTTAAAAGTGACAGATCAAATCAAAACCAGTGCCACTCAGTGTAACGATCCCCCGCCCCAACAAATCCTTTCCCAATTCCTTCCCCTTCTTGGCGAGGAAGCTGCAGTTAGGTGCCGTTATTTTTTATTGTTGTACTAGAAGTCCACTTGACTTAGACTAAGATCAAGTAAGTAAATTAAATGTTTAGGATTTGTATTAAATGTAAAGGATTTGGGGGGGGGGGGGTCTCGCCTAGACCCGACCGGAAAATGGCTGTTACTGTTTTCCTAACCATTATCATTTTGCACTTGTGAAACCACAGAAAGCGAAACGGCAAAGCATGCACAGGCTTCAAGAGAAAACCTATGGATATTTTGACGTCATTTGTTTCCAGATTCTCAGTTTTGAACCGGGAGTCAAGGTCCCGGGGTCGACTCGAAAATTATTGCTAGTAGTGGTAAATAGCGATCGCAATTTCTGTCGGTCCGGGTTTTGCTAGTTCAGGCACTTCCACATTAGCTAGGGCGATGAAACTTGGCACACATCTAAAGAACCCGACCAAATGCTCTTGGAAATAGTCACTTGCCCGATCAGACCGTAGTGGGGGGAGTGAAGGGGAGTCCGGAATCTTGAAGTATGGGTAACTTTCGAACGGGTATTAAGATCCTAATGAAACTTGATATTGGAAAGACCTCGTGTCTCAGATGTCCCACTTCAAATCCGGACCGGATCCGATGACTCCGAGAGGAATTGGGAAGATCCTTTAATACGAGAGCAACCATGTGTTTGGGGGAACAACCTCCGATTTTCGCAGTCGGGTGCGAATTTCGTGCTTTGCTCCGAAATTTGCACGCCTGGCATACCGGTTTCGCCGTAGCGACGCAAATTCCTTATGCGGATTTTCGCGTGCGAAATATTATCGGATTACGTTTGCACTTGGCTTGGATGCCAGTATATTCGTAATCAAGGCCTATTAAAGCACGAGAACAAGTATTTTTCTGTAAATATATTTATTTATTAGACTCTATTTAATATCAACCAAAAATAGAAACGTTTCGAAAACAAAACTTCAAAGGTCACATTTTTAAGTATATACACGCAAGAGTAATACACTTTGACTGTGTAGATGGCGTACCATTCTAATGCGTTAATGGATTCACCAAACTGTCACCCAATCGTTTGCTGGTCAACAAGTCATCATGGTGCATTCGCACACCCTTCCCTTTGGCTTGTCTTACTGGTTCACATCCCTGAACCCGCCCCGAACCAAACTTTCGGCGCCACCGAGACTCGAACCAGCGACTCGTCGCTTGCGAGTTCAGCGCAGATTCGACCACGGACGGGCTCTCAGTCTGTTTGCGATTCTGAAACAACTTGCAGAAGGAAATATAAGGACAGAATAAGAGGATGTTAGTAGTCTTGCAAACTGCGCCACTACGTGGTACGGGGCGTTGGGGGGGGGGGGGGGGGGGGGTTGCCACGGGAAGCACTAAAGTTCTACTTCGTTCGAAGCTGAATAAGCAACGTTTCTTCAAAAGAACACATTTTGTTCTGTAACGACTGTTTATTGTTAGTTTGAGCACCAATGCTGTCCATCCGTTAATTTAATAGCTTTTCACAATATAATGGGCGTCAAATTGTACTCGTGTACTTAAAAACACTTTTTCTGATCTTTAGTAGCTCGAAAAGTTGTATCAGCGTGGCAACACCGTTTATAGGCCAATCAAAACTGGAAAGGAAGGAAAAAGTCCGGATTTGCCAAATCTGAGCCGGTTAAAATGGAATCCGCCGTCTTCCGGATTCCGGCATGGCCTGAACAAGTTGATAAAGTACCATTTTCTATTTGTGCTCCCAAGCGTAATGAATATCCTTCGTGCACTGTACATCCTTCTAGCGAAAACGAGGGAGGCACGACCCCTGTTCTCCTTGACAAATTTCGATGACCGGAGCTTTGTTTCGTGTTAAAGGACCCCTCGCACTATTTACTCTTCAATTGCAGTATTTTAAAATTTCGAATACTTTAAAACTAGATTGTGCTTTCTACAAATAACCCACAGATTTCTCTGTTTTAAGCCTTTTCCGAGACCCGTTGACTTGTAGTGAAAACAGGGAAACAATTTGCATAACCATAACCGGTTTTTCTGATGGAAAAACTTCTTGCAGACAACCGTCGACAGCGTGATACACATCGAAGGTAGCAAAACACAAGTGAGAAAATCAGCATGGTTTTGTTAGAGGGGTTACAATGTACCGTAAGCAATTGGGGTCTCCGGTTCAGAAACATATGGAGTGATTTTGGAAGTAGGTTGCGTTGGTATTACAGGCAAGACAGGTCCTTTAACGTATTGACGAAGAACGCTCCGACTATTTAGTTTCCTTCGTTTTGTTATTTCTTTCGTGATTAGCCGAACTGCGCTGAAGGGTCGAATCTGTCTTATAAGAACTCTGGCCAATGGCGGGCCATCAGTTTTATAGGTAGGAACAAAATTGTCCGATCATGGATGCAATACACTAGACCAGCAAACGAGTAGAGACATATTTGTTCGATCGCGTTCTCCCAGAGTGACCACCACCTCGTTGTACAACTATTGGCCAACCGCATGCACGACCTTGAAAACGTTTATCACTCGCAAACAGGTCATCATTTTGAAGAAAAAAAAGTTCAGTAAATCGAAGGTAGAGGGCAGTATGAAGGCTTATCCTTACTAAGGACACAGAGGTGTCATTGACTTTATAGAAGGACTCACTTGTTCGCATTCAGAAGGAAAGAGAAACAAATTATTCGACTGACTGAAAATACGCAAAAAAAAGCGCAACGGCTATGAACCCCTCGCAACTCAGCAAGTACTTCTTTGTGTACTACGGTACATCAGGTCCTATTTTCTTTGGGTGCACAGCGAACCCCCCCCCCCCTAAAACTTGCATGATTGGTGAAGTGACAGGCCTAATGTCCTTCTCCCTAAACATCAGATTTTCAACACAAATAAATCTTCTAGGATTAGCTCTTTGGTACGCGTTCAATCTTTCTGACGCTCCTGTCCCGTACAGTTATATAGCACCCCGTCATTTCAACTAAAATAAAGTCTAGAAAGGCCAAGGAGATACTGACTTCAAACAGCGTTTTCATTCCATTTGCACAGTTTAAAGTTGGTTTACTCAGACAAAGTACACCATGTTCAGTGGTGCCAAGGTCATCTGAAATTTTGTTTCGCTGATGTTTCGGCCCTTTTTGGCAAGGTTACTATTCAGAACGAATCACAGAATCTACTTCTAATAAAAATAAAAATTTCTAAAGATTGTCCAAAAGTCACAGATTTTTTTTGGCTAGAAACTTAATTTTGTCTATCGTAAGTTAAGATTTGTAGCAAAGGGCTAAAGAGGACCCATGCCAAGAAGGGCCGAAAGCTCGCCGACAGAAGATCGACCTGACCAATTCATTGGCCCCATCAAACATGATTCGCAGAAAGTTAGGGCTGAAGGAATTCTTGCACATCATATTGCAGAAGTCGGTACCCCCTGAAAGCTGCACTTCGTTTCAACAAAAAAGTCACACTCCAGTGTCATTGCACTCGTACCGGCGGTGTAAGAAAAGAGCACATATCCCTCCAGAAAATTCTGAGATCTTTTTTTGTCGTCATTCACAAGAAAGGCACTTTAAGGTCCATTCACACTTACTAAATATCACATTCAATTTCTCAGATCGGCTCTCGAATATCAGCGGTGAGCACCTCACAAAGTCACGGGTAGACGCTACCCCGGGTTTTGTTCGTCTTGACGCCGCGGCGCGGCGGGTTCAGAGACTAGCGTTCACTCACGGCGCTAGTGTAGCAAATGTAAGGTCCAGGTCCACCCAGGGGTCTCACACTCCTGAACAGTCAATCTCGACAATTTCCTTCGGCACATCCACAAATTGGTAGACCAGCCGTTGACCGTCGACCTTTGCCAAGATTCCTCGCTGATAGTAGTATCTGTCAAGAAACAAAATAGTTTAGTTGATGTCCCTGTCAGCCTAAGATGCCATACGAGTTTTGTCACATGTTGGACAAAGACACGGTCTAGAGGAAAACCATTATAAACAATAGAGCATATCCGAGATCCGTAAAAGATGGGCACTCGAACAGCGTGTTCCACCGTACTTACAACGCATGACATAACGAATTTTGGCTTCGTGGCGTCAAGGCTGGAACGAATCTTTCTATTTTCAGCAAAATATCCTGCCACGGGCTGACCCGACCAATCACGTTACAGAGATTCGTAGTTCCCACGCTTACTACGCTCCCGAGCATGCTCAGCAAATAGTTACTATTAGTTACTATTTCGTAAAGGTTGGAACGGTCAGCGTAGTAACTTTTTACGAGGTTTGGAACGAAAATAGTAACTAATAGTTACTATTGTTAGAAGGGCGGAACAAGCTCCAAGATCTGCCGCTCAATCTTTCTGGGATCCAAGACACGGAGTCTCTTTGCGACCGTCCAGTGTATCCCTCTATCGGGGGATCTATCTTCTTATCTATCGTTTTATGTAGCATTTTTGTTCATATCTACCACTACTGATTTTATACGCTAGGATTATGTTATTTTGTGTTAAACCGTGTTACTAAGCCAGTGGCATGTCTGACGCTTTTACACCACTGGGGTGACTACCAATTATTTTCTTAGTAAATTGTGCATTATTTACCACATGTATAAGTAAGTAAGTAAGTAATTTATTTATGACCCGCCATTTTGAAAAGGCGGAGTAAATGACAAAAGTAAAGATTATTTGAATATTAAATATTTGACGGTGCAAAACGGATAAGCCAGCTACATTTTATTAGAGCTATATTAAATATTCTTTGAGCCCAAGCTGACTTTGAAACATTTATTCAAACAATGTTTACAACGGGTACGTCAGCTGCGATTCTTCATCAGCGATATTGTATCACATCGCACAGAGCAATACTGGGACCGGAATCGCTATTCTTTACTAACGTCATCAGTACCAACGTCGTTTATATAGGTTTGGTCACCATCTAGACCATGCGTTTTTTTTTATTATTTATCTACTTGTCTGGTGTTTGTATCTGTATTTTGCTGTTATTTTTCCCCATTTTTGTACTCGTAGATGACAAGAGATACTTTATGTTCACGAGCTTCAAAGAAAGATTTTATTTTTTAAAATTAAAACACGACATCCCATGATTCGACGCGGAGTGATTCGAGGAAGGAGCAAGAGTCCCAATCCAAAGCCGCTGGCTGTCACTTTAACCCCATAATTTTTGGCTCAATGCAAGTATGCGCGGAACCTATCTCTTATCTTAAAGGCCATGACCAGTCCCTACAGCCATGGCGATTCATTCCCGTCACAAAAACACCTCAAACAACTCCATCGCTTATTGACCCCAATAAACTTTTCTAGACAAGGACATTTGTTCCCAGCTAAACCGCCACAGAGATAAGAAGTGCACTAGGACCTGGCTCGGGCTCGGCAAAATAGAGGAAACTCCTACAAGTTGGATTACTGAACTGGCCTGGGATTTCGGATATTTTTCTTTTTCTCTTTTTGATGCGACATTTTGCTTTGCACTGTTTTTTTTTAATGAATAAAAAAACACTAGAATCTTCAATACCCAGAGGCGAACTTGTAAGGCACTAATTACTCTCAAAACAAAACATCAACAACAACACCTTCATAAATATTCCTTCAGCCCAAGCTGACTGCGAATCATATTTGATAGTGCAAAACGGATACGTCAGCTGAATGACGTATTCGTCAGCTAATATACGTCAGCTCATGACGTATCCGTTTTGCACTATCAAAAACAAGAGGTAATAAGCTAATGAGGGGTAATAACGGTAGTTCATTCATTTTTATTGCAAAGAAAAGCCGAAAGCTGCCGAAAAAGACTTTCCGAGATCAGGACGACAAACATAAAAGTGAGCAGATCCTCTTTGCGTTTTTTCGTCTTGTGGATAACATTTAACGCATAACATTTTCATAATCACGACAGATAACATCTCAAGTGTTTTCTGTTGAAACTGCGCATACATGTGTTACGTTTTATGAAACTTCTAGTGGAAACTAATTGTTGATAAAACGCATTGCTTAATGATATCCTCTACTGTTTATCAAACCAAATCAAAAGCAAACTTTCGAGGTTGTGTGTCAAACTGCTAACAGTTTTCCTACACATCATAACCCCTCCCCCTCCCCTTCTGTTGTGTGACAATGCGAATTTCAGTCAATCACCTATTTATAAAAACCGAATAGCCAAAAGTTGGTTTCTCGTCTTTCGATGAATAAATATAATTTCAAAAAATAATATCAAAATAATATCGAAATAATATCATTTTTCAATTTCATTCACATTTTTCAGTTCAATTTCACCTACTTGGGGTGACAAAAGCACCAACTACCAGACAGACAAAGTAGCTAATAAAGGGCTCCTAAGAACAATTGACTGATTTTTTTTTTTGTTTTGGGGGGGGGGTCTATATTTAAACGTTTAAAAGGAATACCTCTACTGTACTACACTCGATGAAAAATTTATCTCAAAATAGTAGTATGAAGTTGTACGAAAAAGTAGCATGCAGTACGAACTGATACTACTACATGTTTCTATATGAAGGCTACCGTGTTACTGCATTCTACTTGATACTACGAACTGATACTACTACATGTTTCTATATGAAGGCTACCGTGTTACTGCATTCTACTGGATGCTACTGCTTAAGATTGGCTCAGTCTGAGGCACATTAAATGATAGTATTCTTTACTATTACACATCAATTCATGTAACTTTTTCGTGCAACTATCATACAACTACGCAGGCTACAAGTTTTTCATCGGGCACCGGACCCCATTTTGTTCAAGCAAGATATTTTTGCCTCCATCTATTTAACTTTTCGTCAAGGTCTAGGGCAGGGACCATCCCTTCCTGGATCATTTGCCAGGGAATTTTGCTCCCCACTTTTAAGAGG
This sequence comes from Branchinecta sandiegonensis, assembly GCA_030848855.1. Taxonomy (NCBI): domain Eukaryota; kingdom Metazoa; phylum Arthropoda; class Branchiopoda; order Anostraca; family Branchinectidae; genus Branchinecta; species Branchinecta sandiegonensis. Next base: position 633,691 of record JAUPMV010000006.1, read on the forward strand.
AAATAAACGACAATGTGAAGCTGGATTCCCACGTATGACAGAGATTAAGAAGGCGTGTTGACATATTTAAAGGGTTCTTAAAACCGGGAATGCTGGGTCCAGCAAAAGTCGAGATTTATTAGGTTCTGTAAGCGTCTGGTTCCTTGAAAAGAATTTTCATATTTGTTGTTTCCGCATTCTCATGTCAAAGACGCTTCCAAACAAATAAAAATACGTGTTTTGTGGTTCATCAAGTCTATACAGGGATGTCATCTGGGGTATATTCAAATATGCATAAAACGGATGCGTCAGCTACGATGCTTTACGATTGCAGGTTTTAATAAGTAGTGAACTGATAGACAAAAATGCTCCTCAGGCGGGATTTGAACCCAGGACCCTATGCTTACTTGACTACTACTAAAATGTTTATGGTTTATTGGTCACGGTACAAGTCCCTTGTCTAAAGTGCCATCTATGTATTATTATAAATTTCCGTGACATGGGGATGTGAACTGGTTAGATGAGTTTGCCTTCGGGCGGGATCACCGTTCCTATGGCCGGCTTCTACCAGACTATTGTTCACAAGCCCCCCGGTAGATCAGTAGGTAGAGCGACTGCCTTGCCCCTGGGTTCAAATCCCGGCTGAGGAGCATTTTTGTCTATCAGTTCACTACTTATTAAATGTTTCCATCTCAAGGGCGTCTTCCCCATTAAAATTATATATTTGATTTTATCTGGTTTTCACCATGAGACCCCGTCTTGTGGGCCCTGGTATGTCTACGTGGCCCCGACGATGGAGTCCTAGACTTCTAAATTATATTTGAAAAAATGTTTATGGTTTATTGGTCACGGTACAAGTCCCTTGTCTAAAGTGCCATCTTATTGATTGCAGGTTTGTTTCCTTCCCCGACGTTGACGCTGAAGATTGACAGCCTGACGAGGACCCTTGCCAAGAAGGGCCAAAATAACGCTGCTAAAGCATCCTAGCTGACACATCCGTTTTATGCATTATTTGAATACATTTTTCAAAGTCAGCTTGGGCTCAAGGAATAGTTTTTGTCATCTGGGGGTGTATGGGCAGGAGGGGGGGGGGGGGGGCTACACTTCATGGATGGAGGAGTCGTAGCCCCCCCCCCCCCCCCCCCAAGAAAAAAAGTTCTTCAATTACCTCAGTGCTCTTCCCATGGTTTCATAGTTCATATCCGGTTTGTTTTTGTGGAGTCCCCATAGTCTTGAAACGGCTTTCGAGTCAACAAGTTTGAACACTCCTTTCTCGCGATTAGTCCACTTGATGAACTTGGGGCAACATTCCTTATCCTGCAGGAGTTTCAGCAAGAATTCCCATAGGTAGGTTGTGTTTCCAGCTGAAAAATAAGACTATTATAGATTATTATGATCTATCACCGAAGTACGGAACTTCAAATCGCCCATACATGCCGCCGACAAGTATCCATCTTAGCTAGAAAGAAGAAGAAGAGACAGGTGACTCCAAACCAAAATGCAGAAGAATCTCTACCCTTTCGACGACCCAATCGAACAGCAAAAATAGCAGCCAGATATTTAAGGAAGAATCTTCAGTTGTTTTTCCACAAGTTCATTTTCCAGCTCTAGCGACTTGAGCCTGAAGAGGAACCTTGCCAAGAAGGGCCGAAACGTAGCTCTAGTAAAATGTAGCTGACTTATCCGTTTTGCACAGTCAAATATAATATAATCACAATTAACAGAAGAAAAAAAATCAATCTTGCATTACTAGCGACGTTTTCCGCTCAGGTCCTAACTGGTCAGGTGTTGATAATTCGCGGAATTTCCCTGGTAAGGCATTTGTAAGCTGCACCGACCCTGCAAGACCGAACCGGCCAACAAACTGTTTTTCTGAAGATAATTGCAAATACCAAAACTCAACTACTTTCACTATTTGAAATAGGGTTGTTGGTAGTTGCAAATGTAAGGTCTATTGGGTTTTTAGTATCGATTGCGGACCTTTTATTCTATCCACTGTCTGGACAACCTTTATTGGTCAGATACTTCAGATTCAGTTCGTTCTGTTTTGTTTTATTTCCGGTCCTGAGAGTTTTCAATCTATTTTAGTGTGCATGTGTAGAGTGTGCAAAGCGCAATTTTTTTTTCGTGACTGTACGTCGTCTACAGGGAAACAAGAAAGTTAGAAATGGGATAACCGAGCACTCATGCAAGTGCCTTTTAAATAGCTAGAACAACAAGTCATGGGCCCTTGATGCCACCCATGATAAGATGAACATAACACACACGCTCGTAAGACAGAAATATCGTCACTTTCTGCTAATGTTGCATAAAAAGTGCTGATAAACTGTCAACAAAACCGTTTTATGTGTACGAGTTAGGAACTTCAAGAAATGTTTTCTCACAGTTATGATGGTGGCCCGTTAGTTGGATATTACGTGTAATTTCGGCTTGTAAATCACCGCCAAACGCAGGAAGCAGCAAAAGAGCGGAACCAAGTAAAAAGGAGCGATTATTTTTTGCGCTATGGTCAACCAGCCGCAAAAATTGCTTATTAGTAGAACAATTCATTAAGACAAATTTGCTAGCACCGGAAGGAGGTAATTCCTAACATTGCGGATCTTGTTTACGGCAGGTTGCGCCCCACGGCTCGTCACAATTATCGGTGTAGTTAAGGCTGGGTTGATTTCTGAAGCCATCTTCCAATAAGATAAGATAGATAATATTTATTCCACTAAAAGCACAGAGGCCATGGGAAAAAAATAAACACAAAAAAAAGAAAAGAAAAAAACACAAACCAAATAAATGCTAACTATTTTACATCTTCCTTTACAGGAATCTTTCTCTGTGGTTCATCGAGACCGAAAGGAATCTTCCCAACTTTTCAATATCACCAAATATTTTACTTCCCATTACTTTTACCAGCCAATCCTCCCCCCAATTACTAACACCAAAAATTTCCCCACGAAGATCTGAAAGCTCAGGACATACGCACATTACGTGAAAAATATTTTCGTCCAAATGTCCACACATTGGGCAAAAGTAAGGACCAGACAACACTCTTACCTTACCCAAATATCTTCTACGCATTCCTAAAGGAAAGGTCATTTCAAAAGAAAAGATCATTCATAAACCTGTTTTTGAATATCTGAAAACTAAAAATGAGCATGAACCAACAAAGAAGCTGCTCGAATGGACCTAGTGGATGATCAAACTATACGTTGCTTACGAAGAAATTCCAAAAATAGATACTGGCCTACTGGCCCAATTTTAAGAAATTTAAAGAAAAGTTAAAGATGTGAAGGAAAATGATGAACATTTAAAATTAAGAAAAAATGAGGGCACAGAGAATTAATAAAAAATGAAACATATTTATATGTTTGAAAAGTTAGGCTATATGTTTAAAAAAGAAATAAATAGACTTTAAACAGATGGCGCCACCCAGGGTTGGTGGACTGTAGTCACGCGACACAAAAAAAAATCCGTCGCAGTCCTATAAGAGACTGTTTGAAATATGCTCTTTCTGCTTAAAACCAACTTTAATCTCTATTCCCTAGCTGACACCTGTAACTTTTCCTTCCAACAAAGTATCACACTACTATGACAAGATCGCGAGTAAATTCACTACCTTCAGATACTAATTGCAGAGTCTCTAACCCCCTTGCTTATCGCTTGTCGCCCATTTCAAACGATTAAGTGATGTCGGGAATCCTTAATTTCCACCATGAGCAGTACAAATCATCTGTGAATAATTACCAATGACATAGTTGTTAGTTATAGATATGAACTAGTATAAAGTTAAAGCTTGGTAAGATTGTGGATGTTTTCTTTCTTTTATTTTTTGTCTTCATCGAAATGGGTCACCATTGAGGACAGGAATGTTTGATACCTGAAATCTGACGGTAACGCGAAACAGACGGTAGATTTAAATGAAGCAACTGAAGATTAGATCGAGTTTAAGAGGCATCCAGTCTTTAATTTTTTCTGGTCCTTTTCTGAATAGTAGGCTATGTCTGAGAAACATCGCTAGCGAACAAATTCAAATCGCCCATACATGCCGCCGACAAGTATCCATCTTAGCTGGAAAGAAGAAGAAGATACAGGCCACTCCAAAACCAAAATGCAGAAGAATCTCTACACTTCCGACGACCCAATCGAACAGCAAAAATCGCAGCCGTATCCAGAATGAAATCCCAGCACCAGCTCCAACCAATTTTCAGAGAATAAGTTTACAAAATCAGATATTTAAGGAAGAATCTTTAATTGTTTTTCCACAAGTTCATTTTTTCAGCTTGAGCGGTTTGAGCCTGAAGAGGACCCTTGCCAAGAAGGGCCGAAATATAGCTCTAATAAAATGTAGCTGACTTATCCGTTTGCACCGTCAAATCTGAACAAATCTAGCATGTCGTAGCATACAAAGCTGCGGGTATTTGGTAAAATAACAAGTAAAAATAAAAGATCTTGACAAATGGGATATTTTTTGTCTGGCAAGTACGGTAAGATTCCCACACCTGGTCGCCTTCCGCATTCTTTCCCAAGATGTAAGAGCGAGGACGCGAAAGAGAACCTCAAGCAAATGGATGGCCGTCGACAAGTCTCATTATTAAGACAGATTATGCAAGGTCAATCTCTCAACGCCAATCTTTGTTCTACAGGACGGAAACCATGACGCAGTAGAACGCGGAAATTAACCCCAATTAAATCCAGGAATTCACCGCAAAGGGGGCCGAATGCCGAAAGGGAGGGGGCGGTTGCAACTTTGTCAGTGGGCGGTTTGTTTTCCCAGCCTGAATTCTGTCCCCCCTAAGCTTCTTTTTCAGTAAGCCAGTGTGGCCCTTGCCTAAAAACTGAGTAACGATCGAAATGTAGTGGCAAACGGAACGGAAGGCCGACAAGTAAAAATTAAGCATAGCAAACGGATGAGGCGACGTGAAATAAGGATTAAGATTTTTTTTGATTTTTTTTTTATGAATGAAAGAAGGGTTTATTAAAAAGACTAGAATCTTCAATGCCTAGAGGCGAACCTGTAAGGGACAAATTATCCTCAAAACAAAACAACGACAAATTCGAAAAAAATAAAGAAAAAAAGGAAAGGAGCTTGACTTAATCGGTCTGGGACGCCCAACAAAAAAAAACAAAACCCTATTATAAATTGTCAATTCATATTTACAAGGTCTGTAAAATATGGCCTAGACCTTCCATTTAGTCCGGTCACTGGGGGGAGTTGAATGGGGGTCCGTGAGGTCTTGTGCACGCTTGGAGTGGTGGGACTGGTTATATTTGGTAACATATATATGTTAACAACACTTCCGCCTAATTTTGCATCGGACCCTGTCGAAACCCAGATTACGCCTCCAGAGCGCCACTTAAACGCAAGGAGAGAAGAAGAAGAAAGTACCTTCTTTGTGTCTTCTTTTCGTTGGGCAGCCATCCGGATTGACGGGGCTTCTTGGTCTCTTGTTCTTTTTCCGTTTCTGGAACATTCCAGGGGGCAGGTACTGGGGCTCACCATACTCGGACATCATCACATAATCTCCTTCGTCGGATGGCGACAGGTCGCCGTGATTCTGGAAAAAAAGGACATTCTTAGTGGGCGGGGAAGCAATCGAAAAAAGCCACAAGAGGCTTTTTTGATGACTCTCGCCGTTCCAAGAGGACTCCTCGGGGAATCGAAGGGAACGGCGAGAATAGAGGGAGTCACTCCACGCGGACTCCGCGTACAGAAACAGCGAGAACACGGGGAGTGCTTCCAAAATGGATTTTGTTCGAAAAAAAAATATGCAGTTGACGAAATTAGTCTGGGTCCACCTTATGTTGTTTATTCTGATTGTTTTTAATTAATTTTACATTGCACCAACACACGCAAAAATTTATTCCCCTCCGAATCTGAAAGATAGTCCTCTTTGCTGATGGTGGTGATAATCGGAGCATTCCCCGTCCGTGGGGACTCGCGAGAATACGGGGAGTGAGTCCTCGGGACAAACAAAAACGCGGAGACTCCTCAAGTGGAGTCCTCGGGGAATGGTGAGAATACGCCTAAGGTCTAGAGCGGTCGCTGATCTACAAGCCAGATCACCGCTGATCAACAAACATGGACAGCAACTCCGCATTTTTTCAAGACTTTACAGCTGCGAGCTCATAGGGGGAGACCTGGCAGATACAACATACTTGTTTTTGTGTGCGTAATTAATGTATACTTGACTATGTAAAGGCGTAATTGTCTATAGTTATGGTTGACGAGAGAAAAAATACTCTTTTTTTTGGTAGTGCCGTTCGAAATGTTTTTGAACAGAAAAAATTGGTTGAGGTTTTGATGCACACTTTGTCAAGCTTTTGGTCGTTTTGATGACCTTTTATAAAAACAACGAAAAAAAAGTGCTACACCAAAATAAGAAACCTGATGCGAACATCAACTTCAGGGTTCCTGGTTGCGAAGAAAACTACTTCTGGGTCAAGAAAACAGAAGATTAACAAGGTTGAGAATGTGAAAAACAGGATAAAATACCAACGAAGCAAAAAGGAAGAATGCCAACCATCACTATCACAGCCGGACAGCTGACATCCGAATTCCCAGTTTTTGCTACTTAAAGCGCCAAGACGCAGCTTTCGAGGCATATATCACGGACTAGCAACATACCTAACTTGTTTCCAAAACTCACAAAAAGTCGTGGTACTGAACTTTGTCTTATGTGTTTATACTGGGCTTTGGCGTAGTTAAAATGCCACGATGAAGTTGGACAACGTGTTTTTTATTTGCTCTGCTCATCTGTATTTATAAAGATCCAAAAGATGTATCTTTTTCAGGTGTTGAAAACTCCAGTGCTATGATCTGTTTTGTGAACTTGTTTGGTTAACTTGGTTCTATGGGTCAATATCTATTGGGTTAAAGTCTATTTATTTATTCGGAGTAAAAAAAAACAACAAGAGAGAATTAAGAAAGCGATGGAGTCTATGCCGCTGGTATATCTGGTCACTCAGAGCATTTTTTTTAAAGTATCTTCATTGTAAGGTTTAATGGAAAACCGCCGCAATAGGAAAGCTAAATAATAAACAACAAATATGCACAAATAAATAGGCAGTAAATATGTAGCCTAAATAATGTCAACATTAAACACAAACTTAACAAGATTGAAAACCAAAGGTGAAACACGGAATCGGAGGGGAAAAACAGAAACTGAAAAACGCGAAATTTTCTGATTACAGATATAACTGGTGACTAGGAATGTGAACGAGTGGAGGCGACGTATGATAGATATGATAGATATCGCTTTTATTCTTCTCGAACTATCATGGTAAAATCTAAATTTTGTCAAAATCGTCAATATATACAAATGTAAACACTACTGTTAAAAAAAAATTACAATCTCTGCAAAAAATGTAGTAGTAGCAACAGTAGTAGTGTCTGGTTGGACATGTCAGCTCAAAACGGTATTTAAAAACGTACCAGACTACAGGAATTCAACTGAAGACAAATTAGAACTTTTGGCCTAATTAATTAATTAGGGGGTCACCCCCTTTGAGGAGGTGAAGATCAACACGGGACAAACGGACAAACCTGTATCACGGAGGTGGGTAGATGGCCACCATGTAAAGAGTGCGGGGTTGTTGGTGTATAGACCGTCGGTGAATTGGGTAGGCTAGTCGGGGCCAACGGTGAATTCAGGTAGTGTGCCTGGTGTAACGAAAGGGGAGAGAAAGGCGAGTGCTGTAGCTTGGCGTCTTGGTAGTACTGGTGAAGACTGCCGTATTCAGAGTGTCCTGAAATACAAGACTAACGATTAGGTGGGATCAAGAGAAGCGAGGGAACAAACAGGACAGTCAGGAGGCTACTTCCACCAAACATGCCTTTTACTCAAAGTGGTAATAGCCCCAAAGGCACGGCATGTCAGTGTGTATATTTGTTCTGTGAATAATGGGGTGGGCAGCGTATATGCAATGTAGAATGATAGTAAGACTTTGGATAAATGAGTGTTTTCTGTCTTTCAGGAAATTAGAACGCTTTTAGGTTGACAATGGAGCACCCAGCCAGATTTCTAGACCCTCTGTAATAATAAGTGTATTTTTTAATTATGGTCTTTGTATGTAGTCTAAATGTTTCCAATGTATGGTGCTCTTATCTTGTATTGCCATGGCTCTAGAGCTTTTCAAGCAATAATTATCATGTCATAAAAAAGCGACGCTTTGCTAATTAACTAATTGTGATTTGTAACACGAAATAATAAAACACTAACCTAAGGCATTAAAGTTTAACCGAATAGGGCTGAGATACGGCAGTCTAATAACACATCACTTATTCACTTAACTAGGCCTGAAAGCCCGAAAAAAATGCGTTACTTCGTTTGTCCGCTATCCACAGATAATCGAATTTCATCGAACTTATTCTTTCGGATTTGTGGTACCTCTATGGGCTTGTCCCTCTATGCTTGAAACGTTCAGCAACTACAAAGGTATGCTATTGCCGAAAAATAACACATATAACAAAAAGAATATCTTTTCGTCACTTTCCTACTGCCATCAGAGAGCAATTACTTCGCCCAGTTTTCTGAGCTTGGCGTCCGTCACACATGGAAATGCAGGCTTTTGTTGAAATTTAAATTCTCCACGTCTGGATAGATAGTGGGTTGTCGTGCAAGCCGCGAACATTCTGAACGTTATTCCAGAGTCCCGGGTGAAAAAAAAAGAAAATCCTTTAGATGAGTAAAAAAAATTCAGTATTTAAATAGCAGATGTAAAAATAAGCTGCCTTTTTAGTTAAACTTTAACAATTAAAACAAACACAAGCAGCAGCACGTTCATTTTTGAAAAAAAAAAATTCTTTGTCGACAATAACAGAACAGCTGAAAATATATGAAAAAAAAGGACTTTTTTTTAATTAGGGCTGAATCTTTGAAGATGTACGAAAGCTTGTATATTTTGCACCATTGGTGTAAACAGAGGCGGTGTAGAAAGTTCGAATCTGCAACAATGTGAAGACAGGGAACTGATATCTTATTTCTTTGTAGTTGGGAGAAGGACAGAAATAAATAAAATTTTAACTGATCCCTATTTCAATTCATTTTACTTTTATCCTCAGTTTATCAATCAGTAAGCAAAATAACATATACAACGCTCTCAAGATGGGCAGAACAGTGTCGCTACACTCCGATTTGAGTCGAACTTGATGGACGGGAAGAAGGGTTGTGAGAGATGCGACATTTATGTTTCCAAGTCGTATTTTGCCTCAGTAGGTGGAGTTGGAGGGAGAGTCCCGGAAATTTTGAGGCTCGCATAGGAGTCAAAAGATTGCAGTAATTTAAATGAAACTTGGAATGTAGGGAGAGCAACTATCCTAGATGACGTATGTTAGGGTCCAAACCAGGTCTGACAACGGTGAGGGGGGGGGGGTACCGGAAATTTCCAAAAAATGCTCAGATTCGAGTGAAACTTGATAGGTGGTATAAGAGAAGATGCTTTAGATGATCCATTCATTTTACTTTTATCCTCAGTTTATCATTCATTAAACAAAATAACATCTACTACGCTCTCAAGACGGGCAACCGTGTCCTGTGCGGGTGTGCACACCTTTCCCTCACTTATAGCCTAACACACATTTCTCGTCTCGGCCTTTTCTTTTCTTATTCTTTACCCCCCTCCCCACCCAGCCCTGAATCACTAATAATAATAATAAAATATTCACCTGAAATTAATACCAAATAAATTTTCGAAATTTACCTAATTATCCCAAAAATGATTGACAGTGATTAGGCTACTACAAAATCACCTGAGTTCACCAAGTGATCAACAACTGAATATTTTATATTTGTTAATTGTTCTCCAACATTATCTACGTTCTCTTGGTCCCGAACTGAAGACACGGGAATTCCTTCTCGCGTTAAAGTATAACTGAAAAGCAGACTTATTTTTGTGTCATTTAACTGAATACACTGAATTATTTGAATTCTGCAAAGGGACTTTTTTGTATTTTCCACTATCTGCTCTAGTTGTGACGTTTAGAATATCTGCTGCCGTCCCCACAGCGTAAATTCTACTATGACGCGGGAATTTTAATCAAAACACAAACGCGGCTTTTTAGTGGGTGGTGGTGAGATTGGTGAAGACTGCTTAGTGCCTGAACAAAAAACAATCCTGAACAAAAAAAAATCATTTCTCGTAAGGCATACAACAAAAATACAAGCGCACAGAGGTACCACAAATCACACAGAAATTCCACTATTTGAAAATCGCTTAGTCGCAAATGGCGGGAAAACGAAGTAACGCATTTTCAGCGGGTCTTCAAGCCAATTTAAGTGAATAAGTGATGGGTAACTAGATTGTTCTATCCCAGCCCTTTTCGGTTAAACTTTAAAGAAATAATGACAATTAGAATTGCAGCCCTTGTCAAGTCGGGTCGTGAAAGTGTCTCCTCTTAACTTCAAGTTGGCTTAATTCTCCGGTGGACAGACTTTTGTCTACTGAGATTACTAGAGGCAAGTTCGCACTAACTTTCCGGAATCCTTCGGCACTCCAAACAATTTGCCAAGGAATTTAAAGGTACTATTTTTATGTTATAGTTTTACGAAGGGAATCACACGGAACAGTAAGTAAGTAAGTAAGTAAAGTATTTATTTCCCGTATTTTTCACTTAAGAACAAAAAGAAGTAAAGAAGATAAAGAAAAAGAAAACGAAAAAGAAGAGAAATTTAAGGCACAACACAGATACAGACACATGACGTTTTACATAACAATTACTCAATCACGAACTATAAAAGTGTTTAAGCCAGGGGTGGTTCCATTTCCCCTGAAAATTTGAAATTACCCGATTCACTGCGATACTAGGGTCCGCAATCTGGTGGTAAAACAGTGCAAAACCCGCGATTCTAACCGGTGCAGGAGAGAGTCTAAATAGGCTAGAGTAGGCCTACTTGGAGGGGCTACTCTAAACCAGTTCATGGAGAATGCCGATGGGCAAGTAACAGATGGGGGAAGTGAAAAAATTGGATAAACACTAGTTTAGATATGGTGCGGTGGAACCCTTTTTTTCAACCGATTAAAGTTTACTCCATATCTCATACTATCAGCCCATTCATCCGAAAGTATGAACATAGTACAATGCATACTATAGATAAATGTTCCTTCAGCCCAAGCTGACTGCGAATCACATTTGATAATGCAAAACGGATACGTCAACTAGATTTTATTAGAGCTATATTTCGGGCCTTCTTGGCAAGGGTCCTCTTCAGGCTCAAAGCCGCTCAAGTTGGAAAATGAGACTGTGCGAAAACACAAGCTGGATGTTCCAACTTGACCGGCTTTGGGCCTGAAGAGGACCCTTGCCAAGAAGGGCCGAAATATATCTCTAATAGTAGATGTAATAGTAGCTGACGTTTTCGTTTTGCATTGTCAAATATAATGCACACTATTCCGCACAGAGACTCGATCTTCTACTTTCGAACCCGGAAAACGTAATCCGTTCGAAAATCCAAAACTAAAACACCGCCAAGGCCAATGCTTTTACGCCAGCACTTCCTGGTTTTGGACAACAAACCGGTTTCCTATTACCGTTCATTTTCTTTCTGCCGGTCATTTTCTGAAGATGCAGAAGTTCGTTCAACCTTCGGATGAGGCATTAAACAACAAAGCATCCGCGCTACCACTGAAGAATTACAATTGCAACATAATTTAACATAGTCATTTACTGTTTTGTCTAACGGGCCAACGCTTTCGCTTCAAGGAGGTTGGAATGAGGAGGATGGAGTGAAATTGATTATTATTCGCTGGGAATTATTGTATTCGACTGTGCTAAACGGATACGTCAGCTGAAACTTATTCTAGCGATATTTCGGAACTTCTTGGCAAGGGTCCTCTTCAGGCTCGAGCTACAAAAATAAACCTTCCTAAATTCTTTTCGTAACCACAAGGAATCGTCTGTTGAGTATTACAAAATATTAGAGTTTCAGTACGTTCTCGAAAGTCTTCTTTCGTTTGTGTTTCCTGTCTTGGTCGGAACATGTTGTTATAATTATAAATCGGAGCAAATTTTTAAAGGACCCCTCGCACTATTTACTATTCAACTTGCAGTATTTTAAAATATTTCAATACTTTAAAATTAGGCCGTGCTTTCAACAAATAACCCACGGTTTCGGCTGTTTTAAGCATTTTCCTAGGCCCGTTAAGTTGCAACGAAAACAGGGAAAAAATTTACATAACCGTTTTTTTCTGACGGAAATACTTCCCGCAGACAACCGTCAACAGCGTGATACACATCGATGGTAGCAAAACACGGCAAGTGAGAAAACCTGCGTGGTTTTGTTAGAGGGGTTAGAATGTACCGTACGACATTGGGGTCTCTGGGTTTAGAACTATATGAAGTGATTAGGAATATACTGCGTTAGTATTATAGGTAAGACAGGTCCTTTAAGGTTGAAACATTTTTTCTTTTTCACCATGGTGCAAAACGGAAGCCGGTTTGCCGTAAGTGACAGAATGTTTTCGAATGTCTTTTTTCATTTTTATTTTCTGTCTTGGTCGCTATATTATGCATCGTAACAAATTTTTAAAAGAATCAGTCCATTTATTTCTAAACCCGGAGACCCCAATTTCGTACGATACATTCTAACCCCTCTGACAAAACCACCTGATTTTCTCACTTGCCGTGTTTCGCTACCTTCGATGTCTATCAACCTGTCGACGGTTGTCTGCGAGAAGTTTTTCCATCAGAATAACCGGTTATGTAAATTCTTTCCCTGTTTTCGCTATAAGTCAGCGGGTCTCGGAAAAGGCTTAAAACAGCCAAAACCGTGGGTTATTTGTTGAAAGCACAGCCTAGTCTTAAAGTATTCAAATATTTTAAAATACTTCAAGAAGAATAAATAGTGCGAGGGGTCCTGAAAAATCTTTACGAATCTGTGTCGCCAAATGGATGTTTGAAACCCCCCAAATGGGTTTGTCTGAGCAAGAACGCAAATACCGATTAGGACTGAAAAGTCGAAGTTTGAGTAAGGAACACCTTTCTCGTGTCTGTAAACTACAAAAAAATCATAAAGGCGAGCAGGACAACTTCCAAAAAAGTTGCGAGTAAATCTATCTACGACATTTCACCGCATCGCACTTCAACTGAAGGTGAAAACGAAGACCTTCAGAAAATCAAGATCAAGTACGAACGGTAAACGTATTTATATCTGTCCCTTATAAAATAGTTAACAACGTCTGAAAGGGATATCTGGTTGACATGAAATGTCATGAAACGGGAATAAGAGATAGGAAGCTTGCCTTACCTTGGGATCTTGGCGAAAAGTGTCCTGAATTTCGCTGGTAATAATGTGACAATATACTTCCAAGATTAGCAGTATCAGGGGATGAACCATAAGGGGTGGCTTGGTCTATAAAAGATAATAATAAATGAATCAATTATTTTAATTCGGTCTAGGGATCATTGAAAAAAGGCAAAAACATAACAGGGCTTTTGGCAATCAAATATGCATAAAGGAATTTAGGCTAAAGTAAGTTTAGGCTAAATTAAACGAGGAAAAGACACTAATTTATCATGTTATTTCTTACGGTTTGTTTGTTTATTTAGCTTTTTGTTACTTCACCGTTCACGCCTTTTGCGTTGTGTGGGTCAGAAATCAACAAATAAAAACAAAATATTTCTGAAGATTATTTTTCACTGTCGCATTTGACTTTGCGTCTAAAAACCCTAGAACGCCATTTTCCGGGACTCTGCATTCGATTTTCCGGTTGGTCGGAAAAGAGGAAGCGGCAGTCGCTTTGAATTTATGAGCCTCTCAAAATCCGTTCCGGACAATCAAAGGATTCGAACGGATGATCTCCTGCGACCCAAACAGCAATTAGGGAGAATCCACCGACGAGCAAAAAAAACGGCCAGGAAAACAATGTTTCTTGGATGCTCGGAATCGTCTTTCTTTTTAGACGGAGTAGCATTCTAGAATTCCAAGAAATAGAGTTAAAGTGGTCTTACAGACGTAAATTTACTCGCTCGCTTCCTTCTCATGAACCTAGATGGGACATTCAAAATTCATATAATATAAATAACACATACATAAATGGGTAACTGAACTGTTGATTAGATTAGATTAGACTATATATGGGGTTTATTGGAAAAAATACTAGGAACTACAAAACCCTCCAGAAGTTTACACTTGTTAAGAGGTTTAACAACCCCCTTTGACAGATTAACCTGCATAACACTATAATAAAGAGAGAAATAAGAAAAAAGAAAGGAAGAGAAAAGAAAAAATAGACAAAATTATGCACTTACTCGGTTCCTGGTCAAACAAAACAAAATAACTATACACTCAAAATAACTATACACTCAAAAAACCCCGTCTCCACAAACAAACAAAACCAAACAAATAAATAAAATATAAATGGATAAATAAAACATAACGGAATCTGGGCCAACCTGAGAACGACTCAAACCAAGATAACACAGGACAAATTGTATTAGAAGGAGATCACTGTTCCTGAAATCCGTTGTCGACTGTTGAAGCCGTGAAGCCGAAGGTTGCAGGTACAAATCCCGCTCACGGAACTTTTTTTTTTTTTTCAGTTCATTAATATTGCTGGCTAAAAATTTACTTTACAGATTCTGAGATATGTGCCTTAAAGGACCAGTCTTACCTGTACTGCTTCGCTTTTCATCCCTAACAGTTTCATTCATTTGCATTTCAGAGATTTCGAAATTCTAATGTCATTTGTACCCCTCCCCCGAACGGCACTACGCTTGTTTTTGCATCCGAAGTGTTTCACTCTTGCTGAGGCAGATCTCTCATCAAAAAGGTGGCCGCCCGCGGATTTGTAACCTCTGTGAAACCCAGCAGAGTTTAAAAGGAGTAATGTATATTGGAACAGAAACTACTACCACGACTTGTGCTTTAAGGAAAAATATGATCCAGGATAGGACCAATTTCCCCAAAACTCTACTACAGAAGGGGGTTGTTTACTTACTTTGAGCGGAAATCTTTGTCCTGCTTTCATCATTGCTGACATGACCACTGCTCGAATCGACGTCGGAGACCCCTGAGTCAGCGGGGGAAGGGGGGAGGGAACCTGGAAACAAGGTCAGATTATATACAGCGACGATCCATGACTTACACTCCGGGAGTAAATAAGTGAGTAAGTAATTTTTCCTGACCCGCCATTTTCAAAAGCGGAGTATGTAAAATAAAATAATCTGTCCAGCCCGCGATCAGATCAGCACATTTTCCGTTTAGTCAAAGTCCTCCAGTTTAATTTTCAATTTCTCTTGCTACATTCCTCTTGCACTGTGAGTGTAGATTGTTTGTGTGCTTAAAGTCCGTATCCAAGCCAGGACTTAATATTATCCAAGGTTTTAGCTTCTGCTCCATATGAACCCAGCCTGACCCACCCCCCAAAAAACAGCCAAGATTTTACGCCTTTCCTTTTAGGTAAGAACCAAAAAGTATATCATTCATTCATCATAAATTTCGAACACGAAAATTCGAAAAACACGAAAAAATCGCGTAATTTTTTCTTAAAAACTGAGTCAAACTCTTTTTAAGACCCAATGTAACGTCAGCAGACGTTTTGTTCCATCGTTGGCTTGACACTGAACATTATATTGCTGCTGTTTTGTTTAGACAGAATACAGTGAATCGCCCGTAAGCCAAGCGTCACGATTGCGCTTGTTTATCTTTTTTTGTTTTGTTTAACAAACTGCTTTGGGAGAACGTCAGGGGCTTTACGATCAGATAAAACCGTATCCTTTTTCCTGACATTTTTCACCGGTATCTAACCGCCTTTTGGCAAGGCATAAAACCTAATTTGTACTGTGATTAGAAAGCTATTTGTATAAACACCGCCGGTACCTCTTAATCGCACATCTGACGCTAGACTCCCTTTTAAAAATTGAATGTAAACAACTGCTGCCCTGCCATATTTCTAACACGAGACATCACTTAGTTTTAAAGTACACATAACAGCGTTCGAAACCAAAGGACAGAAGTAGTTAGGACAGGGAAACATACCCGCAAATGAGAACGGGAAAATCTCTAGGCCCTTCAATCAAAAATAAGTAGAGCCATCCGCCCTTTTCAATTCAGCGCTAGTGGCGGATGAAAGTACGATTACAAACGATAATTTGTCGAAACGCTACTAGTAAAACTCATCGCCAGAACAAACTGAAAATTCAAACTCAGCCCAGATCATTGGTAAAACAGCTCAATGAAACCTATGGCCAGATAATAGTAATAATCAATACTAAACAACGATAACCGAAACATAGGAACCCCCTCATGATGTTTTTAAGCCGGTGTTAAGCCGACTCCGCATAAGACACTCCTACTTTGGTTTCACTCGGGACTAACTGTCTACCACAAAGCTTTTCAAAGATAGAAAGGGGTATCCCAACGAAACAGGCCAGTGCCAAAAGATGCCTTCTCTGGGTTCGACGATCGTTACCTATTCTCTGGTATCTTTACGCCACCGAAAGAAATAACAATATACGTTTTAAATAAAACAATATGGGCTTTACTTTGTTTGAATTGTAGCTTGGTCCTTTAAAACCTGGTTTCAGATTTGTAAGCTGAGCAAGAAGGACTGGGGAACCGGCGGGATGCCTATGACTTCGACAAGTTTGTTCGTCCGTCTGTCGGGCTTTTAGCACGATAACTATAGAAGATTAACTTGATGTGAGATTCTTACTTGATAATCCGATCGTAATTTCAGCTAGACCGGGAATTCAAGACATAAAAGGATTACCTAGTTAAGGTGTCAATTAGGGACAATACAACATGGTTAAGGGGTCTGTCAAAGACCGCAAAGTTCAATTCTTGTCTGGGATTCCGCCACAATCTCTTAAAATAAGAGAAAGCTAAAGCTAAAAGCTTAACGAAAAATGTAATAATAAATAAATGAATAAAAAAGAAAGTTTGTATTTGATTGATTGACATCCGTATTTTTCGTCTCCCAAAAGGCAGCACAAAATGAACAATAGTTGCGTTTTTGCAGATGCCATGTTATTTGTTACCACGGTAACTGGATCTGCAATTAGTCACTTTTGCAGTTACCGCGGTATCTGATACACGGTTGCTCTGCAAAAACGACTATTGCCGAAACTGCAGTTCTCGAACGTCGGACCGTGGTATCTAAATATAAGATACCACGATAACTTGCCAGATATCACGATAACTGCGAAAACGACTTTAGACCGTGGTGTCAGATACCATGGTATCTGCAAAAACGCAACTAATAATTAAGCAAACATTGTGACAGACTTCACTTCCTATCCGCCTTCCGGAACAGCACAACGTGGGAAAAGCTATGCCATCCGAGGTCACACTTCTGTCATAAACAAGTACATGATTTCCCGGATAAACATGTGCATCAAAGTCAGAGATGGAACGCCTGGGACAGATCGCGGACGACAGACCCGCCCTATAAATTTAGCCGTGCCTCAGTAATAGAACAACAAAGAATCCTTCGTATCGCTGTTGACAGATTATTTGAAAAGTCCGCGCGTGCTTTTGACGTGGGCCAAGAAAGATAAGCCCGGCTAGCACGTGCGAACATTCCTGTTGCCATCTCACACCTCCAATTTTGCACGGGCAATTTAAACACGGTTGTCCTAATTTTTCGTAAACGTGTGTTTCAATTCAATTCAATTCAATTCAATTTATTTCTAAAACGTAAAGCGGACAAGCCGAAAATTCGTTTGGTCGTCAATGAATATATATATACAATTTACAGTCAACACTTAAGAATTAATTTGAAATAAAAGTAATCGTCCACATTTAATAAAAGAGTTAACCTCAGGTACACAATTACTTACTAGCACTGCATTAAAAAACTTGAAAAAGAAGGGAACAAAGCTTTTCAGATATCGGGTTCGAGACACCTGAATAGGCTGTATGAGAGCTACAGCTTCTGCCACTGCTCTTGTGGGTCTTTTCGATGTGGCTTGAAGGCGAATTTTGAGGTAAAACTAAAAATAGTATCCGGCTGAGGAAGCAGAATTTGCCTTCACCAAAAAAGGGAGGTCTGTCAAGTCCGACGTTCAAAACCTAACAGAAAGGCGGCAACACTTAGTCCCGTGAGTCTCCCTAGCGGAAACGCAACCAATCTTTTTATACGCTGTCGTATCTTCCTCTTTCAGGTATCAAAAATCTGAAACCGACCAAAACCCGATAAGCGGAAATGCAAACAACTTCAGATGGGCCACCGAAGGGATGCGCAAACATGGCCAATTCTTACTGTCATAAAAAGAATCCGCTGATCACGACACTAAGTTAGTACTTCACCCTGATACTCACCCGATGAAAATTTTTCGAGAATTAGTTGTAAGGAGTTGTAGGCTAAGTTTTAGTAGCATACAGTAGTAAATATTGCCACTACATGCTACTACTAGCAAGATTGGATGCAATCGGATACTAATACTTAAGATTAACCCAGTCTGAGGCATGGTAAATGAGAACTACATTTCAATACATGCAACTTTTTCGTACAACTACAGTCTAAATTTTTTTTTCACCGGGTGGTCAACTAGTGAATCTGTCTAGAGGCTAGATTTCTTTCGATTTTTTCTAGATTTTTTTCTTAGTATGGGTGAGAGAATCTCCCTCCCTCCCCTCCCCTGGCTCCTTCCGAATATCGAACTGGCCATTTACCAGTTACTGGTCTCTGTTTGTCTCTCCTCGCCTTGGTATCAGTAGTCTGAGATATTACACTAGGTTAATGAACAGAAAAGATAAGCTTGTACTTTTTCAAACTCAATGGCAGTGCAAAAATTACATCGTCACCGACGTTGGCAATTTTTTTCTGTTGACGGACTGTAATTAAACACATATCCTAGCAGAATGTTAGCTAAATGACATCTCGCACTGCACAGTGTCTGTCCTCAGATATCCTGAAGTCACGTGCCTTGGATGACAATCTTGGCAAAATGTGCATGACCGGTCTCCGGACAAATAAGCTCCTCGGAAATAATGACCGGCACATGATACGCCACATAAAAAGAACAAGCATGACAAGCGTGATGATCAGTATATTGTAAGGAGATAGGACACACTTATGAAGTGAAGAATCTCGAAAACGAAAATGAATAGATACACTACTGAAGTGGAATGAATTACTATCATCAGTACGACCTATCCTTTAAACCTTGATGATGGTGATCATTGCGGATGCAATTCTGTACCAAATCTTGGTTTTGAACCAGAATGTGGAGAATGGATCCACACCGAAGAATGGATGTGTTAAGAATTCCAAGAATCCCTACCCCCTAGGACGGGAAGTTTGTGGTTCATGAGATGTTATTAATGATCAGGGATCGCAAGAAACAATATTCCCACTGTTCCGATAATACGCTTCCCGGGGTGAAACGCAGAGATCAATTTATCATCTACCCATCTGGGTGTGCCTCGTTGACTTCCTTCTTTGACAACAACAAAATTCCAGATTGCATAGCAACATAAAACAATCAACGCAACCACAACCAAGGAGTACAACTCTGACGCACAAATAGCCTTCTGCTAAATTGGTCATCTGTAACGACGAGGACGTCCACTTCGATACTTAAAGCACAACTCTTCCTAGAAATGATCTTTTGCCTCTGAAAGGGATCAGAAAAAAAGTTTTCCAAAAATACCATTCCTTTCCACCTGAAATTAGCGATTTTCTTGTTAGCGCTTGTCGGCAATATCCAGCCTTCCTGCTCTCCGACGCGGCGGGTGGGAGCAAAACATTTAAAAACTGAACGCGCCGTAGTTGAAAATTTGTAAAACTAAGCAAATAAAAGAAGTAAAATCAGAAGATTCTCGTATCCTTATGTTTGAAAGAGTTGTCAGCGGACATTGAAGACTCCGGCAAACTTTGCTTTGTGTGACGGGCAGAACTCGCCACGGCCGAGAAACCACTAAAATTCGCAGGCACAAAACGAAACAATGGACAAAGCGGGATATTTTAGAAGCTTATAATTCCATAAGGGAGCTAGGTATATTATACAAGGCAGAATAAGCGAGAGGGGTCCTTTAACACATTGCTTATTTACCTTAGGTAGTTGTGTATTTGCAGCATTGTTACAATATACAAAGTCAGAATATAACTGATGCCTCCTGAATGTACGTAAAACATTAAGAAAAAAGACCTTGTCTCAAATCAGAATTAGTTATCAATTTTATACCAAGTTTTTTTTTCCGGAAAACCACACAACTTTTTTTTTTTTACAGACTTCACAACCGTATTTCATACGAGGTCTTGCTAGCTCATGGCCATGGGCATCCGAAATTATTTTCATACTTTCCCCCATTTTTGGGGGACCAGAGGGACAGTTCTGAAACGACAGAGGGCCTAAGAGCCAGTCCTGAAACTGCAGAAATTTCCAAGCTGTGGCCATGTGAAGGATGTAATCAATTTCACTCTGTTTACACATGGATACATAAGGTCAGGGACCCTCGTCTGAGGGGCACAGAGGTTGTGTGGCCGCGGACGGGAAGGGGGGGTCATGTTGGGACACTTTCGGTGTGGCCTATTAGCGAAAGATTGATATTGATCGCACTGGCTTTGGTGTTTGTTTTCCTTGTCAGATTTTCCGCCGCATTGAGCAACTTTGGTCTATAGGGCCAAACAAAAGGTTTAAAGCTTAACCGAATAGGGTTCAGATCCAACAGCCTCCACTTCACTTCTTAGCTTGAACAGCACTGAAAACCCGATAAAAATGCGTTACTTCGTTTGTCCGCCATCCGCAGATAATCGATTTCATCGACCGAGCTTATTCTTTCGTATTTGTGGTACCTTTATGTGCTTCTCCCTCTGTGCTTGAAATATTTATTAACTACAAAGGTAAGCCGTTGCCGAAAAATAACACATATAACAAAACGGCATATCTTATCTCATTTAGCTCAGTAACATATGAAAATGCAGGTTTTTGTTGAAATTCAAATTCTCCGCGTCTGGACGAATTTTCGGTTGTTGTGCTAACATTGCACATTCTGAACTTTATTACTAGAGCCCCGGGTGAAAAAATACAAAACCCTTTAGACGACTCAAAAGTTTTCAGTATATTAGAATATAAGCAGTTAAGACAAGCTGGCTTTTCAGTTAAGTTTTGGGGAGTAACTGAAGTCTCCAATGTGCGACCTCTCTTTACTACCCATGGAACTAAGTCTCTGTGGTCCTTGGTTGCGTGCACGAGCAGTGGTTTCTTTAGGCTTTTCTTTAAACAATCAAACACCGATTCTGGGTGAGTTTTGCATATGTACGCTCTGTAATCAACTAAATACGCACTGTAAGGCATATTTTAGTATATTTCTGGGTTTTTTTTAATCCACTAGGAAGCAAGAACAGTGGACTACAAAATAGGATAAATCACCAAACAAGCACTTAAAGTGACAAAAAGAGCTGAACTTAACGGGGGGGGGGGGGTCTATCTCGGGGCCAAAAATTTGTGTGCCAGAGGAGGTATCATGCCGTCACGACAGTGAGCGTGTTCCACCCTACTTACCGTAGTTACCACGCATGACGTCACAAATTCTACCTTTCTGTCGTCAAGGCTGGAACGATTTTTCTATTTTTCAGCAGAATATCATGCCACGGATGAATCCGACCAATCACGTGACAGAGATCCGTAGTTACTACGCTTACTACGCTCCCGAGCGTGGTAAGCAAATAGTTACTATTAGTTACTATTTTGAGAAGGCTGGAACGGTCAGCGTAGTAACTTTTCGTGAGGTTGGAACGGATTTAGTAACTAATAATTACTATTGGTACGAGGGTGGAACACGCTCAGTAAGTGGTGCTTTTATAGGCTTTCCGCGCTAATACTTTTTGGATTAAATCTGGACCTCAACATACATGCACTGCTACAAGATTTCTGAACTAAACACTTACACCTTCACATAGCCAGACAGTAACCAGCTGTTCCTGCCCCTCGCTCATGGTAAACTCCTATACCCAAGATCTACCATACTAAAGGCAGCCGCGGAGAGGTGTTCTCCAAAGAGTAAATTATTAGTTCATCCTTTCCCGTAGCAACGGCTTAATATCAAAGGCTACTTGAGCACACCTATAGACATGTGAGGAAACAAACGATCACTATCACACACGTTGTCTTACGCAATTTTGTAGCTCATACTAACTGAAGCCATACGGTTACCGTATCGTATCACATTCTAGGCATTACCTGTTTTACAATATGGGAAGTGGAACAGTTTTAAATTAGATTACCATTTTTTAAGATAATTAAGAGCTCGTTTATGACACATGGGATCCCATTAGATTACGAGTGTATAGGGAGAGGGCGTTGCAAATTAAAGGGCCCAGGGAAATCAAAGGAGTGGGGGGGGGGGGGGACTACAACCGTGTCCAAACACCATAAAGGGGTTCTCGGAAGTCACAGAACACATCCCTATTCCTGACGGCTGCATCCCTCGATAAAATCTGTGGAAATTTATAACGAAAGAAAGGGGTGATAGAACTGATAATGAAAACATACCTGAGCCATTTCCTAGGTTTTCTGTAGCTACCCTTAACGCGGGGTAGCCTGCAGGTCCCAAACTGCTCGAAAGGGCTTTCGAGACCCCTTGGCTGAGAATGCCCCTTAGAAGATTCGCCACCCCGGCGGTGGGAGGTGGTGAGGGCGGCGATGGTAGCTTCGATTCCAATTCGGCTCGAAGTATGGACTGACCAGGTTCTGGGGTTGTATCCACTAGAAAAATGAAGATTTCAAAATTTACTCTAAATATGTTTTAATCACGATAATCAGCTTAGAGAATCAGCTGTCGGAATTCTCCGCGGAAACAGCTGCCAGTGCACAGGCCTACGATCCAGTACCAACAGCCAAAGAATATAGACTATGAATCTAGGCCCTTAAGACGATTTTTTCAAGCTAGCACTGGATTTCCCCAACAAACGTGACCAACAAACCAACAAACATCAACGGTGACGAAGTAGCCCCAGCTGATCTTTGACAGACTAGTATACTCCAACGGTAGAAATATGTGGAGTGGTCTTCCGACCCTGAGTTTCTTCTCAAAAGGGTAGATGTGCTAGGGCTACCCACCAGTCCATCTGGAGACATGAATTTATGACCGGTTAGCCCTTGCCAAGAATTCTTAGTATGTTTATTTTTCTAGCTGGCACTGGGCATTTTCCCCGGCCAAGGTCCAGTCAACGCACGCGGAACTGACAACTGAAGTACTGTGCTTAAAATTAGCCTCTCGAGACTAAAATTAGAGGGGAGTGTTTTGTCAAATAAAGCCTGCGATTAAATGTGCCGACGAAGGGTCGAGCACGTACGTGCGGTGTTTTCAGCGCTTAAGCACTATCATATCCGGACAAGGTTGATGGTATCACAATGCACAGAAAGATGCATATTTTGAGTTTATCTTTAAGACTTATTTTATTTATTTATTTACTTCAGCCGTATCAATATACATAGGGAAAAACACACATTATCACTACATATTACACATAACCACATATGTAACAAGATCAACGAACCACCAGTTCCACAAAGGAAGTGAAAGTTGAATAACTGGAGTAGAAAGAATTTGGATCAGGTTATTATCTGACCTCAAAAGGCAGCTTTTTAGCGACAAAACTGCTTTACGTTTTAGTTCGTAAAATGAAGGCATACGGTTATTTGCGAACATCCCCCAAGCGCTGCACCGGTGCGGGAGTTGGTGAAGTTTTCTATAACAGTTATTGTAAGTGACGCGGGTCACATTTATCGCACCAGCAGTGGAATTCGTACAAAGAGCAAAACAGTGAAACTGAAAACAAAAAGTACGAAACAGACTATCACGGATAATTGCAGAACAGAACTGGAATTTCTAGCAACTACATTTCCTCGCACACACAGACTTCTTGTTAAATGACGCAAATGAGTCAGATCCCGCAAATCAGGCGTAAACCAGAAGCCAAGGTATTTAAACTCTTCAGCAAATTTCAGGCGTGACTAACACAGCAACACAGGAGGAACTATTTTGATTTTCAACTCTGGTGGTATAAATGCCATGCATTCCGTTTTCTCCGCATTAAAACAATATCCATCTCTAGAGCAAATTTCTCACATACTCGAAGTAGGAGGTTCAAGGCATTAATGATCGGAGCCATGAGGACAAGATCATCCGCATATTATTAAAACACTTATTACTAATGAAAAAACCAAAGATATGGCGCAAAGCCGACTATTTAGATGATCAACATAAAGATTATATAGAAAAGGGGATAAAATCCCTCCTGCCTGTCACCATTCTGGACACAAAACGAGCTACTACGATAAGTACCCCACAACTTCAAGCGTCTGTCGTCGAAACCATATCTCAAGCAAAATAACATACGGAGCGGGAACCCCTTTTTAAGCAGCTCCAACAATAGTTTTTTGTGATTAACCCGATCAATCGCAGACATCCATATAATAAGCAGCATAGTTGTTCTGATGGTATAATCTTCGACAAGCGGTGTAGGCTATACTCATTCCCGGATTGGTACCCGGTGTACACGGGTTTTGGGAGTGAGTACAGCTCGCACAGTTCATTCGTTGTTGCGAACGATGTTACTGCAATTGTGTTATTTTTGAAAAAAAAGCCCGCGCTCGGGCCAGACAAGGGTGTGATATCTCACTGTGTCGAGGAAAGCAATAGAATATATCAAAGAGGTCTCCCGCCTCGTTGCCCCACTTCTTGCAAGCGGCTGACCAGGAATCTTTTTTAGAAAAAACGGAAGGTCGATTTTTTCACAACATGCGGGCGACAAGAAATAGACAACAAAGCACGATAACTATCTGGGTCAATGACAGATATCGACTGTGAATGAAAACTAGTGAAAGTGAAAAAATCATGGCGTAAAACACCATTGAACGTAGATCATCTTACATGACCAAGGTTGCATGATCGTGCCAATGCGAATTTTGACACAAAGTATTTGCGCAGCTAATGTACGCACACGAGCCCTTGTAACGGTATGTTTAAGGCAAACCGCGGACCGGTTTAACTGGTGAGACCGTACAACTGTATGATCGTGCAGCCAATGAATGCAGCGCCCCTAGCGGAAATATTATATGCCATTATATACCATATATATATACACAATTCGCCGTTTGGGGGGTAATTAGTTCTTGTTGTCGGGCTGAACTCCCATCCTGCTACGTTTTTCCACCTTCAGTGAACCTGATAGTTGGATTTATGTCCGCATCTAACCTGAACATAGTACACATCAGTTTCCACTCTTCCTTGACTTTGTTTTCGTTACCAGGAAACGGCGGACTATTCACCGTTCACGCCCCGGAGATAATGTACTGAAACCCATAGCTTCAGCAGAAGTTATTCGTCCGCGCCACTATGGATTTATTCTTTATTCACTTCCTCCAGCTCTCGTAAAATCTCTTTCAGGAGAATCCATTCTGGTCCCTCCATTCATAAAGCCCCGATTCATGGAACCATTAACCGGGATCGCCCTGACGTTCGCCCCCAAGACTCCGCCAACGGTATCGAGCGAAGACGGCTTTTGCGTCAGCACTGCCGGAAATGGAAGTGTATTTTAGGTCGCTCACAATACCGATTCGGAGAACTCCCAGAAGTATCCTAGAAGATGTCGGGAAATGAGAGACTGATAACTCACTCGTGCGCAAAAAGGGGGATCGATCCCTGCGCCCCGGGATCCCCCGCCCCCGCGGATTCAGGAACGACTTCCGGGACTGAGTGAAATTTACAAGTTCGAAGTACGACAGACGTCAAATCACCTTGTCAAAATGTTAATTCAGTGCACTTTATAAATAAGAAAAAAAGACAATGGATTTCTTATAGGAGTCACAGCTGAGAAGATTCCCTAAGCTAATTTCCTAAACCCACTTACGAACTGAGTGAAATATAAGACCCATGACAAAAATCACAACTGTATACGGAAGTCGTTCAGATCAAGCTGACCGCGAATCATACTGACTGCGCTAAACGAACACGTCAGCTGAGTTTATTTGAGTGATACGTCGGCCCTTCTTGGCAATGCCTTGTTCAGGTTCAAGCTAGACAAACGAAGCTATGATCCCTACCACGAACGGAAGGTTAAAGGCCTTTCTTCGGGGGTGTCCGATAGACCACAGCTCTCAAAGGGCTCTCCCCTTCGTCACATTAGCAGGGTTGCAAGTTGAACAGCGGAACAGGACTAGGCTACCTGCTCCGCCACTGTTGTACTGAGCTCCCACGTGGGGTTTTTGACAGTAATGAGGGTAAAACCTCTGTACACGGAAGTCCTTCAGATCGGTGTCCGACCAATTTGTCATAGGACAACTTGTCACAAGGATAATTCGTCACTAGGACACTTCGTCATACGGACAGTTCGTCCTTAGGACAATTTGTCATACTGACATTTCGTCACAATGAGCCTACTTTCAAGTTCGATTGCGTTTAGATATGTAAAATTAAATACTCAGTTGCATGAAATTAAGGTGGTTATATAACAGGCTACATTTAAACATGTAGTTATGAGCAATTCCCCACTTGTATTCGATAACGTCACTTTGACCAAAACGGTATCTCCCATCTACCTAACGATGGCAGGTCACGTCTTCGTACTTACTTTTCTTGGGTGGGTTGGGGCACACAGCAACAAATCGCACAACATTCATTTGGTTTTGCTCCTGCATAGCAGAAATGAGAATTTCCGAATATTTGGATGAGCTGCTACATCTCCCTCAGTCTTTGTGAGTTCCATATCTGTTCTGCTTTGATCCAAATTACCATTTTAATAGCAAACTTTGTGATGAACTGTCCTAATGACGAACTGCCCAAGTGACGAATTACCCTATGGCGAATTTTCCGTGTGACCAAATGTCTTGCGACGACGTGTCTCTGTGACAAACTGTCCGTGAGACGAAATATCTGTGACGAATTGTCCTGTGATGAATTGTCCTAGAATCTTCAGATCAAGCTGACCGCGAATCATAACTCTGGGGCTGAACTGAGAAGCACATCTAACGCTGGGAACTGCATTACAAATTCCTCCACGACAAGAACAAAAAGTCGAACAGAGTTGATCTCGACGTCAAGACATGCGAAAATAAGTAGAAGAAATCACAAAAAAGTGTTCAAGCTCGGCGAGAAAAATACGTTCAGTGCCAAAAGGACCCTTCCGATTTTATGACAGCTTCCGAAAGGTGAATAGGATAGGAAGGGCAGCCAGGACGACTGCTGGCAGGAGGAAAAATATTTCGAACTCGTTTCATAGATAAATAGAGAACTGATGATAACTAGGAAGACGGACTGGGTAAATAACCGACCACGGATGCAAGGTCAACACCAACTTCCTTATTGACGCTAATGAACCGTTGAGAGCAGGATGTGTGCGAAGACAAATTAGGTAAGCAAATCAAATTCAGTTAAATATGGCATCAAAAAAATCTAAAGTAATCTATTCTGTGATACATGCAAGCTTTTCCTTCCAATGCTCATACACAATGACATGAATACACAAATATTAACTTCCTTTAGGTGGTTAACGGTAGAGTCTCTAACCCCTTTGCTCGTCGCCGGCTACTCGTTCGTTATTCAGCGACACTGGGATCCTGAAATCCCTTCCGTTAGCGTAGTGAGTTATCAGTGAATGGGTACATTTGTGAGTTTTAGATTCAGATGTAAAGAGTTGGGTTTAGGTGAGTTTAGATGAAACAGTTCATACTAATAGACATTTTGAATCTCTCCTTTCATTTTTATTACCTTTCTCGCTCGAATTTCTTGTCTGATCTTCACGCTAGACTTCAGCAAGCGGTGGGTTTCCATGAAGCAAAAGCTGATTGGACTAGATTAAGTAGTCCAGGTTTGGATACGGACTAATGTACGGAAATCATAGCTAAAGCAAGTCTGTTAGCTTCAACATACGCGGAAGTGAAGGGTAATTCGGTCTGTTAGGTAGGCCTCTGTCTAGAAGCTTTGATGGTTAACCACCCTCTTGTAACTGGTTTCTTATGAATTTCCGAATTCCTATTCCTTTTTTTTTCTTGTTTTTTTTTTATTGCCACGTAGTATCTTTTCGGTTCTTCCTGTCCAATATGATTTGGCCAGGTGACTACGCTTCCACTTTCCCTCGGTGACGCCAACGGTCCTAACATCTCATATTTTAAATTATTTTTTTTTTTTTTTTTTCAATGACCGACCTATATATTTAGCGTCACCTACACTTTCCTCTATCTCTACATTTAATTTTTTAGTATTCTTCTTTTTTTTCCTCTTTTATCACTTATTTCTCATTTTACCATTTTCATGTTTAAAACCTTAAAATTTTCCTTTACTTTTTCCTTTCTGAAAATCTCCTTTCCTAAAATTTTTTTTTTCAATTAAAACTTATTATTTATAAAAATATTATCCCTATTATCCACCCTCTTGTAACTGGTTCTTATGAATTTCCGAATTCCTAAAGTAAGCAATGATCTGGTCGTCCGCGTTTATCCGTGGTTAAACCAATCTTTCAAGATTTTTCATAACTTACGGTATCTCCTCATCAAAGATTTCTTGTAGGCTTTTGGATTGACTCCCAAGTCCAGGGGCTGGTCCGAATCATCGGAATCATGGCCTGAATGCCCAAACTCGTCTTCATCGTCAGTATATCTACATCCAAATCCATAATGTGGATGAAACGTAGCCGTCACAGGTCTATACTTGTACTCATCGTCTGAGCCTTGCGATGACACTTCACTGGGCGACCTTGCCCGCGAGTTACAACTCAGGTCAAGAGGAACCTCCACTTCAGGTTTCACGTTAACTTGGATTCTCATCTTCAACTATTTCCTCTTAAAGTCCCGTCTCCATAACAAACTGTACGCGACCAGGTCTCGCTGAAGACTGAGGTGGATGCCTAGGCTAGCATCGTTAGCGGCGCCCCAGGAAACAAGTACGCCAACCTTGTGAACATCCTCAACGCTCACAGAGTTTTTGGCGAAGTACAGTCGAGTTTTTTGCACACCTTGCCTGGTTGCGACTAGAGAATCAATGGGTACCAGGGGGACTGAAAAAGAGCTCCTCCAGAAGCTGAATGAGGAAGTTAACGACAGCAAGAGGGAGAAGTTAGACAAGGATCTTGACTTTGTTGACTCGCACAAACACTAGCTCGAGAGACGATCTTGAAAGATAAGAAGACTTTTCAGCAAGGAAGTAGCGACTTAAATGATCAAAGAAAAACAGAGAATTCCGCTTAGACCGAAAGTCAAGATGCTTATTTTCATCCGAAATGACCTCGACAGATTTCATCACTTTCTTAAAAGATCTATCAGCAATATGTACGAATTCACCAAGACAAATTGGCAGACGAGTGTGTATTTGCCTTGAGAAAGGTAACTGAGTTGGACCCGAGGGATTATTGGTCCACGTAGGCTAAAGAAAACAGTTCGAGACATGTTATGTCAATGGGAAACGGGCGTCTAAGAGACCAATAGGGAAAAAGACGCGTACAACTATTGGTTTACAGGCTATTTATTTTTAGAAATGCCAGATGTAATAATTATAGCACAGATATATTTGTATGATTTTGTCCAGAAAGGATGATAGCTCCTTTTTTAAAAGCAGAAGGGGGAGATAACCATAAAATGCGTTGGCATGAGAACACCTCTGTCTCTCAAAAAGCTCTGTATTCGTGTCGGTTGTTCAAGATTCCATTCGTGTCAGATATTGCAATATAGTTCCAACTTTAATGATATTGTGGTCTCCATATATTTGCAATTTCTCGGTTATTGTTTACACTCGAAGACGAAAAGAAGTAAAGCGTATCAGGACTTTTTATTAAAAATACCGTCAATTTCTCGTATACCTTCCTTGACAGTATGGGAACGTTACTTCAAAACTGTTTTTTTTTATCGCTGACCTTGTGCGAAGTATCCTCCATCACTCAGGACCTCCACTTGACCTTTGTCCTGCTTGTCATCTAGGAAGAAGATTTTTAGGCACGATTAAGTTTTCTTATTTATCTGTTTATGTTTTTATATTGTTCATTCACTTAGCTACTGAACGCTCAGTGTGGTTTCTGGGATCCCAAAACGTAAAATAACGGGGAATGATTTCATAAAAGTTGTCCGTCCGTCTGTTAGCACGATAACTCTCGAAGGGTTGAGGTATTTTATTCAAACTTGACAAGAGGACTCTTTGGGTGAAAGTGAAGGTCAAGTTCGAAGATGGGCTCTGTAGCCCTACATTTAGGGGTGAGGGAGGAGTTTCAAATTAAGGGGCGAAAAAGAATATTTTTTTAAGCTAATGAGATAGTCAATTTCGGGGGAAGAAGGTATGCTGAATCCGAATATGAAAATTATTTTCTCGCTGGACAAGTGGTTCACCCGGAATCCGGCAAGAAACGGAAAATTTATGATAAGAAGTAAAAATTTAATCTAAAGTTGATAAGAGGTTACGGCGACTTGCTGAACCCGAATACGAAATTTATTTTCTTGCCGCACGAGTGGTTCACCCGGAATCCGGCAAAACCGGAAAATTTATGAAAAGTTAAAGGTTTTAATCTGAAGTTGATTAGAAGTTTGGTTTAGGGGTAATGAGACATGCTGCATCCGAATATGAAACTCTTGCCGGACAAGTAGTTGGCCCGGAATCCAGCCACAATCGGAAATTTGGCATGAAGTTTTAAGACCCGATGGTAGGACTATAGTCGATATAGGGTGAGGAAACAGGCTGATGAAGCTGTCAAACACACTAAAAATCGATTGGAGAATCGGTATCGGGGTAAGGAGACATGCTGAATCCAATTTTGAACTTTATTTCCTTCACGGATAAGATGGCAAAATTTGCCAAAACCCGGAAATTTCAATCGAAAGGTTCGCCTCTCAAGTCACCATCTCTTTTGCTCTGCATGCAGTTCGCCGACAGTAGCCTACTGATAAAAGGAGGAATTTGGTCCAGTGGTCAAGTTGGTCTGAAGTCGATTACAGATGAGATGTTGGAGTAAATGCATGCTCAAACCATATCTGAATTTGGTTATAGGTTATAGCAAAATGTTAAAGGGGTTTGGCGGAGACTGGAAATCTACAAGATCCGCTTGTCTGGGTCGACTAGTCCAATCAATATTCAATATTTGGGATCCCATTGAAACCTTTGGCCAGGTTTCTTTTCTTTTATCTTTTCGTTTCCTGTGCGTAATGATATTTCGTTAATTCGTTCACGACACTATGTTCCTGGTCCTACCTGAAAACCATGAGTGCCTTAAAAAAAAAATAAAAAAATAAACAGGATAAACCAGGAAGAGCTGTTGATGGTATCCTCACCGAGCAAATAAATCTCATTTGACGTGACTGGTGGGCTGTGCCAGCTAAAGTTAACCGGTTCTGCATAATGCATCTCAACGGTGATCGGTCCAAAAACCTCAACCCGTTAAATCGAAGCGGAAGGACATTCCACTGTTCGCGATTTTAACACGAGTGATCTGCAGAGCGAGGGAGAAAGTGGCAGTCACGGCTCGCGTGTGCAATCGCTACAATAAAAGCACCATCAAGGCTTTCCTCGTTCTGTTTTTTGATCAAAATAAACAAAACATTGCTTCGAACAGGTTCTCGACCTTGAGGGAAAGGGTAGTGGGTTTTGACAAGAGCCATTGCTCTCGTTCTCTCAAGCAGCAACACAACAGTTATGTCATTAAAAACAAATGGATTTTTGCGAAAGGTTTTCGCAAGGACGAATCTCACAATGAAAATTGTGAGCGTGAAGACCTTCACGGGGTGGGGGGGGGGGGGGGGGGGTAATCCATCAGTACGAATATCTGATTCCGGAAATTCAACAAACAATAAAAGCAAAGAAGGAAAAACAAGGAAGCACTTGTGCTTGTACGGCATTAGATCAAGGGCGTCATTTGAGGGGGGGGGGGGGTTAAATTTAATTTTGAATCTGTGTGGTAATACAGGGGTGGGGCTCCAAATTGGTCTTTGCCCCCTCCCCCCCCCCCCCCAGGCTTAATGAAATGGCTCCGGCTGCACCAGACCGTCCCATGGAGGACAAAAGAATCAGTTAGGTACAGAAAGGGGGGTCGCTCTTGCAACTCAATTTCAGGAGATGGGGAAAGTAGAGCACACCACCATTACTGGGAACCCTAGAAATACAAAAAATATCTTGGAAAAATTCCACAATAAGGAAAAGGAAAACTGGACCTTCCAGACAGGAACATGCCTTGGTAGCCTTACTAATGAATATTTCAGCAATCGCCAGTTCGTTTTTCAATTGCTGGACGATCAATTTGTGTCAAAGAGAATCTGGAAACTGGCAGGGCATTTCATCCTTCCGCATTTATCTCGCCTGACTCAAAACTTATTAGTTACTCCTTTTAACTTGTCATGATTTTTTTTTTCCTGACTGCCGCCGAAACATTCCTATTCCATTTTGCTCTGTCTAGGCGAACTTCTGATATCGTTTCACTCCTCTCATTCAGTTTAATCTGGCCAATCTTTCGCCCATAGCTTAGAGGGATGGCCTTAACCACAGCTAAAAGCCCTGCCGCTAAATTCCGCAAAGTCCTGAGGCAGGGCCTCGTACTTTAAATGGCTGCAGGTCTGCAGACTTCAAAGGTCTGCAGATTCGGAAACCGCTGAAGCTCAGGGCAGATCGACGTCGAGCATACAAGAGTCAATGACAGAGAAATAAGTCCGTTGTTAGCTGAAGCCACTGAAAGAAGACTGCAACATACAAGACCTTGCGTCGTGGACACGCAGTCCGATAAGATGTTGCAGCTGAAAAACGCATGCGAGAATTTCGGAGCGAAGTAGAAAATCCGTATCCGACCGTGTATCCCACCGAGTAGCTGATCCAAAGAATCTCGACAGCATGTCTATCTCAACTAGTTCCAGTGGCCGCGAAAACGGACGGGTTAAGTGATCGGTATGTTTGGAATGTTTGGAGTAGGGTTGTACATGAATAATTATTATTCACTGAATCACAGCGTGATTCTGTTTTTGTAAAATAGTCTTGAGAATTCTGAAAACTTTTTGTGAAGTGTGAAGTGACTGCCTATCGCTTTGGTTTGACATCAAACCCCATCCGTCATTTGAAGGTCAGTTTATTTGGGACGGAGGAATTGTAAACGCTATTCTGAAAGTGGTTCGGCTCTTGACGTTCGGTTTTAGTGGAGTGTTCATATATGAACAATCCATTCTTGCGGCCAAGGTAGCCGGTTTTCAAAGTTTTTTTTTTCTGGAGTTCATAACTCGCGAACCGGCAGGCATCAAGTTGAAACTTCGGGTAATTGGGGACATTGGGGTCTACTTGTTCCTTTTGTGGGTCCCACCCCCACATCCACTTGGTTCAGGCGATTAGGCACAATTTCACCGGTGACTAATGCTTCCACCTTGACTGCAGGTAGAGATAGGGCGATCGAATTCCCTGTGCCTTTAGAACTAAGTTTTGGGTAGATACTTTTGGAGTTTCATCCCTCCCACTATGCCCTCTTATGGCAAACTGGACCCAGATTGGCCAAAAGTAAAGTTCGTGTTGAAGCATGTCAGACTCGTGGGCACTAGGGTTCCTTTATGGATTTTCGGGGTCCCAGCCCCCAGATCCACTTGGTTCAGGATTGCTCGGTGATTATTGTTGAAATTCCTTATGCTTTTAGATCATTGAGTTGGTAAGATACTTTTGGAGTTGGACCCCTACCCCCGTTCATGACCAACCTGGCCAGATTGCCTATGAGTTAAGTTTGAGACCCGTGATTGGTATCAAATTCGGTATACATTTGGATATGTTTGTCTATGTGTGCGTTTTGATGGGTCTCGGAAGCAGGCTGAGTTGCAGAACCCTGCATAACAGCTGTTCTGCCACAGACTCTTAGCTACATTGCATGTTGCATGCATAATGCGTTTCCCTTGAGACCATGCTTAAAACTGAAGCGTAAGAGTGCTTTCCGGGTCCTACACAAAAATTCTTTAAGATGGTTGCACGGGTTCCTATTGAACTGCTATGATTCGGGCATGTTTGTTGGTGAAGACCTTCCGACTTTTGTTGAAGTGAGAAGGGCAACTGCCATATCACCACAGGCATGAATTCTACGTTCTGAGAACCCCCTCCTTCTGGTGATTTCTTATATGTGTCTCAGTTTACCATTTGGCTCTAGCGGGGTTACAGCGATGCAGTGTGGTTCTTCCCAGACTGATGAACATGTGTTTCTTTGACCCGTTCAAGTTAGTGATTTTGTTATTTACTTGATGTTTGGCCGTAGTTGGTCGTATTTTCTTTTTAAACAAATATATTCTTGCTTCGCTCTGCGTACATGATATGATATAATTGATATATGCGCTTTAGTATAAGTTTCCCCTTCAGTAGATTCCTCGATCCAGGACTGGGACCCTCTGTCCAATTGTTTGCCCACAATAATGCCTTGCAACCATTCCCAGGATATCTTCATTATCGAAAAGGGATCACCGAGCAACAGCGATTGACGCAGGAAAGACAAGGAAGTAACCTCGAATGACGTCAATGGGGAACTCTCGAAACCTTGTGTGGGAAGCAAAAACACGTGGAGACAAAGGAGAAGCATATCGGGAGAAGGGACCACTTCCGATCCATGAGTAATGAGGATGGAGAACCCCGGAAGAGACTCTTAGTAGGTGAGGCTATCATGGATTGCTCAAGGCCATATCGAATGTACTCCAATTTCGCCTTCTCAGCCAGTTCTGAAGCTCCAAATGAAGACAGGCCTACGTGACGGTTCACTTTACTACGGATGGTCTGCTGACCAGTCCAACACTACTTACTCTTACTCCTCTTTCATGTCACAGCTCAGGTCTCGCCCTCTTATGTACTGAGCGTAGACAAGGAGAGAGCAGGGGTACAATATAATGCATGTCCGACGGTATCAGCCGACCTGAGACCCAGTTCCAAGCAGAACCAGAGTAGACTACTTCTTTACATTTTTTTCTAAGGTTCGGTAGTACTAACGGAAGCTGTTAGTTTGCTTTCCCGACTGGATGGAAAATTCCAATGCTGAAAACACGTGGTCAACGACCTCTCGGTCTGACCTGATACCATTCACTTGGTAAATTTTCGGTTGAACACGAGGGGACTCACTGGAAAGAAGGCCTTCTGCATCTGGGACTTCTGAGTCGATTTACACTAAACCGAGGTGCGCATCCCCTCGGGTGTATATCACTTCCTTTCATAGAAACACGTAACGTCCTACCCCAAGTTCAAACCTGGACCCCTGAGTCATCTACTGTTGCAGTCTCGAAATTCAAAAACTGGACAACCTGCTTTCAACTGAGAGCCTCTACTCCAAGTTTAATCAAACAATTCAAGAGCATTTAAGAAAAGCTCAACATCAGAACGTTTGACTAATTCTTTGTTTCAAGATTTTTTTCACAAATAAAAGGAAACTTTCAACATCACATTTGATTTTAACCAGTTATAAATAGCCAATCCCATGGCCTACCCGCATTCTATTTGACCTGGTTCCGCCAGATTCCCTCTGTTGAAAGTTGTCATGCACCGATGCGACAACACAAAAGCAAAACTACAGGCTAAGTCTAGCTCTTTGTCTGAAAATTTTTGTAATACGGGTTTGCCACTGTCCTTACGTCCTGATCCAAGCCCTGCTAGTGGTAGAACAAGTTCCAGGGCTTACAAAGTTCAACGCCCTTCTCGACAAGCCTTGAAATAGACAGCTCAAAAGGTGACTCTTCCTGTCACATGACAGGCAGCCTGTCAAGGGTCCAGCCGCAACCTTCTACAGATTTTCCGGTAGAAAAACGAACCTGGACCCAGAGTCGGTTGGCTACCTCCGTCATTCCTTCCCCAGCACCTGCCCCCGTCTACCAATCATACGACAGATCCGAGAAAGCAATTAAAAATATCGAGAGTCTTCAACATTTTGGAACCAAGGTCCGAAGCCGGTGACAGACTTATCATATGAGGTGCCATTCAAATTAACGTCGGAAAATAGAACTCCCGCGCTAATAGTTCTGGTAGTTTGAGGTATTTCAATCAGCTGCTGGGACGCAGGCGAAGGAGCGTGTAAGAGATGGAAGCGACAGTTAAGTGTCCTTTCGATGAAGATCATAACCAACCTGAAAGATAGTCTGGCAGAAGTTGACATGGCGTCCGTTTCACGTTTGGATTTCGTTGTTTCTGAATATATTCTTGGCTTAATCTTATGGAGGATGCAGTGAACCATGTTAAACTTGGCCGGACACAAAGGCACCTGACGACAACGAGTATGTAAAAACTTGCGAATCGCCTGGCCTGTCAAGGACGGTGTCAAGCTCCCAGATTCCAGTCGTACATAAGCTGAATTAGCAAGTTGTTCCAGTCACTTGCTGAAACACAAACACTAACTCAGAGCTGTCAAATTGGCGGGCGAGAAGAATACCTAGTCTCGGACAAGCTTTACACAAAGCAGATTGAAAGAAGGTCCCAAAATAGGCTGTTTCTGCTGAAACGAACTTTAATCTCGGTTTCAGCAACAGAAACAAATACAATATGCCATTTTACATTCTTCGGCCAGAAAAGTGCTCTCGCTGGCGCAGCTGTCCATGATCTGTGATTTTTAGATATAACCTTGTAAAAGTTAGTGCTCACTAAAATTCTGAGCGTCTTCTTTTCCTTCTGTGTTCTGTCTTCATCGAAGGGGTCGAAAGAATGCTTGATACCTAAAATTTCGTCTCGCCACGACGGTGACCCAAAATAGATGGTGGATTAGAGTGAAGCAATAGCTGAAGACTAGATTGGGACTGAGAAGTCCACGTTTGGATAAGGAGTTAACGGTATAGACTCGATATATTTACCGCGAGCATATTCACCGTCAAACCGAATGTCATCCTGAGATGTGTGTTTCCCCCTCGTAAAACAAGATATGAAGAGTGTAAAGACGAGCAACCAAAGTGCTTCAAAGGACTCGAACTAAAACCTTACGCCAAGTGGTTGGCCAATCTAAATATTCCAACGATGTCGGAGACGGAGTAGCCTACATGGTGATAAACGAGTGATCGCCATGATTCTAGGCTCTTCTCCCCGTCATCCTACCAACAAGAGGTCATCCCCGAAAAAAGAAAACTTCTTCTCGTCGAGGGTAGTGAATGAATGGAACAAGCTAATGGAGGAAACCGACATGTTCAGTTCATGCCAACATTCCAATCTGGCCTGGACAAGGAGTGTGGGAAAAACCCAGTCAAATACCAATCGGATTACGAATCTTGTTGAACCAAATTTCACAATCAACAATCAAAGCGAACCACATAATAGGAGACCATCCAACGAGAAAACCAATAAAAAAGGGAGCACCACAGAAGCATTATGGACCACTCTGAATTGCGGATTGAGAAAGGTAACTTTTCCATAGGATCCACGACGATACCAAGCCATGTCGACCATTTGCATCTAGAAAAAGGCCGGCAAGTACCATGATCTACCAGGAGATGGCAGCCATGCCACGAAGTCAACAACCAACCAGGCACAAGCCAACCAGACTTCGTCCCGCCCTACGCACTATTCACCCAGATTCACGGCCACACCAAGTGACTTCATATCGATCATTTACATCTCGAAAGAGGCCGGCCAGTACCATTATCTACTAAGAGACTGCGTCACAACCAACCAGGCACAATAGCATGGGACAAGTCGCAAGCGGCTCGCCACTAAAAGAAACGGGCGCCTTCGGACTTAGTCGAATCGTCAAATTCCGCATGCCGAAAAGAAAAATGTCGAAGCTGATCTTGATGAATCTCCTCGTCCGATAACCTGTCAGGGTGATTTACGGCTCTTAGCCACTTTTCCGCTAATGCGCAACGAGGAAAAATTCCCCGTTTCCCGATTTCTGAAGGGTCTCCCGGAGGACACGGAAGAATCCGGAACAAAAACATAAATTTATGAAGACAAAGGTGAAGGCTTCGCTGAGACGTTGAAGACCTTCCCCGAGTTCCAGTAAAATTAAGAAGTAGCAACAAATTTCGAGCAAGAAATAAAGAGTAACTATTCGCCAGGAGGAGGTACTTACAAGCTGAAGAGTCGTCATGCGCTAGGAAGGAAACTAAGAGTCCTGGAGGCGCGGCATCATCACGCCCGATAAGCAAAGATGTACATTTTTGCTAGGTTTGAATATCATCATGTTACATGGCGCCGTTCAACACATTTAATGGGGAATAAACACATTCGGGAATATATGTTTTGTATTTTGAATATTTTAATTTAAGTATTATGTGTAAAGGTAAGATCAATATTGAGGGTAGAGCGACATTACTGAATGCTAGGCTTGAGTATTTTATATTTTTTTTATTTATTTATTAAAAATTAGTGATTGTGGGAGATCGGCGTGGACCTGGAGGTGAAATCTGAGGATGGAGCGGTAAGTGAAAATAAAACAAATTCTTCATTTGTTCTTTCTTTATTTGATTGTAATAGCTAAGAGACTCGTTCATTTGTTGATTATTTTGGTATTAACCCCTATGTAACGGGCCATGGAGCTTTGTAGGACTCGAAACTTATTCTGTTCATTTATTTTGAATTTAATCGAACTGAACTGAACTGATATTCGACCCACTTGTCTACCGGCAGTCAGGTCAGTCTGGCAATTTGACTCTCATTAGTGTCAAGAACTCAACTTGGTTGCTCAGAAGAGCGGTGGCGGCCTATGACGCTACCGTCATAGGCTATACTACGATTCGATCCCCTTGGCTATCCCGTACCCTTGTCCATTGCCATGAGTGGCAAGATTCACATCAGATCCCATTTAAAACCCTACTAATTTGAGGAAGAGGAAAGCCTTTGAGAGCTCGGGTATTCCCGATACCCCGGGAAGTTCCCAAACTTTGCGCAGGCCTGCCAATGAGTCACCTGTACTCAAAAACAAATAAGCGAAAGAACCTCTCCCGATCTGTGTAATACCACCATGCGGAATCAAATAGCTTCCCGATGCAGGGTTGCCGCATCAGACAAATTTAGAGAGTGACTTTTGGAGAGTGAATTGGGAGTGAAATTCTATTTTCATGAAAAAACGTGAAATGGTAATTTTTGTTCGGAATCACTGCTGCAAAAATGCTTTCGGCGGAGTCTCAATCGGTTCAGAATCCTCCGAGCATGACTAGCACGAAAAAATTCCCAAAAAAGTCCCCTTCTTCACTCCCACCGAAAGCAAAAACTAACTTTTTATGTAGTACAGACAGAGTGGAATGCCTTAAAATTACTTGAATTAGTTGAATTCCGCGTTTATTTTTGTATTTTCTGGAATTATCACACTATTGTGCGACAAATCTAGACATTTACATAAATAGAGTGAATTTTATGTCCTACGTAGGACAAGAGTGACAAAAAAAAAACAGAGTGACAATTCACTCTATCGTGCGACATGTGACAACCCTGTCCCGACGCCCTGCCCGGTGTAAACGAGCGGAAATTAGGAGATCCGCGGAACGTCACTGTTAGGTTTGTGTCCCTTAGTTTGCCAAGAGTGGTTGCAAAATCATTCCAATTTATTAATGATTCGATGCAAACAAAATATTGAGTCGCGAATACAACATACTTACACACGACCCCGGGGCCAGCGTTGGGCATGTGACCAGTCACCATATCGCTTGCCGATCCGCGACTAACCCTTGGTTCACACTGCTGCGATTTCGCGCAAAATTTTGCGTCATGCGACATACGAAACAAATCGTGCGACGAGCGACGCAAAACTTTGCGTTTTGTCGCAGTGTCGGATGCGTTGAAATATTTCAACTGATCCGACATAACGCATGCGATTCTTAAGGGAAAGAAAAGAAAAAACAAAGATAGTTTATTTTCAAGACTAGAAATTGCTCTACCTTGATCTGACTGTAGTCCTAAGATGGCTGAATCAACATAAGGGGTTTGACTGAAAATTTCCTAATGCTGGATGGTTGGTGGCTGGTTGTTTCCTCAAGGGTTTCTTTGTCCTTTTGCAGAATAATCTCGACGAAAAATTTCGTTTTCCATTTGCGTCTGCGTGGTTGTGGGAAGGTCCTTGCGATTCTGTCGCATGTCAGAACATCAAAGAAAAAATCGTGTCGCATACGAAGCTGCAGTGTGAACCAAGGGTAAAACAAACCGGAATGAATTACACTGACTAGTCAGTCGACAATAATGAGTCACGACGGAGAGCGCGAGGGGTTAGTGCCTTCTACAAATTGCAAGAAAGACAAAAGTTATGCTAGGCATAACAATCCAGTGTTGCCAGATGCTTGACACAAGATCGCGCAGCTAGAGAAGCACAAATGCGCCGTCGGCGCATTTTCGCTAAAAAAAAATTTTTACGAAATCGGATCCGGATTTTTTACGAAGTCGGATGGGGGGGGGGGCATGTTGTCGAACAGTCGGTAAAAAAAACGAGTTGGCGAAAAGCGCTGCAGCTCTTCTTAAAAATAGTAGATTTTCCATTAAACAGTAGATGTTATCAAAATGTTAAAACGAAAAACATTTCTGAAATTTTAATTTGGTGTAAGTTATGAGCTTACTTTTGAGTTACGACTTTTTGTGTAAAAGCAGTCGATGTTGAATCTTCGAAACAATCATTTGTCTTAGAAACGGTCGCTAAAAATGATCAAGCAATCGATAAATACCCCCCCCCCCCTTCTCCCCGTATATTTTTGGATAATAATGCCTCTGGTTCTGGGATGAGCAAGACATAAGAAAAGTTAATGATCTTTATGAGAAGAAACAGTAAGGATAATCGAAAAAACGATTTTTTTCTCAAGACGATTTAAAAAACGGTTTTTCTCAAAACGATTGAAAGAAAAGATTTTTTCTCAAAAAAACACGTTCCAGATATGCATGAACCTGACAAGCCCAACAACTTACCAGCGAATACATTCTCGTATCCAAATATCGTGCTCGCTGGCTTTCAAGACATGGATCAGTAAAGAGGGTCAACACATTCTGAACCAGCAAGCATCAATTATCAGTGTTCCCAAGGACCCAAACGACAATTTTGACATTTCAGTGAAGATTTTGAGTCCCCCCCAACCCTCAAGATCTGTAATCTGGATATAAAATCACTGTGTGGCTCTTACAAATCCTGATCTGGTTTTCAGTTTCTAAGGGATTTGGAGAGCAAAATGCGCCCAATTTGCGCCGATATTTGGGGAAATGCGCAAATTTGGCGCAATTCGCACACTTGAAAAATTCGAAGCGCAGCCGCCTCTAAAAAGCGCCCAAATGGCGCAAATGCGCACCATCTGACAACACTGCAACAATCACACTTCCTGACCTCTACAAATACCTCATCAAAGCAGAGCCCTAGAGAAGAACAGTCGAAGGTAAGCGACTATTGGCTGTTTAGCATTGTGACGTCACTACAGAGGCGGGTCATACACGCAATGTTCAAAGGCTAAGAGGAAAGCAGACGGGCGTAAACACAAAGCTCAGCAAGCAGCTCTAGCTCTGTGTCCACTTCGCCTAAGGAGTGATCTCGCCGTTCCAAAATGGATTTTGTTCGAAAAAAAAAATATGCAGTTGACGAAATTAGTCTGGATCCACTTTTGTTTAGGTTTGTTTACTCTGATTATCTTTAATTAATTTTACATTGCACCAACACCAGGAAAAATTGATTTCCCTCCGAATCTGAACGGGAGTCTTTTTTGATGATGGTGATGATAATCGGAGCATTCCCAGTAAGTGGGGACTCGCGAGAATACTGGGAGTGATTCCCCGGGACAAACAAAAACGCGGGGACTCCTCAGATGGAGTCCTCGTGGAACGGCGAGAATACGCCTCTAGTCCCAGCAAGTTTATACAAGACGGCCATCCGTCACCGTGACACATCTCACGGATGAATCTAAAATACTAAATAAGATGCCGGAGATACGTAACAATCTAGCCGTGAGGCGACAGATTTATGTACTACCATTTGCCAGGCATGTGTCGCTCGTCAAAAGATGGCATCCTGGAAACTAAATCATGCGACTAAGGGTTATGAGTTTTTACTACTATAAAGAAATAACGACGAGGTGGGAAACTTCTGTCATCCTCATTCGTCGCCTCAGTAATTTGACGGTCTAGTATATGACCAGTAAGGTTACATCCTGGTCCGGATGCACTCCCATTCCGGTTGTTAAAAGTGAGTAAAAATCGGGCTAGCAACGTCATCTGGTGGATATACTGCACAAGTCATTAGGATTACCTCTTATAAACAATAGTTGCGTATTTTATCTCGATTCTCCTCGCGATTCTCCTATTTTGCGTTCTATGACCCCTGAGATGAAGCCAATTCTCCTTTTTTTTGCGTTTTTGTCTGAATCGAGAACGGGGAAACGATGAACGAATCTTGCAGAACTGAGAAGTTGCTCCAGTAGTGGAGCAGATGCCTGAGATGATCTGTTTCTGTCTCCGAACCGCATCCGACCACGGAGGGGGGGGGGGGGGGGGGAGAGTTCGGTGGGACCGAAAATTCCGAACGTGTGTATTGAATCGCTAATTCGGTTTTTAACCATAATATTTGATTATAAAATATAACTTCTATCTATCTATGTGCCGCGAATCAGAACCTCACGTGCAAA
Source organism: Branchinecta sandiegonensis (assembly GCA_030848855.1). Taxonomy (NCBI): domain Eukaryota; kingdom Metazoa; phylum Arthropoda; class Branchiopoda; order Anostraca; family Branchinectidae; genus Branchinecta; species Branchinecta sandiegonensis. The sequence goes on from JAUPMV010000006.1 coordinate 676,067, forward strand.
CTACATCAGAGTCTAGAACTATGAAGCCATCAAGAAGTCCAGGTTCTAATCCGGACTTAAAGCTCCCATCCGGTATCCACTGCCAGACCAGGTTAGTATGCAGTGCGCTTGTCGGCGCAAACCAGCCAGTAAATTTATATAAGATGATAATGACTTTCATTATGCTCCTACTGACAACGACATTTCTTATCGGCAATTAGCTTGGAAAATATGGCATAATGATTACGTCAGGACTAAAGTGACCAGAGCCCATAACTTGAAAGCGACGAGCATTCCCGAACGTTTCGGCTGGTCTTGAACGTAGTTCATGACATTTGTCACTTCTTACAACGGAATGGCAATAAATTTAAAGTCCAGCAAGCGAATGCTCTCCCAGAAGTATGTCGAGAAACTACCGGGAATCACCCTTGGATCGGTTTAGAAGATCCAGAAGAGTAATATGAAACTCAACAAGGAAAACCGTGCGGAAATGTCACAGTGGCCGGGTCAGGGTTTGACCCGGGAAGCAAGACGCCTTTAAGGATGCCGCATCCACGTGTGAAATCGAAACATGTGCTTTCACGGCCTGTTATCCATTCATCTCTGATCACCACAAATGTTGTAATCCATACAGAAGAGGTTCAAGCTCGAGCGCAAGGGCGTGCACCACTTTCGAAGGGTGAATATTACGCCAGCCCCAGCCCAGGTTATTGATGTCAAAGACCTGCACGATTGGAAGTGGAACAAGCATTCAACTGGCCACCACGAATGTCGTAATTCATAGGAGGTTCAAACTCAAACCACATCTTTCTTTGTTGATATAATACAAATATTTTCTACAATATAACTATTTTTAACAATAGAATTTAGCTGCAGCCCTTTTTGTGGGCCCGAAAATCAAGGTGTGTCCAAATGTTGTGGTAATTTTAGCATGTAATAAAATACTTGAATACTCAGGGTACGGAATTCGCACTTTTGTTCTGGACAAATGGGAAACCTCCAAACAGGTTGCTACGCTGTCAGAAGTTTCATAAGAGATAACACAAGGATGCGCGGTTTTTAACAAATATTGCGTAACATATAACACTTCGGATGTTGTCTGTTGTGTTTCAAAATGTTTTGGACAATAAGTGTTACCATCAGGAAGAGCCGAAAAACCGCCAAAAAGCATCTGCTGAGTTTTCCGACACATAACGATCAACAATAAAGTCACTAGATGCTTTTTTGGCTGTTTTTTCGCTCTTCCTAGCAAAGCTTGTTATGCATAACATTTCATCCATAGCGTTTTCAACCACAACAGATAACATCCCACGTGTTATCTGTTACATATATTTTGTTGAAACCGCGCATCCTTGTGTTATTTGTTATGAAACTTCTGACAGTGTACCGAGGATCAGAATGTTTCATACCTGGAACCTTGTCCCGATGATGAACCACAAAAGGCGGCGGACAGTGAAGCAAAAGCTGAAGATCGGATTGAGATTAAGAAGTCCATGTTCGCACTGGTGTCGTGGATTCTTTAAAGGACCCCTCGCACTATTTACTCTTCAACTTCAGTATTTTAAAATATTTGAATACTTTAAAACTAGGCTGTGCTTTTCTGATGGAAAAAGTTCTTGCAGACAACCGTCGACAGCGTGATACACATCGAAGGTAACAAAACACGGCAAGTGAGAAAATCAGCATGGTTTTGTTAGAGGGGTCTCCGGTTCAGAAATATATTGAGTGATTGTTGAAGTAGGCTGCGGTATTATAGGTAAGACAGGTCCTTTAACGTTCGTTTTCGTTCGATCAGTACAACTAATTTTACGGTGAAACAAATATCATCAGCAACTTGACGCTGGAACGCCTTCTTTCCGTCCGAGTCGCTAAACAGGAGTTATCGCCCTCACCCCTTAGATAGCGTCCAGGAAACGCGATATTCGTCGGTGACCCAAGAAGGTGTAACCTCGCGTCATCGGTTGGGTTGTAAATCGCACAGATTGCGGAAGGCGCATAGCTTACAAATGCTTCGAGTGTCGGATTCGCGTGAGAGGAGCAAATGACAAACATTAAATTTAACTGCCGGCCATCTGGAGGAGCCAAAGGTCGACAGCGTTCGAGTGACAAGGTCCTGGACGGTGAAGCTTCTCCTCCGATGTTGAGAGGATTGTCGTTAACCTGCCACTGCACAAGTGGTATACTCTGACTTTTTTTTTATAAATACGAATACTTGTTCTCTTTACCAATATTCAAACAAAAACAAATTCACTCGTTCCGCTTCAAAAAATGACAAGATTTCAAGTGCGCAAAAAGGAAAATAAAAAGCTAAATGAATTAAAACTGAATCAGGGCCGCCGTTTTTTTTTTTTTGGGGGGGGGGGCATAACCCTTCTAGATTTCAAATTTTTCCTTGTTGGTGACGTTTTTGGCCGCTAAATAGGTTTCAAAAGGCCAAATGCACAGAATTGACGTTAATTTTATTCAAAACTACTTCAAATTTACCCCCCAAAAAGAGTAATTAAATTTTGAGTCTGTGTGGTAAACCTGGGGTTGGGGCCCAAAACGGATCTTTGGCCTCCCTAAGGTTTACTGAAGTGCTGACTGTCGGCCCTGCTAGTGGCTTTCATACAATTTTATTCTACAATCTTGGATCTTTATAGTCCTCAGCTCCTCCCGACTCACTCATCGTCCGCCAGGCAAGTCTGTGTAAGGTAAGTCCTGGTAAGTCTGTGGCCGAACAGGCATTCTTAGGACAGCTTCAAAGGCTTTGGCTGGTAGAACCAAGATTGTGGCTCAGGCCCCATTCAATTTGGTTGTGATTCCCAACCAAGGTGGAAACGCATATGCCACCTAGGCTATAAGTTCAGGTTTCAAGACCTAGCCTAATCTCCACCCTCTTAACCACACCAAAAGATCTGATTTGTTAGGTCTGCATTGCAAGAGTTTCCTCTAAGAAAGATAATCCCTACAATGTCATTTTGAGCGTGTTCCATCCTACTTGCCGTAGTTACTACGCATGACGTCACGAATTCTGGCTTTTTGCAGTCAAGACTGGAACGATTTTTCTATTTTCCAGCGGAATATCATGCCACGGGTGAATCCGACCAATCACGTGACAGAGATTCGTGGTTACTACGCTTACCACGCTCCCGAGCGTGGTAGGCAAATAGTTACTATTTCGAGAAGGCTGGAACGGTCAGCGTTGAAGTTGCATGTAATACTATGTAATAGCAAAGAATACTATCATTTAATGTGCCTCAGACTGGTCAAATCTTACGTAGAAGTATTACTGCATCCTGTCTTGCCATAGTAGCATCCAGTCTTGCTAATAGTAGCATGCAGTAGTATGCATTAACAAGGTAGCCTTGAAGTAGAAGCATGTAGTAGCATCAGTTAGTACTGCATGCTGCTTTTTCTTACAACTTCGTACTACTATTCTGAGATAAATTTCTCATCGGGTTCTTTCTTCAAAGAGACCCAGAATACACTGTTTCTGCTTAAAGCCAACTCATCTATCTTATGCTGTGACACTAGCAAACTTCTCCTTCCGAAGTGCTGTGAACACTGTACGAATTCAGCTCATTCATGTTCTCTTTCCACCAGCGATGTAGCATCTCCGAGGTTTGAATATAAGCGTTTATCAATGTTTCCTTTCACTTCTATATATTTCTTGCTCGAAATTCATTGCTAGGCCTATGCAGGACAAGAATGTTTGATGCCTGAAAACTTGGCTGGTGCTGAAGGAGACCCACAAGAGGTTTGATTTGTACCAAACACCCAAGCAGAAGTTGAACAATGGATTTGGACTGGTAATAACGTCAACAAATCATCCAACAAATCAACAAATTACAAATTTCAGCAATAATCCTCCCTGAATCCGTCCTGGTCAGTTTTTTTCTACTCCAATCCTCAAGAATCCAGTCGTCATCCAGGGTTCCCAAGGATGCCAATCCCAGCGTGTCATCGTGGAGCCATAAACGGATTGGTATTTGTTTTTGCCTCGTTTCTAGAGCTCCTGTCGGCCCATTAAAGATAAATTGTCACACTTAAGCTCCCTAATGATCTATCCAATTGGGCTATCCCGCAAAAAGTCCGTCGTTGCCTTGATCCATCGAGTCTCGCTCTAAAAATTGCAACATGTCTGCATTCGAGAGAAAAAGGCACTACTTCGCCTCGATGCCGTCATTCTGTCGGCGGCCGCAAAAAGGGCTTCTCTCCTTTTTATGAGCAATCAAACGAACAAAGCTAGCCAATTTTCTGGCCGATGAAATATGCGAGTGGGTAAAAGTCCCCAGTTTTTCTCGACGTGTGATCAATCTTTAATCTGTCGGCCGAGTTTGTGATTACCTTTGTTTCCCAGTTGGCACCTTTTGTTCTCAAAATACTTCACGGACTGGCAAAGGACTATGGAATGATATGTCTGCTCTAAGGAACGACCTGCATCGTAGCTCAATCACTGAGCAACTGGCACTGACTCCTCGATTTAAATCGTATCATTAAATCATAAGTTCTCAGTTACTTTGGTAAAGTGGCAAGTTTCTTGCAGCAAATGCTTGTGGATCTTGTGTTTGGTAAAAAGGTTAGTCTGAAAGGCACTTACGGCTTACGCCAGTATGACGGTTTGGAAACGAGCATTCATTTATTTATTTGCTTGCAGTTACATCACGACTGATTCTGCATGCCGTGTTTTTTTTTTGATACAGACAATTTTTGACCATTTGGTTTTTAACCAACCTTTTGCTTATCATTTGTTCGACAAATATCAGAATTGCAATTATCACGAAATATTTTTGTAACATTTTTTTTTAACCTTAGTCATTTTTATTCGTGGATTCTGATCAACCGTATTTTAAAATCTTGAACTGTGTCTATAAATCCGTAAATAGTAGATTTTTTGGTTGGTCCCTTTAACAGTCTATATGACCAAGTCCAAAACACGCAAGTGATCCTCGGGAAGAACGAGAAAACGTAACACTAACGACTCAAACTCAACAACTCAATCCTGTGTTAACCAATGCCGGCGATGTTTGGGAGCAGCTGTGATACCGCTTCCGGCTCTTACGGTAGGCACAGGGCGATTTTGCATCGGCAAGAAGAGTTAGTCATCAAGAGTATTGTGAAGACAGATCCAGCACTATTCTTTTAAATACATTTGTGGATTTATAGAAAGAACTGCAATTGTAAACTGTAACAACAAAGGAGACGCGCTTTGCAGTTGCACAGCCTGTACTTTCTCTACTAAGAGCTGATGGGCCCATGATTGTTCGAGCATCACTTGCGATGGAATTCTTAAACATTCGGGCCAGGCGGTATGGAATTCACTCCCAGATAGTGTTAAGGCGGCTGAACACCAACAATTGTTTAAAAAAAGAGTAAAAATTTTTTTTGGAGGGGTCAGGAGTCACGATTCAAAGAATAAAGGTATAAGTTATTATTTTTATTTTTTTATTACCTTCATTTATTTCTTTTTATTTCTTCTTCTTTTTTTTCTTTTGTGTGGTTTATGGGGAAAAATTGATTAATTAATGCTGACATGAAATTAAGTTATTAGATGTTCCTACGGCCCAAGCTGACTGCGAATCATATTTGACGGTGCAAACAGTCGCCGAGTCCAGAATAAAATCACAGCACCAGCTTTAACCCCAACCAACTTTCAGAGAAGAAGTTCTAAAAGCAGATATTTAAGGACGAATCTTAAATTGTTTTTCTACAAGTTTATTTTCCAGCTTGAGCGGCTTGAGCCTGAAGAGGACCCTTGCCAAGAAGGGCCGAAATATTGCTCGAATAAAATGTAGCTGACTTATCCGTTTTGCACCGTCAAATATAATTAAGTTATTGTTTAAGTTAAGTTGAAGTAGTTTGCGGTAACCGCCCAGTGCCAGTCCATGTATGTCTTCTCATGGGCGGTTACCTATCATAATTGGTTATTATATAATTTAGCAATAAAATAATCTAATCTAAAAAAAAAATCGAATCAAGAGGGCGTTTCCCTGCATGGTTTTTGTGTAATTTTCAGTGACACCTCAGTGACAAGGGTCCGGGGTAAATGATAAAGGATTACTGCAGGTTTCGTTTCTTCTGGCTGGATCCTGAATCGGACCCTTGCCAAGAAGGGCCGAAATATCACTGGAACGAATATTCGCTCGCCTCTAATTTGTGTTCTCCGATTGTTACCTGTCCACGAGGGCGAGTCCCTGCATGTTTTTTGTGTAATTTTCTACCCCAACCAATGACAACCAATGACAAATGACAAAGACCAATGACAAAGGTCCTGCAGGTTTCGTTTCTTCTGGCTAGATCCTGAATCGGACCCTTGCCAAGTAGGGCCGAAATATCACTGGAACGAATATTCGCTCGCCTCTAATTTATGTTCTCCGATTGTTGTCTGTCCACGATCCCATAAATGTGATTCTAAATTAGTGAACCTTTGTGGAAAATACTTTTTGAGTGTTTTGCGATTATTTTTATATTTTTTGTGTTCCTTTTCAACTGAAAGTGCGGGCAGTGCATCATAAATCCTTCATTCATCAGCGTTATTTTTAATATACACTGTAAAAAAGAATCTTGCAGTATTTGCTACTGGGATTAATACTGTCTCTACTGAGATAAGATTATTTCTAATTCGGATTAATCTTATCCCTGTAGAGATAAGAATAATCCCAGTAGCAAATACTACAGTTAACTTTAATCCTTGCTCGGAGAAACTTTTCACAGTGTATAGCTCGGGACTAGCGAGTGCGGCAAGATCGGCAAAGAATCGAACAGCGCTGGTACGTGACAATCCGACTAACGTTGTAAAGAATGGACGCATGTGCAACGTCACATAGCTGGATAAGTTTCATGACGAAGGGAAGGATTGGCTGCCAGCCCGACTTTAACTACTAGACCAGGCTGTCAGGCAGGCTCGTATCCAGGAATTTATTTTTTGGGGGGGGGGGGGGGGGGGCTGGCCGCGGGTAAGACAAAAAAGACATAGATCAAAGGGAAAAGCCTATAAAAAGTATGGGGTTGAACCCCCTACCCCCCCCCCCTGGATAAGGCCAGACTGTCAGGTTTCCTCTTCAAACGCCTTCAAACGTCATCGCCTGGGTGGCTTGGTAAAAGCTCAATAAAATGGCGACGTTGGCTCACGAATGAGTTAGTTGTTCACACCGCATGAGTTTATGGTCACTCATTATCTTGGAATCTGACTAGCTTCCAGCGCTGCAGATTCTGAGGACCATCTATCCATTTTTCATGCGGGGATCCGCTGTAGTTTTTGCGAAGGAGTGAGGGTTTTTCACAGATCTTTCCTTCAGGCGGCGAAAGTCAAAGACTTTGGGAAAACATGGGAAAAACTTTGTCTCAGCCGGGAACGTTATTACTCTTGTCTCCTCGCTTGTCTCCAGATACACAGTCATTAGAAGACGTCGAGTCTACACTTTTTCTCTGGATACCACATTCTAGTCTTTGCGAAGATCCGAAACGCGTTAATCGGATTTTGCTATGTAGGTTATAACACCTTCATTTGGGTTTTCTGCGCACCCATGTCGCCTTGGAATTCAAAAGGTCCTCCACATTTTCATTTGTTTGAATCTTACGTCTTTCAGTGCGCTTGTGAAGCTGCATATCGTCGCTCTTTCTCTTCTTCATAGATTTCAATAAGCGTAAGCACGCGGTCCCGTCGTTCTATTATCGATCTTCAAGTTGTTGGTATTCTGTCCCCCATGAGGACTTAACCATCAATTTTTGGTAAAACTGGCGACATGTGCAAGAAATATTCGTCAATCTTCCTTTTTTATAATTTTTTCTCTGTGTACTGTACGAGGGCTGAACGTTACGGGCAGTGCTCTCTTCCGGTGGAAACTGTCCTCATTACGATGTACAGCAGGACATCCAAACGAAGGTGTTATTATTATATATGATTACATTATAACATAATATTATATATGATTATAAATTATATTACTAAACTAAGCTAAAAAAGTAAACTAAGCAAGGCAACTTCACTATCCGATGTGATGCTGTTATAGTCACTTTATGGGTCCCTTGACCCTTGCCTCTCCCTTGATTGTGATCTTGTTTTGTTCTGATTTTTCTTTTGCATTCCATACAATTGGCTTCCCCACACACAGATACAAGACGATTCAAAGCATTTAGTGACGAGTCCCAAAAGGCGGTTAGGAATGTTTATTCTAGTATCGTGTAAACTTGTGGGGAAAGAAAATTTCAGAGGACATTATTCATTTCGCGTTTTCGGCGTGGTATCGCATACAAAATTTTACTTCTTAAATGTTAATGGAAACCTAGATTTCCCCACCTGCCGAGTGGAAAGACTAACTCGTTTACGGGGCAATAGGCTACACGACAAAAGAAATTACCGTCGTAATGACAAAAACAAAAAAAAATCGAAAAGAGAAAAAAAAGAAAAGTAATATTTTAGTGAATTTAGCAGATAATAAACAAACTTTGGCATTCACTTCAACTGGTGTTCTTCAGCCACAGGTAATATTAGGTATTACTTTGCAAGCTCAGGTCTGAAAAGGACTGGAGCCAAGAAGGGCAGCCGAATAAACCACGGTATTTGGTTTATTCGGTAACACGGCCCCCCCCCCAAAAAAAAACAGCCTAGAAAAGAGCAACACGATGATTTTTTTTAAACATTGATACGGCGGAACTGTTAGGCGCGGTCAATAGTAAACGTTAGAAAAAAAGTATAAAAAGCCTAGTACAACAAAGGTCGCCCGTGTCCAAGTGTCCGGACAGGCACGCTTTGTTCGCACCACCTCTGTCCAGTCTTTTATCCTCTTCCTTACTATTAATCACTACTTTCGTGTCAAGCTCTGACGTCACCAAGGGTCTCTGGAAATATTTCGCCAATGGACTCTTGAACGGAATTGATGGCTTTTCCACTAATTTATTGGCCTTGGGACGTGTATAGTTAATTAACTCTTGGAATTGGGTTGTATTAATAAATTGTTAACATGGAGCGGGATTTGAAGGAAGGAAAAGCAGGGCAAGATGAGCAGGAAAAGCAGGGAAAGATTTTCCATGTAGGCCGGTTTTCGACCCTAATAAGAGTTACAAAGAAACTTCTTGTATGGTGATGAATGTGATTTTTGTTGTTGTCGAACATAGCTTGAACGTGGGGCGATATTCAAATTCAGCACACAAAACTACCTTAAAAACATGTATCGTACGCAGCAAACGGTAAGCTCTTAGAAAATCGAAAATACCAGCAGGAAAAGCACGAAAAAATAGAAAACGCTACAAATAACGCGCTTTTACTTGATGTAGGTTTTCAACTTTTTCCTACAGTTTCCTTCTCTACAAGATGGTGTAATCATTTTTGTTGCGATTTGTTTCCGGTCAAACGACTGTGCTATAATAGAACCATGAATTTCTTGTATGGTGATGAACGTGAAACACCTTCGGTTGACCGTTTCTTAAGTCTGATGTGATATTTGAGTTCAGCACATAAAACTCATCGTAAATGTGTTTTCCATGAAGAAATCACTAAGACTTAACAGAAAATTAGAGATACAAATAAAGAAATAACATTTAAAACGCTAAAAAAACACGATTTCGCACCCTGCTAGGTTTCTCAACTTTTGCTATGTTGTACAATATTTTTCTCTCTACAAGATGGTGTAATTATCATTTCTGTTGCAATTTGGTTGCGGTCAAGTCGTATTTGACGCTAGATTGACTGTACTCTTGCGCGAATATGCACGACCATGGACTTCTTCAGCCTAATCTAATGTTCACTTTTTGTCCCCCTTAAATCCACCGTCTGTTGTGGTCACCGTTAGGGCGGGACAAGATTTCAGGTACCAAACATTCATGTCCTCGATAGCAACCTATTTCGACGAAGACAGAAAACAAAAAAGAAAGAAGGCATCCAAAATGTTAGCAAGCGTTAACTGTAGTCTACCTATAGAAGTTCGTATCTACAACTCACACATATGCCACTGCTAATTCACAGATGATTTTACTTCTCATGGTCGGAATCCGAACATCGCTCGAAATGAGTGACAAGCGATGAACAAGTGGAAGTGAACGTACTCGCGGTTATTAATATGGTAACGTTGGTGGAAGGTAAAGCTGGATATGTCAGGAAACAGGTATTAAAGTTGGTTTTAAGAGAAACAGCGTATTTGAAACCGTCTTTAAAGCACAACTTGCACTGTTTACTGTTAATGTTCGAATATTCAAAACTATCACAATACTGTAAACTAGGCTCTGCTTTTAACAAATTACCCACGGCTTTGGCTGTTTTAAGTCTTTTCCCAGGCCCATTGACTTTTAGTAACAACTCGGCAAAATAACCGGTTTTACGCTTTAATACCATGATTCGCGAGCACTCGTCGGAAGCAAAATGCGTCTGGAAAATAGTGAATCGCGGCAAATGAGGAAAATAGTGATGTCGTTAATGGGTTTAGAATGTGGGTCTCTCGGGTGTAAAAATTAATGAATCCAGTTACGGAAGTAGATTGCACTGGCAATATAGGTACGACGGATCATTTAAGGCAGTGGTTCCCAGCCTTTTCCGTATCGCGTACCCCTATTTAAGGTCCAAAAAGGTTAAGTACCCCTTTTTGAAAAATTGTTGTTCTACTATTCTACCAGGATCTGTCAAGGTCAGAACGCCAAAAAAACGTCTTTTATTGTCATAAATGGTAAGGGTTTAATGTGTAAAATATATACAATAAATAGGATACTTGAGCCTGCAAGGTTGTCAATTTCATTCTCGTCCGCGTAAACTGGTCAAGTCACAGAAAGACACTTGCGCTGTTTCTTTGAAACTTCGTAGGCCAAAACTTTAATTTCTTGATGAAAGCAGACATTTTCGAATACAGAGATTTTGGACCTTCGCGTACCCCTTACGAGGGTCTCGCGTACCCCCGGTTGGGGACCACTGATTTAAGGTATTTGCACGACTTGTACCGCCCGTAAACAAAAATTTAAGAAGTGATAGCTATATCTAGTGTGCCTACAAAGTTATCTGACAGAATTCGGTTGTCTAGTGGTCTTCACAACAGCCATCTCCTGGCGGAAATCACAATCGTTTTCGGAACACTTCCAATTCTCACGATTAAGTGATTTATCTCTGTCTAAAGAAATGCTGATTGTCGCTGATTGGATCCTGCAAATGTTGACGCCCGTAGTTCTTTCCTGCCAAACGCCGGATTGACATGGGGTTGAACTGAGCTCGTGTTTACAGCTATTACACAGACCCGCCAGGTTCGAAGGGGAGTCCAGTCGTTCTTCTGCCCTATAGTAGTTAATCTAATTTGATTCAGACCTAGTTAAACTAATTTTATTTGTGAAATAGTGTGAAATGTGAGAATTCTTTTCGGGTTATGTATAATAATTCGTTCCGGTGGCTTCACGGTCTTCCTTGGAATTGTAGTGCATCGGGAATGTTTGTTGGTGAAGGGCTTCCATCTTTTGGTGAACTTCGGAGGCGGTCAATTCTTTCCCTTCAAACCAGGATCCTCCGATCCCCTAGCCCACTTCTTAGGATCCTTTGTGGGCCTCAGATGCGGCTTTCTCTGCCTGTATGGCTTGCGTGGACTCGTGAGTTGTACGCGGGGCTTTTGACGGGAGTCACGTAAGTGACCTGGTACTTACATTTGTTTGTTTGTTGAGTGTGTTTTTGTTATATTGTGGCCCATGTGTGGCCTTATTTGAAAAAAAAAAAAAAAAAAATTAAACCTTAAAGTTTAACTGAAAAGCCAACTTATTTTTATATCCTGAATTCGAATACACTGTTATATTTTCTTCTAAGGGATTTTTACTAATTTCATCTCGGGCTTCAGCAGTGACGTTCAGAATATGTGCTACTTGCACGGCAAGTCATAATTCATCAAGCCGCGGCAAATTTGAATGTCAGCAAAAGCATGGATTTCAATAGCCAACAGAGGAAGCCTTATGATCACGTCTGAGAGATGGTCAAGGCGAGAGATGAGGGCGTCTGAGGACTGAAGATCTGGGGCATACACTGTCAGAAGTTTCATAACAGATTGCGCATAACACTTTCAAGAATAACACCTTTTCACTTAGAAATAAAGTGTTATGACCAATTAAGTTTATACTATTTCGTGCCTAGATCTCCAACAACACCTTTAATAGGTAAAAATACTACACTGTCAGAAGTTACATAACGACAACAGAAGGATGCGCGGTTTCAACAGATAACACTTTGGGATGTTATATGTTATGTTTCTTTCGTTCCCGTTAGTATTTTTACCAATTGAAGGTGTTGTTGGAGATCTAGGCACGAAATAGTGTAAACTTAATTGGTCATAAGACTTTATTTCTAAGTGAAAAGGTGTTAATCTTGAAAGTGTTATACGCTATCTGTTATGAAACTTCTGACAGTGTAGAGGTACAACGATGTAGAGCTACGACAAGTCCGTAAGAGAAGGTTCATGAGATGAAATCAATTATTCGGAAATAACTAAGTAACGAAATAACGCATTTTCCACGGGCCTTCAAACCTATTTAAGTGAATAGATGTTGGATAAATAGACTGTCACATCTCAGCCCTTTCGGTTCAACTTTAAATTATTCTTAGCTATGTAATTTTAGCCTGTCTTTGTTGATTTACGTACTTTATTTATTAACTGAGTGCTTTAATTTGAATATTGACACATCCAAAGCTATTTTATTCATTACTTATTATTTATGTTGCGATTTTCTAACGCATACCTTTGAAACTGTGCGCGTTAAAAAAAAAATACAGACCCAATCTGGGTGGCCGATTGCCTCACCGGCCAGCCCCAAACCACCCTTCTTGTACACCACCCCGACCCACCACCCAGATGAAGATCTATTTACTATGCATGTATTTCTGAAGGTAGAAAAAACACACGAAGCGAAGGTAAAGAAATTGCGAGCAACAATTAAATTCACAATAGCCGGAAGCGTAGGTTTTCAAAGGAAAGTTTCACCTTGATTAAAATGTAACAAGTGTCATGGTCATTTCACTTTACGTTCGAGGAAATACAGAGCGTGTTCCACCCTCGTACCAATAGTAACTATTAGTTACTAAATCCGTTCCAACCTCACGAAAAGTTACTACGCTGACCGTTCCAGCCTTCTCGAAATAGTAACTAATAGTAACTATTTGCTTACCACGCTCGGGAGCGTAGCGTGGTAAGCGTAGTAACCATGAATCTCTGTCACGTGATTGGTCGGATTCACCCGTGGCATGATATTCCGCTGGAAAATAGAAAAATCGTTCCAGCCTTGACGACAAAAAGGCAGAATTTGTGACGTCATGCGTGGTAACTACGGTAAGTAGGATGGAACACGCTCACAGTCGTGTCTTTCCACTATGATAGGTAACAATCTGGTTACCAACTCCAGAAACAGCATGACGAAGATGGATCGAAGAGGACAGCTAGACACAATGTGACTTAGGTAGCGTTCCAGTGAAGTTATTACAAGTTACGATGATAAGAGGAGGGGCGAGCGCCGTATTGTGGTGGTTACCACGCTCTCTGGAACGAAAATAATAACAACGCGGACATACGTCATCACTCTTACGAGAGTTCCTGCAGAGCCGATAGTTATCATCACTTATGATGTTCGCGACCATCATAAGTAAACTGTAACGATCGTAACAGTCGTGGAACGAAAATAATATGTGGGAGGAGCCAATTTACTTATTACGGTGGGTTAGGGAACGGTAATAATAACAAGAATAGTAACGATCGTAACTAATAATAAGTTGCTGGAACGCTACCTTATTTATAATTCATTCAAAACCGACGGATGGGCTATACCCGCAGCAGAAGGCGTGGCAGCCGTAACGAGCGTCTACTTCCTGAAACTGTGAGTATCGACTATCGGAAAGAACACATAAGCACCAGAAACTCCGTCTCCCTATCTCTGTAATACGACCATGCCGAGTCGAACAGATCCCTACACCCTGTCCGACGCAAACGAGCAGAGGGCTACGCTACGCGGAACATCACAATGCGTTACCTCTACAAACAGCTATATCGCAATAAAGCCCCGGAGAAGAAATTTCCAAATAAAGCCGATAGATTCTCTATCATTGTAACGTTATACGTGATGCACTGCAGAACGGGTCAGCACGCCTCCTGCACTATTTCCTATGATATGCGCAGCGGCGAAGAGGGAGTAGACGGGCATCAACTGAAAGCTTGGCAAGTACCTCTACCTCAGCTCGGCTTCTTGAGGTATCCGTAGTCGCTGCATGGGACCAAAGACGGAGGTTTTATTGGCTTATTTCTTCCTGCTATCAGCGAACTTGCTTCAATAATGTTGGGAATCGTCCTTCCGTTCCCCTCCTAATTTGAACTTCCCGCGCGTTTCCAATTTACTGAAGGCGTCCAATTACTAGTAGCGTTGGATAAAGCAGGTAGTAGTATATGTTTGGATTAAGCGTCAACAGTTCAGTTGATAGACAGCTGCCAACTATACTCATCGTTTTGTATATTTAAGTGGATCCGTTGGAAATTAAAAAGAGTTCCTAATTTACACGTATTCTCGCTGTACATAATCATGCGATAAATGTTATTTAACGCTGGACTGGAAAGGCCGACGTGCCAGCTAGGGTCTTCCCAACCCAACAAATAGCTTACGGCCGAATTTGCCAGGCGCAGCAAGAGATCAAGAGAAATCGCCTTCCCCAAAGCTAGCCCTACTAGTTCGAAGGTCATCGTGGTTACAGATGGACAGGCGGTCATTGGGGACGGATAAATTTCGATGCCCTCGCAACCCTTGAACTCCAAAGTCTGAAACTCCGGCTGGGTGACCTTCTCCTGAGGTTTGGCAAAATCCTGCTGTCTAACCCTGGTCACCGTGGCATTTTACCCCCAGATGCCACGACAGTCAGGCGCACGAGACAGAAACTAAAACTTGTGCCTGTTCGTGCTCGGACAAATCGCTATCAGATCTCTTTCGTGCCCTTTTTTACGTCTTTGTATAATAGTGTATAATAACATGTTTTGTAGTACAACATAAAATTAGCCACTGAGTTACGATTGTTGTGTAAATAAACCTTTCTCTCTCTCTCTCTCTCTGTCTCCCTGTCATAGTTATACCGTCACCGAGTACTACTTCACCACAAGCTGACTGTGAACCATATTTGGTGGTGCTAAACTGATAAGTCAGCTCTGGCCAGTCCTTCTTGGTAAAGGTCTTCGTCAGGCTGTAACTAGTACAAAACTAACCTGCAACCAACTGTTCACCAGCCTGAAGATGACTCAAGCCAAGAAGGGCCGAAGTTTCGCTTCGACAAATCTGGGCCGACTTTATTCGTTTTAGCACAATCAAATATATCGTCACCGACGTTTTTGATGCCATAATTATAAGCCGAAGCTCCGACTTTAGGCGTATTCTCGCCGTTCCCCGAGGACTCCACTTGAGGAGTCCCCGCGTTTTTGTTTGTCCCGGGGACTCACTCCCCGTATTCTCGCGAGTCCCCGCGGACGGGGAATGCTCCGATTATCATCACCACCATCGAAAAGGACTCCCTTTCCGATTCGGAGGGGAATCAATTTTTGCTGGTGTTGGTGCAATGTAAATTTTTTCAAAAGCAATCAGAATGAACAAAATAAAAAATTAAGTGGATCCAGACTAATTTCGTCAACTGCATATTTTTTTTCGAACGAAATCCATTTCTCGTGTTCTTGCTGTTTCTGTATGCGGAGTCCGCGTGGAGTGACTCCCTCTATTCTCGCCATTACCTTCGATTCTCCGAGGAGTACTCGGGGAACGGCGAGAAAACGCCTTATGACATCCAGCATTCCTCTTGGACCATAATTCCACGCCCTACAAAAACGGCCATGGGCACCGTTCCTCATCCGATCGGAATACATTTTTACGACTTTTTCAAAATCACGAGCCAGTCGCCTCATTTTACTAAATCCGCATTTCTGGTCATTAAACCTGCCGCGAGTTCTTCCACTTAGAAATTTATTGTCACCTTCCGAGACCAAACTGAGGTGATACATCAACTCGGTAATCATAACACACTTGGAGATGGGCGCATCTTGCCAATAGTCTTCAACTCCGTTGGGGGAGTAGAGCATTCTTTACGACCACATTTCGTTTGACACGCGGCTAAATTACGGACCGATTTTCGCTCTGGATATTTTCACGGAACTATATTTTCAAGACCGTTTTATTTCGGGACTGCCGGCTATTTTAGAAAGCAAATAGCACAAAAATATCAAAACTGAACGCATCCACAACTCAAATATCGTATTCCTGTTACAGGAGCGCTGCGTGAAGCCGCCACCCTAAACTCCTATTTTGGGGAAATGACTTGGGGAAAAAGAGTAAAGGTTGAGATAATATTCAGTGGAGTATCCTGAAAGGAAGCTTAGAACCTTCACTTTCTGACGGTACCATAGTTTACTTGTAATTGTTCAAGGCTAAGCTGGAGAACACGAAAGAATATAGGCACCCAAGTGATCACGAAGTCGCCCACTTTGCTAAAAATGGTATTTTGCTACATGGTGAAGTTAGAGGCCAGCTGTTTGGTCAGAGAGGTTCCTTGACCTATTGCAAATAACAAAATTTGATGTTTTCTTGGAATTTGCATGATTTTTCTGGGGGTGGCAGCTTCATGATCCAAGGTGGCAGGATCATTTACCATGGCCAATTGGAATCAAATCTGGCTTCAAATAAGCCAAATAATAATAAACAAGCAGCTAAATGAGTTAAGTGGTTAAAGTTTCTAAAATTTATTCTTTTAGTGGCTTTTCTAGGGGGTGGGCGGTGCCATAGTACGGGCAGCTTCATGCAACACTCCTGTAGTTTTGTGTCCCAAAAGTTGTTATCTGTTCATTTTGAAGATTTCCGACGTCTAAGAGCGTGTTTCATCCTTCTAACAATTTGTAACTATTAGATACTATTTTCGTTCCAACCTAGTAAAAAGTTACTACACTGGCCGTTCCAACCTTCTCGAAATAGGGGAGAGTAATGAGCGTGGTAACTACGAATCTCTGTAACGTGATTGGCCGGATTACCCCGTGGCATGAACTACTTCATTTCCCCAAAGACACATTTTCAAAGTTCAATTCAGCTGTTTTGACCGATCAGGGGCTTTCACAAGCCGAGATCTCTGGTTCTGCTATTATCATTAGTAAACGTCGAGTAACACCAAAACGCAGAAAACCAAATTTTGCAAAAAATCTTATCACCACGCCAGACTAGACAAAAAACCTCAGTTTCCAAAGCTAGGAACACCTGACGGACATTTTTTGCCAAGAGGCTTTTTGCAGACTCGAGGTCATTAAATCCTAACAACCAGGACTGGGGAGGTACGGATTTACGTAGCTCATCGTTAAGGTACTAACTGTCAAAGGCTGTGCAGTATCGCCTTTGATGAGTTTCGAGAGTTATGGAGGCGTTTTCGCGAACGGGAAGTCTGATAACCGTTTTCCTGACTCTGCCTGCCAAGTCGTAAAGCGGGGGAGGCGTGCATTCTTTAGTCGTTGTAAAGAGGGTCCCACATTCTTTCAGCGATATTTTGTTTTTGGGTCAGGAAGAGCCAACTGCTAGCCTACGTTTTGAGCGCTCGCAAAAGCTTCCGGGAAATGATGCCAGACGGTCTCTGAAAAATCGTTGACATTTGGAGAATTATCCACACAACCAACAAGTGCTCAAGCGCTCAGACGTGGAGTGTGAAAGTAGGAATCAAGTTTAATCGTTGACATTTGGAGAATTATCCACACAACCAACAAGTGCTCAAGCGGTCAGACGTGGAGGGTAAAAGTCCGAATCAAGTTCATTTTTTTTTGTCGGCTCATCAAGTTGAAAAATCACCACTAGGTTTTGAAACCACCTCCCTCGCCATTAACTACAGACTGACCTGTACTCTGAATGCATAACAAGGTATTTTGAACCACACACCATAATTGAGCACAATTTCACAATTTCAAGAGTTATCGTGTTAACAGACGGAAAAATTCATAGGTAGCCTATCACAAAAAAAAAAAAAAAAAAAAACTCGGTAGCCCATACGTCACCGAGGTTCTGGGATCCCAAAACAAAAAACTGGGATGACAACAACAAATTCAAACAATTTTAAATCTTCAATTTTAGGGTATTCTGTGTGCTTGTTTTCACCGCAAATTACCACCAACTTTTCCGTACGGAATTGATGATACTGCGGAAATCCTTGCAGGAATTCCAATCCACGACTGTCCTGGTCTGATCATCTGTTGGCAGCGTAATTAGATAAGGAATAGGCTAACACTAACACACCCTCTCAAGCGCAAAGAGACAAAGTAGTATCAATATTGCTTCAGCCCAAGCTGACTGCGAATCATATTTGATGGCGTTAAATTGACAATTCACCTCAGATGTATTCTGGAGATAAATCGGCTCTTTTTGGAAAGAGTCCTCTTCAGGCTTAAGCTAGCAAAAACCCACCTGCGATCATCGGGAAACGAGCCACGTCTCTCAGGTTCAGGTTCAGAGCCTGAAGAGGACCCTTGCCAGAAAGGGCTGAAATATAGAGAAAATCTCAGCTTTGACGGTGCAAATCTCAGCTGACTTATTCGTTCAGCAAAGAGGCACTTTTACGCAAACAAAAAATGACTTAATGATTCAAGTGCCACGCCACAAGAATATCTATAGATAGATAGATAGATAGATAGTTTATCGCTATAAGCAGCCCGAGGGTCATGGCAAAAATTTTACATACGAAATTATAATAATACTCGTTTCCGTTTAATTTGTTTTACTTATTCCAAAAAATCTACTTCTGTGTTCCATCGCTAGCCTCAAAAATCGACCTATTTTCTTTATACCAGCAAAACACTCATCCTTAAAAATTCGTTTTAACCACTCTTCGTCAAATATGCACACATCATACTCTTCTTTTCTCCAGTCACTCAGCTCATTACACCGAACAAAAAATCATTGACTTTCTGCAGAGGCTAATAGCTTATTTTTTGCACTAATTGTTTTTAAGACTTACCATTTCCTTCGAAGCTGGCCTTCGGCGTTTTTGGCTCCTCCTTCAGCGGCAATCCCAGTCGGCGTGACAGGGACTCGCCTGCAGGAATAGGCAGTGGCGCAGACGGTGCCGCCAATTTTTCTACAATAATGATAAGGAAATGAAAGCAACCGCCACCCTTACATTGTTCCGCTAACTTTCTACCACATTAATTCCATCCTATTGCTTCAAGACAACTTTCCGTTCAGGCTTCACTTTAGAGCTTTTCTTCCGCATTCAGACATCCGTTTTCGTGAGGCGGGTCTGAAAGATCAAGCCAGGATAAAGCGTCTGGAAGTCCGGGGTGTTGGACACCCCAGATTCCGGAAGGTGTCATAGAGGCAACACGAGAGACAGAATAAATATGCAAACTAACGAAGCAGGAGAAAAAGGAAGAGTGATTGACAGTTGTGATTGCAAAAGACGTCTGAAGGGGACATCGAGGAAATGTTGAAGAATAGCAAAATCAAGTATCAGCATTATCATGATTATCCTGTACTGTACAGTGTGCCTGTACAGCGTACAGAGTAAGTAAGTAATTTATTTATAACCCGCCATTTTGAAAAAGCGGAGTAAATGAAAGAAAATAAATAAGACAGATAACACACACAGAAAAAGACACTTAATTTCCAATTTTCGGCCGGGAAGCAGTGAATAAAGTCGTGCGCTGGTTGGGCCCTGTTGTCCATGACTGTTGACAGCGAAGAGGAAACATCCAAAATGGCAATAGAGTATGTTCCTCGGGACAGTTATTTAACTTCGGACGGTGCAATTTTTTGGTTAACTGGTAAACTTAAACTTAAACACCCACTCAGTTAGGATGCCTTGATGAGCTACTCCTACTCAACATCAGTCACTTTTATCACAGCAAGTGGGGGGGGGGATATAATATAATAACAATAGTGAGATAGAAGCGGGCCATAGGAATATTAATCCCGCCGTTTTTTGTTTCTTTGTCATGGTACAAGTCCCTTGTATAGCATTCCATCTTTACGAAATTTAAACGGTCTCCTGATCTACGCGTCAGCAAAGAATGTCCCTTCATCGCTCTTTAGTAAGACGAGCATGTGCATAGACAAGACTGCTGAAGCTGGGGTAGTTGACATTTCAAAATCGCACAACACTTACTAGTACACCGAATGCATCACACCCAAACTTTGAACTTTGCGATGTCATCTCTTAATTCCATATACCTTTTGCATACCTGGACGTCGTAATAATTTGTATGTCAATCTTTAACTGTCCACCTGACAGTCTGTCGTCCGTGTCGGACGTCAATAAGTCCGTCCACTGACGTCACACCCTCACATTCGACAGACTTCGATTTAACAGCGGTCATTAAAATTTTCATTAGTTGGTTTTACTGCGAGACTTGAATAGTTCTTGCATGCTCTTTACCTCTAAGGGCCAGATGCTACAATAACTGTCCCTTCTGCTGACGATATTTGGCAGGCTCATAACGTCCATATTTTATGCGTTGTGTGCAAGAGGTCACGTTCAGTACATTAACGGGATATGTCGAGGACCCAGGATTTGATTTGCATATTTATCCACAAGCATCCTCCACTCTCAAGATATATTCTCCCCTTATGTTTCTTAGCTTTAACCTTCCATGTTTACGTGTCTTGGTCCTGTCTGATGGCAGCTCCATTTTATTTAAAGCGGACCACAAAAGTGGTCTTTCTACCACACACACAATGATAATCATCCCTACTGCCACTATGAATGCTCAAAACCACAAAAAACACCGTCAAACAATGAGCAAATTAAAAAAGAACAATCAAATTTCCTAGGTTTGAAATAATTCGGTCTGGACTGAATCTCAGCCGATTATCCGGAACAGCCGTTATGGCACGTAGGAAGCCAAGAATCAAAATAATAATTTCCAGCTAATGCTGCAACTGTTTATTACAAATACAAATAAATTATAAAACCAAGACCAGTGTGGTACTCCTGAAGACATAATAAAAATAATCTATTAAGTCTTATAATTCTTTGCTAATCAAACGTGGAAAATTTCGTCATCTGGGAAAGAAGACATTCTGCGTGTTTTTTTTGTCGAGTCAAAACAGCAACCCGGCAATCAAATTCAAATCTAAATAAACTGGTGGCTTCCGATCAGTAAGAGAAGGTAAATAGAATGTTTGGATTATGTCTTTAAGTGCAGACGACTGGCAAAGTCAAAGGGGACCAAGCTGGACGTTCGAAAACACCGCTCTTCTTCAATACAGTAATACACGACGTTCTGACCCCCGTGATCTTTTTCTACTCACTCATGACCTTGACAGAAAGTACCCCCCACCCCCCGAGAAGATTCCAGAAAGTTCCCAAATAAACATCAGTAAATTGCACACATGAAAGGTAAAGGAAAAGCTTCTTTCCATCTTTCGTGACACTTTTTCGAGAACAAAAATAACATTTTGTTCTCTCGTTTGAATTTATATAACCTTGGTTGTGTTTAGATTGCATATATACATTTTTAAATCTGTATATCTGTTGCACACGTTAAACTCACGATGCTTTCAAGAGTAAGTTGGCGTGAAAAGCAAATTCGGCTTCGTTGCTGTGGAAGACATCTTTAAATTAAATTCTACTCTACGTTTAACTATCTGAAATGTCTCTCAAATCTCCGCATGTCACATCTTTCAATTGCAGCAACCAGGTCAGTCCCAGGCTAGACTGAGGAAACACTAAAAATTCAAACTTGAACTTCAACCCACTGACGAAAACTCCACAAGATGCATAAACTATGATCTATCTCTCTTTTTCACAAGTCAGGTACCTCCCTCCCTCCCAGAGAACAAAACAAGGATAATTACAACCAGTCGCAGCAAGAACCTACAAATACTCATATTTTTATTAATTTGATTCTAATACCGGCCAACTAGGGACATAACAAAATGAACACTTTACAATCTTACACTTTACACACTAAGTTGGGTCAAACCCTCAACATACCAACTCCCCCCATTTCATCCAAATGGGAAGAGATACTAGTATTTATAAGCTCTTGGTCTCAGATCAGCGATTCGAGATTCTTCTATATTTTTTCCGTCTAGTCAGCTTGTTCCAGCACTTCTAACATCATGAGTGCCCTTAAGATTCCTACTACTCAACCTCACCGAAAACAAAACTTCTTTCCGCCCACTCAGGAATTAATCCGGATCAGACGAGCCCCCCCCCCCCCCCTCACCCCTGGAAACAGTCTGTTTCATATCCATGAATTAACTGAGTTGTTGAGAAGTTCCAGAAACTGATTTATGACTGTTGGTTCGATTTGAAATAGCTGATTGGTGTTTGCGGGTATGTTGCTGCGGTTGCGTGAGGGTGCTAGTCGCGTTTTTGAGCGAATTTTCGTTGGCCGTTCGCTTGGCCGGTTGCTTAACTTTCCGATTTGGAACGCCGTCGAAGTTCCGCGTTTCCTCGACTCCGCCGACCCTTGTCCGTCGCAGTTTCATCAACGTTGCAAACAAACTTTGAACTTGCTGGCTCACCAAGTTCGACGTTCAGAGGTGGAAGGAAAAGAAGAAAAGCGAAAAATAACAGCAGACGAAAAAGATTAGTGCTAAAAAAAGTGTGCCAAAACGCTAAATTTCGTTTAAACTTTAATGCTGACCAGCTACGTCGACAAGGTAACAGTGACCGACGACCAAAAACAATATTTTAAGAAGAGAATTTCGAATTTACAGGTAACGTCAAACTGCGACAGAAAACGCAAGAGACAAAGACAAGATCACAAGATTCTCTGTTAAAGGACACCTCGCACTTCATAGTGTTTCTGCTGAGATATTCTGAGATAGTTGACCACTTTACAGCTAAGCCCTAAGGTGTGCTTAAAAAAATTACAAATCGCGTCGGCTCTTTTTAGCTTCTTTCCATGCCCCATGGCTTGGACGAAATTCGGTCTCCGATGGAAACATGTTCTCGGAAACAATAATTGGACGCCTGATAAGTTGCGTAAAGAGACGAAATCGTTGCAAGCGTGACAATCAGTGTATCGCTAACAGAGGACATATGGAGGGACATACTACTGAAGTAGAATGAATTACTATCATAAGTACGACGTCTCAGGGGATCCCAGTTCAAATTTCCGCTCAAGTTAGCTTCAACGCGGCATTAATGAGTACCCTCAAGATTGCTACTTTTCAAACCACCGAAAACAAAAACTACAACAAAAATCACTCAGCTCGTCCCAGCTTCCACGTAGGAGTTTGATTACCCTCACGATTGCTACTTTTCCACTCAGCAAAAATAAAAGTTTCCCTCGCTCACTCGAGAAGTAATCCAGATCAGACGACTTCCCCCCTCAAAGTTCTCTTTCAGAAATATCAAAATCAGTCTGTTTTGCTTTGAGAATTAACTTGAAACGCTGACGAGTTTTGGAAACAGATTTACAACTTTCTCGAACCGGAAGGAGAAAATGGTAAAGCATGTGTTGTTGGATGGGTGCAGGATCAGATTTGGGAACTATACATTGTAACAGCATTGTAACGTTATGTTAGGGTCCGAAGTTCTCCTTTCAAAAGTAGCGGTTCCTTTTCCAAATCTACACTGTAGGCGTTTTTCCGCGACACAAGTGTGAGCCACACTTCTGGCTGTTTGTCGCGGAAATACGATTGTGTGCCACACACCCGAGCCACAAGCTGAAGCTCACGGAAATGCCGTTTGGACTATTTTTGGGGCGGTAATTTCAAATCTCTGAAAAAAAAAACTCAGATAAAATCTCAACAAATAGAACTTCAGGCTTTCGTCCTTACCATTCCGTGCAAAGGATGCTTAGTTTTATGTCTACATGCTTCAGAAAGTAGTTAATGTTATTGTTTTTGACAATATTTTGCTGCTAAATTTTAATTTCCCGCCAGAAACGAGCGACAAAATCTCGGAAGTTGTTTGTCGAAATCGAGCCACAAAGCGAACAACACAAATCTGGTTGGTCGCGGAAACACATTTGTGGGCCGCACAAAAAACCACAGAAACGCTATTTTCGAGCCACAATCGACCCACAACTGTTTGTGGGAGCACGGAAAAAAGGCCTCCGCACGGAGCAAGAGACCGTTTCGGCAAATACAAAGCTGTCACCCGCGCTCTCAAGCAATCTTCACCAGACGACCCCTCCCCCCCCCTCCCAGAACCAGTATATTTTGCTCTAACAATCAAGATGAAAGCTATCCATGGTACAGAAATCGGAACCTCGTATCTGTTTACAGTTTCCCGGATATCGGGTCGAAACTTACGGAACTTCCTGGGAAATTACCCCAGTCAACTTAAAAGTATGTGCACGCCCACAGTGACCTTTCTCGTTTGCTTTATTTTCTTGTTCGTTTTGTTTTGCGAAGTGTTTTTTTTGTTTGTTTTATTGATACTCCGCTTTAATTTTTTGTACCGGGTCAAAAATATATTATTATTATTATTAAGGAGTTCTAGGGACCGACTCATAATTTGTGTTCAAATCCCAAAGAGAAACAGTGATTTTTGGAAGTTTGCTTTTGAGGTTGAGAGAGGTTGGTGGTGCGTAATGTAACAATCCAATGTAACATTATGTCAAGACGTCCGAGTTCGTCTGTCCTTGCTGAGTGGGGACCACGGCAAAATCCCAATTGCAGGGCCACTGGTTCGAGTCTCAGTGGTGCTGACCGTTTGGTCTGGTGCGGGGTTTAGTGGCGTAACCCTGTAAGACACGCCAAAGTCCAACCATCTTCAAATGGGTAGCTAGATAAACCCGGGGAAAGTTACATGAAGGGGGTCAAAAGAGGCTGAGGACAGGGTTGGAGATCTGCACCGCCAGTTTTCCTGTCAAGGCTAGTGATGATACCTTTACCTTTTTTGTCCCAAAAGTTGTTGTTGTAGCTCAGCGATTCCCCATTATTATTCAGTCTGTTCCAGTATCAACACGTAAGTAACTTACTCCATCATATATCCAAACTTCAGCACAAAGAAAACATAACCTTTCACCGCCCTTTACCCCATATTAGTATGCTAAGTTTTTACTGAAATTGTCACTAAGGATAAGAAACACCCGTGTTGCGACAAAATACGGTCTTACAGACCCAAATCAGGAGATAAAAGACCGGCGTGATCGGTTTGCGCGGGCTTGGACACTAGTCATAGTTTATATTCTGCCATGTTGTAATTTAGTTTTTGTGCTATTGCTTTTTTTTCTTTTCTTCTTTTAGTACTCCACTTAAGACAAATTTTCGTCATATAAATGAAAATAAATGTATCATCACCCCCATCATCACTATGAAAATCATCCGGGTCAGACCCCCCCCCCCCCCCCCCAATGTTCTCCCAGCAGAATCAGTCTGCTTTGCTCTCTAGTTAGCCAAGTAGTGGTACAGGCCCCTAGGTAACTTAGTGGGTTAACGTGTCTGATCTTGTTGGTTTAAAGGTCGCGGGTTCAATTTCCCGCCCGAAAAACATTTTTGCCGTTCATTTTACTTCCTACAATGTAACATTTTGTCGTTCTGGGCAAACATGATTATTGTCATTACATTTCGTGCCGTTACTATGGAAAAGTATCTATTTTATAAATAGGGAAGGCTTTCGTTCCCAACTTTCTTCTGAACCAAAGTAAAGAGTGTCCAAAATAATAAACGGAAATGGCACCAAGCGCTCAAAACTCGTAGAGGAAGCATTCTCGACCGGAATTACTGACGCAACAGTTTATTTTTCTAGCTGAGAAGTTCCAAGGGTTCAGTTCCGCGCCGAAAATTAAATAATCAAATGGCTGGCAAGCACTTGAGGATGGTTACACGCCAAAATACTACAGGAAATTCATTCCTTTTTTTTGAAGCGCCAGATTTGTTTGTTTAGCAGTGTCGAAGGGAACAGAACTTAGCAATGTTTAAGAAGAGCTGAACTGAAATGTGGAAAAACTCAATAGTAATACAATGCATGAGAAAGTCATTAAAGGATACCTGAATGAAGAGTACCAAGTATCATACCTATCTGTATGACTTCCGTTAACATTGCCTGCAGAAAACCCAATCCAAATACGAAATAGTGTTTCCAAGCTATGATTTTTCCTCCATTTTGCATCTGTCCTTATTTCAGTACCGAACAATTTTAGAAATGAACAAATGTCTCCAATCAACCCTTCTTCTGGAATATTTTTAACCAGTTAAGCCCAAACGTATATCTAGAAGAAATTCCAATACGACCCGGCCAGCGCTGTACAAGATTTGAATGAATTGCGCTTTTCGTCTTGGAGTCTGCATGTGCACCTCCAGAAACGAACATCCCTATTTTGAAAACGTCACGCTCAGGAGAAGAATGCTCTCCGTGGCCATGTCTGTAATGCATTCTCCATGGTGTGTTCAAGTATGGTTTCATCGTTCAGGTGTCCTTTAACCTTTAAGGTTTAACTGAAAGCCCAATTTATTTTTGTATCATTTAACTGAATACACCGCATTATTTGGACTGTGGTAAGGGATTTTTTTTACCTTTTACTACTTGCTGTAGTGTAATGTCCAGAATATCTACGGCCTTCCTCACAACCCAAAGTTCTACTATGACGCGGAAAATTTGATTCTAAATACAAGCGCGGCTTTTCAGTGTCCAATGATCAGCTTGCGGAAGGTGAGCTCACTACATGAGCACTTATTTTTCATAAATTGTTTTCGTCAAGCATACAACACAGGTGCAAGCACATAGGCGTACCACAAATCCGACAGGAAATTCCCCTACAGTCACCAAGGATTTCATTACTTCTTTAGAGAAAAATGAACTGCGGCGACTGGTGCATACATGGCGGGTTCGAACCCCCACCCCATACAAATCCGCGTTTGCTTCACTTGTAACCTCAATATCAACCAGCCACTTCAACAAAGCAGTTAGAATGACGCACTGTGACCAAGAATTCTTTCTACGAATCGAAAGACGGTACCCTCTAGCAAGAGGAAATCTGAGCCGACAGCATAACTTTACTGAACCTGTGTAATGCGACCATCACTTTCCTCAGATACATTTTTAAGGGGTAAAGTTACTTTTGCAGTATTCGACACAGGAGAAATGAGAGCATGAATATTTCATTTCCACTTTCGTAATCGGACCTGCTTCAGGGTTGCACCAGCATGAATAATATAGGACATGCTCAGAATGGTGAATTAATATATCAAGTTAAGCCATCAAGGTCACGAAAAGGAGGCTTGCATGGAAAGGGGGGGGGGGGGGGGCTGGACATGACCTTTGACAGACGACGAATCACCCGCTCGCTACAAAACAAAATACACAATTCATCATTAAAGGACGTCTCTACTTTCCCAACCATACAACCCATTTAAATTCCGGAGCTTTCGACTTTCATACGGTATTTCTATCCACCGCAAGTGTTCAAGGTTATTCTTATTTACAAACGAAATATACCTTTAACCCATTCCACTGGTAAGAACAGAGCTTGAGCGAACAAGAAAAAATAAACAAACAAAAAATAATTTCAACAAAACAAGTCAAGGCTGTATACTGATTATTTGGCAAAGGCTATTAGATTGTTATTTTCGGCAAACTCATTGGGCTAGAAGACTGACTGTGCAAATTCTGCCCTGTTTGTGGTAAACAGCAGGGGAACAGGATTTTTAAATCCTGACCTTAAAAGGTGTGTTTAAAAAAAAAACAGACCTTCCGACGCCATGTATTATTGTCATTCAGTAGATCCTCTTTTCCAGGGAGACGTGACCCAATCAGGCAAGAACAAAGGTTCCGATGGGATCCCAAAAATTTAATATCAGACAATTGGGTCTTGTAGATATTCGGTCTTCAACAGACTTCTTAGACAATCCTACTACCGTATTACAATTTAGAAACAGAAGGCCAATGGTAATCATCTGAGAAGACCAAGTTCAGATATGGACTAAGCATGTGTGTTTACCGTATGGCCTACGTCGTATCTACTTTGACGAAATTGACCAAAAGTTCCTTCCTTACTTCTGCCAAATTTCCGGTTTCAGCCGGATTTCAGACAAACTCCTTGCTTGGCAAAAAAAAGCTAAAAAAGAGTTCAGCATGTCTCCTTACCTCTGCATCGAACCTCTAATCAACTTCAGATAAAACTTGCTTTTAAAAAATTTCCGGTTTCAGCCGGATTCCGAGCGAACTATATGTCCGGTGAGATGATGATTTAGTCTACGTATTCAGCATTTCTTCTTACCCGCAAATCGAACATCTTATCAAATACAAATAAAATTTTTACTTTTACAAAATTTTCTGGTTTTGGCCGGATTCCAGTCGAACTACTTGTCCGGCGAGAAAATAATTTTCATACTCGGACTCAGCACGTCTCCTTACCTCTGAATCGAACCTCTAATCAACTTAAGATTAAACCTTTACTTCTCATAAATTTTCCGGTGTTTGCCGGATTCCGGGTGAACTAGTTGTCCGACGAGAAAATGATTTTCATATTCGGATTCAGCATGTCTCCTTACCCCCAAATCGACTATTTTATTAGCTTTTAAAGAATGTTTTTGCTTCCCTTAATTTCAAACCCCTCTCCCCCCCCTAAATATAGGGCTACAGAGCCCATCTTCGAACTCGACCAGTACTTAGACCCAAAGAGTCCTCATGCCAAGTTTGATCAAAATATACCAACGACTTCGAGAGTTACCGTGCTAACAGACGGTGTCTTTCGACAGTGTCCTTACGTATCCTCTACTTACGTTTTGGGATCCCAAAAACGCAGTTACTGTGTACTCACAGCCACTCACAGGACTCGAAGCCTTCTGAAAAAAACACTGCAAACTACAAGGCGCGAAAAAAAAAAACATCAGAAGAAATCAGAGAAATTAGAGATTGGGTGAGTGACCCATGAGTTTCAGACTCTGGATGAGCCTATCATTTTACAAAGCATTGCTAAACTTTAATAAAGGAAGTTTTGTTTAACAACTGTGAAAGACTCACAAATAGATATTATATCAACGACCAAAAATTACTTCATTAAATATAAAAAAAATCCAGAAATATGCCTGCCAAACCTGCAAATGAGAAGCGAAATAATTCCTCTACACCCTCCCCCAGAAACTATCATTTTACAAAGCATTGCCCTTCAGCTAACCTTTAATAAAGGATTTTTTTTTAACAACTGTGAAAGATTCAGTTACGAAATAGTACTTATTATATAACGACAAAACTTCCTTCATTTAATATACAGAAAAATCCAGAAATATGCTTGCCAAACCTGTCGGAAGAGTGCAAATGATCAGGAGCGAAATAATTGCTCTACACCCTCCCCCCGGAAACTATGTCCGCGGATCTTGGCATCGGGACGAGTATTGGATTGGGTCCTTCAGAATTGATGACCAGCTCTGGGGAATCCCGTCTAATTCCTCCCAAACAGGACATTCCTGAGCAGTGCAAACGATTTTTTTTTTCCAACGTACATATTGTGAGGTAAAACTCAATATATTTCTCGGTAATCTGACACCACACTGTCAGAAGTTTCACAACAAATTGCGCACAACACTTTCAAGAATAACACCTTTTCACTTAGAAAAAAAGTGTTATGACCAATTAAGTTTATACTATTTCGTGCCCATATCTCCAACAACACCTTCAATAGGTAAAAATACTATACTGTCAGAAGTTACATAACGACAACAGCAGGATGCGCGGTTTCAAGAGATAACACTTTGGGATGTGAAATATTATGTTTCTTTCGTTCCCGTTAGTATTTTTACCAATTGAAGGTGTTGTTGGAGATCTAGGCACGAAATAGTGTAAACTTAATTGGTCATAACACTTTATTTCTAAGTGAAAAGGTGTTATTCTTGAAAGTGTTATTCGCAATTTGTTATGAAACTTCTGACAGTGCATCAACAAACCGATAAGCCCCAACTTACTAAGACAGTTGCGTTTAACAGATACCATGGTATCTGTCACCACGGTAACTGGATCAGCAATTAGACGTTTTTGCAGTTTACCATGGTATCTGATATTTTGCAGTTTACCATGGTATCTGATACGACGATTGCTTTGCAAAAACGACAATACTCTATATGACTAAGTCCAAAACACGCCAGTGATTCTCAGGAAGAAGGAGTAAACGTGTCCGTAACTATTCAAACTCAACGACTCAAATCCTGAGTCAGCGCAGTTTTGACACCGTTTCTTCATTTCTTTGGCAGGTAGCCGGAGATTCTGCATCGGCAGGGAGAGATAGTCATCAAGAGTATTGCCGAAATTGCGTTTTTCGAAGTCATCCCAACAGAAAAACTGATATCCAGTCACAGCACTAAGTGCTAAACTTCTTTCCCACCAATTTGACAGAATCCTGGCTCTATTGTTGGTGACGATGACAGTAGTCGCGTTTTTGCAGATACTATAGTATCTGCAAAACGCAACTATTCCCGCAGTATCCCAAAGTCAATGGCTGTAGAAAATGCCTAAACAAGTGACACGTGAGCCTACTCAAAGGTCCCTAGGGAGCAGCACTAGGGAGTAATGCAAAGACCTATGCTTTCCATGCATCGCAATAACGGGCCTTACTCGAAGCACCACCCACTACTCTCGCTGCATTCAAAGCGAAACAAACTTGCGGGCTTGGAAAATTCTATGAAAGCTCAAATGCGGTGTGAACACATCGAGGAAGCAGGGGAGCTTGTATCTTTTTCTGCTACGTTCCGAACATGACTTATTTGAGCTAGCACTGGTGAAGGACCGATTGAGTTTCGTAGGGACGTTACCTATCGCTAGTGCTGCTAGTGTCACTGCCATTCATTTTTTTTTCAATTTATTTAATAATAAAGCAAAACATATCTCTCGTGGGCAGAGCCCAAATGCGATATTTTTATTAGTCATAAACAAAAATAAAATATGTTGTCAACAGATAACGCGAAGCTCGGCACAAAGCTTCTACTGTAACGCATAGTGTTAAAGTAGATTGGTGTCAGTTTAGGAACCAATTAGCCACTTCTCAGAGGGGGGGGGGGGGGAAGAGATCTTACAGGAACAAAGGGTGGGGGAAGGAAAGAACGGTACATGGGGTGCTGGAGAAGGGAGGAGCCAAAGTTGCGACATAGTTTTTCGCGGCGGGAAGAAAGGGATTCAATTTTAAATTCTTTCATTCGAGAGTGCGTCACTTTTTTCAAGTCTTGGCGCTACTCTCTAGTGTTATTTTCCTCTGCTTCGTTCTCTGGACTCGAGCCGGACAGTCGTATATTACCCGGTGAGAAAAACATGTGAGAAAGCTCGCAAACGTGAAGTCTGAAAGTATGAAATGGACATTGGGTGGGGCATTTTCTTTATCAATTATGAATGGCCTAACTGTCACAATGTTTGTTATACTTTGTATACAAACATTCTAAGAATGAAGCAATAAATGCGTAGCCTATAGGCGCATTCTCGCCGTTCCCCGAGGATTCCTCGGGGAATAGAAGGAAACGGCGAGAATAGAGGGAGTCACTCCACGCGGACTCCACTTACAGAAACAGGGAGACGACGGGGAATGCTTCCAAAATGGATTTTGTTCAAAAAAAAAATATGCAGTTGACGAAATTATTCTGGATCCACTTTATTTTTGGTTTTGTTTATTCTGATTGTTTTTAATTAATTTTATATTGCACCAACACCAGCAAAAACTGATTCCCCTCCGGATCTGAAAGAGAGTCCTTTTTGATGATGTGATGATAGTCGGAGCATTCCAGGTCCGTGGGGACTCGCGAGAATACGGGGAGTGAGTCCCCGGGACAAACAAAAACGCAGGGAGTCCTCAAGTGGAGTCCTCGGGGAGCGGCGAAAAAACGCCTTATGTTCAAGCGAAAACGCATGCCAGGAGTTTTAAAATGAAACATGATTGGAACAAAGACGACATTACTGTGAGCTTGTTCCACCCTACTTACCGTAGTTACTACACATGACGTCACGAATATTGGCTTCTTGGCGTCAAGGCTGGAACGCATTTTTAAATTTTCGGTAAAATATCACTACGGCAGCTCCTCGGGGCAATCCGGCCAATCACGTTACAGAGATTCGTAGTTACCACGCTTACTACGCATCCGAGCATGGTAGCAAATAGCTACTATTAGTTAATATTTCGAGGTTGGATCGGTCAGCGTATTAACTTTTCGTGAAGTAGGAACGGAATTAGTAACTAATAATTACTATTGTTAGAAGGGTAGAACACGCGTTCTGAGTTTGTGTGTGTTGGGGGGGGGGGGGGGGGAGAAAGTATTACCTGCTAAGAGGGGGTTCGACGCTATGATGTTCAGTCGCCTCCTTTCAAAAAGACTCAGCTGAGGTTGCTCCTTAGTAGTAGAGTGGACACCATCGTAATCCTCCATCTAAAACAAGTAAATAATTTAGTTTGATTAAACGGGCATAAAGAAGCGCCACCGCAAAATACGAGGAAAGGCAGGACCTCTGTTCTGATTTTTTTCTTCTTGTTCTTTAAGACTGTTCTGTCGTTCTTCTTCTTCCTTGACACATAACGACGTTCGGAGCCTTTTTTTTCAAAACTCAGGTAGTACCGCCCGATGAAAAATTTATCTCAAAATAGTAGTATAAGTTATTCGAAAAAGTAGGCAGTACGAACTGATGCTACTACATGCTTCTATGTCAAGGTTACCGTGTTACTGCATTCTACTACATGCTACTATTAGCAAGACGGGATGCTACTGGATACTACTGCTTAAGATTGGCCCAGTCTGAGGCACATCAAATTATAGTATTCTTTACTACTTACATAGCAATACATGCAACTTTTCCGTACAACTATCATACAACTACGCAGGCTACAAATTTTTCATCGGGCGAGGCTCGGGATTGGCCGTCGGATGAGGCTCCTCCTTTGTGGGAGGAGTCAAGTTGTGCTGAAAACTCCCAAAGCTTACAGTGAGCGCAAATTACGTGTGACGTGTAGACAAGGAGACCCAGAGCGCTAAATCAGGACATGGGAGAAGCTGACGTAGCATCGTAGCTGACGTATCCGTTGTATACATTATTTGAATATATGTTTCAAAGTCAGCTTGGGCTCAAGGAATATTTATCGGAGAAGGTTAATTAACTGTGGTAAACGGATACCTCAGCTGATCTTTTTCGAGCGAAACTTCGGCCCTTCATAACACGGGTCCACTTCAAGCTCAAGCTAAAAAGTGAAACCTGTGATGAAATAAATAAATACTCTAGCAACTACAAGTATCTGATTTTGGTGAGTGTCTTCGCAAGCATAGATTGGAATTAAACTTATAGTTAATAATGATACTCAGGTCTATGTATTATTTTTAATTTCCGTGACATGGGGATGTGAAATGGTTAGATGAATTTGCCTTTGGGCGGGATCACTGTTCCTACGGCCGGCTTCTACCAGACTACTGTAGTGGTTTGCGAACTCTGTTCACATGCCCCTCGGTAGCTCAAATAGTAAGAGCGCCTGCCTTGTAAGCAGCGGGTCCTGGGTTCAAATCCCGGCTGAGGAGCATTTTGGTCTTTCAGTTCACTACTTATAAAACTTATAGTTGCTAGAACCTTTATTTATTTTATACAGGTTCACTTTAAGCTTGAGCCTGAAAAGGACCCTTTCCAAGAAGGGCCGAAATGTCGCTCAATAAAATCAGCTGGCGTATCCGTTTAACGCTGTCAACTATGATAAGCAATCAGCTTGGGCTGAAGGAATATTTCCGGGCGAAAAGCAACTTGGGTGAACAAGGAAACTGGGGCTACATAACACTTAAAGGACCTGTCTTACCTATAATACTAAGGCAACCTACTTCCATTATCACTCCATATATTTCTAAACCTGGAGACCCCAATTTCGTACGTTGCATTCTAAACCCCTCTAACAAAACCACGCTGACTTTCTCACTTGCCGTGTTTTGCTACCTTCGATGCATATCACGCTGTTGCCGGTTGTCTGCGAGAAGTTGTTCCACCAGAAAAAACGGTTATCTAAATTGTTTCCCTGTTTTCGCTACAAGTCAACGGGTCTCGAAAAAGGCTTAAAACAGAGAAAACTGCGGGTTATTTGTTGAAAGCACAAAGCAAGTATTCAAATATTTTAAAATACTGTAAGTTGTACAGTAAATAGTGCGAGGCGTCCTTTAACAGAAATGATACTAGTGACTTAGGCCCTTTGAGAGAAATGCGGAACTAGATACTATTTCTTTCTTAACATTCTAAGCATGTTTTCTTCCTTCATCATACAAAAAGAAACTTGGAAAAATCCAATCGTTGCAACACAAAAATTCGAACTTTACCACTGACAATATGCCTTACCTCCTGCCTTCCCTTACAGTCCGCAGGTGCCTGTACCACCATATCAGATTGACTCGGTTTCGTGTCGAGCGCACTGCAGTCCTCAGCGTTGAGAATGGGTAGCTCCGAACCGAGGAGAGGGAGGTCGAAGTTGGTCGATGTGTTGAGGTCGAGGGAGGCGTCGAGATCAATGAGCTCTGTCGGCTTCGGTCGGGAAAGAAGGGAGGCGAGCATGCTAGAACACTGGAAATACGAGCCTAGAAAAGAAAACAACGTGAAAAGGCATCGGTTTATTTTATTTTTCACTGTTTTCATTATTTTATTTTTCACTGTCACTGGGGGTATACCCCCAGTGGTGAATCACGTCGCTATAGACCTCAGAAGTCTCACTATTTACAATACCATTGTCAATCACTTTAAGGTATGGTAGTATTTTACTAAATTGGAAATAGCAGTTTCTTTTTATACGCAAGAAATAAAATCCTGCAAATATTTGTCGGTCAAAACACAGAAGAAATCTAATTCGGCATGCTTTTGTCGGGCCTCGGTATTGTCGTCGGCACATCGGGTTCTTTTTATACATAAGGAATACAGAAGAAATAACATTTTGTATGATTTTGTTGGGCGTCGGTATTCTCGTCGGCACATCGGGTTCTTTTTACACGTAAGAAATCAAATTGTGTAAAGGTTTAGGCGCATCCCGAAAGTTTTAAGTTTCGTCGAATTAAACCGAATTCTGAATGCTTTTGTCGGGCGTCGGTATTCTTTCGGAACATCGGGTTATTTTTATACGTCAGAAGTCAAATACTGCAAAAATTTGTCGGGCACAAATTTTTACAGAAAAAATACAGATTTAAAAAATTTCGCATTCGGCGCTTAGTTCAACATATTCTAGGTATAATCCTAAAGGGTCAACAAATTTCCAGACATACAAGTGGCATACAAAGAGGCACAACACGATTTTAGTTAGATAGTAGGCAGCCTACTTCCATAATCACTCCATACACCTCTAAACCCGGGGACCCCTATTTCGTACGGTATATTCTAACCCTTTTGATAAAACCACGCTGGTTTTCTCTCTTGCATTGCTTTGCTAACTTCGATGTGTATCACGCTGGCGACGGCTGTCTCCGAGAAGTTTTTCCATCAAGGAAAACCGGTTATGTAAATTGTTTCCCTGTTTCCGCTAATAAGTCAACGGGTCTCGGAAAAGGCTTTAAACAGCCAAAACCGTGGGTTATTTGTTGAAAGCATAGCCTAGTTTTAAAGTATTCATATATTTTAAAATAGTGTAAGTTGAAGGGTAAATAGTGCGAGGGGTCCTTTAACCACTGAACACAAATAAACATACACAAATAATTAGAATCTTCGCACCAGAATATTAGGACAAGGACAAGGTAGCTTGTATGCGTAACAAGAACAGCTATGTTATAAACTTTTAACCAATCTTAAACAAACACAAATAAAACTGAAGAGTACAGGAGTTGTGAAGCAGGAACCGGAGCAAAACAACACTAGGGAGTAGCGCCGCTCGAATGGCAGCGACACTAGCAGCACTAGCAATAGGTAACGTCCCTGCTGAAACGCAGTCGGTCATGCACCAGCGCTGGCTCCAATAACTTGATATTTTGAACGCATCAAAAAAAAAGATACACCCTCCCCCGTTTCCTCGAAGTGTGCAGACCGCAGCTTCGCTTTAACAGGAATTTCTAAACCCGCAAGTATGTCTTGCTTTAAATGTCACAACCGTAGTGGGCGGCGATACGTTTGCAAGTATGGAAAGTATACAGAGCAAATAACAATAGAGAGTAGCGTCAAGACTTGAAAAAAGTGACACACACTCAAATAACAGCGAAACTACTACCACTAGCGACAGTGAACATCCCTACTGAAGCTCAATCAGTCGTGCACCAGCGCTGGCTCCAACAACTTCATATTCTGAACAAAGCAAAAAAAAGATACAACCTCACATGTTTCCTCGATGTGTGCAGACTAGGGGGGGGGGGGCTTCTTAGCTTTACTAGAAATTTCTAAATCCGTAAGTTTGTCTCGCTTTAAATTTTGCAAGCGTAGTGGGCGGCGCTATGAGTATGGCCCGTTTGCGAAGCAAGGGAAGCATAGGTCTTGACGCTACTCCCTAGTATTATTTTGCTCTGAAAGCACAGGTCTTGGCGCTACTCCTTAGTGTTATTCTGCTCGGGCAGGAACACACCCAATACCTTGTCCGTCAAGATCCTGGAATTAAATAACGAACTTCTGACAACTAAAGAGCATAAACAAGAAGAAAGACAAACCTGGATCTCGATCAGTGTACTCCAAACACTCGTTATCAGGACTAGAGATGAAGTGGTTCTCCAAACTAACGTCGGTAAATGTAAAAATCTGATCGCTGGACCCAACGGTAACGTTTCCTTTCACACAAATCTTAGTTTTCTCCTCTCCTGATACTTCTTCATCTCCATATACTGGGCTCGGCTGTTCCTCCACCATTTCTTCCTTGATTTCCTAAATTAAATAAGTATATAAGGTTTGAAGTCAAGCTGACCATTCATTTAAAATAGAATAGAAAAACGAGATTTTCGAGATTTTGCGAAAAACGAGCAGTTCTGTGGAAGGTTTTATTCAAAGTGAACACATTATGGATTTTTGGATTGGGCCGTTTTCTGGGTGAAACCATTTGCGCTTTCCCAGACAGATGGTAAATTGTAAATAATCACAGATTGTACATATACACTTTGAACACGCGCATTTTATCTTTCGTTATTTTACTTTAATCTGCATGTCGTTCATTCAGCATTGTTCTTCTGGTTTTTAGTTACATGCCATCTTATTGTTTGTTGGTTCCGCATCGTTTTCCTGTTGTTATTGTGGTGGATTTTATGATTTAGTTTTGTTTCTTTCGCTGAGGACGGTTTGCCGGAAGTGCAACCGAAATATCCGAAATTGTATTTATCCCTCGCACATCATCTTGGAGGAGTAACTAGCTGATCAAGAAAAACCCCGAAAATCTGGTTTTCCCATTTTATTAAATAAGTATACGTTGAGTTTAAATATATTTGTTACGTTTTTGCAGATACCATGGTATCAGATGTTCCTACGGCCCAAGCTGACTGCGAATCATATTTAACGGTGCAAAACGGATAAGTCAGCTACATTTTATTCGAGCTATATTTCGGCCCTTCTTGGCAAGGGTCCTCTTCAGGCTCAAGCCGCTCAAGCTTTTGAAGATTCTTCAATTGTTTTCCCACAAGTTTATTTTCTAGCTTGAGCGGCTTGAGCCTGAAGAAGACCCTTGCCAAGAAGGGCCGAAATATAGCTCTAATAAAATGTAGCTGACTTATCCGTTTTGCACCGTCAAATACCATGGTATCTGATACCACGGTAACTGGATTTGCATTTTGTCGTTTTTGCAGCTACCGCGGGGTCTCATGCTACTGTAACCCCGTCCTTATATTTCATTTCACCTGTTACCGCAGCTTCCTGGTTGTATCCAACGTGGATCAAACACCGGGAAAACGCGAGGGCGGGAAGGCTGGATCAATAGAACACGGAAATGGAAATTCCCGACGGGAAATGCGAGATTACATCCCGGGAAAAGCGGATTCAGCGGAACTGATTCAAAAGATAGAATAGTGCGTGGGAGGGGATCTTAGAAACAACTTTTGTAGAAAACGGAAAGGAGGAGCCGGAAGTGGGGGGGGGGGGGGGGGGGGAATTGAAAGAGGATAAAAAGAGCTTGTGGACTCTTTAGCTCGAAAGTCCAACTCTACCAACAGAACTCCAGAATACATTTTAGCTCTTTTCTTTGTATCGCGAGCCCCGAAAAAAGTGAGTTAAAAACTGAAAAAAAAGTGCATACATTCACTTCCATCAGGCTGCCCTCCCAAATGGCAAAAACCTTTGCTCATCGCCTAGATGCGGTTCGGCGACGCCGGGATTCTTAATTTTCATCAGCGTTCTGAGCCATCACTGAACAATTCGCAATGTACTATCTGCTAAACTGCATAAATATTTCTTTCTACATTTGAAACTATTTTCTTCCAAACTACAGGCGAACTGCCAACAACAGGACGACAAAATAGATTTTTCACTTTTTCCTACGGACGGCAGCGGAAAAAAAAGCTAGCTAAGGTGGCAAAGTTCAATTACCACAGGCAAAAACGAAAGACGAGAAGCAATCAAAAACCCGTCATGCGCAGGTAAAGGCAAGGGAAGGAATACGCCCCTCATAAAATCCCTCTCAGATTAGTTCTTTTTTGGCCGCTAGGTGCGCTATCGTAAAGAAAACAATGACACGTTATGGTGTACGTTTATCCAGGAGCGTGTTCCATCCTACTTACCGTAGTTACTACGCATGACGTCACGAATTCTGGCTTTTTTCCGTCAAGGCTAGAACGATTTTTCTATTTTCCAGCAGGATATCATGCCACGGGCGAATCCGACCAATCACGTTGCAGAGATTCGTAGTTACTACGCTTACCACGCTCCCGAGCATGGTAAGCAAATAGTAACTATTAGTTACTATTTCGAGAAGGTTGGAACGGTCAGCGTAGTAACTTTTCGTGAGGATGGAACGGAAATAGTAACTAATAGTTACTATTGGTACGAGGGTGGAACACGCTCCAGGTTTGTTTTGCTACTTTCAATTCGTCTAGGCCTAACCATGTTTACAACTGTTTAAAATGCCTCTTCCCCTCTTTTTGCTTTACCCAACTCTGTTCT
Source organism: Branchinecta sandiegonensis (assembly GCA_030848855.1). Taxonomy (NCBI): domain Eukaryota; kingdom Metazoa; phylum Arthropoda; class Branchiopoda; order Anostraca; family Branchinectidae; genus Branchinecta; species Branchinecta sandiegonensis. The sequence goes on from JAUPMV010000006.1 coordinate 714,894, forward strand.
GTCAAGCGTCATCAAGTTTGTCATTTCTGGCTTCCCACTTCAGTGCTGAGTGCTGTCTGACTTTTCCACGGGGCTAAAGCGCGACTCGATATGAAGCGAAAGCCCAATCGCTTATTCACCGGTCAGATAACTTATACCCAGATCTCACGTGTGATTGTTATTGATCCTCTAAGCGCGTCTGACGGCAATTCGTCATCGGATTTTATGAAGGACGTATTTATATTTTCTTCGTAAACTGATGCGCGGCAATCTCAGACTCATTCGTTAAAGGATGTCAGCTAGGATTTACTCCAGCCATATTTCAGCCCGTCTTGGCAAGGGTCTTCGTCAGGCTGTAGTTAGAAGAGACGAACCTGGGTTCGTTTTGAAGGCTCGCTAACAAACTACACTGGTGACGCTTAGATTATAGGACCTTTCTTGCTTATTCTGCCTTTCCTACTGTCACTAGCACCGTCATGGAATTATAAGCTTCTGATCGTTTTCTCAAGTCCTTCGTGCCGTATTTCATGAAACATCTTAATTCGATACAACAAAATGACTTCCAACTGTAAATATTTTGAGGTATTGTTGACACAGGATAATTGTATATATTGTCATTTTATAATTGTAGATATATAGTTACCGATAAGTTTAATATTTTATGAATTGATGACGTTTTATTTATCTTTATTTATAGAAGTTTATTTATATTTGTACGTATCGTTTAAATGTAACCGCCATGAGCCAATGATAAATAAAAAAGGATTATTATTTTCGTTGACGTCCTATGCTATTCGTTGTAAAAGAATATTTGGAGAATATAATAAATTTGAAATTTTTTTTTTTTTTTTTTAAATCCGAACCCTTCGCTATTGTTTTGTTTTCAACGACTTTTTAGTGCATTTTTGACCGAGCTGGGTTTTGCCAGTCAAACGAAGATAACTTCGCTGGAGGCTTCAAGGTCCTTCGACAACTCTTCCACATATAAGGACATGAGAAGCTTCAAATTGTCCATTTTCATTCTGGAAGTCATGGTAGGCCATCATCTCTATCTTCTGTTTTGGACTTTTACTGGGTTTTCGCACTTTTGAACCCCTGCGCATTCAGTTTTCAAATATTTTGCGCCCAGCCGCCGCCCAGGGTTGGTCACCAAAAGTAACTTCGTACACCCTGGGAAGTAACCTAAAAGTATCTCAAAGTAGCCCAATGTAACCCAAAGTAATCCAGTGTAACCAAAAGTAACCCAAAGCATCCTGAAATAACTCGTACACCCTGGTTCTTGGTGACCAACCCTGGGCCGCCGCGTTTGATAGAGCCGACAAGCGCTAACAAGAAAATCTCTATTTCTGAGCATCATGAAAAGATCATTTCTAGTAAGAGTTGTGCTTTAACAGTTCGTAACCTACGAGAAACCCAGCAGGGTTTGAAAGGAGTGACGTATGTTACAACATTGGATGTATGCGCCGGCTATTTTTGCTACTTCGGCTGAAACTCGCGTCGCTTTCCACAGCTGTTCTTGCGCTCCGCTAGTTTTCGCCAGTGACTTCGAAAGCGAATGCACTGCCACAAAAAACCAACGAAGAAACCAACGAAAACGGGGTTTGTAAAGGCCAACAAATATACTGAAATAAAAGGCAGATATCTCGGGAGAACAACCGACTCCCTTCTTCAGCGCAAACTGAATGACAAGCTTCAAAGCATTGTTTTTCATTTTGGAAGACCTGGTAGATTTCTATCTTAGACTTTTTTTTTAATTGCTTGGTTTTTCCCAATTATCTTCGAATGCACTACGCGAGTGGAAAGTGATTTCGGTAAGTCAGTGCAACTGAGGCGCTAGGAATTTCCGTTTGATCTTGCGCTCGGCGGATTCCCGCTTTGTTTTCCGGAAAGCGATCGCGATATGAATTGTACCTAATGGGACTTGTGATTCAAACAAAAATGGCGGTTCTTACGCACTGTGTCTCCACCACGAAAATGCTCTAAAGCTCAAGCTCAACCCTTACTAGATTTCTTTTTCGAAGCCAAAACCTTCGAATGATTTCCCCCAACATATAGAAACACAAGCGGACTTTTATTACAAACACCAATCGGCTTTGAGCTGCTTTTGTACTAGTCTGCCATCTAACGCCGAAAACCAAAGGACCTTCATCCAAAATAAAAAGCTACAGATGGCGGCAACGCTCAGCTCCATCGGAGCTTCTGTAGATTTGGAAGACATGAATGACGGCATCCTTTCTTTTTAGCCAAAGATACCGGATTTCAAATTTCCGCCCAGGAAACAGCCGGAAAACGTCCCAGAAAGCACGTTTCTACACAGGACAGGTTGCGTATGTACTCACTTGAATCACGCCATTGACATAGCGAAGAGAAATCTTAACTATTTTGCCGCGGTCTATACTCTATATGACTAAGTCCAAAACACGCCAGTGATCCTCAGGAAGAACGAGCAAACGTCTGACTAACGACTCAAACTCAACAACTCAAATCCTGTGTCAGCCAATCACGGCGATCTTTGGGAGCAGATCTGATACCGCTTCCGGCTCTTCCGCTAGGTACCCGGCGATTTTGCATCGGCAAGGAGAGTTAGTCATCGAGAGTTTATACAATCTTTCACTTCGTAGACTCCGCGTGACATAGTAACCCACAAATAGCGCGGGCGAGCTTCATCTGACAGAAACGACGCGGCAAAATTCGAAAGGGCGTCAAAGCTTGATCAGTCGAAGCGTTTTTTGCGACAAATGAGCTCGGCCGAGCTGTATGCGGACTAGTCACGCGGAGTCTACGCAGTGAAAAGTCACAGGTTAGCTATTATGCGGGGCGAAATTTAGAATTTTTCTCTCCATTCTGTTGTTCTATTTTTGTTGATTCAAGCGACAACAAATGCAACCTGTCAGGTGCAGATACGTGTTTTAAATCATCTCTACTGGGACAAGATTAATCCGAATTAGAAATAATCTTATCTCAGTAGAGACAATATGAATCCCAGTAGCAAATACTGCAAGATTTGTTTTTACAGTGCAGGTCTTGTCAATCCTTTTCGTGAACAATTTTTAGATTTTTTTTTGCATATCGCTGGAGAAGACCAAAGAACTGAACTGAAAAGGGGAGGGGACGAGGTGGAGAAAAAACATATTACTGCAAAGACAAAATTATTAACCTTTTTCGGTGAAAGTGGTGACGCGATCTTCCCACCCCCTTTGTCATCAGCTGGGCTGTGATGGACCGCTGTCTTTTTCTTCGTGCAGTGATCAGTTGGCGACTTCACTGTTGTGTCTGGTTTCGCTGGACTCCGTAGAAGCTTGGAATGTCGGTTCTGTAAAATACAATTAACAATTACAATTAACATAAAAAATTGGACCCAAGTTTCGCAGGCCAATCCTGAAGATCAGATTGGATACATGTTACCAGAAATAACTTGACTTCCGAAGAGTGGGCGGATTGCGGAACGCAATCCGAAATTCGGGTCGAAATATATTTGTAAATCATATACAAGGAAGAATTCGCAAGGCATTTGGCCTCTTAATCCTTTTTTGTGGGCGATACAGGAAAGACATCCTTGGGTCATTGTTCTTTGATGTTCTTTTTGCTGCAACAATCGTAGCAAATTTTCGAATTTGCGACCTATCTGCTATTAAAATCCAGGGTTGGTCACCAAAAGTAACTTCGTACACCCTGGAAAGTAACCCAAAAGTATCTCAAAGTAACCCAATGTATCCTAATGCAACCCAAAGTAACCCAAAGTAACCCAATGTAACCAAAAGTAACCCAAAGTAACCCTGAGTAACCCAAAGTATCCTGAAGTAACTCGTACACCCTGGTTCTTGGTGACCAACCCTGGATTAAAATATCATATTTCAAATTTTCTAAATTTCTCTTTGGGTTTCCCATTTCTTTCAGTAATTCGCAGTTGGTTTCCAGTTTTAAAGTAAAAGACCCAGTCTTAATTTTGAGGAAAAAGATGACCAACTTTTATAAAAAAGCTTCGGTAGCCCTCCAAACCCACAACCTGTACCCATTTTTCAACAAGTGAATAATTTAGTGCGTAAATAAGTGTAACTTAGTTGTCAAAATCGTGTGTATTTTTTATAACATTTATGTGTCACTGAATGGACCAGATGGTTTAGTCATAGTTCTGTTTTATACATTATTTTGTACTCCTCAGTTCTGAGGGAAATAAATGAATAAATAAATAAATAAATACTGAGAATTTTCTCTGCAACCATAATGAAAGATATCTGCGAGGAAGCAGGGTCTGACAAAATGGTTGTTTATATGAACAAGTCTGTTATTTTAACCGTGTCTTTTCTTCAAGGTACCCTCTCCTTTAACCCACCACTCCCAGATGCGTGTCAGGTAAAGGAACTGAAGCTGCTGGGAGTATACATAACTTCGGATCTGAGGCGGCAAAGACAGGTTAAGAGTATGCTTAAAAAGCTAACGCGGCTATAAGCTACCTTAAACTTTTGTCACGTTACGGTGTTCCATCTCCCCATTTATAAAGCGTTTACATTTGTTTTATCCTTTCTATCCTAGAATATAAGATCCGGTTTGCATTTTGGTCTGACCCAGGAACAGTCGGATTTCCTTGAGAGGTACATTATAGAGCGTTGCCTGTTAGCTCCAAACAGCTCCTAAAACAATTTAAATTAGATACACTTTCATGCCGCCGACTTCAACTTTGTAGTTCGTTCGGTACATCTGTTATCCAAAGCCCAGGTCACCGCGATTTCTTCCCCCCTGATTTTGTCACCTGCCAAATTCGTCTTCCTGGTCAAGCTGTCGCGCCTGTGCCTCGTATAGAGCCGGTGGTAGCTTTGCGAACAAGGTATGCTCAGAGTTTCGTCCCCTCGTTTGTTCGTTTATACAACTCGGAGCGCATTTGAACCTCAATTTTGATATTATTTATATTTTATTAATTGTAGTCTATTATGTTATTGCCCATGTTTATGATAAGACGTCGGTATAAATGTCGCAAAGTTGTATGTACATGTAGATGTTCTGTTATGAAGTTCTGTTTTGACGCAAAAGCAACCGATAGGCTTGTCCGTTACGTGTTTTAGATTATACTGAACTGAATTGAATTTTCAAAGCGTCTCAATGAATATGACAGGCTAAGTCCAAGTGGATCAACTTGACTTTCTAACTCACTCGGGAACTTGGACTGGGTATGGCTAGTAGGTGCAACTAACTCAACACAGCACTGCTTATGCCACACTTCATTTTTAATTCATTTGATTTTGTGCGATGCTTGGCTTGGCCGTACCATCTTCGTTCTTAGGGAGCCACGATTATCTTTCTCTAATTTAGTATAACGACGGCACACATCACTGCGATGACTAGCTAACACCTTTGCAAACTTGCGATTCGCCGATGTCCGAACCCAGTTTCTCCTCGACTTAAAAATAAATTCTATTCCAAAAGTTTTTACCGCACAGGCGGCGCCAAGCTCGGGATATTTTACCAGTTTACCATATTCAAAAAAGTGTCCGATCATTTTCATGGCACTCGCAGAGTTCGGCTCATGTGCCATATAGCGAAATCCTCGTTTCGCTACAGTGGGGGTATGCTTATGTGAAAGTCTGATAACAGTGAACGATCGCTGAAGGAAAAACTAAAACCCATTCCAGGCAACTTTTACTGCAACATACTTGCCAAAAACGTCTGATTCACATCCAATTCAGCCATGTTCATGTTTTTTTGAAAATTTGAATGTCTGTTTAGTCCGCTGTCTGTTAACTGCCGCCTGGCGTTCCTATCACAATCTAAATCTGGAACGTACCTTCAACAGAGAAGATGGCGGTCCAAATCAACAGATACCCAAGAAAGAAGAATGAGCACACTTGTAAATTCTAAACAAATTCATTTTTCTTAACTTAAAATTTGTGCAAGGACAACCCCCCCCCCCCCCCCCAGTAGCTGATATCAAGTGAGTTATTTTTTCTAGCCATTCAACTATTTTGCAAAAAAAAAAACAATAAATATTCTTTGAGCCCAAGCTGACTTTGAAACATTGTTTGAATAAAAAAAAACAGTTAGAGAAGTGTTCAAATAGGCATACCTCTACTATAGTTCGGGCACTTATTAAGTTAGCGTTGTAGATGTTAAATTATTTGATGCTGTTACATATTATTGTCTGTTTATTTATTTTATTTTCGTTGCCTATTATTTAGTTTTCGCTAATGTGGCAGTTTTTCATTAAACCTCAAACCTTATATGGACAGAGACTGGACAACGGAGCTCAAAATGTAATCCTTAACACAGACATATAATATTATTTACCTTGATTGAGTTGAAATAATTTTCTATATCCATTGACTCCAGCGCGGCAAAGACATCTGGCGCCGTAGAGCTGGAAACTTTCCCAACAGGCGAACTCTGCGACGGCAAACAAGTACCGCTAGATGGCTTGCATTTCTCTTTTAGAGCCACAGATGGCGCTATCCTCAACTGGATCTGATCGCTGCTGGAGGCCACAAGTAAGGTCTGCAGAGGAAAAGTTCATTAAACAAGAGTCCTGGCACAGTAGTATGATACAGGGAAGTTTGGCGATCTCTGAAAGTAATAAGAGTCTCATGAGCTAAAAAAAGAAGAACAAAAATAAGTTGTTGAGATGCTGACATTGGGGATTATAATATACACTTTGAGTGTCTCCAGCTTGTGGTGGACTGTCAGGGCTTCATCCCTCGGAGTACTTTGGGGCCCCATTTCAAAAGACCTTGGGGCTCACTTGATGCCCCTCAAGTAAGTAAGTAAGTAAGTAATTTATTTCTGACCCGCCATCTGAAAAGCGGAGTATATAAAATAAAATAAAAGACAACAAATACAATATACAATTTTTTACTCATCGGCCAGAAAAGAATGTAAAGTGTGTCACCAGAATGCCCAAAATAAGGAACAGGCACATTCTACTTCACTAACGATCAAATATGTTTGGCGACATCCACAGAATTATGACACTTACCATAAAAACAGTTCCAAAAGAAACAAACATGGAAAAATACATGAGTAGTTTTCCGAAGTTATTCAACTGGGAAATCCTAAGGTATCAATCAGGAGAAATGGCATTTTTCTGCTAATTTTACTGATCCTTTGGTATTCAAGCCATCACCGAGGAACATCTTTCCTTTCGAGGTTCGACCTTTTCAAGTAATGTGCACAATTTCTTGACGCAGTTTATTAGGTATTAGGTCATGCAATGTGTCTTAAGTGTGAACAAAAATGCTCATGATTGGAGAACGGCGACTCATGTCACTCATGTTCTAATTTATAGTAGCTTGCTAAATAACCGAGGGATTGTTTACTGCTGAATCAAAATAAATACACCAATGTTACTGCTCAAGTTGACGCCTACTATATTTTCTAGAACACAGAAATCCTTTCTCTGCATCTAAATGTTACCCGACGGTCTTACACTGATCAAAGCTGGGGCCACATAAGATATTGAGCTGAAGGAAGTTTCTCTGACAACAGACAGAGAGCTTGTCTTGGGGGTTGCGCACCTATGTGAGAGCTTGTGTACACTGTAAAAAGTTTCTCCGAGTAAGGATTAAGGTTAACTGCAGTATTTGCTACTGGGATTAATCTTATTTCTACGAAATAAGATTAATTCGAATTAGAGATAATCTTATCTTAGTAGAGACGAGATTAATCCCAGTAGCATATACTGCAAGATTTTTTTTTACAATGTACAAGCTGAGAATATTCCTTTGATCTTGTTTTTAAACTGAGTGATGGTTTTGAACTGGTTGAAAACCTTGTCTAAGTGAAAAAAAAAAAAATTTAGGCATCATTGCTGCTTTAATACTACAACAGTTCATACGAATATCTAGCTGTTCAAGGGAAGAACGGAAGAGGAACTTACAGCTGTTGTTGACGAAGAAATTTCTCCAATTCTGCCATCAAAGTCGGGACACCAGAGCAAGTCATCATCCAGGAAAGGCATTCTTATTGAAGCTCTGCAAACGAAATATTTAAGGTTAAACAACAAATCTCACTTAGAACAATAATACAAGTTACTTCCCATTCATCTTCAAGAGATTCAAATTGACTACCATGAATTTTTACCCAATCTTATGGTGGTGGTTGGTGTACCATGGGGTTCACATCTGTTATTTCTGACTGGCTCATTGTTCAAGAAGACCTGATATACTGAAAAAAAAAGCTTCTGCCATTAGCAGCTGGAAAAGAGCCCTAATTCAAACTTACCAAAATGGCAAAAGCAAATGGATTTCAAAACTAAAAATATGGTAAAAAATATAATTATAGATCTCAGAAATATGTGTAACAACCTATGTAGGAAAATGGATCAAGAACAGACCACAAAGCATCAAATTACTCCACACCAATAATGTTTCACTTCAAACTCATAGACAGGAAAGGATACCTTGCCGTTTGAGCCAATCCTGATCAATGAAATATATGCCTGCAATTCCCACTGTTTCTTTCAAGCCTTTACACGAACCAAATGTGTGAAGTTGGGCCTTGATTGAAAGGTCTGATTATTATCCAAAACCTAATATTTTTTCTGTCTTGGTTAAACGAAGTTGCAGCACTGACAAATGCCTTTCTTCTAAACACCCATGGAAATTATTTTCGTAAACCTTCTGGTTCCAAATTTCTTTTCCCACTTTCACAGGATTTATTTAGACTATGCTACCAGATTAACCCCAGATAATGTGAGCATGACTATTTGTGCCAGCGTGTTTCTGTCCCATGTATTTGTGCCTTTTCCTGTTTCTTTTTGGCACCAGGTAATTCTCCCAAGAAGAAATATAAGTAAGTGGATAACATTAATTTTAAGTGGTTTGGTCAGGTTGGATGTATTTTAATGTTCCACACACAATCCCTGAGATTTAGTCTTTATTTACACAAGTTTACTAGGGGTAGTGCAGATGCTCAAATAGCAAGGTATCCTGGACAAAATCAATCATGCCAAAAAATAGCCAATGGCATTGCTAATGCTAATGCTACAAAACAGATAAGTTTCAAGTTCCAAGCCAGTTGCGCAAAATTTATCTAGTTAACTCCCTGGTAACAAAAACCACAAAACACAGGGAAAAATAACAATAGGAAGTAGCACCAGACTTAAAAGTAAAAGTGTGACACACACTAGAATAGCAGCATCACTAGCACCATTAGTGAAAGAGAATGTCCATACTGAAACTCCTTCAGTTGTGCACCAGCGCTGGCTCTAATAACTCAAAATTCTGAACACAGCAAAAGAATAATACAGCCTCCCCTATTTCTTTGATGTATGGAGACTGCATCTTAGCCTTCCTAGAAATTTCTGGACCCGTAACTGTAAGTTTGTTGTGCTTTAAAATTAGCTACAAGTGTAGCAGGCGGTGCTACAAGTATGGCCTGACTGTTAAGCATGGAATGCATAGGTCTTGGATCTATGCCTAGGTTCAAGGCATAGGTCATCCTATGGCTATGACCTATGCCTAACCTCCCTAGTGGCCTAGTGTTATTTTGCTCTGATTAACCACATATAGCAACAGTTAGTATAGCCTACAAGAAAAATTATTTGCATCCAATCTGAAACCAAACCGGCCCAATGATCTTACTTATAATCTCTACCTCTTCCTGAAATGTCTTAGAAAACATGACCAGCACTGGTACTGTCAACACTTGTTGTTGTTTGGGGTTTGCCGCGTTCGACAGAAAGGTCATATGCGTATCAGTTGTTGTTGCAGAGCTTTATATTCACTAGCTTGCTTGGATATCACTCCAACATTTTAAACACTTTTCTTCCATTCCGTCAATCACGCCTCTGACCAATCTTAAAATCCGCGCCACTATTTCCAACCCCAAACTTCGAAGAACATGGTCTATCGCTACGCCATCTATCAAATCACTAATGGCTGATAACATTTTTACAACTGAAGATTTCGATCCAGTGAAAGTATTAACTGGTGATTTTTTGGCACCGCCGGATTTGGCAGCACCTATTTACAATAATATAGATGCATTTGTAGCTTCATTAACGAAACAAAAAGCTGATGAGGTAGTCACTTTTATTTTTCTATCTAATATTCTTTTTGCGGAGCGAAACTGGATTATGTTAGGCCGCTAGGTGCTCATGGAAAATTCCGCACAGTAGTTCCAATCTGTCCCTGCAGGTAGCAGAAGAAGCGCGCAACCGTTCTAGGCTGTTGTTGGTTGGCTCAGTTAGGTGGTGAGATTTGAAGTTGGAGGAATTAGATGGGAAGAAGCAGACTACGAAAGTGGTGAAACCACACAATAGTATTTAGAAAACCACACCAAAATAACCACCGTAACCATAATACCAGATATTTTTTACACATCCTTTTAAATAGGGATAGGATAAATCTTATAGGCGAAATCGGAAGTCTTACGAACAGTTACATTTCAGAAGCTTAAAATCGAATTGAAGCCTCAGCTCCTTTCCTAATAAGATGTCCGGGTATTTTTATCATAGTATCCCTCCCTCTTTCACGGCGAAACATTGCCATCCTACATAGCAACAAACTCGAGCAAGAAAGAAGATAGAAATGAAAAAAAGACATTAAAAATATTCGCAAGGATGAACTGTTTACAAGTTGGTATTTAAAACCTGACATTGCTAGTTATTCATTGATTCTTCTTCATACGCATGGGGAGGGACTTCAGAATACTGGCGTCTTCGAACTGTCCGCAAGCGAATGGACTAAAGGGACTTGACAAGCAACTTGAAAGAAGTGAACGTATGCCCAGCTTGTCATTGTTAGGTCACTTTAATGGAAGGAAAGCTTAGGCCTACACGTATCACAAAATGGAGAGCTCTAATTAATAAATATTTCTTCAGCCCAAGCTGACTGCGAATCATATTTGACAACGGATACGTCAGCTGAATTTTATTAGAGATTTATTATTATGAATTTTTATTATAACCTTCATATCTACCTTTGGAGAACTGTAACTCTTTTGGTTGCAGGATGCAGCCGTAGCCGGCGCCCCAGTCCAGAAACGAGTTTCACTACCAGTACCTGCTCCAGCGACCAGACGATTTTTGCCAGAACAAGGTACCCCCCCCCCCCAGTTTTCTTTTTAAACAGAAAAGGACTAATTAATGAGCTGAGATTCATCGAAATTCAGGACCTTCGTGGCAAGTGTCGTCTTTAAATTGTAGTTAAACGTCTGAACTTGGCGATTCAAGCTATGAAGTTTGTTGCGACTTTAAGGTTGCGTTCCGTAACTAAACGATAGTTAACAAATTGTTAACAGTTGTTAACTTTTTGCGTTCCGCGTTTCTGATTTCGAAATTTAAGCTCCGCCCACCTACAGTTTCCGTTCCAGAGCTTAACGACTGTTAACTATTTTGTAACGATGGTCGGTGAGGATCGTTATAAAATAGTTAAAGCACAACTCTTACTAGAAACGATCTTTCCCCTATTAAATGGATCAGAAAAAATGTTTTCGAAATTACCATTACTTGCCACCTGAAACTAGCGATTATCATATTAGCGCTTGTCGACTCTATCCAGCCTTCCTGCTTTCCGACGGGGCGGCTGGGGGAAAAAGATTTGAAAACTGAACTTGCCTTGGTTAAAAAGTGGGAAAACTAAGCAAATAAAAGAAGTAATAAACAGAAGATTATCACATCCTTATTTGTGAAAGAGTTGTCTGTGGACGTTGAAGATTCCGACAAATTTTTCGTTGGGTGACGGGAAAACTCGGCAAGACCGAAAAAGCGCTAAAAATTCGTAGTTCCGAAACGAAACAATGGAGAAAAGTGGGGATTTTAGAAGCTTATAATTCCATATGGGAGCTAAGTATATTATAGAAGGCAGAATAAGCAAGAGGGGTCCTTTAACAGTTGTAGCTCCGCCCCGAAGTATAGTTCACGATTGTTAACAATTGTTAAGTTGGTGGAACGCAACCTAAACCTACCGATTGTAGGGATCGGATTTTTAAGAACTGCTGAAGGTGAAAAGAAGTGCTGAGATTTAAGTTTTGGGCACCACAGCTGGTTTGGCTCTAACGCTATTATTATTCATTTATTCAAGCGAAAGGTCACTACAGGAAAATTGTTTAGTGTTCTCCTGCTCTAGACCCCCCCCCCCCCCGTTTTTTTCTGTTTCGTTCCTTGTTTATCTCTCTTTTTTCATCTAAAGTTGAAACCATAGGTTTTTTTCCTCTCCTCCCTTTTTATTTAAATAAGGTAAATCAGTTAGTTGGTTCTGTTTGTTGTTTAATTAATATCGGTTGTTTCCCTGCCCTAGCCAATCACTCCTTTTGTGCTTTCCTGGCCGGAATGTTAAAGGTGTATTTTTTGTCTTTAAAGTCCAGTGAAACTGAAATTAGAAAACTGAAACTATTATTTATTAAAATTAACAACATCAGTTAATTCACATACAACTAAATGAACATAAAACAACTGACCGAGCTTATAAACATATTGCCTACTTATACTACAATCGCCCTTCAGTGAAAGTTTTGAATACCACTATCCAAAGTATCCAAAGGATTCTTCACTTTAAAGTTCGAAGTTAGGAAAGAGTTATTAGTGGAAATGGGGAAACCAAGAAGGAATTTAGAAAATTTGGTATGATTTTTCCGTTTTTATTCTCTGCCATATCCTTCTCTTTCTTTTTCTTACTTTTCACTGCATTTTTATTCTTTTCTTGCCGTTGAATTTTCTGTATGTGTAGTTTATGTATGCTTGTAATGTGATGTAGCAATAATTGTAAGGTGATTATCTTCAATGTAGGTTAGTGAATAGGTAGTGGATCCCCAAGAAGATACCTTCAGGAGACTCTTGTCTCTTGCCATATATCTATGTTATATAGTTTGTGTAGTGTGAAGAAATGAAATGAAATGAAACAAAAAATGGTATAAGTAACTTTTTAACGAAAAAAGTTCAAAAGGATGGAAACAGAAAAAGAAAACAGACGGAAAAAGAACGTGAGGAAGTGCAACAGCCGTGTAAATAGACCCCAGGACAACTCTGCGATTCATCCACCGCTCTCGAATAATTGCACCGAATGCTCTTCATGCTTGTCATGCAAATGTTCACTAAGAATACGCTTCCACTCAAGGGTATTAGAAGAATACGGAATTCCAAGATTTGTAACCCTTTGAGCTTCGTTCAGCACCTTTATGAGTTCAGCATTACCTAATATGATCCGAAGTCAGCTTATATAGAAACCATCGTCTAGCCAACCATAGTGCAATCTCGGATGGCATTAAACCTCTCCAATTAGTAGCCTCTATTCTTCCCCCTTTTATCATGTCTCGTGTTGCCTTTTGAGTGTATATATTCCGCTATGGTTACGTTAGAAAGCAGATACATTTTTAACACGTCGAGAACCGTTTGCAGGCGCTGACAAAATGCTGATAAAAACCGTGTACAGGCTTATACTTGGTGCAGCTACATGGACTACTCATCTGAAATATTTGTTCTGCGATGTATCAAGTTTAAACTTTTGTTCAAACAATGTTTACAACGGATACGTCAGCTACGATTCTTCATCATCTTGATTACAGGTTTGTTTCCTTCCCCGACGTTGACCCAGAGGATTGACAGCCTGACGAGGACCCTTGCCAAGAAGGGCCGAAATATCGCTGATGAAGAATCGTAGCTGACGTATCCGTTGTAAACATTGTTTGAATAAATGTCTCAAAGTCAGCTTGGGCTCAAAGAATATTTAAACTTTTGGTCACGGGCTGAAGAGGACCCTTGTCATGAAGGGCCGAAATATGTGCTGAACAATAATATCAGCTGATTTCTGAATGTATAAATTTTTTCACCAAATTTGATGATAGTAAAAACAAATTAAGAACCAATACGCAAAACAAATTACAACACTAAAACGAACTCCAAACTCTGATCCATCGGACGAGTAATCTGAACAGGAAAGTAGCGAAGGCAGAAGAAAAAAAATAGATAAGAAACTCAATACAGCAATCGGTTGGAAATGTTTAAACACCCGAATAAAATAAAATAAATACAATTAGAATTAGAACTATTTTAGGAATACTTGTTGTGTGGTACATTTCTTGTATGGTAATGAGTGCTTTATTCGGCTTTCAAATCTTCCTTGTGCTATGTTCTGACAAGCACATGCTCTCTGTTTTTGTCTTAAAAGAAATGACGACTTCGTTTACTTCACCGTTTTGTCTCACGGTTTTGCCACACAAAAAAATAGAATCGAAGAAATACATTCACCAAATGCATAAGGCATCATTGGTACACTGTACAAAATCTCTGATTCGGATTAATCTTATCTTAGTAGAGATAAAATTAATCCCAGTAGCAAATACTGAAGTTAATTTTAATCCTTACTCGGAGAAACTTTTTACAGTGTACGACCGAATATCTGCTCTTCGCCTAGTTGTTTACAGTAGTGTAAGGTCAGCCAGTAAACTGAGGCGTATGTCATCTCGAGAGTGTACTCAACCCCTACCTTTTGTCAGAAAGTATAGTTTCTCCTGATCTCAAACTTTACTAGCAAGGCATAATTGCCAATGGGACAAGATTGGAGGGAGGGGGGGGGGGGGGCAGCCCTTTCCGATAGTTTGCTTCCGCAGGCTTCCTTTACTTCCGGATCTGGTTTCTAAGCAAAGGATTCGCCAAACTTCCTTGGGTCAGATGCTAGCCTGCAACCAGGCGAACTTTTGCTGTGGATACCTATTTATCGGACAAAAGCAGATGGGGGGGGGGGGGGGGCACTTCAGATACGGAAGGCTTGAATAAAGAGAGATGAACTCCGAGCTTTGCAAAGAACAAACGGGTTAAAAGGAAACAGAGTGCGTATATATTTTTCTTGAAAAAGTTTCCTGCCAGTTTCTGTTAGATTTTATCTTTTTTCCCACCTTTCCTACTATCGACCCAACAATTTGTGTAGCCACAACTCCTCCTCCGATCAGGATGTGTTCCGTGTTCTACCAGTACTTACTAAACATGTGATACTGCGAACACACCGTCAGGATTTCCCGGCTAGATTTTCTGCATTTTCATTATCAAGTCGAGGAAATCTCAACTTTTCTTTATGGAATTGATGACGGTGCCGAAAATTCGGGCAGGAATTTTAGTCCGTGAGCATCCGACGTCTGCGCAAGGTTGCGAACACACCGTCAGGGTTTCCCGGCTAGATTTTCTGCATTTTCATCATCAAGTCGAGAAAATCTCAACTTTTCTTTATGGAATTGATGACGGTGCCGAAATGCGGGCAGGAATTCCAGTCCGTGAGCATCCGACGTCTGGGCAAGGCTGCGAACACACCGCCAGGATTTCCCGGCTAGATTTTCTGCATTTGCATTATCAAGTCGAGGAAATCTCAACTTTTCTTTTTACGAATTGATGACGGTGCCGAAAATGCGGGCAGGAATTCCAGTCCGTGAGCATCCGACGTCTGGGCAGGGCATTACATCGTTCAGTATGGGAGAATATTTTTAGAAAACCACACCTACGCCATCTGTGGGCATACCACACCTACGCCATCTGTGGGCATAAGTCCGCATGCGTCCACATTGCTCATCCATTCCTTATTCACACTTGAGGGTCAGAAGTGTGCAATGAGTAAGTTCAAATATATTGGGCTGGAAGAACACAACAACCGAATTGAAATATCACCCAAATTAACATGGACAATTTTTAACATTCCGAATTTCACAGCAATGAATTAACGGTCCAGAACTCCAAATTTCAAGCAAATTTCTGGCAAAAGAATCTAGATGTGTAGGCGAAGCTCCTGATGTCTGTCAGTATTTTCATCTTCTTTGTCTGACCGAACAGAAACTTGTGGTGCCTTCATGAAAGTCACGGCAAAATAAGGCGTCGAGATTGACAACATTGGGAGTTGACCATACGCGATGCCTGTGCTGTCGAGGGGTTACCCAATCCTCGGCACCTGCTGTACACCCGTTTCCGGCACCGATCGAACCAGTACTACCGGCCATCACAGGTGATTCCCGCTCCTAACATGCTTATTTTAATAGTTGCGTTTTTGCTGATACCATGGTATCTGTTACCACGGTCTAAAGTCGTTTTTGCAGTTATCGTGGTATCTGATCCCACGGTCAAAAGGCGTTTTTGCAGTTATCGTGGTATCTGGCCAGTTATCGTGGTATCAGATATTCAGATACCACGGTCCGACCGTGGTAACTGGTCGTGGTATCTAAAAAGTCATCTCACTTTCATCAAATTTTGTCAGATTGGTGAGAAAGAAGTTTAGCACTTAGTGATGTAACTGGATATCTGTTTTTCTTTTGGGATGACTTCGAAAAGTGCAATTTCGGCAATAGTCGTTTTTGCAGAGCATCGTGTATCAGATACCACGATAACTGCAAAAACGACTAATTGCAGATCCAGTTACCGTGGTAACAGATACCATGGTATCAGCAAAAACGCAACTAATGTTCTAACACATGGCAAGTGGCACCAAGTGGCACATGGCACCGCGCACTTGCTGTACGCCAAACTTGAGAGTGGGCAACCCCTCATCTTCTGGTAGTAGTTTCTTACGTCGAGTAGGCCTGTTTCGCAAAGCCATCCTATGATTATTCTTCATTGTAAATCTTTCTTTTTTCAAGGACCATCGGGGACGGAAAGGCCAGAAAGACGGCCTCCTAGGAACGTATTTTCGTGGATGGACACGAAAGAGAAAGGACCCCTGACCTTGCTACAGGATTGCATGGCTAATCGACTTAAAGTAAAGGTACGCCGTAAAGAAAAAAAGTCCCTAAAGTCCCCAACTGGTAAGTAAAGGAGTCCTCCAGTCCAGCAGTCCATCCAAACTGTTCAACCCTCAAAGAGAACACAGGCAGATGTTAAGAACAAGTGTGCAAGCGCTCAAACGTGGAGTGCGAATAGACTTATCATCATCATCATCTTACGAACAGCCTAATTTAAGAACCACTTGCTCTTAATCCAGCAGGGTGTTGGCGGATAAGACACATACACATCCAGACCCCAGTGCCGACAAGTCGATCAAATTTGTGCTACATACCAGCTGATGCCAGTTATGGCTACAAAGAGTGTGTAGAAAAAACACCCATTTGATTCTGTAGGCTACCTTGTTTTCGCTTTCATAACCGTACAACTTCTCTGTGACCCAGAGTCGAATATACTACCGCCGGGATCCGGACTCTCGCCGTATCCATTTAATGGATCCGTTTAAAAAACACAATCAGGCGAATAATGCGAAACAGATAGGGTCCAGCCGGGGTTCGAACCATCGTCCCTGCTCTTCACTGACTTTCTTCACCCATAGCCCAAAGGTAAAGTGCTGCCCAAACGCCACGGCTCGATTCCTCTACTGCACCCTTCGACACCACGTTGCGCCAAGTTGTGTTGGGTCTGGGTTTGGACCCTCATCCTCTCTTCCCATCGCATCATTTGAAGTTGAATAATAGAGGACAAACCAAAAAGGTGGTCCAGGATTCGAACTCTCACCCCTACTCTCCGTTCGCTGCAGTGCCAAAAGACCATTTGAAAACTACTGCCAAATCTGCCAAGACATCATGTACGGTGTAAGCGGTAGTTGGCTCTGCGCCGCCAAATGTAACTAACCAATCTCAAG
This sequence comes from Branchinecta sandiegonensis, assembly GCA_030848855.1. Taxonomy (NCBI): domain Eukaryota; kingdom Metazoa; phylum Arthropoda; class Branchiopoda; order Anostraca; family Branchinectidae; genus Branchinecta; species Branchinecta sandiegonensis. Next base: position 732,398 of record JAUPMV010000006.1, read on the forward strand.
GCCCCATGACCGAGATATAGCTTGGCCTTGATATTGACCAGCGGCTGCCGGGTTCACGGTGACGCAAAACATGCAGGAAACTACGATCCAAGCCAAAAAACAAGCCGACTGTTTTCTCAGCGTATGTAAATTTTTGTGTGAAAACAAAGCGGTGCGAAATTACATGTTGATCGGGTCCGGAATTTTTACACCTTTCTCACCGGGCTTTCGCGGAAAACCAGTTGACAGTTGATACCACTCTTTTTAGTATAGGCCAGTCTTCCGGATTCCAGACGTCCGTTTTCGTCGAGACGGATCCGGAAAGTGAAACCAGGCCAAAACGTGTGGAAGTCCGGGGTGTTGGATACCGCAGATTCCGGAAATCTTGAAGTTATCATAGAGGCAACAGTCTGATTGATATGCAAATGACTGGGGATTGAGAGTTTATGGCTGGGAAGCAAAACATATTTATGATAACATCTAGGACCTGTTGAAATAGTGGAATTAGCTATCATCATTATCATGAAATCCCGGAAGGTTTCGCTTGACTGTGCGGGAGCCCGAGATATCTGAGAGTCTGGAAGGTGGAGCCTGGCTTTATGTCGTTACACTGTTATTTCGTTCGAGGTTCCACTAGGACATACGGTGCGTAAAGAAGCTATCGTATGTATGGCTTTGCCGGATTCTAAGTCCCTCCTTTTCTTCTTTCGGAAGACTTGGAAAGCGCTTTTCCCGACTTCCGGGGGGGGGGGGGGGCTTCACCAAATCTTCCGGGAAAGCCTTATAATAAATTATCCGTAACTCGAACTCGATTTCGATCGAAGTGCAGCGCTCCGTGACGGCGTTTGTCAGGAAACGATTCTTCAGGGGTCCTGCACTTCGAACGTTAGTTCCCGTAGATTTTGTCTGCAGGAGATAGTGGATGTGTCGGACACTTTTCGGACTAGTAAATTTCTCCCTATTATCAAGAGCAACACATACGGTCAAGTATAGTGATGCCGTGGGATGGAGTTTGGAAATGAAATTATTGGTTCGAGGAATAGAGAGAGGCAAAGTTGTCTTAGCCAAACGAGCAGATGGATATACCGTTGTAGTCGAGTTAAACAAAGCGTAGTTTAGAATACCGATTCGGGTGACAAGACCACCTTAATTATTTGCAGTCCCCCCCCCAGCAACATCTAACCGATGCTTTGTCAGTTGTTCAATGAGGATTCCTTCAGTTCCAGCTGACTTGTAAATGATGTCTGTTGCTAAACGGGTGGGTCAGCTGATTTTTTTTTTCTCGATTTCAGTTTCGGCCCTTCTGGGCCTTCTTAAGGCCGTAACGTACAATAATATCAGACATCGCGCAATATAATTTCAGTTGAGAAATATCAGCAACAACTAATAAGCAAAAGAACCTCCGTCTCCCAATCTCTGTAATAAGACCATGCGGAGTCGAATAGATTTCCGATGCAAACGAGTGGAGGTTAGGAGCTACGCCGAACATCACAACTTCCCCCTCCCCCCGCCGATCCCAAAGAGTAAGCGACAATGCCCCCTGTGCTTTAATACCGAGGACGAGGGCCATTTTCTGGTGGAGTGCGAGCAACTCTCAGACCCCAGGAGACATTTTCTTAACGGGTATACTATCAAGTTCCCGACGTTCTTGAAACAAAAAACAAAGCTAAGATACTTAAAATATGCCATTTTTTAAAGAGTCTATTAGTTAAAGATAAGTATTGAGATGTAAAGTGTATTGTAACCATCATGTATTTTGTACGGCCAAGATTGGCTATTCAGTATATCCATTCATTCATTCAATTCGTACAAACAGCTCATCGCAGTAAAGCCCCGGAGAAGAAAAGTCGGGAGTAAACAGACTATTGGCTGTTCAACATTGTGACGTCATTGCAGTGGTACGATTGAGGCATATACACGCCTGCTATGGTCTTTTCCTCTCAATGCGCACCGGCTAAGAGGCAACTCAACGCTCACCAAGCAGCTCTAGCTCTGCTAAGTTTTGTCGGGGTATCCGTAGGCGGTGCATGGGACCAAAGACGGAGGTTCTGTTGGCTTGTTTATTGGCTAAACAGTTTCATTGCAGACGACATCATTCGAAAAAATGCGGCTCGGCGGGGGAGGGGGGATTTGGACCTTTCACTTAGGTGTTATCCAAAGTTTTTGGTGTAACAATCGAAATTCTCATGTGAGATATTTAACTTCAGTTCAACGGTTCAGTTTTTAGTTTTCGGGGGGTTTATTTAACTGATGGTGATATTTTTTCATCAGGTGTTCTTAAATAATATTAGCAGTATTATTATATATTAACAGTATCTGTCATAGGGTCAAAAGAAATGGGTCAGTTATCATCAGACGGGAAGATGGGAACAAGTATTGAAATATAAACACCCAAACACACAATAAGTATATCAACGTGATTGAAGAGTTCCTGATAGAAGATGATATTGATGTTAGTCACCTGTCTTACGCAGATGACCTACTGCTGATGAGTGATAATTTAGAATCCCTACAAGAAGCTATTAATAGAGTGTCTTCTGCTCTTGGCGATATAGGTCCAAGCATAGAGCCCTCAAAGACTGAATTTGCCGTTATGAACGAAGAAATGCAGCCAATCCGTGTGGTTGATGTGTGTGGGAAGACAGTTATCCAAAAGGATACGTTTGAGTATCTCGGACTCCGCTATGGGAATTCCATTAAAGCCACTAAAAATTTAATTATCGCAGCCCTCAAAGAAAAATTACGGAAGAGTTACGGAATGTTAGCACGAGCTAAAGGCCAATTTGATAAAAATTACGCTTGGCCGTCTATGCAACGCCATGTTTGCGCCCCATATCTTCTTTCTAACCCCTCTGTGGAATTCATTGAATAACACTGAGCGTAAACAAGTCCGTTCTAATTTTTTCCGGTACTGCAAATATTTACTGGGAATTCCCATATGGTTCCGAAACTCTTACGTATCACAAAGGTGCCGTATTTTTGAAATAAGCGAAAAAATGAATGAGCTAACCCGTCGTTTCATCAATCGAAGTAGAAAACTGCACGATTTTCCACTGGCTAGCCTGGTGTAAGCACGTGACTCAAGTTTGTTTTGGTTTGGTTATTTGTAGTTATCGCAGCCTAATTTTGTCTCGTAGTGTTGTGTGATTTTTTTTCTTTTTCTTTTGCTTCCTCACCACTCCTCCGATCATTTACTTTGTATTTGTATGGAGAGTTTAAATAAAATTATTAATATGTTTTTAGAACAAATGGGTCAGTCACCAAATGATGAAAGGTGTGACAAGTATATTAGTTTTGAAGAGCGGACTGATCGTGACGCTGTGCAAAAAAGATATCCCAAAGCTGCTAAAATCTGTCTATCCACCAGGTGTTCAACAAAGACATTACTCTAATCATCAGTGAAAGTACAAAGTATCATCAGTCCCGTCATCTGTTCCTCACTTTCCTTTAGAGATTTACTTCTGTCTGTGTCATTTTGCCAGGAATTATTAAAGAATAAGTCCCTCTAGATACTAAAAAACTGTGATAATCTATTCTTGTCAACTTACAATTTAAATCACGCTTTTCTGTGTAAAATAACAAGTATTGATAAATCATGCGTGTCCAGTTGAAATGCTCACCAATATCCCGTTCGTCTTTGAGTGTATTTGCATTGTTTAATTTGCATATTTTTCTTTTTCTTCTTGGTTTCTTGCACTCTACTTAATTTTACCTGGCAGAATTGTTGGTTAGAAGTAAAGTATTATACTAATAATAATAATAATATTTATTTATTACCCACTTACATCAAAAAATAAATAGGGGAGTAGAAACTTGAAGAAAAAACGGAAAAAGACACGTGTGTACAATAACATTAATAAAACAAACGGATCAGACCGTATTGAAGCGACAAACACCGATACGCCGTTTCTGACAGCTTTTCGTACAGATCAGCCAGCTTCTCAGTAATATTCGGCAGACAAAACCTTTTTACTATCTTTCGTTTCCTATACCAAAGGGGAAGATAAAGAAGAAATTTGCAGAAGCGGAAATAAGAAGATCGAAAATCGCTAATATCTTTTTTCTTAAAGGACCCCTCTTGCTTAATCTGCCTTTTATAATATACTTAGCTCCCATATAGAATTATAAGCTTCTGAAATCCCCAGCTTTCTCCATTGTTTCGTTTCGTAACTGCGAATTTTTAGCGCTTTTTCGGCCTTGTCGAGTTTTCACGTCACCCAACAAAAAGTTTGCCGGAATCTTCATTGTTCGCTGACAACTCTTTCACGTATGAGGATGCGATAATCTTCTGTTTATTACTTCTTTTATTTGCTTAGTTTTCGCACTTTTAACCAAGGCACGTGCAGTTTTCAAATCTTTTGCGCCCAGCCGCCGCGTCGGAGAGCATGAAGGCTGGATATAATCGACAAGCGCTAACAAGAGAATCGCTAGTGGTGGAAAGTAATGGTAGTTTCGAAAACCTTTTTTCTAATCCATTTTATAGGAAAAGATCATTTCTAGTAAGAGTTGTGCTTTAAATACTGTTGTTATTGAACCGAAGGATGGCTTACGAATGGCGGGTGGCTTGTGAACGATTCTGCAACTCGTGTCGGGATTTCGAAACCATAAATAAGCGTGCAGACGCAGTTCCATTTTTGCATTCCGATCCAATCTTTTTTTTATTGGGTTGGCTATTATTAAAGATATAATAATAATAGATGTAATTATCATATATTATAGAAACTTAATATTTTTATTAAAGCCAAAGATGACTCGTAAATGGCGGGTAGTTTGAACACGGTTCAGCAACGCATGTCATGACTTCGGGACTATTAAGAAACGCCGACACACGTTAACATTAGCAATCAGATCCAAAATTTCGTGGCGGCGGGATATAAAGAAACTTATAATAAGAAAAAAAAATAAGAAAGAAACTTGTAAAGAAACCTTATTCCAGTTCAGCGCTCCTAGCGGACTAGTTTCTGAAAGTTCGTCATTGTCTCTTTATCAACACTTATAATTCAGAGATAGTAAAATATGGTTCCATAAGGTGAATCATAACAGTTTTAACTTTCTGAATGAATGACTGAAGGATTTATGACGCACTGCCCAAGGGTGTAAGTGGAGTAGAAAAGGACAAAGAAATATAAAATAATCACAAAACACTCAAAAAATATTTTTCATAAAAGTTCAATAATTTAGAAGAAAGTCATGGAAAGGTAAGTTTCCAATCGGAGAACACAAATTAGAGGAGAGGGCTTCAAGCGTCAACAATGGGTCGGAAATTAACAAACGGCGGATCAGGTAGCAGTTCCGCGTGCGCCGTGGTAGGTAGAGAAGAAATCTCAGATATCTGAAGTATGTCGCGCGTATGCGTCGAAGGTCCTTTCTTCTGAGTATAGAATGTAATCCAGTAAGGAAGTTAACATACGGTGTGCAAAAGGCAGTATATAACTTCTCAAGCCCAGGTCTGCTATACCTCGAACGGTCTAAGTTTAAGTTTTTTTTTCTAAGTTTATTACGAATACGAAACGATTTTTTAGATGAAGGCTCATAGAAATTCACCATCGGACCAGTCTTAGTTTTCTTTTCTTCCTTCTTTAAATGTGGTGTTCTGTTTCGATGTGAATGTATAGTTTAGTATTCTAGTTTTGGGTTGTAGCTGTGAAATGCCGTGTATCGGTTTACTCACAAATAAATTGCAGATTTGATGGCAGATTTGCTACTCATCAACTTGAAGATCTATTCTACTAGAGGTATGGGGGGAGGAACTGTTTTTTTAAAGCGGGGCTTAGACCAGAAGAACTTAAATGGATGGTGAGTCTCCTGGCGGATTCTCTACCATTGGGGAAAGAAGAAAGTTTATAGGTAAAGTTAAGCTATGTTCTGGTCCTTACTTCTGCCCTATGTGTGGTTCACTAGGAGAGGATATCTTGCATCTGGTGGGTAGATGCGTTGAGTTCAATGATCTGCGTATAGGGATTTTTGGACATAGTAGGATGGAGTAGGAGTATTTGGTTAAAGGACAGCTGAACAATGAAACCATACTTGGAACACACCCTGGAGAATGCATTTACAGACATGGTCACGGAGAGCAGTCTTCTCCTGAGCGTGACGTTTTCAAAATAGGGATGTTCATTTCTGGAGGTTTGCACATGCAGACTCCAAGACAAAAAGCGCAATTCCTTCAAATCTTGTACAGCGCTGGCCGGATCGTATTGGAATTTCTTCTAGATATTCGTTTGGGCTTAACTGGTTAAAAAATATTCCAGAAGAAGGGTTGATTGGAGACATTTGTTCATTTCTAAAACTGTACGGTACTGAAATAAGGACAGATGCCAAAATGGAGCAAAATTCATAGCTTTGGGTTTTCTGCAGGCAATGCTAACGGAAGTCATGCAGATAGGGATGATACTTGGTACTCTTCATTCAGGTTTCCTTTAAGGCTATGGTGAAGAAATATTTTGGGGACCTTCGTCGGCTTGAGAGGTTCCTCAAGCAGTCTATGGAGCATCGGGAGCGTTTTTGGAGTAAGGGTTCCCTCCTTTTGGTGTAAACATTGTGTTTGTGAGTGTTATTTTGTGTTTATTTATTTTCCTCCCATGGCCCCACGGGCTTTTTGGAAATAAATTCATTCATTCATCTGTCACAGTTGTTCATAATGAGACAACGGGGGAATTTCAGAAATTGCAACAAAACCTAGTTGCAATGATTGAAAAGTGGGTTTTACACGTGATGCTGTTTACAGGTATGGACACGAGGAGCTGTAACTGCCCGAGGATTCTGTGTGGGTTTTATTTCCGCTTTCGACAAGCACTGGAACTTGGCATTAACAGACGTTGATGAAGTCTTTGCCAGGAAATCAAACAGAAAGTCGCTTCCGTTAGGTAAATATTTAATGTGTTTATGTAGGCGTACAGGCAGACAAAAGGACAGATCTAAGGACGTGCAAATTATTCAGCTTCACTTTATCAAGCCTTATCCCCCTTTTATCACTTTATTCAAGCCTTTCTTCAGTGGTTTCAAAAGTTTCTAGTCTTTTCTCAGATGTTAGACTGTCTCTCAGTGTGGAAAAATGTGAATTCTTGGTTTTTAACGATCGTTCTTTTTCTCAGTCGTCGCTTGTGTGTAACCATTTTACTACCCCCCCCCCCCTTGCAACTGCTTTCAGGTGGCTAGGCATCACTATTGCTAATTCTCTAACGTCTCTACGACAACAATAGTCCTTGATGTAAAGACAAAAAAATACAATTTGGTTACTCGAAAATTGTCGCTAACCGTGGGCAGTATGGTAGACGAGCTCTTGGTTTTTTGAAACTTTTTGAGGCCATTCTATCTTCTATGTTTCTGGACTATATCCTCTTCTTAAAAAGAAAGACCTTCTTTCTCTAAAAAAAAAAAATATTTTCGTTAATTTAAATTCCTTCTTTACCTCCCCCGCCTTGGCATTGGAACAGAGTAATTATTCCGGTGTCCCAGATATTTCGGAGAAATTACTAACGCTACACATGAAGCTGTCGGGTTCAGCCTACTCTCGGTTTTCACACCACACCACCCCCTTACCCCCCTGTTTATGTGCTAGTATTTTTGTATGTATAGTTATTTTAGTATTTCTTCCTTTCTTTTTCTTTATTGTACTCCACTTGTTTTTCCTCTGGAATTTGGGGGAAAGAAATAAATTATTATTATTATTATTATGCGATGGACAACGACAATTAATGTTTTTTCGTGTCAAAATTACAACAGTAACATTGTGCCTTCGCCCTTTCTCCCCTTGATTGGCGCTAGTGATATCTAGAACATGTTTGTTTGAGCATTTTGGCGGGGCCAGTTTGATATATTTTACGGTCGAGTCCGGAAATGCGGGGATCAAGGAAAATTGGGATTTAGGTTTTCTGCGGAAAACGTACATAAGGTTTAGAGCCAAGCCACCGTTCATTATGAAAGAAGGAAAGCGAGATCATCCGGTTTTTTCTTGATGAGCTAATTCTCTCTCTAAGATTTTATGTGAGGGAAAATAACAATTTTGCATAAACGCAACCTTCTTCATCGATTACCAAACTAACTCACTTCAAAAACTAAAACAAAATAAGAGCGATGCGCAGGGACGTCACGACTAGGGGAGGGGGGGCGCCCTCCCCTTCCCCCCCCCCCCCCAATGTTGTCGGCAGATCGGCAGTGTCGGCCAATCGGTAAAAAAAATAACCGAGTCGGCGCCGCGATTTTTCGTCTAAACAGTTGATTTTTTCACGAAAAATGTCGATTTTTCGTCAAAACAGTCGATTTTTCTGCAAAAACAGTCGATTTTTTCGAAACTGTCGTTTATTTCTTGAAAACGGTCGTTTTTTTCTTGAAAACGGTCGTTTTTTTCTTGAAAACGGTCGTTTTTTTCTTGAAAACGGTCGTTTTTTTAAACAGTCGGTAAAATTTACCAGCCAGTCGGTAAATGCCTTGTCCCACCCCCCCCCCCCCCCCCCCCAAACATTTTGGCTAGTAACGCCTCTGGCGATGCGGACCCAAAGAACATTTCAGTGACATGCAACATTTTGCTTCTTTTTGAAAGCGTACCAGTTCTTTTTCCCTTACCTTTTTTGTTTCCTATAACCCCAGGCACTTTTGCTGAATGGACAGTTTCAGCAAAAAGCTTCAGTTTTCGTAAGGAAGTATTTTTCGAAATTTTCGATTTGATCGAACTATGTGTTTTTCACCAGCAATTTGGAATGCAGCCAACTCCTCGTAGAAATCCGAAATTCAGATAATCTGATCTCCGTTAAGCGAGCGGCGGAGGGTCTTACCAGGGACCCATAAATTTCCTGTAATGACTCGCCATTCAGGGGGCTTGTCAATAAGAGATTTCTGATGCGCTCTTGACCGAGCGTCAGATAGTTCGAGAAATACCCACGGGGATAAAACACCCTACTATCCAGATAGAATAAATTTTTCGTAGCTGTTGTGCTGAACTAGGAATGTTTCTCTAATGGAAGAGTATCCTGGATCTTTTGTCCTAGCTTAGGTACCTGGTGGCATGCTGAGTAGTCCCAACAAATTTTGTCTATCTGAGCAAGAACGCCGATTCGACCCAAGCGGAATTTTTGGAAACTAGGTGAGGCTCGGGCAACATAGCAACATAGAAGCACAGGAAATGACAAGCCCCATGAATGGCGAGTCATTACAGGAAATTTATGGGTCCCTGGTCTTACGCTTATTCAAACAATGTTTACAATCGAAAAACCGAATAAATTTTCTAAGTCAGCTTGGGCTCAAAGAATATTTGTCTTACGCTTATAGGAAAAGTGTCTGAAAGCATTTTCCTCAAAAAGGATTGTTTCGTCAGTTCCCGTTTTTCTTCTTGTTACTTATTAGTGTTATTTTTAAATATTCTTTGAGCCCAAGCTGACTTTGAAACATTTATTCAAACAATGTTTACAACGGGTACGTCAGCTACGATTCTTCATCAGCGATATTTCGGCCCTTTTTGGCAAGGGTCCTCGACAGCCTGACGACTCGACAGCCTAAACATTGTTTGAATAAGTGTTAATTTTTTATGTAACTTTTGTGTTTTTTCTTCTTGATATATTCAACAAATTTCTTCTTAATATTCTGGAAGCCTGCAAACCGCCCGAGGCCGAAAGTCCGGCCCATCCGAGGAAGAAACTAACCCTAGATCGGGTCGAAATCTGTTCCCTTTGTCAGGGTCGATTTCAGGCTGGAAATTTCCGTACGGGAACGAAACAAGATTTCAGGCGCCAAATGTTTCTGTCCTAAATAGCAACTCGTTTCAAGCAAGGCGAAAAATAAAAATGACAGAAAACGTTCAAATATTCGTAAGGATTAAGAAATTCACAAATATCCCATTACTAATTATTCACTGATGATTCGTTTCGGATGTGGTTAGCGGTTCTGAAGATGAAAGCGAAGGCATCAAATAACATTCGCATTTGACACCCTGCCGTCTATCCATGTCTGAATCTGGGAGATATACTAGATTTTTCGGAGAGAATTTTTGACTGTCAAAGTTTTATAGCAGGAATTCCTTCGTTTGCCAGAAACTATAACTGAAAGCCTTTTTTTATTATGCTTTTATTAACGTCTGGAAATTGCAGAAAGTCGAGGATTCCGTTAGCGAGGGATTTGAGGAAAGATTACAGATAGCGCAGACGGGTCGCATGCTAAATAATTGCCATTCTTACATCATATAAGAAAGAAACAACCGAAATAAAGTTGTCGAGTATATCTTCGATAAACCTAAACCCTTATTTTTATCACAATTTTCTTATCCTTCTGTGCCCCCCCCCCCCTCCCAGTTCTGGCCTAGCGGTCACCATCGTCGGTGTTTCCACGCTATCGGGGAGGTCGGGATGGGTCTAGGTCTAAGGTCTATGGTCTAAGGGGTCTAATGGGCGGTGATCTCGAAACCAAACCAACTATGAACAAGGGCTAGAAGTACTTGCTATGCTGGGTCAGAGGATATAAAATGGGAATTTTCAAACTGTTGGTTTATTGTAATCATCTGTAAGCAAAACCCTTGAGGCACAAATAATTATGACCCCTTGGGGATCTTGAAAATGTATAAGTTTTGTTAAAAGCATTTTTTGGCACTTAGAGGCTATGATGCACACTTTAAGGGCCTAGAAATTCATTTGTAAGCAAAACTCTTGAGCCATAAATGAGCATGGGCCCTTGGGGATCACGAAATTGTATCTTTTGGCCAAATATTTTTTCACTTTTTGGTCAAAATGTGCACTTTGAGGGGGACAGTCGTGAATAAGTTTAACTAAAATGGGTCTGCATGAAACCTGGAATAGATGTTGACGAAATTATGTCTTTTTTTTTCTTTTTTTTTTGCCTTTGGGATTAGAAAACATAATGTTTTTGTAGTGTAAATAATTGTGTGGAGTGTTTTGGTACATGGTCTCACCCTCTTATCCCTTACTTCAGTATTTTTTTCTTCTTGTTGTGTTGTTTAATAGCACATCCTCGCAAGCAGTGCTTGTGCTATTTATGGATCCTCGATTGTCTTGTTAATAATATGGCGACAAGCTAAAAGCTTAACGCCAAATGTAATAATATAAAATAAAACTATTCTACTACTACTGAAGATATCTGCATTTCAGATATAACAGTCTCCTCTGGTTGTGCGTTCTAATCTTTACAGACCATATTTTGAAATATATACTCGCCAATACGTCGATTTGTCTTCGGCTGATACGGCTTAAATCTGTGCTGATGTGTTGACGGGTAATTCGATTTTGAGCAATAATTGCAAAACTTAGCAACCGATGACAGCGTTTCGTTGGACAAATTATTTGGAAAGCTTCTCATCTGATTTGAAAGCCCTTACACCGGATAGTTTGGAAGTTCTCTCGGCTTTGTCTACCCGTGCCCAGCTCTTAGGTGCTGCTGAAAATCTAACCATGTAACCATCCATGGGCTGATTTCTGAAATCCCCCCCCCCCCCCCCCCTAGGAAACTGGTTCGTTCTACAACTGCAAAGATTGTTCATTCGTTCCAAGCCGTGATTTCCGCAAAGACTTAAAAACGTGAGCGTTTGAAGGTCACCGATTGAACAGCGACTGCGCTAGCTCAGCATACGGTTCGGATTGACTGATATTCGGTTGCACGCTCAGTATAGCCTTGACTGGCAAACCTTGGCCTCCCGTTAACGCCTAAAAAAATTAACCAAAATAACCCGTGCAGACTATATCACTTATTTTTATCACATTGTGTATAATAGGTCTCGTTGTTCGAGTGATAAAGGGCTGGGCCATGTTCTTCTGAGTTGTGAGGAGCTTTCTAATTAAATTGGAAAAACTTCTTTTTCCATTTTGAAAAATTTTTTTTTTAGCTACTTCTAGGTATCCTAACGCCAGCTAGGTCTGTGGTTTGTTTTGAAAATATGGCTGAAGAAGTGATTAGCTTAGCAGAAAGTTGGTAGGTGTTTCTAAGATGTTTTGGTGATTTAAGAACATTCTGTACCGTACATGGGTTAGCAGCTTTCATATACAGATCTGTGGTAGGGTATATGCTTTTGCTTTTATAAAATTCTCGAGAACAAAAGATCCCTCTAAATTCGTACCTGCATAAACCTTGCATAACGTTAGCGCTAGAGAAATAACTGAACCAAAATAACTCATGCACAGCAACCCATATATGAATGACTTCGTGGACCAAATGAATTTAAAGGTTGAATATCAGTCAAGTTTGAATAGCTAGACCTCCTGCCCAGTGCGCTTGACGGAACAACAATCAGGAGGGTGATGCGTCTCCAGAAGAAAGAACCTAAAACGCGAGTTGAGTCTAGTGGTGCCAGCGGGACGGAATAAAACCCGACTAGTTAAAATTAATCGACTTAAAATTCCTGCCAGGAAAGCACAAAAGGAGTGTGTTTGTTTCTGTTATTAATTATCTTGTCCTAAAACTCTAGTGTTGATGTGTGTTAGTTGTTTGTTTGTTTTTTCTTTATAACGCCTTATGCTATGATTTTACTTATAATTTTTACAAACAAATCGGAATTAGTGAAGCGTCGTTTTCTTATGCCACTGGCATGTCGGACGCTTTTACGCAACATGAGGTTTATTTACATTTGTCAGTAAAATTGTTCCTTACCTTACCTTACCAAGGGGCAGAAATATAGCTCTAATAAAATTCAGCTGACTTAACTGTTCTGCACTGTCAAACATGATTACTTTAACTTGTTATAAAAACATTAATTACTCCATATATTTGTTATATTCTGAACCGCTACATGTCTAGAATGGGAGTAAGTTTGCCTCACCTTACCTCGAAAGAACAGCTCCCACTAAATCCTTTTCTTAGGCCATCCTCCTTACTGGACGGGCCACGACACTCCGAAAACCTGGAATATAACAAGTTAGTTAAAGCGGGCCACAAAAAATGGTCTTTCTACCACACACACAATGCTAACCATCCCTACTGTCACAATGAATGTTCAAAACCACTAAAAACACCGTAAAACGATGAGCAAATAAAAAAAAACCACCAAATTTCTTAGGTTTGAAATAACTCTGCCTGGACTAAATCTCAGCCGGTAATCCCGGACAGCTGTTATGGCACTTAGGGAGCCAAGGGTCAAAATGATAATTTCCATCTAATGCTCCAACTGTTTGTTACAAATACAAATAAATTATAAAACCAAGACCAGTGTGGTACCTCTGAAGACACACAAAAATTATCAGTTATTCTAATTCTTTGCTAATCAATCCTGGAAAATTCCGCCATCTAGAAAAGAAGACGTTGTGCGTGGGTTTTTTCTCGAGCCAAAATAGCAACTCGGCAATCGAGCTCAAATCTAAACGAACCCGTGGCATGCGATCACTAAGAGAAGGTAAACAGAATGTTTGGATTAGGTCTTTAACCTAGAAAAAATTCCATACCTGGACTTCATAATTTCTAAACAAATCTCCAGCTTATGCTTCGTACGAACCAACCCTCTGTCCTGGTCAATGGAAAAGATTTCAGGTATTGAATGTTCAAGCAACTACTTTCGAGCAAGGAAGGTGATATAAAGGAAAGAAGGCATTGAAATATTCGAAAGGATGAAGTATTTATAGGTTGATGTACGAAACAGACACACGTTCCATCACCAATTAGTGAAACCAGGAAGCAATTTTTCGTATGCAAACCCTTAAAGCACAACTCTTACTAGAAATGATCTTTTCCCTATGAAAGGAATCAGAAGAAACGTTTTCGAAAATACCATTACTTTCCACCTGAAACTAGCGATTCTCTTGTTAGCGCTTCTCGACTATAACCAGCCTTCCTGCTCTCCGACGCGGTGGCTGGGCGCAAAACATTTTAAAACTGAACGTGCCTTGGTTCACAAGTGCGGAAACTAAGCAAGTAAAAGAAGTCACAAACAGAAGATTATCACATCCTTATGTATGAAAGAGTTGTCAGCGGACGTTGAAGATTCCTGCAAACTTTTTGTTGGGTGACGGGAAAACTCGGCAAGGCCGAAAAAGCGCTAAAAACTCGTATTTACGAAACGAAACAATGGAAAAAGGTGGGGAATGTAGAAGCCTATAATTCCATATCGGAGCTAAGTATATTATAAAAGGCAGAACTAGCAAGAGGGTTCCTTTAAGTTTCGCATAGTGCAGTTGCCGATCTACTGATAGTCTTCTCTTGGCCGGAGTGCGACGAGTGGTTAAGGTTTAACTGAAAATTGCTGGGATAGGACGATCTAGCTACCCATCACTTATTCACTTAAATTAGGTTGAAGACCCGCTGAAAATGAGTTACTTCGTTGTTCCGCTATTCAAGGATAGTCGATTTTCAAATAGTGGAATTTCCGTGTGATTTGTGGTACTTCTATGTGCTTGTATGTGTATTGTATGCCTTACCAGAATTTTTTTTTTTTTTTTGTTCAGGCACTAGCAGTCTTCACCAAGCCCACTCCTGCCCACTGAAAAGCCGCGTTTGTGTTGAGATTAAAATTTCCCGCGTCGAATTTAGGTTGTGCGGACGGCCGCATATATTCTGAACGCCTAAATAGAGCAGATAGTGGAAAATAAAAAAGTCCCTTGGCACAATCCTAATTATTCAGTGTATTCAGTTAAATGACACAAAAATAAGTTGGCTTTTCAGTTAAACTTTAAGGGCAAATCATCGACGCTTCCCGTGCTTTTCCCTAGACTTCATTAGGCACTCATTTGAAGCTGGGTGGACTTTTGGCTTGTCTTTGGGAGAAAGCCACCAACTTGCCTCGCCCACTAAGCTCGCCCTAAACCAAACATTCGGGACCACCGAGACTCGAACCAGCAACCCTTCTCTTGAGAGTCGGCGCGGTAACTCATTCGGCCAGGACGGATGGAAACCAAGAAAGAATACTCTTGATGACTAACTCTTCTTGCCGATGCAAAATCGCCCCGTACCTAGCGGAAGAGCCGGAAGCCGTAACACAGCTGCTCCCAAACATCGCCATGATTGGTTAACACAGGATTGAGTTGTTGAGTTTGAGTCGTTAGTGCTACGTTTTCTCGTTCTTCCCGAGGATCACTGTCGTGTTTTGGACTTCGTCATATAGTATTTAGGAAATTTGTCATAAGTAACTTTTAACGAAGAAAGGTGGAAAGGACGAAAAGAAGAAAAGAAAACAGACAAAAGAATGTGAGAAAGTGCAACAGCCGTATAGATCAAACAATTTTAATTCATTAGCTCTTGCGCCTTAGTTTGGCCGTAAGACGAGTCCCAACAAAATCGCAACTGTTCGTTTCCACTGCCTCGTATGTTTATAAAGAAAGTCCCTGATCCGAGACCCAAAGCCGAGAGTTAGTTTCTCATTCGACATGTTTAGTATATTTCTAGATGAAACCAAGTGTGCGAAATGTGGAACCGCGACTTTGATTTATATTTTTTTTTGCCAAAAAGCACTTAATGGAAGTGATTTATGGCTTCCGATTTGACAACTTTGTTACTTGGTATCAACAGGGAATTTCCAGTTGGTCTTCAAGCGTAATGTAGTACCAACAGCAAGCAGTAAATCAGACTGGAGGTGCGGTTAAAAATAGCACGTTTTGCTGCGTCCGACAGGCAATATGTTCTTGGCGAACAGTTTTGCGAGTGAATCAGTTTAAATGAGATGCCTTAATTGGAAACGTTAGATTTGGACGACGCTTATGAATTTTCAACAAGTGAAATCTCTCCGCCTGTTTAAATGTATCTTTAGTTGTGTCTTACACATAATGTTAGACAGCCCTAAGCTATCATGTTGTACAACTGATATTAAGGAATAAATATGATAATTTATTGATGTTTGTAGTAGAAAAGACAAGTTATTTTTTTTTCATTTTTCTTTTTTGATCAGTAGGCTACAGTTAATGTGTTGATTCTGCTTGTTTTCCAATTCTTATTAGTTTGTTAGTGTCCTGTCCTAGCCAAGCACACATTCATGTGCTGTCTTGGCACATAACTGTCTAAATATAGATGGATGAAACTGAAACTTCGGCGTTCTTGGTCTAGGACTCGAATTCACATTTTCTCTAGAAAAAATACAAAGTTGCAACAGACTGGTAATGGTTCCTCTTGCATTTTCTGCCATATTTGTTAACTTCTTTCAGTGGCGACATTTCAGCTAAACTTGAGGGAGGGGCAAAGATTAATGGCCCCCATCCAGGTTTATTACTCAGATCAAAATTTAATTCCACTTTTTGTGGTAATTTTAAAGTCATCTTCGAAAATACCTTAAATTAACGCCATTGCTTTGCTTCGTTATTTTGAGGCCTGTTTAGGAGACAAAACATAGGTTTAAAATTTAGAAATCTAGGGGGGAAATACCCCACCCCATCCCCCCAAATAGCGCCTTAGACTTCTTTAACGAGTCCCTGTGAAGTTTCCATCTTTATGTAATTAGCGGGCAGAATCGTGTTCATTTTATCGTTGCGACTGACACAGTTCTAGTTAGTGTCGGAGATAAGTTTTCTGTTTTCTCGAAGAGCTCCACGTGGCCGAATTATTCCCTCTAAGACCCAGCCTTTTGCGAAAGGCTTATCTTTGCTCTTTTACTAAGGGGCTCATACGTATTCTAGTTAGTATGTCCGGAGGGAACGGGATAAAGTTTGACTGAATAGGGCTGAGATACGACAGTCTATTAACGCATCATCTATTCACTTCCTTTTTTTTGTTCTTGATCAGCTAGTTACCCCTCTAAGATAGTGTGCGAGGGATAAATAAATTTCGGATATTTCGGTTGCACTTCCGGCAAACCGTCCTCAGCGAAACCGTCTTTTCGAAGCGAAACCGTCTTTTCGGTTGCACTTCCGGCAAACCGTCCTCAGCGAACCGTCTTTTCGAAGCGAAACCGTCTTTCCGCTGAGGACCGAAATATCCGAAATTTTATTTATCCCTCGCAGATCATATCATCTTAGAGGGGTAACCAGCTGATCAAGACAAAACCCTGAAAATCTCGTTTTTCTATTTTGTTTGCAATGAATGTCAGCTTTGCTTCAAACCTTATAAGGTCTTAAAATAAGTTGATGAAATTTTCATTTTCTCGCTCTAGGAGATGTCGACAGCATTTCACTCGCCGGACTTGCAGTCAGTTTATCGGGAGGAATGCCGGTTAAAAACGATCGCCCCTTCGAGTCCTGTCAGCGATTAGCGTCGGGCAAGTCCGACGACGAGGAAATTTACACCCGCGGCAGCGAAAAGAAGAAGAATCCAATGGATTTATTTACAATCGCTCGTGTGATTGAAAAGACAAAAGGGTCTGAAATCTGTGAGAGGCATGTCAAGCAGCTGCTCGTCCGCGGAGAACAAATTGTCATGATCGCAGTGCTTAGCGGCAACACTGGCATAGAGTAGCAGTGATTCTAATTGACCAGGACATTATTGGCAATGCTGGTGACAAGTGGTCGTTTAATGCGACATTGAACTGACGGCGGAAGACGTTCAGGGAACTCAGGGGTCGATTTGGCTGCCAAAAATTGAGTTTTTCAGGTGCCATGTATTTTTTATACTTTAATAAATTTGTGAATTAAGGTAGAATATATTTCCGAGTCGCGGAAATTTTTGGTACCATCGCAAATTCCGTGCGGAAAATCCGAGATGAGATAATGGGCATCAAATCCAACAGGGAAAATCTCAATCGTTTGTCCGTACCGTTGTCCATGTTATAAGGCACCCGGCTCTCATGATATGTTTATCAGAGGGGTTTAACACTCTTAATTTTGGTGTACATCAAGTGCCTGGGAGCGAGTAATCCCTTGGTCCAATCTTAGGCTTCTGCTCGACACAAACACCTACCCTCCGTTGTCGATAACCATCCATACTACTTAACGTCCCAAGCATGAAACACCCTTGTCCTACACAACAATTCATTTCAAGCAAGAATATAAATAAAAATGAAAGAAGACACAACATATTCGCACGGATGAACTTATTGAATGATAATATTTATAACTCACGGATACTATTTTTCCAAATAATGATTGGTTATTCATTATGTTCATAGACAGAAATTAAGAATCCCGGCGTCACCGAATCGCACCCTGGTGGTGAGCAAAGAGTTTTAGTAGAAACATCGTATTTGAGGCCCTTTTAAAACAGTTAATCCGAATGTACAGTGGTTATCTGTGCCCCAGACTTGCACAAGTCTGGACGGCCGATCACGAAGTGGCTTCTCTAAACCATAACTAGTGTCATGTCATGTTCGTCGCCAAGGAATCCCCGTAATGGCGGGAATAAGTGACATGCCGAGGCTATCCCTAAAATAATCAGCGTCAAGCTCTAATTTTCGGCAAAATATTCATTGCACCAGAAGAAAAGGCCAAGAGCTGGCACTGTTACAAATCATGTGAGCGAGTTTCTGAAGTCAATTTGCCTTCTGAAAAAGTGTCTGAGAAAAATAACAGGTGACCTAGTTCAGTGGATTCAACCTAGACTTCTTTCTATTCATTAGTCTTTCTGTTTTGTTTGCCTAGTTGTGTTCATTCTTTTTAAGGGTATTGACTAAACTTTAGCCGATTATTTACGGTCTGTGACGTTTTCCTGACGTCATGAAAGAAATAGTAAAATTCGATTAAATTAATGTTGCATAATATATATTTGTATCTATATATATAGAGCCGAGCGGCCAGCGAGGCGCCGAACCCGTTTACACTTATGAACCGTTCTAGGGACATCAAGTTCCCTTAGTAACTAGAAAATATAGACTTTTCATGTGACGTCACGATCCGTAGATAAACGGCTAAAGTGTAGTCAACACTTTTTAAGACTTTCCTTGTGGTAAGTAAACGGACTCGCCCACTCAGCACTGGTAGCTGTCGAAGTGAATACATTTTGTTATGTCTTCAGTAAAAACAAAATAAAAATGAACTGGGTTTACCTCCGGGAGGAACTGATCTGACGCAGCTACTGGAAATTGTCACCCAAGATTTCCCAACTGACATGTCCCCTTCTGTGGGGAGTTGAATGGATATTTCAGTCAGTGGCGCCATTTGGGGTGGGGAGGGGGGAATGCCCCCCTCTAAATTTCCGAGGGGCAAAAACTCTTCCAGCTTTGCATTATTTTTTGGTCCTAAATAGGCTTTAAAATGCAACATTACTTTAAGGTATACTCGGAAAATACTTCAAATTTACCCCAAAAAGAGTCTGAGCAATAAACCTAGAATCGGGCCCAAAATTGATTGTTGGTCCGGTTACGGTAAGGTTA
Organism: Branchinecta sandiegonensis; assembly: GCA_030848855.1. Classification (NCBI taxonomy): domain Eukaryota; kingdom Metazoa; phylum Arthropoda; class Branchiopoda; order Anostraca; family Branchinectidae; genus Branchinecta; species Branchinecta sandiegonensis. The sequence goes on from JAUPMV010000006.1 coordinate 751,527, forward strand.
GATTTGGAAGAGAGATGAATTGTTACTCAGTTTGATGGTGCAAAACGGACACGTCAGCTGAATTTTATTGGAGCTATATTTCGGCCCTTCTTGGCAAGGGTCCTCTTCTGGCTCAAAACCGCTCAAGTTGGAATAACGAACTTGTGGGAAACACTTTGGGCGGTTTTGAGCCTGAAGAGGACCCTTGCCAAGAAGGGCCGAAATATGCCTCAAATAAAATTCAGCTGACGTATCCGTTTTGCACCATCAAATACGATTCGCAGTCAGCTTGGGCTGAGGGAATATTTATTGTTACTCAACTAACAAGGGTCCTAAAACTGACGATGATACGATTATATTTTTCGCCCTTCGAGAACAGCACAATCACGAAGACGGATTAGGTATAAAGAAAATAATAAAATAATAAAACGAAGCCCATAAATAAAAATAGTCCAAATTTTCCTTCTTTCCGTAAATAATATCCAATCCCGTGACAGGTGGAAGTGACCAGTTTGGATAAACTGACCTCGAACGGGATCATTGACCCTGTCGCCCGTTTCTCTTTGGCGATTGCAGTGTCTGAGAACCAGCCGGTTTATGTTAGTCGGAAGGTCGCGGGTTCAATTCCTGCTGCACGAGGAGCATTTTTGTCTTTCAGTTACTTTCACTGCTTACAGTGTTCAGAATGTTTGGCTTTCTGGTCCAGGAGGGAGAAGTAAAACTGTTGGTCATATTTCGTATCCTAGAATTCTTTCAGCCGTCGATACTTGCACTTGGGGACAGTTGAAAGCAAACAATAGCAACTGATCCGTATCCTTAGAGGAAGATATTTTCTCCTGATTCCGACAGTAGGCTTTTTAAATTTTAACCGAAAAGGTCTAGGACCAGACAGTCCAGGTACATACTAACTATTATTAATTAATAATAATATTTAATTTAGTTATAATAAATATTTAATTAGTAGCCTAATTATTATTTATTATTAATTTCCGTGAGATGGGGATGTGTACTGGTTAGATGAAATTGCCTTCGGGCGGGATCACTGTTTCTATGGCCGGATTCTACCAGACTATTGCAGTGGTTTGTGAACACAAGCCCGTCGGTAGCTCAAATGATTAGAGTGCCTGCCTTGTAAGCAGAGGTTCGTGGGTTCAAATCCCGGCTGAGGAGCATTTTTGTCTTTCAGTTCACTACTTATAAAAAAAAAGTCCAGGTACACATCAGTTATTCACTTAAATAGGCCTGAAAACCCGATAAAAATGCGTTACTCGGTTTGTCCGATGTCCACAGATAATGGATTATAAACTGAATCTTTCAGATTTGTGATACCTCTAAGCGCCCTCTATCATTGACATATTTACCAACTAGAAAGGTAAGCCGTTGCCGAAAAATAAGCCGGCGCTAATCGTCTTCAATTTTCAAGTTCGAAATATCCGCGTTTTGATGAGTTTTGGGTTGTCGTGCAAGCAGCGCACATTCTGAACGTCATTACCAGAGCCTCGGATTTAAAATGCCTAGATGGTTCAAAATGTTTCAGTGTATTCAAAAATGTAAAAATAAGCTGCCTTTTCAGTACTGAACTGAAAGACAAAACTGCTCCTCAGCCGGGATTTGAACCTAGGACCCCCTGCTTACCAGGCAACCGCTCTACTAATTGAGCTACCGAGGAGCTTATGAACATAGTTCGCAAACACTACAGTAGAAGCCGGGCGTAGGAACACCGATCACGCCCGAAGACATTTATCTAAACAGTTTACATCCCCATGTCACGAAAGTTAACATGTAAAACATAAAGCGCCATTTATGTTTTATATAGCCCTTTTAAGGCTCAACTGCACATCCCTAGCTGTGTCTACGATGTTTTAGACCAGCCTTTTCACTCGTTTTCAGTGGTCTTTAATGGTAGAGTAGCCTTTGAGGACATGCAACACTTGTAAAAAATTATCAGCTCTTCAGTGAAACCTTATTCCCTGAAAGTTCGATCCATTCAAACCAAGTTTAACTGATACTTCGCTAGTAAAATAATCGACTCTTTGGAGAGCCTTTGCCCTCCTGAAGAAAGCGTACTTTCATATCTATACGTTGGAGAAACCGAGTTTTACACGCTAAGGCGGACGAAACACAAATGTTGAAAATAAACTAAAAAGGTTTTAGCTATTTTCTGAGGTTGAGATGAACTTTCAATAGCAGAAAACTTTGTCTGCGCAAATGTATTACTGCTGCATTCTTTTGATAAAAACTAGTGCGCCAAAACCTGCTGGAAAATCTGTGAGACACGGGAAAGCTGGGAGGTCTAATTAATTAATCGGTCGGAAGTACACTTCAGTTTGTCATCCTAGGTCATTGTCCTGTCCTCCTTCAGCGATAAATGTGTCAAAAGGCTATGCCAAAAGATCTATCATAATTACTCATTAGGAGAACTGTGCCCAGGAGAGTGGCCGATATTGATCAAAAAGATAGCTTGAACAAACTTTCAAAGCGTGCAAAGATTTCTTCGGCTCGTCAGAGCTTTGTCCCCAAACCACGAACAGCTCAAATACTACCTGGCTCCAAAATTAATCGAATGGAGTGTGCTATTTACTAGTGAAAGAGTATGGAATTTCTCCAATGGCGCCATTCCAATAAACCTCAGGGGGTGGGGGGGGGGGGCAAACATCCATTTTGGGCCCCCATCCTAGATTTTTTTTTTGCTCAAACGCAAAGTTTAATTACTTTTTTAGGGTAAAATCAAAGTAGTTTTAAAATATACCATAGCCTAATGTGCATACGCAAGAATCACGCATTGTTCAAACACCCTTCACAAATAAAAATGTTCACTGGAACATGCTGTTACCTGGAGTTTGATGCCTACCCATATGACAGAATAAGCGACTTCTGACCCTCTGAGGCTTTCGATCGAAACCCTATCGAGATTTGTCGCAATCTCGAGAAGTAGATCTGGATTCAAGAAATCTTTTGAGTTCGGATATGGGGTTAAACAGCTAACAAACACTAGATTAACTTGAAAATGAGCGCCGCAGGCAAACAAAAAATCAGCCTGTTTTCTGCTAAAATACAAAGATTTTGGTTCAAAACCAGATTACTAACTGTGCGGTGCAGTGTGAAATTTGCGATCTGATAAATGTCTTTACTTCAGCACGTCAAACAACCGGATTTTCGGCCCCTTTCAAATTCAGGGGCCCCCAAATGGCGCCACTGAATTTCTCCCACTAGTTTGGGATCGTTTTGTGACCACGGAAAAATATCAAAATGATATTCCACTGTTCGCCTACACTAGGCTCACTAAACTGTCAGAACCCACGAGCAGTACACTGTCAGAAGTTTCATAACAGATAGCACAAGGATGCGCGGTTCCAACAGACAATGTGTAACAGATAACACTTGGGATGTGATCTGTTGTGTGTGTTTCTGTTGTAACAAGATTTGCTAGGAAGAGTCAAAAAAGCATCTACTGACTTTACTCTTTATCGGCATGATGTCGGAAAACTCAGCAGATGCTTTTTGGCGGCTTTTCGGCTCTTCCTGATGGTAACGCTTATTATGTATAACATTTTGAAACAGAACAGACAACCTCCGAAGTGTTATCTGTTACGCATTATCTGTTGAAACCGCGCATCCTTGTGTTATACGTTATGAAACTTTTGACAGTGTATGCTACGAGCCTTTAATGCTACTCTGCGCTCGGCCAGGAGTGCGATGCGTGATTGGGGGCAAATCATCCAACGGGTGTTTTCCCCTATATTCCTCTAGGTACCCACTTGAAGCCGCGTGGACTTTTCCCTTGTCTTACGGGGCAACACCACTAACCCTCGCCCGAATCGGTAGGCACCAACGAAAATCGAACCTACGACCCTTCGCCTGTGGGTTTAGAGACGCTTTCACATTGACGCGTAGAGCCTTTCACACTAAGCTACGCAACACCTGCGTCAAGGTTGCGGCGGCGCAACGCAGAGCTTACGCAGACAAACAAAACGCAACGCAAGAAGTTTCTATTCTTGAAGTACCTCTCCGAGTTCTATTCTTGCGTTGCGTTTCCAGTGAAAAATGGAAGTTTTTGAAGAAACTGGAGAATAACCTACTATAATGATGAAGAAAAACCTACTAATGATTAAAACTATGAAAGAAATGAAAATTTGGCAGAAGAAAAAGGAAAACGTAAACACGCATCCAGCGTGACATGTTCTCGCGCAGGTGTGAAAGATACACTACGCAACCATTACACAACGCAAGATAAACGCAAACGCGACGCGTCAATGTGAAAGCGGCTTAGAGCGCTAACCTAGGATAAAAGAAGGATAAAAGAATCCAGTTCTTTTATGATGGAAAATTATGGTTTAAAAAACCCCACTGATATTTTGAAAAAGAAACGGGAAACATTTTTTTCAAAAATTTATTCCATAAAGCACACTTTGACCGATGCGTTGCGTTTATTGTATTTTGGTTAAAGTTTAGGTAGATTTCATTGAGGATAGCGTAGGCTAATTGACTTTTTTTTTTTTTTTTAAATGAAGTAGAGTTTTTATGAAAGTATATGGTCTAGTTATTAGTCTGTAGACCGATTGTGTGAATTTTACTATATTTTCTTTACTCGCCAGCTTTGGCGGATACAAATAAATGAATTGAACAAATAAATGAATTCGGCCAGGCGGACCAAGGACAGTAGGCTAGTGGAGGATTCGGCTTGTCATTTCCCGACTGATGTGCTCTGCTGAAGACACACTTCGCGAATTCTTATCAGCTGGCAAAGGCGTCGAAAACCGTTCTGTATTTTCATAGTTCCGGTTCCGAATTGGCAGGATAGTCAATGTTTCTTCACCGATTTGTCAGCACTGCTATTGGATACGAAAGCTCCTAATTGTCGCTTGGGTGTCAATGAATTAAATGTCACAGGTTTGGCATTCGACATGAAATATAAGTTATCTCATTTCAACCATCTATATATACCGTGGTGTTAGCTGGAAGCCTGGTGCTGGTGGGAGGTTGTTCCTGTTTCAGTTTTTTTCGTCTAAACCTGTGCAGTACCTTTTTCCCTCATAAGTTCTTATCAATCCGATTTAGTTTCTAGATCAATCCGTACCGCCTATGGGCGCATCGTCCCCAACCGGGGGCGCTATAATCGTAAAGCTTTGGGAAAATTGTACAGCACCTTCTGCGCTCCTTCTATACCATTTCGTTCTGGTGTCAATCATGTTCTGCGAAAGAAGGAGATCAAAAAGATGAGACCATGTTATTTTAAATATGCAAAGCACCTGCTCCACTTGTCGAAATTATGCCATAACCATACATTGACGGAGAAGTTCAAAGTTCAAGATGCAAGTCTTACCCTTTTGGATGTTTCTTCGTCGTTATAAAAAATCATTGACAACAGAGCCCAACCAGCGCACGACCTTCTAAACTGCTTCCTAGCCGATGACTAAAATTAGTGTATTTTTCTGTGTATTTATGTCTTTTATTTATTTTCTTTTATTTACTCCGCTCTTTGAAATGGCGGGTTAGAAATAAATTACTTACATATATTCAAGGCTACTAGGGTAAAAAATTTAAAAGAGAGAATTAATTTCCAAATATTAGAGGGGAAGAATCGTAAATAAAATATGGGTTTATTTTCAAAAGTTAGGTGACGTGAATAATTAAAAGTGGGTAAAAATAAATTAAAATTAAAGTCACTGAGGGATGGTGGAGTAGCCACAAAAAGTATGAATCTGATTTCTTAGTTTTTCAAACGATATAAAAATAAGTAAATGAAAAAAGATGCTACGGGGAAAAAAAATGTATGTTTTTAGTGTATTTTAATTTTATTACAAATTATATTATTTATTATATATTATATTAGATGTTTAAAAAAAAAAAAAGGCTACTCACCTCTTCCGTTCAACCACGTGAACATTTCGTGAAATTTAAAACTGCAACGTATAGTCTATGCAAGTCAAGTTTTCGGTACCGACATACCGAGACTTGTGCAAATACTCGATGTCGGGTGTAGGGTAAATTAAAAAAATACAGCTAACATTACGTATTATTCATTTCTTTCACTAATTTGCTCTGAGGTTTTTACGTCATTTTTACTTCAAACTTACATTTTTACACCGAAACCAGTGGTTTTCCTAGGCTATAACCACCACAATTATTGGAGATCCCATGTATAATTATCTTGGGATGGTGCCGCTACGTTTTGTAGTACTTACCTGATGACTCCAGACTGAGCCTAGAAACTGATTTTCACTCCTTAAAGCACATTTGATGACCATTAAGGACCACATACTACAAACAACGACGTGTGTCCGGTAATTTTACCCTTTAAGAATCGTGTATATTTAGTCATAACCCATGGTTAGCTATTTAGTACACACACGCAAATTTCGACAGGGTAATAGACTTTCACCCTGGCCCCTTTAAGGTTTCGGCCCGACATCCGACACAGGGAAACCATTTGAACAAGTATTTATTGTTTTGAGATTATTTGGCTTTCGCAAAAAAAAACATTTCTCTGCCTTAACCGAAGCCAAAATTCATTCCTGGTAACTGAGGGGAACCCCTAACCATATTGGGAAATGCACATGAAAACTTAGAAATGTGGTTACAGCACCAAGCGGTTTGGGTGTGGTTAGTTAGTGTGGCTGGGGACTTAGACGCCCTCGGCGCAGCGCTTCGCGCTGCACCTCGCCAAATATTTAACTGGCTTATGAATAAAAGGTAAAAAAATAAAGCTAACATTAAGTATTATTTATTTCTTTCACTAATTTGCTCGTAGGTTTTTACGTCATTTTTACTTCAAAATTGCCATATTTAAAAAAAAAAAAGGTGTGTCCCTCTGCAAGTCAATACATGTTAATAACCAATGAGGCGAACCACTCCTACTGATTGGGTATGATTTCTCCCCATTTTAAGCCACGTCAGTCAACTTTCACCAAATCAAAATTTCACTGGCGCCATTTCAACTGGGGGGGGGGGGGTCCTTTTTCGCCAATCTCTGCAGAACCAAAAATGAATTAAATTTAGGATAAATTTAAAGTAATTTCCGACCTTAAAGTCATTGCTTTGCAATCTATTCATCGGAGAAAAAAATATCAATAAGGACGAAAATTTTGAAATCTAGCCCCCCCCCCCCCCCAAATGCCGTCCCTGTGAAATTCCCCTACATTACCTGTTTGTCTCGTTATGTACAGAATCACAGGGTCCCAAGTCACTTATGCACAAGAGCAAATAGAGGGAATATCTCTTTAGTATCCTAGCTCTCTGGTTAGTTGCACTGCCCTGCGTGCGATTGCCTCAGGTTATTGCACTGTCTTAACACAGCAACAATGTGTGTGAGCTCCACGATCCGGGAATCGATCGCTAGAATTCTAAACTCTGGACACTGCGCGCAGGGACTGGAGAAGCACTGGAAAACACTGGTCCTGGAGCAAACTCGAGGCCACAGGTTGTTAGGGACAGAAAACACCTGTTCGGATTTTTAAGCCTGAATAACTAGAATCAGTCTCCAACAGCTTGAAGACCGGCAGGAGATTTTGATTTTTCCTTTCGGAATACACGAAGTCGATCGAGACCTTCCAAAGGGAGATGGAATGAATCTGTAGAAATTTTACTGTATATAAACAATGATTCAGAATGGATAAGTCGGCTAGAATATTCATCATTAATTTCTTTAAGCTACAGCTCGAAGGGGACCATTGCCAAGAAGGGCCGAAATATCACTGAAGAATATCCTCGCTAACTTATCCTTTTTTAGTCAAACAAAATGGAAAAACGAGATTTTCAGTTTTTTTTTTTATCAGCTAGTTACCCCTCTAAGATGATGTGCGAGGGGCACATTTTATCTTTCGGTATTTTACTTTCATCTGCATGTCGTTCAATCCGCATCGTTCTTTTGGTTTTTAATTACATTTCATTTTATTATCTGTTGGTTCCGCATCGTTTTCCTGTTGTTATTGTGGTGGATTTTTATGATTTAGTTCTGTTTTTCGCTGAGGACGGTTTGCCGGAAGTGCAATCGAAATATCCGAAATTTTATTTATCCCTCGCACATCATCTTAGAGGGGTAATGATCAAGAAAACCCCCCGAAAATCTCGTTTTTCTCTTTTGTTTGCGATGAATGGTCAGCTTGGCTTCAAACCTTATATTCCTTTTTAGTCATTTCTTTTAAACGATACCCAGTCAGCTTGGACCAAATGAGTATTAATTTTTATTGACCAGTTGATTTTTCAGTTGATTCTTCAACTTCCGAATAACGAAAAAACGTTCTAAAAAATACACAGCTATTCATCTAAGAGTGGGTTACGGCTACGGGTTAAATATATGTATATAAAAAAAAGTTTTAACAAGCCCCAGGACAAAGAGAAAATATTTAAAAACAATGCGGTCAGCCGTGAAGAGAGGACTGGTGCGCCTCATAAGCAGTAACTAGGAAATAGCACCATCATCATCTGCAAGCTACTCATCGGGATACAGCATCCTTATTGCTTGCAAGTGCAATTTAAGGTAACTAACTAATGTTCTATTACACTAAACAACGCAAACCAGACACCTTTCTTTACCAACAATTTTTCCCGAAACGCACTCCTTTAAACAAGCTATTGCTCAATAATTTAAATACTCCTACATATACACTCCTTCCCTAGAAAACATATATTTCTTAGGCTTCCTAAGAAAATAATTTGCCAACTTTAAATTTTTTTTTAACATTTTCCGATTCCCTAAACGAATTCCTCCGATAGGGATCCTACACACCGGCACTAACATTTCTAATCACGAAAGATGCTGCACTACTATTTCTTCTTTCGGTCATCGGACTAACTAAACTCGTTATTGTTATTCTTCAAAACAGCCTGCAGTATCTGCAGGGTTGTAAAGTGTGCAAATTGTGCAGAGCTTTGCCAACAGGTGATGTTGTTTACTTTCATCACACCTGTTACACAATCACTCTTTTTCAGATTTTTGTTGTTGGTGTGTGGTATACTAGCACATGCTCGCAAGCAGTGCTTTTGCTGTGCTATTTATAGATTCTAGATTGTGTTTGCTAATATAACTTTTTTATTTTTTTTATTATATTTATTTAATTTATAACTTTTGGCGTAATTTGGCGGACGTAGGAAAGACAATGGCACGGGTGTAGTGAATTCACAAGATCGACAAAGAGGGGAAGAATTTGAAACAAAAATAAAATAACCCGGTTTACAAGATTGTCGTCCAAAATAGTTAGTGTGCTGTCATAGTTTAGATCCTCCTGCTAAATGTAATGTTGGATGCCAAGGATGTTTGTATCCCTTTTAAATATTATGTTTTGAGACACACTTTCTGTTTTGAACCTTCCCGATGAAAAATTTATCTCAAAGTAGTAGTATGAAGTTGTACGAAAAAGTAGCTTGCAGTACTAACTGATGCCACTACATGCTTCTACTTCAAGGCTACCGTGTTACTGCATACTACTGCATGCTACTATTAGCAAGACAGGATGCTACTGGGTACTACTAAATAAGGTTGGACCAGTATGAGGCACACTAAATGGTAGTATTCTTTGCTATTACATAGTATTACGTGCAACTTTTTCGTACAACTACCATACAACTACGCAGGCTACAAATTTTTCTTCGGGTTTAAATGTTGTTTCGCGAAAAAAAGACTTTTAAAAAGGTCATGAAAGGAAAATAGAAAACAAGGGTAATTATAAAGACTAAAGCCTTTTTGGTGCATTATATTATTATTATTAAATGTTAAATATAATTTTCGTAGCTTTTACCGCACGGATACGCATACATGTGTTATCTATTATCAAACTTCTGACGGTTTGCAAGAATGGTCAAAGTACTAAGACGTTAACCTGTCGTTCATCAGATCTACTTCCAAACAAATTGTATCGCTAGCCTCGTAGAATTACGCCCTTCTATCCAATCACCCAAACAAAGTAGAGAAAATGACACATGAGAAAAATAACCCTAACAGACCTCGACCCTAACAAATCACTGACTGGCAGTGGGGGGCTTGAACCTAGCTCTCAACGGTCTTTCCCCTTCGTCACAATAGCCGGGTTATAAAGTTGACTTCATAGTATAGTCTTCTCTTGCTAATGACCTAATGTAGCTAATTGCTAGCTAATGTCTGAGTGTCAAAGGAACACGTACAGGCTTCAAGATCCTGTGCCCCGCCAATGCTTCCCTAAGTTCCAAAGTAGGGTTCTTGACAGGTAGGTGATTGGTTTAGGGGGTCGAAAAATATTCCCAGATTCTGCAGAAATCACGTATGTTAGTCACTGGGAAGATATTAGAAACGCCAACTGTATTTCTTTATATTTGTTCTAATGACATAGTTTCATTTTTTTTTTTTTAAATTACTTTGAGTGTTTGAATACTGTTCACTGTTTAGGTATTTGAGTACCTTATCTATTTTTTTTAGTTCTGCCTTCCTCAACTTCCTGCGCCATCAACCGCCATTTTCGTTACTGAACACAACTTGAAGTTCGCTTTAATGTTGATTGTATTTGTTGATTTTTTTTTAGTATCCGTTTTGGTGGGAAAAAAAGTAATTCATTCCCCAAGCTATTGATAAGCGGTTTTAACGTAGCCTATTCAGGAATATTCAGCAATAAAAAGTTGTATGTACAGGCCTATCGCATATCAAACGCGGGGGGGGGGGGGGGGGAGGAATCGTTGTTCGTTCAACCACGCAAGCCAAGTGTACAGAGCGCCTAAAGCGAAATGCCTTTCAACCCGTTGAAGCTAAATGCCTTTCAACCCGTTGGATTATTTATATTTCTGCTGGTTGAGATAGTTAGGAGAATCTATCCTAGCTGCCAAAAGGTGAACTACTTTGCATATAGTGTAGTACATCGATCTCATACGCCCTATATCTCAAAACTGGAGACTAACCTTGGCAATTTTGTAATAAAGGTACATGTAAACCGAAGCCGTAACGAGGGGATCGACTCCATTTTGGCAACATTCCAGTGCTTTTTTTTACGAGCTCTTGAAACACGTGTTTACTCAAAAGTTGATTCCTAGATAGCTGACAGGGCTTCCCTTCACGTACCCCGTCCTTCTTGACACCTTAGTTGCTGATCCTAATCGTGATTTTCCAAGCTGATCAACTTTTACATCGGTCTCCTTCAAAGAAACTAAAATCATTACTGTTTAATTCACGACTGCACTAACTAGTTTATCCGCTTTGGCCTACTATCCTGATCTTGTACTTTTCACTTCATTGACTATCGTAGCCCGATTAGCCCTAGAATGTGATTTTTGTACTATCTTATTTTCCTTTTAATAAACTTTTACGTCAGCTATCTTTTTGGTCTTTTTCACAGGTTCTTTAGTTCTCTGACTACTATGCCGATTACCCGCTTTTCATCTACTCGACTTTCTTACCGCGATTAGCCACCTTGACCTACACATTTTTCGTTATGCTTTACATTGTATATTCTTCGATGTTCTTTACTGATATTCTTTTTATTGTCATCATAGATGGCGGAAAACCAATAAATCAGCTAAGATTTTCTCTAGCTGTATTTCAGCCACTGCAGTCACCGCCTGATGAAGACCCTGTTTTAAACGTCTTATTTCGTTTTTATTTTTGTTCTTTTGCCTGATATAGGTTGCTGTGTAGCATAAGCTATTTGATGCCTGAAACCGTACCCCCTCTTGATGATGGAATCATGGAACACCAGGACGTGTTTGTAGCAAATTCTGAGCATTTTACTGGGACTAACAAGTTAATACATTTTCTAACATTTTCTGCACCATCCATACGGGGAAGTTGAGATTTTTTCGACTTTTCGATGAAAATGAAGAAAGTGCGGTCAGGACAATCTGACCGTTTTAACCTTTTTCCCAGCTTCAACCGAACAACGTACACAACCCGGAAGTACATCAAGCAGTAGACGCGGGTTGGCCTCAAAACTTGCCCAAGCCTTATTAGTTCTACGTCATGTCTTTACATATTTATTTAAGAAGGTCAAAGGGGCTGCTAAGGGAAGTTAGATAATTTTCAACGCCCCCCGTTCTTCAAATTCATACCATTCCATAATAGTAAAACAATAACTCCAACTTATTCAGCGCGAACGTATTATTTTACTACCCCACACCCGACGCACTTTCCAACCGGTGGGGGAGGGGCCCTCAAACGGGTGGAGGTTGATCAATTAAATACAAAAAACCATTACTGACAATTGCTAGGGCCGTTAACAACTTACTAAGAAGAGGGGTTTCCCCATTTGTTCGCGCAGCCCTTCCCCTAATAAATTATCCCCTCCTACTATCAAGAAAAGACGAAATAATTACTCATCCTTTTTCAAGGCTCCTACAAATGTCATAATCTCTTTACTAATCTTGACTTAATCTTTTCCTTAAAATATTTTCTTTTTCTTTTTTTACAATAACCAAAACTTTAAAAAAGAATATCTCCCGAACGCCTACTGTCATCTAATATTTGGGTTGCGCCAAAAATCAGATGGGATTTTTCGGTGAATCCGGTTGCGATCTTGCAACTTTTGCGATTTGGATTGCGATCTTCACTTCCCACCTTTTCAAAAATCCGGTAACTGCGGTAATCCAAATTGTTTAATCCTTTTTTCGTTTATCCTAGAAAAAGTTCCACTCCCTACCTTTTCAAAAAATCCGGTAACTGCGGCAATCCAAATTAGTTAATCCCTGTTCTCTCGTTTTTCCTTTAAGAAATTCCACTCCTTACCTTTTTAAAAAAAACGGCAAGAGTGGTAATCCAAATCGGTTAATCCTTTTTCTTCCGTTTATCCTTTACACCACTAGCTTCCTAGTTACAAACACAAGTAAACCTGGAAGTATCACTGACGCATAACACTTTCGTCTAGTGCTTCACGGACACGACTGTCGAGGCTAGTAATGCTTCATCAAGTACTGGATGCTGTCCAAAAAAGCAAGAGTGATTCAAAAACTAAAAGTGATTACTCGAAGAGTAAAGCGGCGCAAGAACCGAAGTTAAAGTAGCGCAGGCAAGAGTGGACTACTCGTTATTTATTTTTTTACAATGAACACTTTCGGTCTCTCTTCCAAATAAATGTTAGGAATCGTTTAATGAACTTCGTAAAAAAAAACTAAACGTCTCCTCTTGTTTTTCGGCGTCAAACGGATAAGTCGGTCGAGATTCACTCTCATGATATGTCGGCCCTTCGTGGGCTGAATCAAGAATTTCGCATGACATATAATTATAATATAATTTTGATGACGATACTAGCAATGGTAACTAATTCGCATCAATATTTACCGACAAGCGGGATTTACTATGTGAATTTTTAAGCTTATTTTCTAGTTTACTTATTTTTGTCATTTATTTTTATTTTAAATTCATAATTATTATTTTGATTCTTCTTCCCATTTTAGCTGTGTGTATACAGCGATTTGTAGTTCGTTTAAATGTCTACTTCAGATGTTAGTTTGATATTGTGAAATAACTTTTTTCAAACAGGTATGTAATGCATATCCTCCTATGACCAACGGTCAGTTATTTTCCGATAATCTTCACACAGAAGGTTAGCGATGGATATGAGAGGATGATATAAGTCATATCAGCCTCCAGAGCGGATGTTATAAGTCATATCAGCCTCGTTCAAAATCAAGTCGCCAGGGAAAAGATGAAATCTGACACCTGGACAAATACTCGTTCAGTCCAAGCTGACTTGGAATTATATACCCACTTACAGCAGTTGGAAAACTTATACAGAGGTTGAATAATAACGTGAATGGCGAATGGAGAACATTTTTCTACAACAGGGTCACTATGTGTGTCTGTTTTCCTCTTAATACAGTGTCTCCTTCTTCCTCCATTTCTTTGTTCCTACTCGTCTATGCCTTGTGCTTTCCGATGGGTGAAAAATAAAATTACTACTACTTTTATATAAAGATTACTCAAAACAAAAAACTCAGCAAGGATATTTTTCAGCAATATTTCGGCCCTCCTTGGCTAATGCCCTTTTCAGGCTGTAGTCGAAGACAGAGGCGTTACTAGCCAAGATGTTTTTTTTTTTTGGGGGGGGGGCAAGGTATTTATTGACTGGCTGATCATTTTTACCGACTGTTTTTTTTTTCAGATAAAAACGACTATTACTGAGAAAAAACGACTGTGTTGACGAAAAACTAATATTTTAAAGAAAAAATCAACTATTTCTAAGAGAAACCGACTGTTTAAAAAAAAACACTTTTTCCAAGAAAAAAATCGACTATTTTTTACGAAAAATCGCGGCGCTTCGCAACGGGCGTCTCCCCGCTAGTCGTGACGTCCCTGGCCGAAGTAACAAACATGAAATACAGCGAATCACAATATCGCTGAAGCATACCCTAGCCCGAAGTGACTTTTCCCGGTTTGAGTATTTGTATACACAGACAGCCTATCTCTTCTAATAAGATCATCAGAAATGTTGAAGCAATTGATCCTGTCGTGCTGTGCTGTGCTGTCCTGTCGTGCTGTGCTGTTGGGACTTGTTTTTCTGACGGTAAAGAAACCTCTCCAGACTTAGCTCTTTGAAAGATAGAAGAATGCAAAAATGTGGCCAAGTTTTCCCAGTAATAGGATTGCAATAACCCATTTTAAAATGAGAAGCAATAAAAGGGTCTAGTTAAAAATCCACATAGAAACAACACTGCCCCAGGGCTAACCATAAGAGTTCATCCTGGCATCGCTTTTTGGGATCCCAAAACGTAAGTGGAGGGATACCTATGACATCGCAAAAGGTGTCCGTCTGTCTGTCTGTCAGTCTGTAAGCACGATAACTCTCGAAGGGAACAGATATTTTGATGAAACCTAGTGTTAGGACTTTTTGGGTCAAGGGAGAGGTCGAGTTCGTAGATGGGCTCTGTAGTTCAACATTTAGGGGTGGGGGAGTGGTTTCAAATTAAGGGGCGAACAATTTTTTTTAACAGCTAATGAGATAGTCGATTTAGGGGTAAGAAGACATGGCGAACATGAATATTAAAACCATTTTCTCGCCTGACAAGTAGTTCACCAGGAATCCGGCTAAATCCGGAAAGTTTGTTAAAAGTAAAAGTTTTATATAAAGTTGATTGGATGTTCGATTTCGGGGTAAGAAGACATGCTGAACATTTATTTGAAATCATTTTCTTGTCTGGCAAGTAGTTCACCCGTAATTCGTCGGAAACCGGAAAATTTGTAAAAAGTAAAGTTTTATCTGAAGTTGGCTAGATGTTCGATATCGGGGTAAGAAGACATGCTGAATCCGATTTTGACAGTCATTTTGTACCCGGACATACAGTTCGCCCGGAATCCGGCTGAAACCGGAAAATTCGTTAAAAGTGAAAGTTCTATCTGAAGTTGCTTAGATGTTCGATATAGGGGTAAGGTGATATGCTGAATTCGTTTTTGAGCATTATTTTTTGCCGGACAAGTAGTTCACCGGTCGAAACCGGAGATTTGGAAGAACAAAAAGATCTGATCAGTTTCGTCAAAGTAGATACGACGTATAGCCTAGGGGTAAATATACACATGGTGAATCCATTTCTGAACTTGGTTTTCTCAGATGATTAGCCATTGACCTTCTTCTGTTTCTAAATCTTAATAGTAAAAATGTTCTAGAAGTCTGGCGTAGACCGGGTATCTACAAGATCAAATTGTCTGAATCAAATATTAAATTCTGGGGATCCCATCGAAACCTTTGGTCTTGTTCTTTCCGATTCTTCTCTGGACGGTATCACAAATATTTTCCGAAACATGTAAAATGTCAATCTGGAACCAGCTGCCCCAGAATCGGGAGGGTGTGGGGGGAGGACCCCCCCCCCCCGTGAGGAAGGAAGTTCCGATTCGCTAGAGAACAGAACGAGTGAATTCAAGAAAAAAATGAAAAAAAAAATCACCAGTTTTCGAAAACAAAATTCCAGTGGGTTATGTTCATAAAACAACAAAATACATTTTACCGGACAGAGCTGCACTGAAATCAGCCAAAAAAATCTTTCAAAACGCAGAATTCCGTGACGTTTTAGGCAAATGCGCGACTTCCTGTGACAAACGAACCTGGGGAGAAATAAAAATCTGTGACGAATCACAAAACTTTGCAACCAGTGGCAACTGCGTTCACAATTCCATCGAGTAGCGGGAAACAAAAATTTGGTTCTTCAGATTAGATTCCAATTTTGTATCTTGTCCAGACCAAGGTCCAGACAGGACAAGTACACGTCGAAATAAATGTTTACATGGAATACCTACAAAATTCAAAAAAGCGAATAAATAAATGGGAACCTGTGTTTGCAAAGGCTTTAATTATAGACGAAGAAGCCCTTCGGGAAAAAATAAGCTTTGGCAGAATTAAGAAGGCTCACGTGAGCCTGATAATTTGGCAGATAAAGTATACAATAAGAGGCCTCTATGTTTTCTAAGGCTTCCTAATAGGCAAAATGACTTAAAATATTTTGTATTCTACAGTAACTGGATTTGTAGGGGAAAATTTCGAATTACTGTCCACGCGTTCCGGAGCACATGTCTCCCTCCCATGGAAATGCTTATGAAGCGAAAAGTGTGGCTCGATTTTTCAGCGTTCGTGCGTTTTTTGATCAAACTGTATTCTTCTTTTTTTTTAAACCTATATTTCTTGACATCTCAAATTTTAGAAATTAGACCTTCCATGCCAAAACCAGTCACCGTTCGACATGTTCCACCGAAAACATCGCTAGCTCGGCTTAGGTTCGAGGGTTACTCACAACCACAATAGCTATACATTACTGCCCATTCGGTGCCCATTGAGACTGTACAGTGGTTCCCGCCAAGTGAGCAACCCTTCGCTTCTGTTACAACTGGTAGCATTCGGCTCTTGTCCTATAACTTACCGATTACTAAGGAGTAGTTCCCCAAAATACGATAGGCTTATAATGGCTAGAAGCTTCATTTGTTCATTGCAGGTTGTTTCTTCCAGCTAAGCCCTGAAGAGGACCCTTGCCAAGAAGGGCCGAAATATCGCCGAAGAAAATCGTAGCTGACTTATCCGTGTTGGATCATTTAAAAACCACATTTCCATTGTTTTTTTTGTCGGTAAATTTTCCCCTGTCTTGCTGGAAGCAAACGGGCCTGGAAAAAGGCTTAAAACAAGCAAACAGCCTGGGTATTTTTTTTTACAGCGCGCCTGGTTTTAAAGTATTTTAAAAAATGCACAATATTGGAAAAAAACAGTGAATGGTGCGAGGTTTGCTTTAAGTAGTTCCTAGGGACTAAACTGACAGTCTCGCATTGAATTCTGTAATTGCAAATGGGTAAACCTCTTGGAAATTCCCTTTTTTTTGCAAAACCATTTCTTACAACCCGTTGACTTCGGCATTCAGTGTTATTACAGAACCTGAAATGAAATTACGTTCACGTCTAATTTCAGGAAACGAATGTATACACCGAGAGATCGTAAAATTAAAGATGTCATCCTTGGTTCTCTATCTTAAAAACAGTATCAAATTCCATTAGATTTGCTTACGGGCAAGGCGCTCGGACGGTTATATAGTGCTTTTTGCGGCCCATATATTCACAATTGTTCCGAAATTTACCATATCGGAAAGAAACAAGACCAAAGGTTTCGATGGGATCCCACAAATCTAATATTTGGTCAAGACAATTGGGTCTCGTCTTCACCAGATCCAGTCTTCGCCAGGCTAATCATCAGAGAAAACCAAGTTAAGATATACCGCTATAAGTCATATATATCTTGACGACACTGACCGAAACTTCCTGCTTTACTTCTGCCAAATTTCCGGTTTCGGCCGAATTCCGAGCGAACTAATTGTCAACGTATATCCTTATCTCTATACAGAACATCTACCGTAATCAACTTCAAATAAAACTTTAACTGAACCCCTTCCCCCACCCCTAAATGTAGGGCTACAAAGCCCATCTACGAACTTGACCTTACCATTGACCCAAAGAACCTTACCAGAAACCCTTACACAAAGTTTCATCAAAATATCTCATTCCCTTCGAGAGTTATCTTGCTCACAGACAGACAGACAGACGGACAGAGGGAAAACTTTTGCGCTGTAATAGGTATCCATCCACTTACGTTTTGGGATCCCAAAAAGATATAAACAATTTGAGAAGTTGTTTCTTCAAGTACTGTAAATTCTGATGTATCTTCCAACATCATTTCGTAATCGTAAATTAGTTTCGAAACTTAACGTTCAGGATAGTATCAATACACGCTTTCGTTCGCATTCAGATCTATTTACCCTCCACAAACATCCTGCCCTCTCAGCCCACGAAATTAGCCAGTTTTTCATTTCTGAACCCGTTTGATGTCCTTGTCAACGTGTAAAAATTTTAAGTCTATTTAGTGTGTTTTTAAACTATATGAAAATTATGCAGTCATGTTTATTTATATTGTTTTGTTAAGTGTTTTAATATGTGTATTTTACTTTGTGTATTTTACTCATACTCCGCTGTTATCCAAAAAGCGGGTCTCAAATAAATAATTTTTTTTCCAAATCTGTTTGTCGTTTTGAAACTCTTCATGCGATACGACTATTAACTCTCGCAAGGATATTGCGGTCACGCCTTTCATCTACGGTTTCCGATCATCTTGATCTGATCGATAAACACGAAAATAACCGATCTTTGTTGACAATCCTTAAAAATCAAGGACTAAAAACAGCCTCCAAATTTTTTTGAAAGTGACGTCACAAACCACCGTCACAGTACGCCTCATCTCACTGACCCACAAATACCAGAGGAGCTAAACGGGTAACCTTGGCAGTCGCCCGTATAACGCGTCATCAAGAGAGCTGATGATGTTCGCGAGCTTGAATTACAATCCAAACGCAACAAGCATGGCACAACCTCTCTATGGCTTTGAATCGAAAAAAAATTGCCTAATGACGTAAGCCCAATGAGCATGCCGGGCAAGCATTAGTTGCGTTTTTGCACATAGCATGGTATCTGATACCACGGTCTAAAGTCGTTTTTGCAGTTATCGTGGTATCTGATACCACGGTCAAAAGGCGTTTTTGCAGTTATCGTTGTATATGGCCAGTTATCGTGGTATCAGATATTCAGATACCACGGTGCGACCGTGGTAACTGGTCGTGGTATCTGAAAAGTCATCTCACTTTCATCAATTTTAGTCGAATTGGTGGGAAAGAAGTTTGGCACTAGTGACGCGACTGAATATCAGTTTTTCTTTTGGGATGACTTCGAAAAGCGCAATTTCGGCAATTGTCGTTTTTGCAGAGCAACCGTATATCAGATACCACGGTTACTGCAAAAACGGCTAATTGCAGATCCAGTTACCGTGGTAACAGATCCCATGGTATCTGCAAAAACGCAACTATTGCCAGGAAGAGCCGAACAAGAGCTGGAAGATAATATTGCACTTGCAAGGCTTGGTAAAAGGATTAAAGTAGGAATTTGCCAAATCGTGTGTTTGTTGTGATGATTTGTAAGCAAAACCCTTCTGATAAGAATGACGACGTTTGGTAAAAAAAAGTTTTTTTGCACTTGGCTGTGATGATGCGCACTTTAAGGGCGCTAGAAATTCATCTGTAATGAAACCCTTGAGACAAAAGTGATCCTGGGCCCTTTAAGATCATGAATATATGGTTTGCTCCAAAGTATCTTTTACTTTTCGGTTAAGATGCGCACTTTAAGGGTGCTAAAAAGTCATTTCTAAGCGAACCCTTTGAGGCAAAAATGATCATGGGGTCATGGGGATCATGAAAATGCAGATTTTGCTTAAAAGTATTTTTTGTACTTTACAGTTAAGATCGATTAAGTACTTGAAGGGATGGTCTGATCTGGGAAGTGGCAATTTTTAAGCCAATCTTGTCAAGTCTCTAATGTTAGGCTACGCTAGTTCTTCCTACCAAGTGTCATCCCAATCGCTACAATCTAAGCGGATCACAAAATTCCCCCCCCCCCCCCCCAACGACTCCCCCACATTGTCCGCACTTGAAATGGGACATCTGAGACATGAGTTCTTTCCGAATATCAAGTTTCATTAAGATCCGATCACCCATTCAAAAGTTGGATATTTCTCAAGATTCCGGATTACCCCTCCCTCCACTCCCCCCCCACGATGGTTAAATCGGAGAAACGACTGTTCTTGAGTTAAATTATCGAGTCCCTGATACGCCTGCCAAGTTTCATAATCCTAGCACATGTGTATGCATCTTAACTCAGGATCCCCGGAATTCGGGAACCCCCACTCCAACTCCCCCCACAGTAATCGGATCCGGTCCGGTCTTGTCAACTATGTATTTAGGGCTTGTGCTTGTTCTTCCCACAAACTTTCATCCCAATCCGTCCAGACTGAACAGCTCACACGATTTCCGGTTCCCCCCTCCAACTCCCCCCAAAGTCACCGGATCCATTCCGGACTTGAAGTGCAACATCTGAGACACGAGGTCTTTCCAAATATCAAGTTTAAATAACATCTGATTCCCCGTTCAAAAGTTATAAATACGTCAATATTCCGGATTCCCCCTCCCTCCACTACCCCCACGGTGGTCGGATGGAGGAAGTGTCTATTTCCAAGTTATTTTGGTCGGGTTCCTAATATGCCTACCAAGTTTCATCGTCCTAGCACATGTGTAAGCATCCTAATTCGGGATCACCGGAATTCCGGAACCCTCCCTCCAACTCCCCCCACAGTGATCGGATCCGGTCCGGTCTTGTCAACTCTGTATCATGGGGTTGTGCTTGTTCTTCCCACCAAGTTTCATCCAGATCCATCCACTCTGAACATGCCACCAGATTTCCGGTTTCCCCCCCTCCAACTCCCCCAAAAGTTACCGGATTCATTCCGGACTTGAAGTGTGACATCTGAGACAGGAGTTCTTTCCAAATATCAAGTTTCATTAAGATCCAATTCCCCGTTCAAAAGCTACACATACGTCAATATTCCGGATTCCCCCTCCCTCCACTCCCCCCACGGTGGTCGGATCAGGGAAATGATAATTTCCAAGTCAGTTTGGTGGGATCCCTCATATGCCTACAAAGTTTCATCCTCCTAGCACATCTGGAAGTGCCCTAACTCGAGATGAGTGGACCGACCGACCGAAAGGTGATCGGTATATGGCACTTGAGCGGAGCTGCAAGTGCCATAAAACCGTCGAAAAAGCATCTGCTGACTTTTCCGATATCACGAGGACAAACAAAAAAGTCACCAGATGCTTTTTCGGCGTTTTTCAGGTCTTCCCTGCAATGCTTGTTGTACATTACATTTAATTCATAACGTTCTGAAAATCACCATAGATTACATCCAGAGTTTTGTCTGTTGAAACTGCGCATCCCTATGTTATCTGTCATGAAACTTCTGACTGTGTGGTGACAGGAATATACTAACACATAGTTGTAAGAAAGACAACTATTTCTTCAAGCCGAAAATCTGATATAAAAAAAAGTTTTCAACTAGCCAACAGTAACAGTTTTGATAGCATTTATGATAAATATTCCTTGGGCCCAAGCTGACTTTGAAACATGTATTAAAATATTTTTTTTTTTTTTTAGTTGGAAAACGAACTTCGCGACACAAGTTCGTTTTCCAACTTGAGCGGTTTTGAGCCTGAAGAGGACCCTTGCCAAGAAGGGCCGAAATATAGCTCCAATAAAATTCAGCTGACGTATCCGTTTTGCACCATCAAATATGATTCGCAGTCAGCTTGGGCTGAAGGAATATTTATAATTCTTTACAGGTTTTTTTCCTTCCCCGACGTTGACTCTGAAGATTAACAGCCTGACGAGGACCCTTGCTAAGAAGGGCCGAAATATCGCTGATGAAGCCTCTTAGCTGACGTATCCGTTGTATATATTATTTGAATTTAGCGTTTATTACATCATTTATTATAGTTTATTATACCCATTTCTCCACTTTCCATCTAGTAAGAATTTTTTTAGACCCGATTAGTCCCTTTTTTTATGTTTATCTTTTTATCTTGTTTGATCTTGCTCAATGTAATTTTTTCCTTTTCTTTCTCTGTGCTGCAGCAATATCTCCATCTCCAGGCCTAGTGCGTAAACAAAATGCCATCATCATCATCATTATCATCATCATTATCATGTTCTCAAAAGCTAGCTGGACTTTTTTTTAATCTTCTTCCCCAACGCCGCAGACGGAATTAAGTATACTGGAATTCCTTTAAACTTGAAAGGAATTCCTGTCTCGCTAGACTTTTCTAGTCATCTTCACGAAAGGAATCTTTTCAGGTCGAACAGAATTCCTTCTATTCAATGGGAATTCTTGTCCGTCTAAACGCTACATTAATAAGACCAAGATGAGACTAAGAAGCTACTTGCAAAGCTTTACAATGCTGTGGCTTTGCCTTACTTACTGTTTGTGGCTCCGTTTTGGGATTGTTTGAACGCTATGGATAAGAAAGAGTTAAGAAAGTTGTTTTTCAAGTTTGTTAAACTTCTTCTTCAATTTCCTAGTTGATTTCGGAACCGGTACATATAATCCTAAGTACTCTATCGCAGACCCTATTCTAAGTGTCGATGATCTTATCGCGAACCTCAGTAATAAAGATGCTGCTCGCCATTCCATTGGTATTGTTTAGTGGTTGAGGTTTGTCGGATTTTGTACACATTTTTAAGGCACTTGCCCTTCGGCCAAGTGCCATATAGCGATCGCAATTTCTGTCCGTCCGTCGGTCGGTCTGTCCAGGTTTTGCTAGTTCGGGCACTTCCACATAAGCTAGGACGATGAAACTTGGCAGGTATATCAGGGACCCCAAAAGATTAAGTTGGAAATAGCCACTTCCCCATTCCGAGTATCGTGGGGGGGGTGGGGGGTGGAGGGAGGGGAAATCCGGAATCTAGAGGTATTTATAACTTTTGAACGGGTGATCGGATCTTAATGAAACTTGATATTTGGAAGACCCCGTGTCTCAGACGACCCGCTTAAAATCGAGACCGGATGCGACGACTTTGGGAGGAGCTGGAGGGGGAGAACCGGAAATCTTGGGAAACGCTTAGAGTGGAGGGATTGGGATGAAACTTGATGGGAAGAACAAGCACACGTCTTAGATACATCGTTGATATAGCCGCGGGCACTCTGGGGGGTTGAGGGGTGGGTCCGGAATTCCGGTGATCCCGCAAGTTCGGTACTTCTGGATGTGCTAGGCGACGAAACTTGGGAGGCATGTCAGGGACCCGAACAGACTGACTTTATAATAGTCGTTTCCCCGATCTGACCACCATGGGGGGAGTGGAGGGATGGGGAGCCCGGAATCTGGTGGCACGCATAACTTTTGAACGGGTGATCGGAACTGAATGAAACTTGGCAAGTGGAAAAATCTATCGTCTCAGGTGTTCCATGTCTAGTCCTCGTCGAATCCGATACATGTGGGGGGGGGGGGGAGGGGGGTTGAAGGGGGGCACCGGAAATCTCGTGAAACGCTTAGAGCTGAGGAATTGGGATGGAACTTGGCGGAAAGAACAAGCATTAGCGCTAGATACGTAATTGACAGAACAAGATCGTATCGGGGCCTGTGGGGGGAGTCGGAGGGAGTCTTCTGGAATTCCGGTGGTCGCCAGTTAGGATAGTTACAGCTATTCTAAGGACGACGAAACTTTGCAGGCGTATTAATGACTTAAGGAAACGACATCATGCCCTTGGAAAACTTGTGTTCCTGGATCCCACCATCTGGGGGAGTTGAGGGGAATCCGGAAATGACTGGCTTCCATAGGTTGCGAACGGGTGGTCCGGTTCGGGTGAAACTTTGTGGGTGACCTAGACAAGCAAAACATTCGTCCGAGCCACATGCGGCCAGGGTTGGGAGAACTGGATGAGGAGGGCACAGGATGGGATGCAAGTAGGACAGCTCCGAGTTAATGCGGCCTTGATTTGTTATTTGGTGTCTGATCGGATCTGGCCACGGTAGGGGACGGGGGTGAAGTGGGAACTGGAAATTTGCGGATGGGCTATGCTCCGGTTCCAGTAGAACTTGATGGACGGGAACAGGAGATGTCAGAGATGCGGCGCTGATGTTTCCGAGTCGTATTCAGCCGCAGCGGGGGGAGTTGGAAGGGATTACCGGAAATGCTTTCGCAGAGGGGTCAAACAAGTGGAGCGATTTTAATGAAACTTAAAATGCAGAGAGATCACATGCTCTAGATGACATATTTTAGGGTCCGAGCTGGATCGGACCACGCTGGGGGAGGGTGGGAGACTTACCGGAAGTTCCCAAAAAACTTTAGACGATCCATTTAGCAGTCCGAACCAGATTCGAACTCGGTAGGGGAAGTTAGAGGGGGGGGGGGGCGCAATCCGTGTGGCACGTGTAGGGACCAAACGAGTGGATCGTTTGGGTTGAAACTTGGAAGGTAGAAAAGTCATTTGCCCTAGGCGATCCGAGGCGAAGCCGGAAACGCTCAGAAGTGAGTGACACTAGGTATCGTATTTCTAGGTCTGAACGGCATTTTTGGATGGCGGGGTATTTTGGTTTGTCATCTACTTTTGTTGTACTCGCCTACTCGTTTCAAGTGCCATATGAGCTCGTAGCTCTTGTTGTATCATGCTGTCGTGTTTTGGTTATTCTTGTTTTTCTTTTCTTTTCTCTCATACTCCATCTTTTTCTCCTTTGTGTTGTTGATGAGTAATACAATGTTTCTTTACTTGATTCATTTAATAATAGCAAGATTTCGTGAATTTATTTTTTAGCGTGTTTTTACTACGCAGTTCAAAAAGGGGAGCAGCCCTTGTAGCCTTTATATTTCCCTTATTTCTCTTTAATTTATTCATTTCTCTTTTTTTGTTCTTTTTAAATTTTTTTTGCTAGAAAGTTTGTTCGCGTGTGTGTCAAGGAGCAAGGTCGCGTACTGGAGGACGCGACTAGCTAGTTGTATATATTACCTAATAGTAATAAAAATACATTGAAATCAACCTTAAAATGTCTGAATCAATTACCCTATATATATGAAGATGACCCTTGGCAAGATCGGCCGAAATATAGCTCTAATAGAATTCAGCTGACGTATCCGTTTTGCACTGTCATATAGCCTATACGTGATAATTTGAAACAAAAAATGAAAAAATATCAATGGATCTGAATTTTTCAAACCTGGAAGTATTAAAAACAATTGTCGAAGGATGATTTAAGTGATCTTTGAAGTAAACTGGCATTTTTTTTTTTACTAGCGTAACCTAGCGGAAGAGCTTTATCGCCAAAAGTAAGATACACATGAGACTAATAACTAAAGATGCTAAATGAAGCTGGATGGCAACTTCTCAAAAAAATTAAAGAACATCTCTTACTTATTCTGCCTTTCAAACAATCATTAGCTCCCCTATGGAATTACAAGCTGCAGAAATGCCCGCTGTTTGTCATTGTTTCGTTTTGCACCTACAACTTGTTAGCGTTTTTCGGCTAAGCCGAGTTTGCCAGTCAGGCGGCACGGACAACTTCAACTTCCGTCTACAAATCTTTCAAAAATAAAGGCATGAGAATCTTCAATATTTCGTTTTTCATTTTGGAAGAACTGATATGCCTATCTTGTGACCCTTTTAACACCACACCACCAACCCACCCTTTTAACAATAGTTACTATTAGTTACTATTTCCGTTCCATCCTCACGAAAAGTTACTACGCTGACCGTTCCAACATTGTCTAAATAGTAACTAATAGTTACTATTTGCTTACCATGCTCGGGAGCGTAGTAACTACGCATCTCTGTAACGTGATTGGTCGGATTCGCCCGTGGTATGATATCCTGCTGGAAAATAGAAAAATCGTTCCAGCCTTGACGGCAAAAAGCCACAATTCATGACGTCATGCGTAGTAAGTACGGTAAGCAGGGTGGAACACGCTCTCTGTTTCTGAACCCTGTGTGAACCATTTCATCGTGAATGTCATATATCGTAAGAGTTCTGCTTTAAAGGAAACTTAGTACTTATTTCCATCCATTCTCGTCTCCTGTCTCCTCTATTACACTGATTATCATACTTGCCACGTTCGTTCTCTTTACGTAACGTATCAGGGTCCCAATCACTGTTAACGAGAAGCTTATGGGTCTGAAGACGGGTTATGCAAATTTTGTCAAGATTGTCATCCAAGGCAATGTGAAGCACTGAAAGAACAAATAGAGCAACTAAAAAATGTGCTACAGGAAACTACAGGTAGCAAAGTTGCCCTCGATAAGCTCCTAAAACTAGAAGGCAACAAGACCGATCGGCCGTATCCATAGTGGCAATCTATAGCTACTACGCATGGAGAGCGAGGACACAAGAAAAAGAAGAAAGCTATGTTCTGGAAAAGACATTGGCAGCATGGGGGCTGTTGAAAGAGCTGACAAAAGAATACAATTGTAAATAAATATATGTTTTAACAGTAGTGACTAATTTTATTCCGTTGTTTTTTTTAATGGAAATTAATTTTTTTTTTTTTTTTTAAGGATTATAAAAATGCCCAATAACGCAAGGCCCAGTGAAGGTATTGATTTGATTATAATTATGGTATAGTATCAGTGTATTTTAAAAATGTTGGTTAAATGATTTTTTATTTATTAGTGATGTTTTTTAGTTGAATATGTTAAAGATGGGAGCAGCCCCTTGCAGTCGTGGGCGTTTTGTTTTTTATCCTTTTGTACCGTTTCCAGTAAAGTAGTTAAATTTGAAGAGTTTGAGTGTATTTTGAGTAGCCGGAACGGAAGATGGAAATTTGTATATATAATGAAAATAATTTAATGTTTTGTCGTTTTGTCCTTTGCCCTTGTTTTTGTGCCAGTAAAACAGCTGGGGTTGATGACCTGATGTGTCAAGGTGTGTTTACTGAGGATCTTTTATTTTAATGTTTACAAATGTTTAATACCGTACTTTAGATTTAGTTGTTTAAAGAAAATTGTTGTTGTTTGTAGTTATACAAATTATTTCAAAAATTTAAAAGAGAAAATTAATTTCAAAATATTAGAGGGGAAGAATAGTAAATAAAATATGGGTTTATTTTCAAAAGTTAGGTGACGTGAATAGTTAAAAGTGGGTAAAAATAGATTAAAATTAACGTCACTGAGGGATGGAGGAGTAGCCACAAAAAGTACGATATCTGATTTCTTAGTTTTTCAAACGATATAAAAATAAGTAAATGAAAAAAGATGCTACGGGAGAAAAAAAAAAAAAAAAAAAAAGGGCAAGGGAGATTGACAGAGGCTAAAAATAACCGAAAAAACCTTGTGTAATTTTCTGTAAGCAAAGCTAAGTTTTAGAGTGGTCAACTCCATCAGGATACCTTAGTAGAAACACTGTGTAGTGCGATTTGTCCTTTAAAGTTAAACCAAAACGGTCTGAGATAGGATATCTAGCTATCTATCACTTATTCACGTAATAGGCTTGACGACCCGACCGCTATCCACGAATAATCGATTTTAATTTAGTGGAATTTCCCTGTTGGATTTGTGGTACGTCTATTGCTTGTACCTGTATTGTATGATTAAAACGATTTACAAAAATTTGTGCTTAGGCACTAAGCAGTCTTCACCAAGATCACCATCAGTCTCTGAAAAGCTGCGTTTGTGTTGAGATTTAAATTCTCTGCGTCGTAGTAGAATTTGCGTTGTGGGGACGGCTGTAGATATTCAGAAGGTTTTTACTAGAGCAGATAGTGGAAAATAAAAAATCCCTTAGCAGAATCCCAATAATACAGTGTGTTCAGTTAAACGATACACAAATAAGTTGGCTTTCAGTTAAACTTTAAGGCTAAAAACGTGGAAAGGTGGTAGACCCAGTAGTAAGCAGAGATATTAGTTGAATGTGTTTCGGAAAGCTGTGATAATGTATTTTATCTGTATTAAGGCCAGTTTGCTTTGTATCAGAGTTACACAGAACAATCGACTACCTCATATTGAAATCAATCGGGCTTTCTTTGACGGAAATGATCGAGACAAGCGAAATAGAACAAATTTAAATTTGAGTCGTCAAATCTGCAAAAAAGGCATTCCTACAAAAAGTAGTTTCTCTGTACGTGGTAGGCGCAATGCGAGAAGACTCCAGCCACTGACTCTTATATACAAGTGGGCCTAATCAAAATAGCGTGGCACGTTTTCACACGTTTCTACCAACCCACAAAAAACTGACTTGGAACACCAAATCTTTCTTTATCCACTGTTTTGACAATATGAGCCAACTAATGACCTCGTCGGGAACCACCTTTTTTGTTCTATCGATTCAAAGCACCTAGGATACTGGAATCAACTCGGACTGAGACAGGTGCTTGAGAAAAGGAAAGGTCAATGTCTTTTGAAATGCATTTCCACGAAAAATAGGGTACACCACCGGAGAAGCATTTTTCGTGCATTGTATAGCAATTCTTTTCAGTTCCTTTATGTCACAGAGAGGAGGGAAATGTATAAAAAAAAATACCGTGGTTGCTCAGGACACAGTAATGTTTCGCTGATGTTGGTGGCATGGCGATTTTTGAGGCCACAAATCGATACTGCACTAAGCCTAAGTTCTCTCAAGTAAACACGTTTTATGAAAATTTAAAGCCGAATAAAACAAGAACAAAGGTTTCGATGGGATCCCAAAATTTTAATATTTGCTCCAGACAGTTCGTCTTGTAGATATTCGGTCTTGAACAGGCTTCTTAAAGATTTTTACTTTTAAAATTAGAAAGATTAAACTTCTACTTTTCACAGATTTTCCGGTTTTCGCCGGATTCCGGGTGAACTATTTGTCCGGCGAGAAAATAAATTTCATGTAGCGATTCAGCATGTCTACTTACCCCTAATTCGACTCTTTCATTAGCTTTTAAAAAATATTTTTTGTTCCCCTTAATTTCAAACCCCTCCCCCACCCCTAAATATAGGGCTACATAGCCCATCTTCGAACTTGACCTAATGAGCCTTCATGCCAAGCTTGATCAAATTTTCTCAACCCCTTCCAGAATTACCGTGCTAACAGACGGACGGACAAACAACTTTTGCGACATCATGGGTATCCCTCCGCTTACGTTTTGGGATCCCAAAAATAAAGAAGTAAGAACGAGCGAAGCGAGGCCCTGTTACGGTTCCTAACGCGTTAAGTATAAGGTGTGAACGAGTTTTCTGGAAGTGCTTACATATAAGCGATCGGTTTCAAGAACTGGATGAATTCTTGACGAAAGCTTCTGCGCTTTTCCGGGCGAATAATTGTAAGAACAATCACATATTTGTACATGTATACACTTTTTTGAACACGCGCATTTTAATATTCGTTATTTTATTTTTATTTTCAGGTCGTTGAATCCGCATCGTTCTTCTGTTTTTAGTTACAAGTCGGTTTTATCGTTTGTTGGTTCGGCGTAACTTTTCTGTTGGTATTGTTGTGGATTTTATGATTTAGTTTATTTTTCGGTGAGGACGATTACCGAAAGTGCAACCAAAATATCTAAAATTATACGTGTCCCCCGCGCAGCATCTCAGAGGGATAATTAGCCGATTAAACATCCTACTCGTAAGAAGTGCCATTTAAGCTCGTAGCTCTTGTTTTGGCATCCTATCCCGTTCGGCACTCAAACAAATCATCTCCAAAAGGATATTTTCCAAATTTTTCTTTTATATTTCAGACGATGATTTCTAGCTGGATATGCACAGTATTCAACCTTAAATTCCTTGAAATTCCTTAAAACAACTAATCCAAAGTTCTCAACGTCTCACTACTCGACGAATAATGAAAAAGGAGCGCTGGTACCCCAATCCCCAACTCCCAACCGTGCCCACGATATGCTGGATGCTCCGTATTTCTTTCTTTCGTTTCAATCAGAAAACACAGGTTGACGAACAAGTAAATAACAACTATAAGTAGTGAACTTCTTTCTTTTTTCTTCTTTTTCTGTTTCTTTTCTTTCCTTTTTTTCAAGTAATTTGTTTTCGTTAATGTTTTAGAGCTATTTAACCCCTTACAGGTTTGCCTTTGGGCATTGAGGTTGGCTGTTTTTGGGATCCCAAAACGTAAGTGGAGGGATACCTATGACATCGCAAAAGTTGTCCGTCTGTCCGTCTGTTAGCACGATAAATCTCGAAGGGGTTGAGATATTTTGATCAAACTTGGTACGAGGACTCTTTAGGTCAAAGTACAGGTCAAGTTCGAAGATGGGCTATGTAGCTCTATATTTAGGGGTGGGGGGGGGGGGGGGGGGGCGGGGTTGAAATAAAGGGGAACAAAAAATATTTTTAAAAAGCTAATGAAATAGTCGAGTTAGGGGTAAGGAGACATGCTGAATCCGAATATGAAATTATTTTCTCGCCGGACAAATAGTTCACCCGAAATCCGACGAAAACCGGAAAATTTGTGAAAAGTAAAAGTTTAATATGAAGTTGATTGGAGGTTCGATTTAGGGGCAAAGAGACGTGCTGAGTCCGAATATGAAATTTTTTTTCTCGCCGGACAATTAGTTCGGCCGGAATCCGGCCAAAACCGGAGAATTTGTTTAAAGTAAAAGTTTTCTTTAAATTTGATAAGATGCTCGATTTGCGGGTAAGAAGACATGCTGAATCCGAATATGACAATAATTTTCTCACCGGACGTATAGACCACTCGGAATCCGACTGAAACCGGAAAATTTTTTAAAAGTAAAAGTTTAATCTGAAGTTGATTAGAGGTTGGATGTAGAGGTATGGAGACATGCTGAATTCGTTTTTGAGCTTTATTTTTCTGCCGGACAAGTAGTTCCGGAATTCCACTGATACCGGAAAATTGGCAGAAGTAAGGCAGGAAGTTTTGATCTGCTTCGTCAAAACAGATTTGACTTAAAGGGGTAAACACACATGCTAAATCCATATCTGAACTAGGTTTTCTCATATGATTAACTATTTGGCCTTAATCTGTTTCTAAATTTTAATAGTAAAAGTGTTCCAAGTAGTCTGGCGAAGACTGGATCTGGCGAAGACGAGACCCAACTGTCTGGATCAAATTTGAACTTTTGGGATCCCATCGAAACCTTTGGTCTTGTTTGTTGTTGGAATAAACCCATTTTGTTCAAAAAGACAAACAAGCTTCTCCGACGGGTTAAAACTCGCGATCTTAAAAAACTCACGGCCTTAACTACCAATGTAGTAAAATAGCTCACACCCCCATGTTACGTGGACTGGATAATACTTAGCGTAGGCTAATATGGAATAACGGACTTTTACCGTGACAAATAACCAGAGATAATTTTGAATTAAATTCAAAAGCCTAGGACTGCAATGTCGGAGTCCCGTTAAGGGACCAGGGCCCCAATGACAGAGCCTCATGGAAAAGAACACAGAATTTGATGGGGGAAGCCCCCTTCTTCGCAGCGTTGCCACTTTTCTCTGACGGAGCCTGTGACAATTTGACCGAAAAGTCTGGGACATTCTGGTGACAACGAAATTTAGTTCCTTTTCGACGAAAAACTCTTACGTTCCTATGGTTGACTCGAGATGCATTTTTATGTAACCGTTTTTACAGCTAAACTGGTAGCAGATTTTTGGCGAGTTTAGTTGGTGGTGTCTTGTTCGGTGTTTTATTCTTTTTGATTGTCTGTACTCTGCTATTCTGTCTTTTCAGTGGGTTATACAAATAAATGTATAAAAAAAAAAATCAACTTGTTTTGAAAATAACTCTTTCAAGACCAGCTAATGTTCGTAACAGAAATAAATCCTTTTTGCAGCAAAAAATTGCCTAAAACTCAGCGCAGCAAAAGCTCGAAATCGCAGAATTTTTCGGTATTTTTGGTATGCGAATCTGGGGAGAAGTTGAAAACCTACGACAAATTGCAGAATTTAGTGACCAGTGGCAACAGTGCCCGCAAGTCAGACGTCAAAAATATAAAAATGGAATAGTAGGCGCTACACTATCGTCATCTCCACCCATTCTTCTTTTATTTCTTCTTATTTTGTATGTATTCCGTGTTTTTCACTGGCAAAAAAGTTAAATAAATAAAAATAAACATGCGAAATTTTTTTTACACAATTGAAATCTTACCTGGCGTCTCCGTCTAATCCAGGGTGTAAGGGAACCAGGCATTAGTCATAGTCAAAAAGTGGCAGTCGAAAATTACAATCTCCGAGAATTTTATTTCCGAAAGGTAGCGCGATAACTGTAAGGCTTGAACAACTATTTGATGATCCTCTTTTGCTTGAGCAGTGCATTCCGCAGTGATACCTGCAAAAAAATAGGTTGCTTTCAAACTAATGTCCCAGTCATAAGGACTATACTTTGATTTCTTATTTATATATTTATTTTTGTTAAATTGTGACTGTGCCTTGGCCTTGCTTTCGGTTAGCTGTATGATAATTTAGCGGATGGATAATATTGGGTATGGATTGGGTAATGGATAATATAATATTGGGCATGTTTAAGTTAATTTGGTTTTACTTTTTTTTCGTCTCGAGCTCTGCTCTCAGCAGCGGAAAGTGTCAACGATATTTTTTGTTGTTTTTCAGAAAGATAACCTTGAACCTTAATTCCGGGTGAAAGGCTTCTGCTCTTTCCCGGGCAAAAAAGTTTAGAAGGTAACCGATGCGCATTTTTTTATCCCCTCCTCCTCCTCTCACTGACACAGGAGTGGCACCTACTCCTTTAAAAATCGAGCCTCTTTACTAGCCTGCTACTAATATTAATTTAAAGCACAATGGGCACTAACTATGCTTTAATTTTTACAAAATGCTTCACACATACATATTTTTGACTTCCACTAGATAGCGCTTCAAAAATAAGCCCTTTTCTTGTTATCGCTTGTCATTGACTCTTCGGCGTATCTGCGGAGACAATTTCAGAGCATGGCATTGAAAGGCGCGGAAATTCAAAAACTCTATGACATGTACGAAAATCAATCGTTTTGTAGAGCTGAGTGATGAGAGTGCCATGGCTGCTAAAATAAACCGTCTCTGTAGCTGGCAGATTGGTCTAGTGTTATCTGGAGAAAATTTCAGTTGTTTGTGGTACCGAAGAAAAGTTTTACTTTCTGGATGTAAAGTTAAAACACTGCCAAAAATGTACAAATATAACCGACCTACTTGCAGCTGATTCCAGAGCTTACGAGGATTTCTCAGTTAAGACCGTTAATATGATATTTGTCAACAATACACATAATCCGGAGTATATAATAACAAAAGCTCATATGGCACTTGCATGGGTCAAGATGTTTTGACTGGTCAAAGTAAGTTTCCACTTTGCGGTTGAGATGCGCACTCTAAGGGAGCTAGAACTTCCTTTGCAAGGAGAACCCTTGCAACAGGAAATGCATACATTGCTTAAAAGTATTTTTCTTACTTTGCGGTCAAGATTGTTGCGGTCTAAGCAAATGTTGTTTAATCTCTAATATTCCAGCGAAGTTTCATCGTCCTAGCACATCTGGAAGTACCTTAATTCGCGATCACTGGAATCCCAGACCCCCCCAACCCCTCCAACTCCACCCACAATACCCGGAGCCAATCCGGTTCTGTAAATGATTAATCCACAGCATCTGTTTGTGATTCCCACAAAGTTCGATTCCGATCACACCAGTCTAAGCGGGTCAAGTATTCCCCCCCCCCCCGATAATTGTCGGATTCGGTCCGGAAATGAAAAAGATCACCAGAGAGAAATGTCCTCTGTTCAATTATTAAATTTCACTCGAATCCGATCACCCGTTCCAAAGTTACGCATGACTCAATATTCCGGATTCCCTTCCCTCAACCCCCCCCCCCTAAGATTATCATATCGGGGACTTTTTTTTTTATTCCAAGTCAGTTTGACCGGGTCCCTTGTCAAATAAGTTTCGTCGTGAAAATCCCAAATACCGGAATTCTGGGACCCCCCCCCCCCTCAAGTGCCCGGATCCAGTCAAATTGTGTAAAAGATTTACATGGACCAGATGTTTGTTTTTCCCAGCAAGTTTCGCTCCAATCCCTCCATTCTAACCGTTTCTTGAGATTTCCGCCCCCCCCCCCCAACTCCCCCACGGTGGCCGTAGCCAATCCGATTCAGTAAACGATTTACCTGGAGCATCTGTTTGTTCTTCCCACAAATTTCCATCCCGATCTCCCCATTCTAAGCGAAGCGGGTCACGTATTTTCCGCTCCCCCCCAATAGTTGCCGGATCCGGTCCGGATATGAAAAAGATCACCAGAGAAATGTCCTCTGTTCAATTCTTAAATTTCACTCGAATCCGATCACCCGTTCCAAAGTTACGCGTGACTGAATATTCCGGATTCCCCTCCCTAAACTCCCCCACCATTATCAGATCGACAAAATTTTTATTTTGAAGTCAGTTTGATCGGATCCCTGATATGCCTGCCAAGTTTCATCGTGAAAATCCCCAAAACCGCCATCACCGAAATTCCGGGGAAACCCCCTCCCCCCCCCCCTAAGTGTCCGGATCCAGTACAATTGTCTAAATGATTTATCTAGAGCAGATGCATGTTCTTCCCAGCAAGTTTCACTCCGATCCCTCCATTCTAACCGTTTCTTGAAATTTCCCGTCCCCCCACCCCCCAACTCCCCCCTGGCTACCGAATTCGGTCAAGACTTTAAACGGGACATCACAGATATATACTCTATTCAGTTATTAAGTTTCATTACAATCCGATCACCCGTTCGAAAGTTACATTCCACTAAATTTCCCGGATTCCCCTGCCCTCCACTCCCCCCCCCCCCGAAATGGTCGGATCGGAAAACTGATTATTTCTAAGTTTGTTTGGTCGGGTCTCTGATATGTCTGCCAAGTTTCATGGTCCTAGCACATCTGGAAGTACCCTAACTCGAACAAGTGTGACAAAATGCCCTAAATTTTCAAGTTTCCAGCGCCCTCCACTCCCCCGCATATGGTCGGATCGGGAAACTGATTATTTCCAGGTTAGTTTGGTCGGGTCCCTAATATGCCTGCCAAGTTTCATTGTCCTAGCACATCTGGAAGTACCCTAACTCGAAAAAGTGTGACAAAAAACTCGGACAGGCCGACAGACGGAATTGTGATCGGTATATGGCACTTGAGCCAGATGCTGCAAGTGCCATAGCAACGAATGGATAAGAAAAAAGAAACTCCGCTTACATTTGTCGAAGCTAGTAAATCGGAGTTATGGCAGTCAGTAAAAAACGGCGTTACGATATATTAGCGAAAATAAGTTGTCAAGGAATCCGCTCATTTCTGATGTAATATTGTATTCTAGGGGGTGGTAATGTGGTATCATAATTGTTTGATTCGCCCATTGAATTTTAACCTTTTCTTCTAATTTTCTACTCCACTTTTTGCAATAACAAAAACTACTGGAAATCAAAACCAATAAAAACATTCAAAACATTACTGTGACGTGAAAACCCAGTCAAATCGCAAAACTAAACAAAGGAGCGCAACCCACACCGAGAGCTACCCTTCCTCAACAGGGTAGGCTACCTCAACTGTGGTGGCAACATAACTCCACAGAAAAAAGAATCGAATTCATTTACAATCAAATCAAACCCACCACAACTCTCAGCTGTAGAACTTTAAACTACAGTTCAGATTTTCACAAACATTTCAGACAAACAAAACTGAAACGAAACAGGTAACATTTTTCAAACACGCATATTTTAATTTCGTTATTTTATTTCTATTTGCATGTCGTCAAATCAGCATCGTCCTTCTGGTTTTACTTACATGTCATCTTATGATTTGTCGAGTCCGCGCCGTTTTGTTCTGTTTTGGAATAAGTGACTTGGTTTATTCTGCGCTGAAGACGGTTGCCGAAGTGCAACCAAAAATATTCAAATCGTATTTATACCTCGCACGGGGTTGTGCACTCCCTACCTCCTCTAACAGGACCTCAAAGTTTAACTGAAAAGGGCTGAGATGGGACAATCCAGTTACCCATCACTTAAAGAGTTTTGAAGACGCTTGATGAAAATGATTTACGTCGTTGCTCCCCTATTCCTAATAAACGATTTTAATATAGTGCAATTTCCCTGTCGGATTTGTGGTACCTCTATGATTTTTGGGATCCCAAAACGTAAGCGGAGGGACATTGACATCGTAAAAGTTGTCCGTCTGACAGCATGATAACCCTCGAAGGGAATGAGATATTTTGATGAAACGTGGTGTGAGGACTCTTTAGGTCAAGGGAAAACAATTTTCTTGCCGGACAATTAGTTCACCCGGAATCCGGCCGAAACCGGAAAGTCTGTTAAAAGTCAAAGTTTTATTTAAAGTTGATTAGATGTTCGATTTAGGGGTAAGAAGACGTGCTGAACATTTACATGAAAATCATTTTCTTGTCAGACAAGCAGTTTCCGCGGAATCCGGCCGAACCGGAAAATTTTTTAAAAGTAAAAATTTTATCTTGACCTCAAAGTAAGAAAAATACTTTTTAGCAAAATATACATTTTCATGATCCCCATGAGCCCATCATCATTTTTGCCACAAGGCTTTTGCTTACAAATGAAGTCCTAGCTCCCTTACATCCATCCCCTTATCCAGTCTTGCAAGTGCCGTATGAGCTACTTGTTCTTGTTTTCCTACTCCATTGTTGCCTCGTACATGTAATGGGCACTGATGTCATTATTAATGAACAAGTCAGTTTACTAACATTAACTTTTCATGTAGTTTCAAAAGGTAAGTTCGACCAAACCCTAAGACAGGCAAATCTCAAAGGACTCCTGGGATCTTACAACCTATCACTTAAAGTAAAAGTCACGGCAAGAGGTGTGGAAGCCTTTATCTCATAAATCTTAAAGCCCACGTGAGGCCGATCATGGGGACGTTTTCGCGTTGTGTAGAGCTGAACGGCTGACCCCGTCCACGCGAAAATGAGAAATTCGATCGGGCGCTGAACGGCTGAGGAAGATGGTTTCCATCCACACGGAAATCAAGTTCTCGGTACACTTGTGGGTATTGGGGTCTAGTTGTGCTTTTTGGGGGTCCCGCCCCCCACACCCACCCGGATCAGGCGCAAATGGGCCCAGATTGCCCAGTGAGTAATGTTCATAACTTGTCCAAAGTAGGACATAATACGATAAAATTCCTTGTACTTGTACATCCTAGGGCCTTTCAAAGTTGCACCTTTCCCACCCACCCCGTTCATGGGCAACTGGGCCCAGATTGCCCAGGAGTAAAGTTCTTTACCCGTGACAGGAATCAACAGGTATCAAGTGGAAACTTGGTAGGTTTGTGAGCATTGGGGTCTCTTTTTACTTCTTGCGGGTCCCAAACCCCACCGCTACTTAGTTCAGGGGCAATCGGGACCAGATTGGCCATTTTTAATGTTTTTAACTTGACAATAACTGGAGATCATATTCCTTTGTGCTTTTGGATCATAGGGTTCGGGATTCATCTGTGGAGTTGAACCATCCCCCACCCTCCTCGTTCATGGGCAAGTGGGCCCAATTTGCCCATGAGTTAATTTTTTGACCCCTGACTGGAATAGAACTCTACGCTGGTACAGTCGAGGATATTTAGGTCTAGATATGCAGATGCATATTGGTGTAACTCGTACTTCAAAGCTCATGGGCAAGTGGGCCCAAATTGCCCATGAAAAACGTTCTTGACCCGTGGCTGGAATCAAACTCTAAGCTGGTATACTTGAGGAAATAGACGTGTTCATACGCATTTTGATGCCCCCCCCCCCCGCCCCTCCCGTTCATGGGCAGCTGGGCCCAGATTTCCCATGAGTTAAGTTCGTCTATGACAGGTCTTAAGTTCAACTCTTGTATATTTGGGGTGATATATCTATGGATGAGGATTTTTGTGTAACAGCAACAAATAAGACAACGCGACGTACTTTAATCTTTAATGAACAGTTGGAAACTGGATTGTTCTGTCATATGATCGATGATATGCCATTCTTAATGAATTGTAACTACGATTTGATTTATTGCACTTGTTATTACCTTGCTAATGGAAAAGAGGTTTAAAGGGTCGGACTGGCTGGCAGATCACTCGGTGTTGGAACTCAAGCTGTTCGTGCAAGATCTTTAACACATTTCTTTGGATTTATACTTGCAGTTTGTTCACAGTTAAAGCTTTTGAAGTGGGATGATTACAAATTAGGTCATTTCAATACTTGTTTCGTTATCAGGGATGTGAAATGTCTTGGTTCAACGCTGTTTGTATATAAAATGTGATAAATATTTTACTTTCACACTCCACGTCTGAGCGCTTGTGCACTTGTTTTTTCTAAAGCCTCTCAGTGTGGAAATCGATGTGATTAAGCGTACTTGAGAGTTCTCGAAAATTTACTGGTACTTTAGGCATTCAAGTACCTAGTTACTTCACTCAAGTAATAAGTATTAATTACTACAGAAAAGTTGTGTTTAAGTAAATACCCAAGTACTTCAATTCTATACTTAAGTAGTACTTGACAAACT
Source organism: Branchinecta sandiegonensis (assembly GCA_030848855.1). NCBI lineage: Eukaryota > Metazoa > Arthropoda > Branchiopoda > Anostraca > Branchinectidae > Branchinecta > Branchinecta sandiegonensis. The sequence goes on from JAUPMV010000006.1 coordinate 789,696, forward strand.
TCCAAACACTGTTGATGACTAAACTGCTTTGAGAAAGCTGCGATATTTAGAACATGGGGGAAGGTCTCCGAGTTAACAATCTAAGGTATAAATTAATATGGTATTCACCTGTTTTTCCTTGAATGACCTCGTCTGCTTTCCTTTGGCCTTGTTTCTGATCATCATGAATCCCTTCCGTTTACTCTTTTCCGTGTTCGTCGTACTGGCAAACGGATTCATACGCTTTGGCTTCCGTGTTGGTTTTTCTCGGTCATCTCGGCCTTCCTGTAAGCAATTTCATATATGAAAAATTGTATATTGTATTTGTTGTGTTTTCTTTAATTCTTTTATTTTATTTTCCATCCTCCGCTTTCCAAATGGTGGCTCAGAAATAAATTACTTACTCACTTACTTATAGTAACAAATCAACCAATTTATCCATCCATCAATCCCCTAAGGGTAAAAGTGAGAGGCATGAATATTATTATCTATATTTATTCATATATTTAAAAGTATCCAGCGTCAAGTTATTTGTTCATTACCGAGACAGGCCTTATTTATTTTTTTGGTCCGAGTAACGTCTTCTCTTTCTCATATTTCCAACTTTTTGGGGGCTACGACTTTCTACCCAATGAAAAATGTTTCCCAAAATAGTAGTATGAAGTTGCAGCACGAACAGTTACGGTGATGCCATCTGCACCCCGCACTGCTTACTTATGCCGCCGTTAGGCCCCGCTACTCCCTTTCCGTTCAGTATGTTTAATCCTTTATACTGTCGTGACTCTTTATTATTTTATTAACTCATGTTCATGACTCATCCGGCGAGCATGAGTCATTTTCTTGGGCACTTCTTTTCCGGGGTCTCGACCGGCAACAACCCTTTTTACTTAAAGGTTATTTATTTTGTAAGTACAATTCATACCAGAGAATAAAACATTTTGTTTACTTACGGACCTTAGGTCATTGTTATGAGTCTTGTTTAAAGCTCCTTAGAATGGGCTGGCCTGCAAGGCCTAGTGTATGATGGTGGTTTATAGCCTATTGTGGTTCGGTACGCAAGCCTTAGTGTGAATCGACCGGGGGAATCCATAATGAACCCGTGAAGTCTGCACGTGTAGTAGGCCACCCGACGCCCTAGGCTGTCCTGACTCCGATGACTGTATATAAGGACATTTACCATCTATGTCCGGCCTACTACACCCCTCGCCATAACATCAGGTTGAGAGTGCTTCTTCACATGCAAATACAGTCGTCGTAATAGAACTGATGCTACAACATGCTTCTATGTCAAGGCTACCGTGTTATTGAATTCTACTGCATGTTACTATTAGCAAGGCTGGATGCTACTGGATACTACTGCTTAAGATTGGCCCAGTCTGAGGCAAATATATTTACTATTACATATCAGTACATGCAAATTTTTCGTACAACTATCATACAACTACGCAGGCTACAAATTTTTCATCGGGTAAGCTTTACCTACCTACTCTTTCTAAGCTTTTCAAATTGTTAAAGAACAGCATTTTTTTTCTTAAAATTTTAAAAGAATAACAAACATGTAAATTAACAAAATCCAATCAAAATTCTAACTTTATTTTAATGTTATGTCTTAATTTTATCTCATAATTATCTCTTAGGAATAACTAGCTGATAAAAAAACCCGAAAATCACGGTTTTCTATTTCTTTCGTAATGAATGGTCACCTTGGCTTCAAACCTTATATTTGACGATCATGCTAGGTTCAAGGTTTTAATTACACTTCTGTATACAATCCGGGGACACAAGGTCGATTGACAAAAACCCGACACAATATAGAACAAGCCTATTTTACATATAAATTATATAACATATATGTTACCCCGCGCTTCTGCCAGGTTTGCTTAAGCGAGGTAATATGATCGTCCTCAAGTAGGGGCACTGCTCTGATACAGTGAAATCTGGCTTGTTTCAGTGCTACTGCTACCAGCTTTTTGGGATCTCCCTAGTGACCAATATTTCACTCAAATCGGCCAGATTACATAAAACTGGTTTCAATCGAGTTGCCCGCCGACTGTCAAACTCCCACAGATTTGTAACGTGAGCCATGAACTTCGATGTAAAAAGTTTCTCCGTATAAAGATTAAAGTTAACTGCAGTATTTGCTACTCGGATTCATCTTATCTCTATTTGGTATGAATCTTATCTGCGCAGAGATAAGGATAATCCGAGTAGCAAATACTGCAGTTAACTTAAATCTCTATACGGAAAAAACTTTATACAGTGTTGTCTCCCGTAGGTGTTGTACACCGAATGCGGTAGCAAGACGATCCGAAGCCTCCCTCCATCAGAGAATTTTCTGGTCAGAAATGCCGCTCCCCTTTTCAGCTCCCTTCCTGTTAGGAGGGAGCTCCTCAGGGACGTGTGTACTTAGCGCGTTTTAGTGTTTGTTAACCTTTGTTGTGTTTTTGTTTTGTTGTGTGTTATGTGGCTTTTGGCTGAAATAAAGCTATTATTATTGTTATATTCTTTGAGCCAAAGCTGACTTTGAAACATATATTCAAATAATGCATAAAACGGGTACGCCAGCTACGATGCTTTAGCCGCTAAAGCGTCAAAGCCAACGCACCCGTTTTATGCATTATTTGAATATATTGTAGTTATTAATTCGCTAATTTGCTGTTTGCTACTTTTTCACTATTTGCTCTCTGAAAACTTCAAACTTCCTGCAATTTTAATTTTAATTTCAGAATAAATGGGGCACAACATTTCATGCGCGAGCAAATTAATTGGCACCATATATACAATTGTCATAAAATAAACAAGTCAACCATATTTACCAGTCTTTTTCATTTTATCATCTGCATTTTATCATTTCTTATTCCTTGTATTTTTTTAATTTTTATCCTTTTATTTTTCTGATGATCCTGCCACCCACAATGATTCAGTCGGAACAGTCAGCTGGGAAAGAAAATAGAAAGTGAAATAGTTCAGCAATATGTCATATTCCCCGTACAAACTCATTGCCCCGGCACATGCCCAGTTCCAACCCGAAAACCTGTCCAGAAAGGTTGTCAGGTGTCATTGTTTTTCAACTCACCATCACAGTTGCAAGTCGAGATTCCTTGTCGTGTCTCCTTTTCTTGTGTACTCGCTCAATTGCATCCAGGGACACCAACTCCGTTCGGTCGAACTTCTCCTCATCCTCCAAAGATCTCTTTTTATTATGCTTTTTGGCAGCCTCGACCTGTTTGCGAATTTGGGCGGCGTCAATTTTGGCGAAATCCTTGTCCGTCAAAATTCGACTCATACTGACGGCAGCCGCTTTTTCTTTCTTTTCTTCCAATGTCGCTTCTTTCTTCGGCTCTAAAAGGATGAAGATGACGAATTTATTGCCCATCTGTTTGACGAATATCGTCTCAAATAGAGTACAAGAAAACAAACAAGACCAAAGATTTCGATGGGATCCCAAAATTCAATATTTGATCCAGACAATTGGGTCTTGTCTTCGCCAGATCCAGTCTCCGCCAAACTCCTTGAGTAATTTTACTTAAAGCACAACTCTTACTTGAAATTACCTTTTCCCTATAAAATGGATCAGAAAAAACGTTTTCGAAAATACCATTACTTTCCACCTGAAACTAGCTACTCTCTTGTTAGCGCTTGTCGATTGTATCCAGCCTTCCTGCTCTCCGACGCGGCAACTGGGCGCAAAACATTTGAAAACTGAACGTGGCTTGGTTAAAAAGTGGGAAAACTAAGCAACTAAAAGAAGTAATAACCAGAAGATTATCACATCCTAATGTGTGAAAGAGTTGTCAGCGGACAATGAAGATTCCGGCAAACTTTTCGTTGGGTGACGGGAAAACTTGGCAAGGCCGAAAAAGCGTTAAAAATTCGTAGTTACGAAAGGAAACAATGGAGAGAGTTCCAAGTAGTTCCTGTTTATTTTTACTCACAGCCTCTGGTGTTTCCTCTATAAGAATTTTTTATTTTTTTTTTTATCTCACCAGAATCTGGGCGGGAGGCAGAGGGAAACGTCACCGGACTTTATTTATTTTTTGTTAATTGCCTAGAAATACCATAAGTTGCGGGATAGCGGAGCAATGGAGCAACGCACTTTCAACCTTTTAAGTGAATAAGTGGTTCGTAACCAGAGCCTCGTTTTTGTTGCAATAGCGCTTCCGCATCGCTGCTGCAGCACTTCTTTGCTTTTGCACAATATGCGTTTTTGGATTCAGTTTCTTCTTGGTTGAAGCGGCAGCGCTGCAGCATCTTGCAGGGAAGCACGGACTTGGTCGGTGAGCAAGTCCGTGATTCTTGAGAAGCGCTGCCGCCTTCCTTGGAAGCGCTGCAGTGCAAACACGGATGTAGAAAGAATCAGTCTGGAATCGGCGGAGAAGTGGACCTGCAGCATGCAACAAAAACGAGGCTCAGGTGAACCTTCAAGGGATTCTTGCGAAACTTCTTAGAAAACCATCTATCGAGGGATGCCACAAGCCGGATGTTATCACATATTCAAGGTTCTAAGTCTTACTTATATGTTTGACCTTTAATAGCTAATCAACTTTTGCCATTACCTTTCTTCTTTTTCTTCTCCTTTAAAGTCTCTTCTTCACCTTCCTCCTCATCGTCAGTCCATTCTTCGTCCGACAGGTCTTCGTCATTCTCGTCTTCAACTTCTTCGCCTTCGTCCGACTCCTCATCCAATTCGACACCAGTATTGTCATGACTGACGTCAATCCAAGACCCGTCGTCACTAGACGCATCTGATTGGTCATCAGAGTCCTGACGACAAAAAAAGACAAGTTAAAGTTTAACTGAAAGCCAGTCTATTTTTGTACATTCTTTGCAAACAAACTGAATTAACTCTCTTGAATATGCTCTAGTAGGGATGATGAGGGTATGGACGGCCTCCCGACAAGACCGGCTCCACGACTCAACCGCAAAATTCGAACAGGAGAAGAAATTTGATTTTTTTCCTCTTCTGAACGAGGTCACTTTCATCGCGAAGAAATCAGATATCAGACGATATTAGGAGCGTGTTCCACCCTACTTACCGTAGTTACTACGCATGACGTCCGGAATTCTGGCTCTTTGCCGTCAAGGCAGGAACGATTGTTCTATTTTCCAGCAGAATATCATGCCGCGGGGGAATCCGACCAATCATGTTACAGAGATGCGTAGCTACCACGCCTACTACGCTCCCGAGCATGGTAAGCAAATAGTTACTATTTCGAGAAGGTTGGAACGGTCATCGTAGTAACTTTTCGTGAGGTTGGAACGAAAATAGCAACTAACAGTTACTATTGTTAGAAGGGTGGAACACGCTCTAGACGTTGTAAATAGTAGACTGAAAATCTGCCATTTTTCGCATTCTTCTTATTTATATTTCTGGGAATCGTTTGCCGCTGTCGTTGATAAATAGATTGAGGTATAAGCACATAGAATATAGAACAGAATATATTTTAGACGAAAGCCCGAAGGCCATGGCAAACACATATAGTGTTACAACAACATCCAAATAAAAAATAATAACTATTAAATAAACAAATCGCAGTGGCGCAAACCAATCCAGAGGAGTTTCCCCAACAATCTCACATCACAGAATTGTTTACTTTTTAATATTTTAGACATCCACTCTTTACCAAACACTCCTTCACCAAGTACCTCGAATCTTAAATCATTTAGCTCTCTATACTCACACAGATAGAGGTACAACAAATCCGAAAGGAAAAATTCCCAACATGAAAATCGACTATTCGCAGATAGCGGAACAGCTAAGTATTGAATTTTCATCGAGTCTTCAACCATACTTCAACCCTACTAAAAATTCCCAACATGAAAATCGACTATTCGCGGATAGCGGAACAGCTAAGTATTGAATTTTCATCGAGTCTTCAACCATACTTACAAGGACACGTCGTACCTTCGAGGGTACCTTGGTGCCCTGGAGGGGGGGGGGGGTACCGGAATTACCGTGACACGCTTAGAGAGGAGGGATCGGGGTAGGACTTGATGGGAACAAACTAGCACAGATCCTAGATACACCGCTGACATAACCAGATCAAATCCGGGAACTGTGGGGGGAGTTCGAGGGTGAGTCCCGGGATTCCGGTTATTATGGGTTAAGGTGCTTCCAGATGTGCTAGGACGATCAAACTTGGTAGGCATATCATGGTCCCGACTAGTTTTACATGCTGAATCGTAGTGTATGTCTGCTATTTATTTTGTATGTTTGTTATTTATAGTTTGTAAGAAACTGAATTTAGTTATGCTATGATAGTTTCTAAATATGATCTCTTTCTCTCTTTCAGATACCAAGATCTAACATGTGATTGTTTCTCCAGCGCACCTGGCTTCAATTCGTCATTGGAATTTTGGAACCTACAAAATCTTCAGAAAGATACCTAAATTCATTCGTTCCGTATTTTACTAAACATTTTAATTGTTCATGATTCATGTTCGTTTCTTATTTATTTATTGTTTGTTAGTTTGTATTTTATTTGTATTGTTAGCGAGTGTTTATTTTTCCAATTCCCGCCCGTGTTAGCCTAGTGCTATTAGGGTTGAAAATAAAATTGATTGATTGATTGATATAGGACCAGGACACAGTAGTTTCCTCAATCTTCCCCCGTTTTCGCGATCAACAACAGATAACCCCGTGGTTACAAGGCCGGAACACACCCGTCGTAGCAATCCGCCAACTTCACTGACATTAAGCGGTCACACGTGCGACATCAATACAACAAAAAATAGGCGGCAAGGAAGAACAATAAATCCTTGTCCATTCTTTAGGTTAGATCAGCAGTCAAATTGACAAACAGCGTCACAACACGACAATCACCTGGGCAAATAAAACAAAATATGTCCACGTGGAGTACCTTTTTGTCGGTATTCACACTTTATAAATGACAAATCGTAAGAAACGGAAAGATTTTCGAGCAGATTTTGGAAATTCGAGCTATGAATAAAAAGCACATGAGATTGACACTCTCGAGCAGATTTGGAGAATGGAGAAAAAGATGGAAACGAAGGTTCAGGTTAAAGGATCCCTCGCACTGTTTACTGTCTGTCCTCAGTACTTTAAAATAGCCGATTAGTTTAAAACTAGGTTCTGCTTTTAAAAAACACACAAAGAACATGGCTTTGGCTGTTTAAGACCTTTTCTAGGCCCGCTGACTTCCAGCAAAATCAGCGAAAATTTGTTTTACCGGTCAGTAGACATCTCTACAATCTCTCTCTGGTTGATAATCGCCAAAAAATGCGGTTACGACAGCTTCCAGAAGATTACGACTGCCAGTAATTCAGGTTCAGATTCTTTAATCAGCTATACACTTTACAACAATAAAATCAATCAAGCTCGAACCCGTATTAAAAATCACAACAAACAGATAAATTAACGAAAATGGTGGAGACACTTACTTGCAGAGCGACTTAACGAATCTGGAAAACGAATTCTCAGACTGAAAGGTTTGAAGTTCGTCTAGAGGATCGATGTGGGGATATTACTGACACTGGCACCTGTCTCTACGGTTACTCGACCGGATCTTCCCGTGGAATAAAGAAAATAAACGAAAAACGAGTGTGGGAAACTCGCCAAACAGAACGAATGTGCCAAACCTTACTGCAAGTTTTAATGTGAACTACACCAAGGTTTCACTTGAAGTTAAACCAGAGTTATTTCCTCGCCCAGAGACAGGTTAAATCCGTAATTGCGGCAATGACTATTCAAATGTCAGTGAAAAAACGAAAATTACTGGAACAACAGCTGAAAACTCGTATGGTACTTGCACGTGTATCTGATAAGGTTAGCGTTGGCAACGTCGGATGGAATATTACCCTCTCTCGCTCCCCCGAGGCATATGGTATTCCTGTCCGTCTCGATCTCTCCACCTTAAGTGTCTTACACTATTTCTGCCCCCCCCCCCCTACCATCCCATACAAAGTCCGACTCCGGTCCGGGCCTGTAACTGAACGTCTAACACATGTGCCCTTGCGAGCTATCAAGTTCCATTTGAATCAGATCACATGTCACAAGATTTGCTGGCCCTCCCTCCAACTCCACTTGCAGTGGCCGGATCTCGTACGGTCATCTAGGGCATGGGCATGCGTTCTTGCCGACTGTCAACTTTCATCCGAATCGCGTCACTTCTTAGAGAGTTATGCATGTTACAAGATTTTTAGCCGTTCCAGAACTTACATAATCGGCCGAATACTTGCTACACCCCTATCTGAACATACTACAATGTAAAAAGTTTCTCCGAGTAAGGATTAAAGTTAACTGCATTATTTGCTACTGGGATAGAGTTTATCTCTACTGAGATAAGATTAATCCTGATTAGAGATAAGATTATCTTTTTAGAGACAAGATTAATCCCAGTAGCAAATACTGCAAGATTTTCTTTTTACAGTGTCCTGTCGTCTAAGTCAAATGCTGGTTTAATTCAATGAAACACCCGACACTACTTACCATCCTCCCTTTGAAACTAAAAGCCCCCGGCTAGACAGAGTGTGCTGGGCGAGTTCAGACATTGGCTCCCCCCCCCCCACCCCGAGTTGCAACACTGAGCAATTTCAGAACAACGTATATCAGTCCCGAAATTTGTTGAAATTCACAACAAGACACTACCAAGGTAATATTGATACCAGTGTCGAGTTTTGATAGCCTACTAGGAATTGTGTAATTTTATTAACTGACGAGTGACGATCACAATTTATTTTTATTTTCTTAGTATAGAACAGAATAGAACTTATTGCACACAAAGCCTGAGGCCATGGCAAAAATTGTAACAAAAAAGAGAACACTTAAACGAAATAATAGAACTAAACTAAAGGAAATTCTCTCTGTGGGATAAAGCTACCTTTAGGAACTTTACCAGCCTCTTCACATCTTGAAAACACTTACTTCCAATAACGTTCATCATCCATACTTCATCATTCATTATAATTACATTACCAAAAATCTCAACCCGCAGGTCATCTAGCTCACGGCATTCACACATCAGATGCAACAAATTCTCATTCTCACTACCACACATCGGGCAAAAATGGGGACCGGTACGTCCTAGTTTATTCCCCAAATATTTCCTCCGTTTTCCCAATGGCAAACAATCAGCCCGGCACTAATTAAAATTCTTAGATCCACCCATTTAATCCCAGCCTTAAAATAAACCTCTTCCCCCCATGTCTCTTTGGCTGAAGTATAAAAATTAAAGAAGGTGTCAGACTTTTTGCTAGATGCCATGCTTGGTGTTCCTGGTCTCCTTGGATCTCCCTGCCACCGCACGCCGCAACCTCTCCAACAGGTAGTCCTAGTCTATCACCGCCGTTCCACCATATTGAAAAACCACAATTATCTAATATATCCTTAACTTTATTCGCCCAAGAGTCTGACGACTCGTCTCTTATGCATTCCTTATAAGCTGCTTTGACTATTCTGATACGCGGTAACTGCAATAACTTCTCCCATAGCCCTATCATACTTATCCATCGCTTACGCTGTACTCGGCTGACAAAATTAGCGCGCTATTTGTCTGTGTCACGATTTGTACCTAAGTTCTACATAAATCAAGTCGACCAATAACTAAGAACAAAATGCTTGATCTTTATCCATTTATCAACTTTACTGAATCAAGGATCCCCGCGAAATTGAATATCCAACAACTTAAAAATGTCCTCACCTCACTTTCCTCACCTCCTTCGTTGTCGGCAAGAGCCTCTGCACCTGGAATATAATTCATGGCATCTACTTCACCGTAATTCAACGCCTTTACTTCAACCATTGCCTCTGTCGGTCTGCCCTGAAAACGTAAACATCAAGTAAGCAAACAAAATCAAGTAAAAAGCTGTAAATTAAAGTCCGTACCAAAACCTGCCCATACCAGTCCTAAACAAGTCGTTCTGCACGACACAAACGAACCTTCCCTTGTATTTTTATACTACTTATCTTATACCTCTTATATACATACAATCAATCAAATACCCAAATATTTGAAAGGAAAGACTATTGACTGATCACATTCGTCTGCCGTTTCGATATAGAAATGCCGTTTCGATATATGAAAGTCATATAATTGGCCACATGCTCCCCGTAAGCTTGATGAATATAAGGTTTGAAGCCAAGCTGACCATTTATTACAAAATAAATATAAAACCAAACGGTTTGCCTGAAGTGCAACCGAAATATCCGAAATTATATTTATCCCTCGCACATCATCTTAGAGGTATAACTAGCTGATCAAGAACCCCCCCCCCCCCCCCCCCCGAAAATCACGGTTTTCTATTTATTTTGTAATTACTTTATTTGAATTTTTCGCTTTTCAGCGCTAGCCGAGATTTTATTAGGGTGCCAGACAATAACTTTGTTTTTGGCTTGATATGTGAGCGAGCAGGCGCTGTCAAATCTGATGTCGTCACTCCTCGCGGTGCACGGCACCGTGGTTTGCTACGATTTCTCAGCTTTTAACCACGGCGCGTTCAGTTTCAAATATTTTGCGTCCAGTCGCCGCGTCGGAGAGGGGGAAGGCTTTACAGAGTCGACAAGCTCTAACAAGAAGATCGATAATCACACGTGGAAAGTAATGGTATTTCCGAAAAACGAAGTTTCTGTGCCATAGCGTCGTGGAAAGATCATTTCTAGTAAGACTTGTGCTTTAAGGATGATCGATTGATTACAGTATAGGTATGCTTATTTGAACACTTTTTTAACTGTTCCACTACCTTGGCTTTGTTACTTGCATATAAAAAAGTAAAATGGAAAAGAAAAATAGAAACTTGATATCAGCTAACAGACAAATATTTCAGGGTGATCCTTGCATAAACTTGAAGTAGAAATTCAATTAACTTTCTTTAATTTTTAATTTACTAGAAAGGTCCTTCATCTTTTGAAGGCTTCTGCAGGTTCGGACCGCCATCTTCTCCACTGAAGGTGCGTTCCTCGTGGTAAACTTTTCAAATTACAAAAAGAAAACCAGGAGCGTGTCCGAAAGCTTTCAGGACTGTAAATGCTGCATTTTTATTTTTATTTTCGTCCGAAAGCTCTTACCTTACATTCAGCATTAAATGCAGCATTTACAGCACTAAAAGCTTTCGGACACGTTCTTTATTTCTTCTCTGACACTTCTAATTCCGAAATTTAGCCTTAATCGCCAGCTCCTCAGTTTCTTCTTGAAAATTCAGCGTAAAATTTAGCATCTTCGCTGAATTTTTCGATGAATTTTATGCTGAATTAATGCTGCATTAACTGAGCGAAAATTTAAGTCCGAAAGCGAAATGCTGCATAAAATGCTGAATTAATTCAGCATTTTCGTTCGTTTCCGAGTTTTCGGACACGCTCCAGGTGTCAGTTGAGTCACTTTCAGCCATGAATTAGCAAAATATTCAAAAAGTGACAAAAGCGTGAGTGGTTATTGCAAGTATTCATAATAAAAAAAAAAGACTGGTTTGGGTTTTAGTTTTTTCTTCGGAGATCGGTCACTGTTAGCAGACGTTGACATAAGCATACTACTGTATAAGAAGTTAACAGCTTACTCTATCTTTCCTGTGAAGAAGCTCTGGGTTTGTAAGCCTAAAGAGCGAGATGAGGGACCTGGAGGCCATCATAACACTTTTGTCTTTGTAGGTTTTGTACTGGGTCAAGTCCTGGAGAAGATCTTCGTTCATCACCAAAGGGCATCGAAGACACATTTCTTTAACAGCGTTCATCCTGAAACCAATACCACAATTAACTGATTGGAGACACATCCTAGCAGAGTAAAGAATAAGAACAATTTCTACAGAGCCAAAAACTGCCATAGGATAAAAAATTAAAACATTAACTGACCATTTAGTGTTCAAGGCCAAGCTGGCCATTACAATCCTTATTCCCCTTTCAAAAATAACGGGTTACAAATCAATCACTTACTAATAAAAGAACAACCAGATTTTTTGCTGATCAGCTAAATATCCTTCAAAGATGTAAGGCGAGAAATTAATAGAATTTTGGATAGTTCGTTTGCACTTGCGACAACCGTCTTCAGCGAAGAACAAACTCAATTACATATAATAACACAATAATAAAGGTGTATTCTCGCCGTTTCCCGAGGACTTCTCGGGAAACGAAGGGAACAGCGAGAATAGAGGGAGTCACTCCACGCGTACGGAAAACAACGAGAACACGGGGAATGCTTCCAAAATGAATTTTGTTCTAAAAAAAAAAAAATATAAAGTTGACCAAATTAGTCTGGATCCACTTTATTTTTTGTTTATTCTGATCGTTTTTAATTAATTTTACATTGCACCAACACCAGCAAAAATTGATTCCCCACTGAATCCGCAATTGTATTTATCCCTTGCTTAACATCGATGGATAATCAGCTCACAAATAAAAACCCTGAAAATCTCGTTTTTGTTCTTTTAGCTGACCATCTCTTACAGCCTTATCGATACTGTCTAGAGGCGAAAGCCTTTCTGTAAAAGCCCATACTATTATCGTTTACTGTCCCTTCTGTTCTATCTTTTAGGTGGCTGGGCATTAATATTACTATAATAGTCTAAGATCTTTCCTTTCCCGGCTGATTTCCGATTCGAGGTTGAAGATTCAGGTTGGTTACTCTACGATTGTTGGAAACAGAGGAAAATACAATCGTAAAGCTTTATCTAAACTATATTCGTTTTTTTTGCGACCATTCAGTTTTATACCTTTCTGGTTTCTACCCTCTGTTAAAAAAGAAAGATGTCTCTTCTTTGCGTGTCTTCTTCCTTCTTACCTTCTCTCTTCCTTTCTTTTCCTTTTCCTCCCCCCTTGGTACCAAAAATAGGTAGATTATGTCTAAATTTGGGATTTGGGATGAATGATGTTTTCGCGAAAGTTGCCGTATTGAGCAGAAAGCTTTCTGATGTCAACGCAAGCCAACTGCCACCGTTTCACGGTCTTGAATGTGTTTATTTTTCGTAGTTTATGTTTCTCTTTTCTGTTTTTTTCTTTGTTCTTGAGTTTACTCCGCTATTTACCTTTGTTGTTATTATTGGGTAAGAAAATAAATAAAAATAATAATAATAATTATTTGTTATTTTCAACCGTCAGGACCAGATTTTCTCATCAGAATCCTTCTTCGTTTAGTAAAATTTTTAATGAATCATTTTGTCATTCGTAAGAAAGTGCGGAGATCAGAAAATCAGGACACTGAAACGTTTCCAACAGCTCCGACTAATTAGACTGGAATTTTCGGATCAATTTTTTTTAAAGCACAACTCTTACTAGAAATGATCTTTTCCCTATGAAATGAATCAGAAAAAACGTTTTTGGAAATACCATTTCTTTCCACCTAAAACTAGCGATAGTCTTGTTGGCGCTTGCCGACTATATCCAGCCTTCCTGCTCTCCAACGCGGCGGCTGGGTGCAAAACATTTGAAAACTGAACGTGCCTTGGTTAAAAAGTGGAAAAACTAAGCCAACAAAAGAAGTAATAAACAGAAGATTATCACATCCTTATGTGTGAAAGAGTTGTCAGCGGACGTTGAAGATTCCGGCAAACTTTTCGTTAGGTGACGGGAAAACTCGGCAAGGCCGAAAAAGCAATGAAAAATCGTAGTCACGAAACGAAACAATGGAGAAAGGTGGGGATTTTAGAAGCTCATAATTCCATATGGGAGCTAAGTATATTATAAAAGGCAGAATAAGCAAGAGGGGTCCTTTAAGAACCCCGCTCATCAAATTGCAAAAAAAAAACAATGAGCAAATATTGTTTTTAAACCTTACTTAATGTCAATTACACTTTCCAGTTTCTGAAGATAGTACAATATTTGTTTTTCCCTAGATATTCCTTCAGCTCAAGCTGACTGCGAGTCCAAGTTGACTGATATTTGACAATGCAAGGATATGTCAGCTTAATTTTATTAGAGCTACATTTCGGCCCTTCTTGGCAAGGGTCCTCTTCATGCTCAAGCCGTTAAAGCTGGAAAATGAACTTGCAGTAAGACAATTAAAGATTCCTTGAAAATTGCTTGGAGTTAAAGCTGGTGCTGTGATTTCATTTTTGACACGTCGTCGAAAATTGTAGAGATTCTTCTGCATGTCGGTTTTGGAATCACCTGTCTCTTCTTTGTTGATGGGATTTTTAACTCTAACCAAAATTTTAATACATCATTCTTTTAAGCGTACTGACTTTAGATACACATATTGTAATTTATTCTGTTTGTGAGACAATAATCGCAAATTCGGTTTATAACCACGATAGTCGAATTTTACAATCTTTATACAATTTTTCTATCTATCTATCTATCAGTTCGACTACTCAAAGTTTCTTAGATTTAGTTAGAGGCGAAAGCCTTTTCTCTTGCTTTGTATTATTATTGTTATTACTATTCTTCTTCTTTCCAGCTAAGATGGATACTTGTCGGCGGCATGTGCATTTTATAAATTCAGCTGACATATCCGTTTAGCTAAGAACTTTTAATTTATTATTATTATTTAATATATTACTATTATTTAATTATTATTATCATTTAGCGTTGAATTTATAAATTCAGCTTATGCATCCATTTGGCACAGTCAACTTTTTTTTCATCTTCTATTCGAACAACAAATAAACAACTCAGAAATATAAACTCGGATAAAAAAAAATAAAAAATATAAAGCATATTTACCCGACGGCCATTACTTCTCCTGAGTTGCGCTCTGTGACGAAGTTATTTACGATGGCTTTCAAAACTGGCTCCAAGACCTAGAAAGAAGCGACATTTTATTTCTAAGCGACCAGGTGACTAAAGGATTAAAGCATGAGTAGATAAAAGATCAATATAAAACTACGAAAGCGATTAAAAGAATTTTTCTTCGCAGTAAAACTTCACAAGGGAATGTTGGCGTATTTGTTAGGTGTTTTGGCCCATAAGTTTCCGGCCATCTGTTACCCTTTGTTCATCCGTTCGGTTTTTATTTTTCCGGCCGATCTTTGCCAAGTGTCGGTGGATTTGCGGGGCGGATGACTGACTACTGGTGAGTGATGGAATTATTAGTTTTAAGTTACTACATTCGTAATTAGTATTACTCTTATTATTGTATTCTTAGTATTGTTCTTGTCATGTGACCTTGGTCTCTGGCTTTGACCCTTCGTTTACATTTATTGTGTATAGAAGTGTATATTTTGCTTGTACCATGCAAAATGCACAAGGTGACAGCTGAGTGAAAATAACAAAGAAAGATAGCTGAAGTGAAGACGGTTAGAGTGATGCAATCAAACGTGTAGACAGTTGGCGTATGACGTACGCATCCATAGTGGCAACTACGCGTCGATTCTGTCGGAAATTTCTTGCTATTTTGTACAGTGCTGTAGCCCTTCCTCACGTCCTTTACCTCACCCCCTTCTGGAAATGTTTACCCGTTTTGAAATCAAACATACCTTAAATTTTTGCTAAAATTCCCACTATGGACGCGAAACACCTATTTAGTTAATAGATTTAAAGTTGCTGAACCTGTCATCGCGGTGAAAGGTGTCATTAAGTTTTATTTGAAGTTGATTAGATGACAGATTTAGGGCTAAGAAGAGACGCTGAGTCTGTGTATGACAATATAATTCGTCCAGAATCCGGTTGAAACCGGAAATTTTTATAAGTTAATGTTTTATTTGAAGTTGATTTAAATGTTCTTTATAGGGATAAGGAGAGTCGCTGAATTCGTTTCTGAATTGTTCTTTTTTTGGTGGACAAGTAGTTCGCTCGGAATTGGGCCGAAACCGGAAATTTGGCAGAAGTAAAGCAGGAAGTTTAATTATGATGTTAATAAGGATTATTAATTTGAAAAATGCCAACCGCCCAATCGGGCAATCATCCTGTCACCGCATTGTAAGGTCCCCAAGTAGTAAGACTTGGACGGAGGACGTGATACTTCAACACTCCCTCCCCCCTGGAGTTCGCAGGAATCATGGAGCCCTTCCCATTCCTGGGGCAATGGCTACTTCCGAGCTGATTTTAAGGACCTTTCGTACTTATTTTGTCTTTTTATAATATCCCTAGATTCCCTATGATATTGTAAGCTTCAGAAATTTCCGCCCTTACTCGCCAGTGTTTCGGTTTCGAAACCTTAGGTCTTGTTGCTCATGTACTTTATATTACATGTATTTTATTTGCAACACGCCAAACACAAAAGGGGGTAGCGGAGTAAAGAGAATTTTTTGTTTTTGTTTTGTTTTAATAAATAACAGTAAAAACACATAAAATTTCTAACTGCGCCTGAAAAATTCATGAAAAACATCATGTACTCGATGACCAGGATGACGAGGTGTACATAGTAGTGGCGGTGAGGTTTTCTCTAGTTAACTTTGTGTTGTTTTTTCCTTTTTCAGTTTACTTTATTATACTCCAATAGTTCTCGTGTAGTGCAGTGGCTCAATCAAATTCACTGATTCGTTAATTTGTGAAGAAAGGGCATTAAAAGAATTTCAGTAAACCGCTGTGTTAAATTTTCATTCGAAATCTAGGCTCGAAGACGCTTGTGTACTAAATTTCCTAAATCCCAAATTACTTCCATTCTTCATAAAAGTCAATTCCAACTGGCAACTCCCATCCAAATCGGATCACTCGTTCGAGTTATGCGTGTCACAGGATTCTGCCCCCTCCCCCAACCCCCACCGCATTTGTATCCGCATTTTCTAACCGGGAATCCATTCTATATTCTTCTTCTTCTATCATAGGCAAACTAAGGGCCATCCCTATACAAAGGTCATGGTGTAGGAGAACGTAAAGCAATAATGTCCGCTAGGGGGCTCTTAAAACAGTCCTGGGGGGTACTTCCCAGATTCCAAAAATGTTCTAAACTTTCGAAGTCGTCTCAGTTTAGAGACCGATGGCATCCTAAGTATAAACCCGATGAAAAATTATCTCAAAATAGTAGTATGAAGTTGTACAAAAAAGTAGCATGTAGTACTAACTGATGCTACTATACTGTCAGAATTTTCATAACATATAATACGAGGATGCGCGGTTTCAACAGATAATGAGTAACAGATAATATGTTTCAAAATTCAAAATGTTCATCAGGAAGAACCGAAAAACCGCCAAGAAGTATCTGCTGAGTTCTCCGACGTCATGACGATCATGAATAAAGTCAGCAGATGCTTTTTAGGCTCTTCCTAACAAACCTTGTTATGCATAACATTTCGTGCAAAACTTTTCAAACACAACAGATAACATCCGAAGTGCTATCTATTACGCAGTATCTGTTGAAACCGCGCATTCTCGTGTTATCTGTTATGAAACTTCTAACAGTGTACATGCTACTA
Source organism: Branchinecta sandiegonensis (assembly GCA_030848855.1). Taxonomy (NCBI): domain Eukaryota; kingdom Metazoa; phylum Arthropoda; class Branchiopoda; order Anostraca; family Branchinectidae; genus Branchinecta; species Branchinecta sandiegonensis. Next base: position 806,910 of record JAUPMV010000006.1, read on the forward strand.
TAGTAAGACTGGATGCTACGGGAGCAAGGCGGGATGCTAATGAGTACTACTGCTTAACATTAGCCAAGTGTGAGGCACATTAAATTAAAGTATTCTATACTACTCAATCAATATATGCAACTTTTTCGCACAACTACCATACAGCTAAACAGGCTACACATTTGTAATCGGTAACAGACCCATTGCAAAAAAAGAAACTTTCTCATGCAAATTATTAGCACAGGTGCAAATCTCCTGATTTAAAGCCCTCGGCCAGAACTGCATTGCAAGGTTGAGGGCAAATCTTCCGACGCTTCCCGTGCTTTTCCCTAGATTTCTTTACCCATTTGAAGCTTGTTGGACTTTCGCTCGTCTTACAGGGAAACACCACTCCCCCCCCCCCCCCAAACCAAACGGCAGCCACCAACGAGACTCGAACCAGCGATCCTTCGCTTGTCAGATCAGCGAGCTATCCATTTGATCGCGACAGTCAAACTACTTCAACCGAGCTTTAAAAAATAGGAAGAGAAAAAAAGAACTTACATCTGGAGGCACCAGCTCGTGTGAAGCTTGTGCGGCAAATTGCAGCATTTTCGTAACCTCTAAAAGAAAACACGATCATATAGTAATAATAATATAACTGCATCAAAAGACTTTCGCCTCTATAACTACTATAATATAGTAGTAGTAGTAGGTAACTACTATAATATAGTAGATTAGCAGTTTATAACGCTAAAGCCTTGCAGCCACGGTAATCACACAACATTAGGACAAAATTTACATATGTTACAGACACAATCCAAACCTTAAACCGTAGTAAACTATAGAAAGTGCTTCCTGTGCGACATTCCCATACAGTCGAACCTTCCAAGATTTATAATTCCAAGAAAAGATTTTTCTCCCAACCTCTGTACCAACCATTCTTTCCCCCCCCCCCCGTACTCCATCCTTAAAGGACCTGTCTTCCCTATAATACTAACGCAACCTACTTCCATAATCACTCCATATATTTCTAAACCCGGAGACCCCAATTTCGTACGGTACATTCTAATCCCTCAAACAAACCACGCTGATTTTCTCACTTGCCGTGTTTTGCTACCTTCGATGTGTATCACGCTGTCGACGGTTGTCTGCGAGGAGTTTTTCCATCAGAAAAAGCGGTTATGTAATTTGTTTCCCTGTTTTCGCTATAAGTCAACGGGTCTCGGAAAAGGCTTAAAACAGAGACAACTGTGGGTTATCTGTACAATTCAATTCAATTCAGTTTATTTTCAAAAATTCGCTCACGGACGAAGCCGAACATTGAATTTCTTCTGTCATGTATAACTTAGCAATTAAAAACAACTATAACTAATGTTTATGATTTGGTCAATGTAACATGTGTCTCACAATAAAACTCTAAGTAAAACCTTTAATCATACGTAACACGTCAACTAATCAAAACATCTATGAGTAAACATCATAACTTGTCAAATTCACACCAAACTAAAAACTAGATAATATCAACAATTATTATATTTACAATTGAATAAAAATACACACAGAAATACGGTTAATTTATGGAGGTATTTCGGAATGCCCGTTAAAAAGGTCAGTGAACGAGGGAATAAAACTTTTTTTGTATCGGTCATGGGAACAGGGTACTGGCTGCAAGTTTGGAACAGGCTGGGCAGCAGCTCGTGCCGGTCTTGGCCTAATTGGTAAATATTCAGGGGGAAGAAAGCACAGCCTACAAAGCCTACAAAGCACAGCCTAGTTTTAAAGTATTCAAATATTTGAAAATACTGAAGTTGAAGAGTAAATAGTGCGAGGGGTCCTTTAGCTTTTATTTCTTCGCAATCGTTCATAAAATGTTCAGTATTTTCTAGCGCTTGCCCACACATCGGGCAAGAGAAAAGACCATCCGTTACCCTAGCTTTTCTAGGTATTTTCTTTTTCTCCCAGTGGCATGAAATACTCTACATGACCAAAACACAAGTCCAAAACACGCCAGTGCTCCTCAGGAAGAAGAAGTAAACGTCTCTGTAACGACTCAAACTCAACAACTCAAATCCCGTGTCAAACAATCACGGCGATCTTCGGGAGCAGCTGTGATACCCGAGGTGATACCGCTTCTGGCTCTTCCGGTAGGTACCTGGCGATTTTGCATCGGCAAGGAGAGTTAGTCATCACGAGGATTCGACCGGACTGAAATCACCCACAGACCATCGACAGATCGCTAGGTGCACAGCGACGACCATTAATGTCATCCTGGTAAGCCCCATCTACTGGGATTTATTACAAACATCGTAAAGTTTAGTATCTTGGAATCATCGGGGCCGGAATCATCAAATTTAAGGTGCAGTTAAAAGTTGAATTCAAACTGAAAACACGAGGGACATAGACACAAACGTTTTGCAAGGAGTCAGTCAAACTCACTTACGGCCTCAATGGAAATGAAGGAACTGCATTTATATATAGAATCTCCTTGCTCGTTTGTAAGGAAAGGTGACTCTAAATCGGGTGTGTTAAGGTTTGCTTTTGGTTGTTATTGTAGGTGAATGAAGCAACATGAATTAGTTTTATCTTATAATAAATCAAAGTCACTGTGAGAGTGATGGCCGGTAGGATAGACGGCATCTTGACACAGGCAATGCTATAGTTAGATTGTTGTAATTAGTTTGTAGAGCATTCCCCAATGAACCCACAAAATTTGACTGTTGGATTTGGATTTGGAGTTTGTCATTTTTTGTTGTTTTTTTTGTTAAGCCGCTTTCACATTGACGCGTTGTTGCGATGCGTTTGTCGTGCGTAGCGCACAGGTTGCGTAGCGTATCTTTCACACCTATGCGAGAAGATTTCCTTCCTCGGTTTCTTTTGTCGAATTTTCGTCTCTTTCATCATTAGTAAATTTGTCTTCATCACTAGCAGGTTTTCTCCAGTTTTTAATCACAGACTTCTTTTTTCTCTGAAAAATCGGATGCTTTGCGTTCATTTGTCTGCGTAAGCTCTGCGTTGCATCCCCGCAAGTCCGACGCAGAGTTTGCGTAGCTCAGTGTGAAACGCTCAACGCGTCAATGTGAAAGCAGCTTTAGAGGAGGGAGGGGATATTTGTTAGATAGGAGGTTATATTATGCAGGTCAAATTATATTAGGTTAGATTATATTTTGTTAGGTTTATTATAGATTTATAGGGTACGTAGTTGTTGTCTTAAGGTAAATTTATTAACAAGCATTACATGTTCGATTTCTAATCTCCATAGTGCTTGATATATTTGTAGTTTAATGATACAATTAAAAACAATAGCTGGAAGCTCATATGGCACTTGCAAGGCTTGGTCAGAGGATGAAAGTAGGAGTTCGTCAATTCGTGGCTTTGCTGTGATCATTTGTAAGCAAAACCCTTCAGCTAACAAAGATCATGCGTCCTTGGAAATCACGAGCGTGTATAGTTCTGATGCGCACTTTAAGGGCACTAGAGATTCATCTCTAACGAACATTTATGCATATCCTCCTATGACCCACGGTCAGTTATTTTACGATAATCTTCACACAGAAAGTTAGCGGTAGATATGAGAGTATGATGTAAGTCATATCAGCCTCCAGAGAGGATGTTATAAGTCATATCATCCTCCAGAGAGGATGTTACAAGTCATATCAGCCTCCGGAGAGGATGATATTAGTCATATCAGCCTCCAGAGATGATTTCTGTTCGAAAAAGTTATAACAGTTAACACACCTCCATCTCGGTTGATATCTGAATGACAACCTCGATGGCCATTTAAAAATATCAACCTCGCCTTCGGCTCGGTAAATATTTTCATAACCTACCTCGCCTTCGTCTCCGATAGGTTATTTTCAATGACCGTCTCGGTGTTATTTTCCGATACCAACCTCGATGTCTGAAGTTAACCTTTAATATCGTTTGGTCTAAAGTATTTTTTTCACTATTAGGTTAAGATCCGCACTTTAAGGATGCTAAAAATTCAATTTTGAGCGAAACCCTTACGCAAAAATGATCATGGGCTCACGTACTTTGCGGTTAGGATTAGTACGTTAAGGGATGGTCGGATCTGACAAGTGATAATTTCTAAGCCAATCTTGTCAAGTCTCTAATGTCCAAGCCAAGTTGCATCGTCCTAGCACATCTGGAAGTATCTTAGTTCGCGACCGACGAGATTTCCGGTTCCCCCTCCAGGTCCCCCGCACCAGTTATCGGCGAGGTTATCGGCAGGGGCGTCGCAAGTGCATTTTCGGTGTGGGGGGGGGGGGGGGCAGAGCCAAAATTTTACCGAATCTCCTAGAACTGAGAATTCGAGCTTTAAATTATGGAACAGAAACGATTACGTAGGAAGAGCAACAATAAAGGGTAGCATGAAAGACGATAAGCCAACTTTTAGGCGGCGTTTTGACGAAGCCCACATGGAGAATATACTGCCGGGCATGATCGCAGTAACAGCTCCTATCTGTTAAAGCCAACAGAAAATTAAATCGAGCGCCGCAGGCGAAAATTTGGAAATACATTTTTTTCTGTGGGCTAAAATTTAACTGCTTCTCTTACAAATTCTATCATTTCCCTTTGATTAAATACCGAGACTCTAAGAGGTTCCAGAAACCGGATGGAGCGACGTTTCGGCAGCAGCAGCAACTGTAGCCTAGTCAATACACTACCCAAAATCACATAATTTGAGCGCCGCAGGCGAATTTTTTTTTTACTTTTTCCTGCCAAATTTAATTTCCATCCAAATTCTAGCTTTTAATGTTTCGAAATCTCAATCCTAAAACTGGCCTAAAATCACCGCCAAATGACGCTCCTTTCCAAAAAATAGAGAATATTACGAAAAGTGCTGCAGGCGGAATTTTCGAAATATTTATTATTATATATTCTTTTTGGGATCCAAAATAAAAGTAAGGACTATCGATGATATCCTAGATCATCCCTTTTGTCTGCGACCAGTGCTTCACTCGACCTCTTCTGAGTTTCGAGGTTCGTGGTAAGTTCCGAATCCTGGCAATTCTAACGAATAAATGACCGAATCCCAGTTATTACACCGAATAAGTTTAGACCGATAGCATGTTCGGGATTCTGTATAAATATATACCGTATCCCGGTTATTATACAGAATTGTTTTGTATCGAAAGACTACCGAACAATATTCATATTCGGTTTACTTTCGTCGAAACTGGAACTAAGTCAGGATTCGTGGTTAACTTCCTAATCCTGGAAATTATACTGAATAAATTACCGAATCCCAATCATGATACCGAATAATTTTGAACCAATAGCTTATTCGGGATTCTGTGTAACTACGGAATCTACATAAACATACCGAACAGTTCCGGCATCGAAAAATGATTTCAGTAAATTCTTTCACCAAATTCGAATCCCGATCCCGATCATCCCCCGAGAATCCCGATCATCATACCGAAGAGATTTGTACAGATAGCCTATTTAGGATTCTGTATAACTACCGAATCCCCGTAAATATATCGAACAGTTCTGCTATCGAAAAAATACCAAACAGTTTTGTAAAATTTTGGGCCTCCGGCCCAAAATTTTACCGAATCTCAAAAAGGTTGGGGGTACGCCCCTGGTTACCGGATCCGGGGTCCGAGTCCGATTACCCTACTTACTAGTTAATCAACTAGTTACTAGTTACTCAACTAAACTCTGACCCATGGTTACAGGATAATTAGCATCCGAAACTGAAATCTATACCAAGAAAGTCCTGAAACAATCAGATAAAAGTTTAGTATAGCATTTGTTGCCAAAATCCTTAAACTGTACTTGTCTCTGCATTTGCCTCGCCACACAAGCCCCGTTGGCGGAGTGGTCTAGCGCCTTGCCTCCATGAGAGAGGACGTCGGATAAATACCCCATATGGAAATTTTTCTTTTGCTCCCCTTTTGCTACCCTTGTTCCTAGTTTCCGGATTCCCGGATCCGATGAAAGTTGGATCGTGGATCCAGACTTGAAGTGTGATATCTGAGACAGGACGTCATTCGAAATATCAGGTTTCATTAAGATCCGATTCTCCGTTCAAAAATTGAAAAACAGTTAATATTTTGGACTCTCCCTCCCTCAACTTCCTCCACGGTGGTCGAATCGGGGAAGTGACTATTTCCAAGTTAGTTTGGTCGGGTCCCTGATATGCCTGCCAAGTTTCATCGTCCTAGCACTTCTGGAAGTACCCTAACTCGAGATGAGTGGCCTGACAGAAGGACCGACCGACCGACCGAAAAGTGATCGGTATATGGCACTTGCAGCTAGGAAGGTTTTAGAAAAGGATTCATTAGGTTTTAAATTTTCAATTATGAACACGTTAATGATAATAAAGAACTTGATTTTATATTTTTAAAGATTGATAGGCTAAAGTAGTATTTAAGATTATCATTAGTGTACATTAATAAGGAAATATTATGGTAAGTTTAAGGATTCAATGTCATCGAGGGAGAAGTTGAGACATAGCACGAAGCAGATCTAGTTGAAAAAGTGTGGAAGAATTGACACGAAGATTTTAGGCCAGAGGAAAAACAAGACCAAAGCTTTCGATGGGATCCCCAAAATGTAATATTCGTTAGACTTTTTGATCCAGAAAATCGGGGCTTGTAGAGATCAGGTCTTTGTCAGACCCCTTAAACATTTGACTATTTACCACTAATCAGCCGTTTAAACACACACATAAATGATATCGTTGGGCGTTTTATTGAAAAATTACGGCCACACGATTTAGCAATAAATAATTTCAGTAGAGTCGACTTAAAAATTGAAGTTTCAGGTCTACCAAATTTTTTAGTTTTGGCAAATTTCAGTGGAATCACTTGTCTGGCAAGAAAATAAAGTTCCTCAATGGATTCATCGCGTATTCTTACCTCGATGAGAAACTCTAATCGACTTAAACTAAACTTTTATTTTGCCAATTTTCTCGGGGGAACTACTTGTCCGGCGAGATATTAGTTTCAGATCTGCATTCAGCATGTCTCCTCGCCCTATATTGGATATCTCATCGGGTTTCAAAGCCTCCCGCCTTACTTTTGCCAAAATTTCTGGTTTCGACCAGATTCCAGGCAAACTACTTTTCCGGCAAGAAAATAAAGCAGCAGTTCAGCATGTCTCCTTACCCTTACAATGAACCTCTGATCAACTTCAGACAAAACTGTTACTTCTGGCAAATTTTCTGGTTTTGGCCGGATTCCGGACGAACTATTTGTCCGACAAGAAAATAATTCTCACACACGGACTCAGGACGTCTCTTTACATAGACATCAAACCTACCTCTAATCAACTTCAGATAAACTCTACTTTCAACAAAATTTCCGGTTTTGCCCGGATTCCGGGAGAACAGTATGTCCGATGAGAAAATATTTTGCGTATGCGGATTCAGCATGTCTCCTTACCCCTGTATCGAACGTTTAATTAGCTTCAAGTAAAATCTTCACTTTCAACAAATTTCCGGTTTTGGCCGGATTCCAGGCGAAGTGTATGTCCGAAGAGAAAATAGTTTGCATAGTGGAGTGGTGAGATTTCGAGAGAGCGATGGCGAAGTTTAGTTCATGTAAAGTTATTTTGTTTTGTTGTTTCATATGTATTTTCTTGTATATGGCCTTTGGCTGTGAATACAATTATTATTATATAATTTGCATATGCGAATTCAGCATGTCTCCTTCTCCTGTATCGAACGTCAAATTAAATTCAAGTAAAACCTTTACTTACAACGAATTTCCGTTTTTGACCGGATTCCGGGCGAGCTGTATTTTCGGGGAGAAAACAATTTGCATATACGGATTCAGCATGTCTCCTTACTCCTGTCGAACCCCTAATCAACTTGAAGTAAAACTTTCACTTTTAAAAAATTTTCCGGTTTTGGCCGGATTTCGGGCGAACTTTTTGTCCGGTGAGAGAATAATTATCTGAACTGTCTCCCATACGAAGTAGGAAAAAGGTTTTTGAAAAGAATAGGTCTTTGCCGGTGGCCGAGTGTGCTTGCCGATTTTGTGGTGAGGTGAAGAGAGTTTATGCCATCTCCTGACGGGGGGTCGGGGGGTGAAGAAAATTAGAGATAGTTTTTTTTTTGGTGGGGTACCCATACTATTTCCTGGTATTATGGAGTCGACGAATCGTCAGGTAATTCGGTCTGTATATGAATATTTTAAGTGTATACTGGAAGTTTAGATCGGAGGTAATTTGGTTAATAGTAGAAGGTTAAAAAGGATCTTATTGTATGTAATATTGAAGGTCAATTTAGTTAGTTAAGTGCGAGAATGAATGCTGATGTATGGCCCTTTGTTGGCTTTAATAATAAATAAATATATATACACGGATTCAGCCTGTCTGATTACCCCTAAATGGACTATCTCATTAGCTTTTAAAAAAATAGTTTTGTTGGCTCCTTAAACTGAACCGCCTTCACCCACCCACCCCTAATATACAGCTACGGAGCAAATCTACGAACTCGACCTATACTTTGACTCAAAGAATCCTCACACCAATTTTGAACAAAATATCCCATTCCCTTCGAGAGTTATCGTGCTTACAGACGGACAACTTTTATGAAGTCATAGGTCCTCCACTTACGTTCTGGGATCCCAAAAATTACAGAAACGGTATAGTTTGTTTATACTGTATATTATGTTACATCATAAAAAATCTCCAGGTAGCAATTTCACTTTCCTGTGGGCGCGAGCCCTCACAGATAAAAGAAATATTCATGACGGCTTCACAAGTTCAAGTTTTTTGGGATCCCAAAACGTAAGTGGAGACATCGCAAAAATGTCCGTCTGTCTGTAAGCACGATAAAACTCGAAGGGAATGAGATATTTTGATGAAACTTGGTGTGAGGATTCTTATGGTCAAGGGTAGGGTCAAGTTCGTAGATAGGCTCTTTAGCTCTATATGTAGGGGTGGGGGAGGGGGTTTCAAATTAAGGGGCAATACAAATATTTTCTAAAAGCTATTGAGGGGTAAGGAGGTAAGGAGACATGCTGAATCCGAATATGAAAGTTATTTTGTTGCCGGACAAGTAGTTCACCCGGACACAAAACTTGTCGACCAGTTTTTGGCTGTGGCGGTCCTACCCTTTATTCTCAAACGATAATAGCTCTGCGCACGTGGCGTCAATCATGTGTCAGTGACGTAATCGAAGGTCGAAGGGGGCGAGGCGAAAGAGACATGGGGTGAATGTGTTTATTTTATAGCGGGTTTCGATAGGGAGGAATTGAAATTATTAATTAGTATGTGTGCTGATATTTTACCGCCGGGAGATAGGAGGAGGTACACGGGAAGGCCGATTGGGAGAAGTGGGAATTGGGGATTGTAGGAAATGTAATAGGAATTGCAGGAATAAGTGAGGGGTTGCTCACTGAAAAAGGTGTACTTGTTAAGGGAGGGGTTGCTGACTGGAAAAAGATGTACTGGATAAGTGAGCTCAGTGGGTGTAATACAGTTGTTTGGGGAGGGGGTGGGGTCAGCCGGTCCCAGGTACTCGCTGAACCAATCCCAGGTGCACGCGAGGGGTTCGGAATTGGGTGTACCCGTCAAAGGAGTACTCGAGGGGTTACACACTTGGGTGAGCCAAGCGAGGGGGTTGATTCATGGTGTACCAAAGAGGGAACTGCTAGGGTACACGAGGGGCTACTCACTGAAAGAAGGGTGAACTGGGCAAGTGAGGGGTTACTCACTGAAAAAAGGTGTACTTGGTAAGGGAGGGGTTACTCACTGGAAAAAAGATGTACTGGATAAGTGAGGGGTTACTCAATGGGTGTAATAAAGTTGCCCGTAAGCAAAAAACTTCAAAATGGTAACATTTTTCTTGTAGGCTACATATTCAAGCGGTTGATTATGCATAAATAGCAAAAATGTCAAAGGTCTAGCGAAGACTTGGAAATGTACAAGATTCGATTGTCTGGACCAAGAAGTCTGAAAAACATTAAAATTTTTCGGATCCCATCGAAACCTTTGGTCTTGTTAATTTTTGACAGTAAACTACAAATACATTAAACAAGCACTGTGGAGAATAAAAATTCGGAAATTCAATCCTTTTAAGTACATTAAATGCTTGTCAAACTCCAACAAATATAGCGTATCCAACTCAGAGATGGGTGAACTCAATCATAAAAGGATTCGGATCCGAATCCCAGGGCTAGGTACGAATCCGAATCCACCACTTCATGCTTGAGGATTCGAATCAGGAATCGAATCCGGTTTCAGAGGTGACAAAAAGGACTGATATCTATGCTAATGGCAGATAATTTCGTAAACCACATTGGCCTGACCTATCACAAAAAAAATCCCCCATTTTCGTTGGTTTCTTCGTTGATTTTTTGTGATCTAAGGTAAACAGATAACGTGATAGATTACTGAGGATGGTTGATGGAGAAGACCAACAAGTTGGATTGCCCAAGCCCAACTGAGTAAAACTGGAAAAACGAAGGATGTAGAAAAGAGATTTTCGCGGATTCGTAAGATTTAATGAATCCGAATCCAGCCTGACAAGCACAAGATTCGAATCCGGCCAAAAGCACGAGTCCTGGATTCAAATCCGGATTCGGATTCGCCCATCTCTGATACAAAAAATAACATATCACACTCACCTCTCTGATGCGGTTGTAAGAATCTGACGAGAAAGGGGTAGAAGTTGAAAATGAACAACTGATGAATACCAATGAGTCGAGAGACGACATCAAGCGCTAAGACTTTGACTTCGAATCGCTCATTCATCGTCTCTGCTTGCTTAAATAACTTCTCGGCGAATGACTGTGGATCGTGCAATAAGTGGAGGGCGGAGAAGTTGAAAGCGGGGGCTTGACCCCTCTTTCTTTTGTTTTTCTAAGAAAAAAAAAAGTTATTATATCACGGCGGAACGGTCCACGAAACCGCAACCCGTTTTGCCTGCCTGTAGGAGGGTTTTCGCGAGATTCCGGAATCACTTTCCAGCTCGCAAAGCACATAGCGAAAACAGTGAGAATTCCTGGAATTGCTTTCCACTTTCCGGCTGAACTGATCGCGAAAACACACAGAAAGCTGTAACTGCGGAGACAATGTTGAAGCTTTTTAAATTAAATAAATCGAGATATGGGTATTTGGACTTTCATTCTATTCTCAAGTGTTCCAACGAAGTCATCCTTAATGACTAAATATTCCTTCAACCCAAGCTGAATGCGAATCATGTAAGACGGTGTAAAACGGATACGTCAGCTGAATTTTAATTAGAGCTATATTTCGGCCCTTTTCGGCAAGGGTCCTCTTCAGGCTCAAGCCGCTCAAGCTGGAAAATGAACGTGTGTTGTTTTTGGGATCCCAAAACGTAAGTGGAGGGATACCTATGACATCGCAGAAGTTGTCCGTCTGTCTGTCCGCACGATAACTCTCGAGGGGATTGAGATATTTTTATGAAACTTGGTGGGAGGATTCTTTGGGTCAAAGTACAGGTCAAGTTCGAAGATGGGCTCTGTAGCCCTATATTTGAGGGTGGGGGAGGGAGTTCAAATTAAGGGACAAACAAAATATTTTGAAACAGCTAATGTGATAGTCGATTATGGGGTAAGAAGACATGCTGAGTACGATGGTGAAAACTATTTTCTTGTCGGACAAGTAGTTCGTCTGGAATCCGGCAAAAACCGGAAAGCTGGGTAAAAGTAAAAGTTTCATTTGAAGTTGATTAAATGTTAGGTTGAGGGGTAAGGAGACACGTTGAACACGATGGCGAAAACCATTTTCTTGCCGGACAAGTAGTTCGTCCGGAATCCGGCAAAAACCGGAAGTTGGTTAAAAGTAAAAGTTTTACCTGAAGTTGATTAAATAATCGGTTGAGGTGTAAGAAGACATGCTGAACACGATGCTGAAAACCATTTTTCTCACCGGACAACTAGTTCTCCAGGAATCCGCCCAAAACCGGAAAGTTTGTTAAAAGCGAAAGATTTATCTGAAGTTGATTAGATGACAGATTAGGGGTAAGAAGAGGCGCTGAGTCTGTTTATTACAATCACTTTTTATCCGGACATATAATTAGTCCGGAATCCGGTTGTAACCGGATTGTCTGTTTATTACAATCATTTTTTACCCGGACATACAATTAGTCCGGAATCCGGTTGTAACCGGATTTTTTTTAAGTCAAAGTTTTATTTAAAGTTGATTAGATTTTCTTTATAGGGATAAAGAGATCCGCTGGATTCGTTTCTTGTCAATGGTAAGGTCAAGTTCGTAGATGTGCTTTGTAGCCCTACATTTAGGGGTGGGGGGTTAAAGTTTTATCTGAAGTTGCTAGATATTCTGGATAGAGATAAGGATATACGTTGACAATTAGTTCGCTCGAAATTCGGGCAATTCTGGAAATTTGGCAGACGTAAAGCAGGAAGTTTCGGTCAGTACCGTCAAAATAGATATGGCTTATAGAGGTGCATCTGAACTTGGTTTTCTCTGATGATTAGCCTGGCGAAGACTGGATCTGGCGAAGAGAAGACCCAATTGTCTGGATCAAATATTAGATTTTTGGGATCCCATCGAAACATTTGGTCTTGTTTCCGAAAGTTTCCAGCTTGAGCGGCTTGAGCCTGAAGAAGACAAATTCAAATGACGTATCCGTTTTGCATTGTCAAATATCATCCTTAATGACTCTTGCCTTTTTGGGATCCCAAAACGTAAGCTGAGGGATACCTATGACATCGCAAAAGTTGTCCGTCTGTCCGTCCGTCCGTCCGTCTGTAAGCACGATAACTGTCGAAGGGAATAAGATGTTTTGATGAAACTTGGTGTGAGGATTCGTTGGGTCGGCGGACCAGTCGAGTTCGTAAATGGGCTTTGTAGCCCTACATTTAGGGGTGAGGGAGGGGGTTCAAATTAAGGGGCATACAAAATATTTTGAAACAGCTAATGTGATAGTCGATTATGGGGTAAGAAGACATGCTGAACACGATGATGGAAACTATTTTGTAATCGGACATGTAGTTCGCCCGGAATCCGGCCAAAACCGGAAAGTTTGTTAAAAGTAAAAGTTTTATTTGAAGTTGATTAGATGTTTGGTTTAGAGGTAGGAAGACATGCTGAAGACGATGGTGAAAACCATTTTCTCGACGGACAAGTAGTCACACTTTCGGAAATCACATTTTCGGAGTCGGAAAATTTGTTATAAGTTAAATTTTTATTTGAAGTTGATTAGATGTTCATTATTGGGGAAAGAAGATACCCCGAGTTCGTTTTTGAGCTTTCTTTTTTCGCCGGACAAGTAGTTCTAGAGTTCGGCCGAAACCGGGAAATTGGCAGAAGTGGCAGGAACTTTTCGTCAAAACAGATATGACTTATACGGGTAAACACACATGCTGAATCCATATCTGAACTTGGTTTTCTCAGATGATTAGCTATTTGGCCTCAATCTGTTTCTGAATTTTAATTGTAAGAATGTTCAAGGATTCTGGCGATGACTGGATCTGGCTAAGACAAGACCCAGTTGTCTGGATCAGATATTGAATTTTTGGGATCCCATCGAAAAGTTTGGTCTTGTTATCCACACTTTCCAAAATTTTTGCCGAAGCATTCAACTTTCCGCTGAGATTTTCACTAACTTTCTGGGATCACTTTCCGAAAAAGCTGCTTCGGTTTCCGAAGCGCGAAAACCAGAGCGGAAAGTTCAGCAATTTGCCAAATCAGCGCGAAAACAATTCGGAAGTGATTCCGAATTGCTTTACAGCTCGCGAACACCCTCCTTGTGAAGCTCCTAACGAATCCCAACTAGGACTAATCAAGACTAATCCCAATCAGGACTAGTTTTTTCCCTACAGTGGTATTTGAAAATAATTTGCCCGAATAAGATACTTATAGTCGGTAGAAGTTTCAGTTATTTATTACAGGTTTGTTTCCTTCCTCGACGCTGACCCTGAAGATTGACAGCCTGACGAGGTCCCTTCCCAAGAAGGGCCAAAATACCGCTGATGAAGCATCGTAGCTGACGTATCCGTTGTATAAGTTATTTGAATATATGAATCCCAACCTCAAAACAGGCCGAGGTAACACATAAGGATAGATCTCAGCTTGACCGGCCGACCAAAAGTAGCACAGAAAGCCATCTGTCTCCATTTATTCCGCATTTCGTTAAAAACCGTAACTCAAGAGTTTAATCATAATATGTGTACATCAGCCGGCAATCCTATGCTTTAACTATAAATATTCCTTGAGCCCAAGCTGACTTTGAAACATATATTCAAATGTGATTGCAGGTTTGTTTCCTTCCCCGACGTTAACCCTGAAGATTGACAGCCTGACGAGGACCCTTGCCAAAAAGGGCCGAAATATCGATGTTAAAGCATCGTAGCTGACGTATCCGTTTTATGCATTATTCGAATATATGCTACAACTATGTAAGCTATTGCGGAAATAAGCTATTATTTATATCCCCCTGTGACTGGAAACAGAGGAGTAGCAAAAATGGTAGGAATGACACACACAAAAAATATACACAAAATTTGACACCTCTACACACAATCTTTTTTCGCACTGACAAGAGTTTTCACACATAGCACTAGAATAATATTTTACACAGCAAAACGGATACGTCAGCTACATTTTATTAGAGGTATATGTCATGTGTGAATGTGAAAAATTAAGAGAGCTGAGGAATGAAGTGTTTGGAGAATGCGTGTGGGGGTTGGATGAGAAATGGATGTGCAGTATGATTGGTAGCCGTCAGTCTGACGATGTGAGGAGGCTGGCAAGATTCCTCAGGGTCGCTTTTCAACACCGAAATTTATGCCCAGAGTAAGTAGGTTACTGTATAGATCATTGTTTTTCTGTTTGTTTGTTTTTTGTTTATTTGGTTGCCATGGCCTTTTGGCTTTTTTTGTGCAATAAATCTTATCTTATCTTTCACTTTCCAGCTTGAGCCTGAAGAGGACCTTTGCCAATATGGGCCGAAATACAGCTCTAATAAAATGAAGCTAAGGTATCTGATTTGCAGTGACAGATATGATACGCAGTTAGCTTGGGCTGAAGGACACCCGAATACGTGCCGTACTGGGATTTTACGGGCTCCGGAATAATCTTAAAAAGTTTGAAAGCCGAGGTCCCCTAAAAAACAAGACCATTACTCTCTTGGCGGCGCGGATGAAGTGTATGCCCTGGAGCTGAAGTGGCGCGTTAGTTGGCGACGCCACAATCTTCTGTGGATCCACGTTATATGCTTAAGGCATCGTTCTGCCATCGCTTCCAACCCGAGCGTATGGGTACTCACGAGTTTATGCGCGGCGAATTCCCTCTCTTACCACACTTGGGGTTAGCTTCCCTAACGTAAGTAAGTGAGTAGGCCTAAGTACTTCTTTTAACCCTAAAGTTCACGAGGATTATTAACAATGAGATTTAGTTTTATGTTTTCTGGGCAAAATCGCATTATTATTTCAGGTTGTGTTTTTGTGCCGGTTTTCGAAATACCAATCCAGTTCTTTTATGATGGAAAATTACGGTTTAAAAACCCCATTGATATTTTGAAAAAGAAACGGGAAACATTTTTCAAAAATTTATTCCATAAAGCACACTTTGTCCGATGCGTTGCGTTGATTGTATTTTGGTTAAAGTGTTAGGTAGACTTCATTTAGGATATATAGTGTAGTCTAATTGTTTTTTAAATGACGTAGAGTTTTTATGAAAGTATATGGTCTAGTTATTAGTCTGTACACCGATTGCTTGAATTTTATTATATTTTTTCTACTCGCCAGCTTTGGCGGATACAAATAAATGAATAGAACTGAACTGATTCCAATTTTATACCACTAACAAAGTCATTTGCTTTCAGCCACGATCTGCGTTACGAAACACACTCAAAATAAGAAAGAAAAAAAAAATGGTTTGCTGTATGCTTGTAGCCTAAGCTCGGACTGAAGGAATGCGTAAAACTAAAAGCTTGCCACACTTATCCTTTTTCACGATGAGTTATTGCATGGGTAAAGAATAAACCAGTCTCACCTTCGCTTCAACCTTGACTTTCTTCAGCTGTTTCTCTCTCTTCCTCGTTTTCTTGTTGAACCGATTGGCCATGGTTGCTTCTTTCACTGTTTCTACGTCATCCTGAAACAAGAATCAGTTGGGTCCTGTCTTCGATGATAATTTACAAGCAATTCTTATAGGATCCTTCTTGCTGTTAAACCTATAATACTATAGGTTATAATACTACCTATAATACTAACGCAACCTACTTCCATAATCACTCCATATATTTCTAAACCCGTACCGTACATTCTCTAACTAAACCACGCGGATTTTCTCACTTGCCGTGTTTTGCTACATTCGATGTGTATCACGCTCTCGGCGGTTGTCCGTGAGAATTCCATCAGAAAAACTGGTTATCTGAATGTACCCATGTTTTCTCTACAAGTCAACGGGTCTCCGAAAAGGCTTAAAACAGCCAAAACCGTGGGTTATTTGTTGAAAGCACAGCCTAGTTTATAAAGCATTAAAATATTTTAAAATACTGTAAGTTTAATAGTAATTCGCCCCGAGTGGCGACTTAGATGGTCTACTGACCTCTGAAATCTCCACCTTTACAGACTCCATGTGAATCACTTCATCTGAATTTTTCACTTTTAGCGCTAGCCGAGGTTTTCCCGGGTTGCCAGACAATAACACTGTTTTTATCTTGGCTATTTATTATGGAAGTCTCTCCTTCTGTCGTGATGTTACAAATTCTCACATATATATAAGTATATTTCACATAATATTTCTATAGAACAAAAATAACCTTGTCCGTCAAAACAAAATGGTTTGAAAAATAAATAAAACAACGGTTAATGCAAAGTAAAATAAACTAAGTGTCACACACTGCTTTGTTATAATTAGATACGAAATATGGTACTAAGGATTTTAAAAAACGCTGAGAAAACTTGAAATCGGGTTCTCTAAGGAGTTGTTTCTTCGCTACTTTTCTTGCTTGCCGCGTGTCGACGGTTGGTTCTGGGGTGTAAAAAGGCGGTAGGATGTCGCGATGGTCTGGAGACAGAAGGAGGGAATATCCAAATGCCATGGTGAGATCGTATCTCCTTTGGTTGAGTGTTTCTAGCTTTAGAGTCTGCAGGCTAGTGTTGTAATCAACGTACATGTGACCGAGTACAATGCGGCAAACTCTCCTCTGAAGGTCTCCAAATGGTCGCTTTGTTCACTGGAGAGAGAGCTATGCCATATGCTACATGCGTATTCAAAAACCGGCCGCACATACATCTTGTAGCAATCCACCATAGCATGAGCGCTGAAACCGATTCTTACGAGTCATGACAGAGTCCACAACGGCCAAGGCCTAAACTAACAAATCTGGATCAGCCGTATAATTTTTCCAGTTTTGAGAAAACGAACTAGTTATTCCAGGGAGTTCGAGCTCGCAAAAATCAGAGCTTTAGAAAAAAAAGAGCTGTAAGTTCATATGGCACTTGCATGGGTTAAGATGACCAAAAGTAAGTTTCGACTTTGCGGTTGAGATGCGCACTCTAAGGGAGCTGGAACTTCATTTGTAAGCAAAACCCTTGAGGCAAAAATGCTAATGGGCTGATGGGCATCATGAAAATGCATATAATGCTTAAAAGTATTTTTTTTTACTTTGCGGTCAAGATTGGTACTTTAAGGAATAATCGGATTTGTGAAGTAGCAATTTCTAAGCAAATGTTGTTGAGTCTCCAATATTCCAGCGAAGTTTCATCGTCCTAGCACATCTGAAAGTACCTTAACGCGCGATAACCGGAATCCCAGACCCCCCCCCCCCTCCTCCAACTCCACTCACAATACCCGGAGCCAATCCGGTTCTGTAAATGATTAATCCAGAGCATCTGTTTGTCATTCCCGCGAAGTTCGATCCGGATCACACCAGTCTAAGCGGGTCAAGTATTTTCCGCCCTCCCCCCATAATTGCCGGATTCGGTCCGGAAATGAAAAAGATCACCAGAAAAAAATGTCCTCTGTTTGATTATTAAATTTCAATCGAATCCGATCACCCGTTCCAAAGTTACGCATGACTCAATATTCCGGATTCCCCTCCCTCAACTCCCCCCCCCCCAAGATTATCATATCGAGGATTTTTTTTTATTCCAAGTCAGTTTGACCGGGTCCCTGATATGCCTTCCAAGTTTCGTCGTGAAAATCCCCCCAAAAACGGAATTCCGGGAAACCCCTTCCTCCCCCCACCCTAAAGTGTCCGGATCCAGTCAAACTATGTAAAAGATTTACATGGATCAGATGTTTGTTCTTCCAAGTAAGTTTCACTCCGATACCATCATTCTAACCGTTTCTTGAGATTTCCGGTCCCCCCCCCCCCAGCTCCCCCACGGTGCCCGTAGCCAATCCGATTCAGTAAATGACTTACCTAGAGCATCTGTTTGTTCTTCCCACAAAGTTCCATCCCCATCCCTCCATTCTAAACGGGTCACGTATTCCCCCCCCCCCCCGATAGTTGCCGGATCCGGTCCGGATATGAAAAAGATCATCGGAGAAATGTCCTCTGTTCAATTCTTCACTTTCACTCGAATCCGATCACCCATTCCAAAAGTACGCATGACTGAAAACTTCGGATTCCCCACCCTCCACTCCCCCACCACAATCAGATCGACACATTTTTATGGCACTTGCAGCCTCTGGCTCAAGTGCCATATACCGATCACAATTCCGTCTGTCGGTCTGTCGGTCGGTCCGAGTTTTTTTGTCCCAAATATCCGAGTTAGGGTACTTCCAGATGTGCTAGGACAATGAAACTTGGCAGGCATATCAGGGACCCGACCAAACTAACCTGGAAATAATCAGTTTCCCGATCCGACCATATGGGGGGGAGTGCGGGGCGCTGGAAACTTGCAAATTTAGGGCATTTTGTCACTTTTTTCTGAGTTAGGGTACTTCTAGATGAGCTAGGACAATGAAACTTGGCAGGAATATCAGGGATCCGACCAAACGAACCTGGAAATAATCAGTTTCCCGATCCGACCATATGCGGGGGAGTGGGGGCGCTCGAAACTTGAAAATTTAGGGCATTTTGTCACACTTTTTCGAGTTAGGGTACTTCCAGATGAGCTAGGACAATGAAACTTGGCAGGAATATCAGGGACCTGACCAAAGTAACCTGGAAATAATAAGTTTCCCGATCCGACCATATGCGGGGGAGTTGGGGCGCTGGAAACTTGAAAATTTAGGGCATTTTGTCACACTTTTTCGAGTGAGGGTACTTCCAGATGAGCTAGGACAATGAAACTTGGCAGGAATATCACGGACCCGACCAAACTAACCTGGAAATAATCAGTTTCCCGATCCGACCATATGGGGGGGAGTGCGGGGCGCTGGAAACTTGAAAATTTAGGGCATTTTGTCACACTTTTTCGAGTTAGGGTACTTCCAGTTGTGCTAGGACCATGAAACTTGGCAGGCATATCAGAGACCCGACCAAACAAAATTAGGAATAATCAGTTTTCTGATCCGACCATTTTCGGGGGGGGGGGGGGGGGTGGAGGGCAGGGGAATCCGGGAAACTGAGAAGTGTGTAACTTTCGAACGGATGATCGGATTGTAATGAAACTTCATAACTGAAGAGAATATATATCTGTAATGTCCCGTTTAAAGTCTTGACCGGATTCGGTGGCCAGGGGGGAGTTGGGGGGGGGAGACCGGAAATTTCAAGAAACGGTTAGAATGGAGGGATCGAAGTGAAACTTGCTGGGAAGAACAAGCATCTGCTCTAGATAAGTCCTTTAGACCATTGTACTGGATCCGGACACTTATGGGGGGGGGGGCCGGAATTCCGGTGATGGTGGTTTTTTGGATTTTCACGATGAAACTTGGCAGGCATATCAGGGACCCAATCAAACTGACTTCAAAATAAAAATATTGTTGATCAGATAATGGTGGGGGAGTGGAGGGAGGGGAATCCGCAGGGGAATCCGGGAAATTGAGAAGTGTGTAACTTTCGAACGGATGATCGGATTGTAATGAAACTTCATAACTGAACAGAATATATATCTGTAATGTCCCGTTTAAAGTCTTGACCGGATTCGGTAGCCAGGGGGGAGTTTGGGGGGGGGGAGACCGGAAATTTCAAGAAACGGTTAGAATGGAGGGATCGGAGTGAAACTTGCTGGGAAGAACAAGCATCTGCTCTAGATAAGTCCTTTAGACCATTGTACTTGATCCGGACACTTATGGGGGGGGGGGGGTCCCGGAATTCCGGTGATCGCGGTTTTGGGGATTTTCACGATGAAACTTGGCAGGCATATCAGGGACCCAATCAAACTGACTTCAAAATAAAAATTTTGTCGATCAGATAATGGTGGGGGGAGTGGAGGGAGGGGAATCCGAAATTTTCAGTCATGCGTAATTTTGGAATGGGTGATCGGATTCGAGTGAAATTTAAGAATTCAACAGTGGACATTTCTCCGATGATTTTTTTCATATCCGGACCGGATCCGGCAACTATTGGGGGGGGGGGGGGAAATACGTGCCCCGTTTAGAATGGAGGGATCGGGATGGAACTTTGTGGGAAGAACAAACAGATGCTCTAGGTAAGTCATTTGCTGAATCGGATTGGCTACGTGCACCGCGGGGGAGCTGGGTGGGGTGGGGGGGTGGTGGACCGGAAATCTCGAGAAACGGTTAGAATGATGGTATCGGAGTGAAACTTGCTGGGAAGAACAAACATCTGGTCCATATAAATCTTTTACATAATTTGACTGGATCCGGACACTTGAGGGGGGGGAGGAGGGGTATCCCGGAATTCCGTTTTTGGGGGATTTTCACGACGAAACTTGGAAGGCATATCAGGGACCCGGTCAAACTGACTTGGAATAAAAAAAAAATCCTCGATATGATAATCTTGGGGGGGGGGGGGAGTTGAGGGAGGGGAATCCGGAATATTGAGTCATGCGTAACTTTGGAACGGGTGATCGGATTCGAGTGAAATTTAATAATTAAACAGAGGACATTTTTCTCTTGTGACCTTTTTCATTTCCGGACCGAATCCGGCAATTATCGGGGGGAGGGCGGAAAATACTTGACCCGCTTAGACTGGTGTGATCTGGATCGAACTTCGTGGGAATGACAAACAGATGCTCTGGATTAATCATTTACAGAACAGGATTGGCTCCGGTTATTGTGGGTGGAGTTGGAGGAGGGGGAGGGGGGTCAGGGATTCCGGTGATCGCGCGTTAAGGTACTTCCAGATGTGCTAGGACGATGAAACTTCGCTGGAATATTGGAGACTCAATAACATTTGCTTAGAAATTGCTACTTCCCAAATCCGATTATTCCTTAAAGTACCAATCTTGACCGCAAAGTAAAAAAAATACTTTTAAGCAATATATGCATTTTCGTGATGCCCATCAGCCCATTAGCAGTTTTGCCTCAAGGGTTTTGCTTACAAATGAAGTTCCAGCTCCCTTATAGCGCGCATCTCAACCGCAAAGTCGAAACTTACTCTTGATCAATCAAATCATCTTGACACATGCAAGTGCCATATGAGCTTACAGCTCTTGTTTTTATTTTGAAGTCAGTTTGATCGAGTCCCCGATATGCCTGCCAAGTTTCATCGTGAAAATCCCCAAAACCACCATCACCGGAATTCCGGGAAACCCCCTCTACCCCCCATCAGTGACCGGATCCAGTACAATGGTCTAAAGGACTTATCTAGAGCAGATGCTTGTTCTTCCCAGCAAGTTTCACTCTGATCCCTCCATTAAAACCGTTTCTTAAAATTTCCGGTCTCCCCCCCCCAACTCCCCCCTGACCTCCAATCCGGTCAAGACTTTAAACGGGACATTACAGATATATATTCTATTCAGTTATAAAGTTTCATTACAATCCGATCACCCGTTCGAAAGTTACACACTTCTCAATTTCCCGGATTCCCCTGCCCTCCACTCCCCCCCCCCTAAATGGTCGGATCAGAAAACTGATTATTTCTAAGTTTGTTTGGTCGGGTCTCTGATATGCCTGCCAAGTTTCATAGTCCTAGCACAACTGGAAGTACCCTAACTCGAAAAAGTGTGACAAAATGCCCTAAATTTTCAAGTTTCCAGCGCCCCCACTCCCCCGCATATGGTCGGATCGGGAAACTGATTATTTCCAGGTGAGTTTGGTCGGGTCCCTGATATTCCTGCCACGTTTCATTGTCCTAGCTCATCTGGAAGTACCCTAAATCGAAAAGTGTGACAAAATGCCCTAAATTTTCAAGTTTCCAGCGCCCCCACTCCCCTGCATATGGTCGGATCGGGAAACTTATTACTTCCAGGTTACTTTGGTCAGGTCCCTGATATTCCTGACAAGTTTCATTGTCCTAGCTCATCTGGAAGTACCCTAACTCGAAAAAGTGTGACAAAATGCCCTAAATTTTCAAGTTTCCAGCGCCCCCACTCCCTCGCATATGGTCGGATCGGGAAACTGATTATTTCCAGGTTAGTTTGGTCGGGTCCCAGATATCCCTGCCAAGTTTCATTGTCCTAGCTCATCTGGAAGTACCCTAACTCGAAAAAGTGTGACAAAATGCCCTAAATTTTCAAGTTTCCAGCGCCCCCACTCCCCTGCATATGGGCCAACCCTACAAAGTAGGGTCAACTTAACAGTCATGCTCTTGCTAAACTCTTGTTGATGATTTCACAAATTGATAACCATGTATTATTAATGAACTAGTTTTCTCTAGTTTTCTCTTCAAAAACTTCCATTTCAGTGAAAAAAAATTGAAAAATCTGATGCGTACGCGTCGGACGCAACGTAAAAGTAGAGCTCAGTTCTATTCTTGCGTCACGTCAATTTTTTAAGCGCAAGCTCCGCGTTACGTCGTCGCAAGCGCAACGCAAGGCTTGCGTAGCTCAGTGTGAAAGGCAAACGCGTCAATGTGAAAGCAGCTTTAAGATGCTTTCACATTTGACGCGTTGAGACTTTCACAACGCAGCGGTACGAATCAGGGGTTGGATAGATGTACTTACATCTGTGTCACTTTCATCGTCTGATCCCTTTTTTTCTTTGACGTCAGCTCCAAGGAAAAACTGAAGCCCTGTGACCATCACTTTGACCACCTTGCTCAGACATGCTGTGGCTACAACGTTGACAGTTTTGGCGTCGTTCCAAATGTTCTTCTTGTACAACTGAATCATAATATCCTGAAAGTAAAACAGGTTTTCAGGAACTGCGTAACCTCATCCGACGTCTCTGTAGTCGGCGTGGACTTTAGCCAAGCCGAGCTGTGCACAGAATTGAAATACAGAAAGTTTCATACATTGAAGTTTCATAGCTTTTTTTTTCATAATATAAGTTTCATAACCACCCCATTACCATGCATAGTTATTTTAGTATTTTCTTCCTTTCTTTTTCTTTATTGTACCCCACTTGTTTTTCCTCCGGAATTTGTGGGTAAGAAATAAATTATTATTATTATTATCATAATGGACAATAGACCGTCCTTCGAGAGGACGGTCAACATCAACACGTTTTGGGACGAAATGTGAAGAGAAACTCCTCTTAGCCCTCCCCCCCCTTCTCCACATTTTGAGAGCTGAATAACATACTTACATTTTTGACGGTGCAAAACGGATAAGTCAGCTACATATATGTATATGTAGCTGACTTATCCGTTTTGCACCGTCAAATATGATTCGCAGTCAGCTTGGGCCGTAGGAACATCTAACATACTTACATATTTTATAAGTAGTGAACTGAAAGACAAAAATCTCTGCTTACAAGGCAGGCGCTCTAACCATTTGAGCTACCAAGGGGCTTGGGAACAGAGTTCGCAAACCACTACAATAGTCTGGTAGAATCCGGCCATAGGAACAGTGATCCCGCCCGAAGGTAAATTCATCTAACCAGTTCACATCCCCATGTCACGGAAATTAATAATAAGACATAAATTCCATCTATGTCTTATACTTACATTATTTGACGGTGCAAAACGGATAGTCAGCTACATTTTATACGAGCTATATTTCGCCCCTTCTTGGCAAGGGTCCTCTGTAGGCTCAAGCAGCTCGAGCTGGAAAATGAACTTGTGGAAAAACAATTAAAGATTCTTCCTTAAATATCTGATTTTATTAACTGCGCACAGAAACTGAAATACAGAAAATTTCATACACTAAAGTTTCATAGCTTTTTTTTTCATAATATAAGTTTCATAACCACCCCCCCCCCCCACCCCCTGGTTTATGTGCTCTGAAAACTGATTGGAGAAGGGGTAAAGATCCCTTTCGACGACCCAATCGAACAGCAAAACAGCAGCCGTGTCCCGAACGAAACCACAGCACCAGCTTTAACTCCAATCAATTTTCAGAGTAGTTCATAAAATCAAATTTAAGGACTTTTTTCCACAAATTCATTTTCCATCTTGAGCGGCTTGAGCCTGAA